>CM060906.1:713809198-714434198 GCA_030737815.1 Allium fistulosum | reverse complement strand
TAGGATACTAGTAGTTGCGTCATCTGGACTGATGTTGGGCATAGCAGCTACTACCCCAACACCGTGAAACAACACTCCCATAATCGAGGGGTGCACCCAAATCGAATCACAAAAGTAATAGATATGGTAACGAAGAAGTGTGTCCACTAGAGGTGGCAAACCTCAATGGCCCGGAAGGGCTCCTGTTTTAGTCATGTCAGGGGTCATCCAAAATCGTTCTCTTTCTTCATTCAACGCGTTCATCAAAACCATCCACTTCGTTCTGGATCAACACTCCACGTATATTAGTTATTAAAATGGTTTTCGGTATCGACAGAGAGTATGTCCATATCCGATCCCGGTCTCTTTAATAACTACGTATTATTACACCGATGGTCATTTAATAAACTTTCAAAATAGTTATATTTCAAAACCGACATATCATTGCCATTTCAAAACCAAATCAATACGATATCATTTTCATTTCAAAAATATTCACCTCCAAAATCATAGTACTTTTCCAAAGTTATAACGCTTTCGAAATCATAGTCTTTTAAAAATCAAAACACTTTGGAAATCATAGCTTTGAAACCATAGCATATTGGAAATCATAACACTTGAAATTATAGCATTTTGGAAATCATAACTCTTTTCTTTTAAACGGTTTAGATATTAAAATTAGTATATATAATAAAATAGTTTATAAATAATATAGTTTATATAAATAGTTATAAGTTAAAATAGTTTAAAATAAAAATAATTTATATTAAAAATGATTTACATTAAAATAGTTTATATTAAAATAATTTATAAAGTAAAATATCAATAGTTTTAAATATAATTTAAAATTACTTTATAAAATAAAATAGTTTCCTCAAATTTCACAAATCGATTCAAATCAACTTAAATTCCAAAATTTTAATTTAATCAAATCTCAAATCATCAATTTCAACTCGATTCCATTTCTCAATAAATCATTTCAAATTATCAATTTCAAATACATATTTGAACCACAAAATAAGCCATTTCAATTCCAATATATTTCAAGCTTTAAATATTCACATTTCAAAACTAAATTTGATAATTCCATTTATATCTCAATTTAATTTCATTACATTTTGTTTCTGAGATATTTCTTTAATCATTTCAATACATCTAAATACGACTTCAATTTAAAATTTTAAATAAACAAAATATCCCATTGAAATTTATATAAATTTGAAATATTCATTTAAGTCACTTCTAATCAAATTCAAGTTATAAAACATATCTTTCAATTTTCAAATTTAATAAATTCCAAATCAACCTTATTTAAGTAAAATTCTTAAATAAATATAATTTCAAATCAATTTCAATTTATCTTTCCAACCTGAATCATTATAAACTCTATATTTGAAAATATAAATTTACATAAATACTTAAACATTATTTTTTATTGATTCAAATCAACTTAATTAAATCAACTTTATTAAATCTTTAAAACCAATATTTATTAAAACCATATATTTCTTTCCAAAACCATAGAAATCGTTTTAAAAATATCTATATATAGACCAACGGTGTCTGTATATAATTTTCTACCCTATGGTCAAGTGATAAGGATATTTATCATTTCAATCTGCAAATTAAATTATATACGGGTATATATCTTTTCAACCTGTATCCCAAATTTAATTCAATGAAAATCGCTTGGGTTTATCATTTCAACCCATATCGATTTTCTCCTATTCTACAGATCGTTCGGGTATGTATCATTTCAACCCATAGTGAATTCTATACTAACAGGGAACTTGCAGAGTGATAACAGATATAATAATAATATAACAGACATATATCATCAATATAAATAGCAGATAATGGTGTCAGGTGTCACAAGTCAACAGATACAGATAATGGCATATATGTAGCAATATAAATAACAATAATGGTGTCAGATGTCACAGGTGAACAGATACAGATGATGGCATATATATAGCAATGTAAATATCTAGCAGCAGCATATTTCAATTGTCGTTTCAATTGAAATCAAATTTAATAAATAAAAGAACATAAATCATGAGTGATTGCTCACCTTTCGAGGCTAGAGAGATGAACGGAAATGAAATTGAGTTACGAAATGCAAACACGACTTCCAAAGCAAAGCTAGAGTGGCACTATTCGGCGATCAAAGCTAGTAGATATGAATCGATGAGAATGAGTCAAATAAGCTTGATGCAGATGGAATATATGTATAAACTGTTATTATTATAATTATTATTTTTCCTAAATCCAATATTCAATTTAAATTACATATTTAAAACGACATACATATATCCCATGTAAATTTTAAAAATTAAAACATATCCTTCCAAAGGGAAAACTAATGTAAAACTAACTATAGATTAAACGTATTATATATATATATAACATTTAACAATATAAATACTAGTATATACAGCTTACCCACTTATTATATATATATATATAAATTTTAAAATCAAAATTATTATAAATTAGTATAACTTGCCTTAATAAAATCAATATCGACTCAAACAGATTCTATGTAGTTTACCTAACTTATATATATACAAGCAACCAAGTTCTGCATAATTTATGTAAGCTTATAAATATAAACGAAAGGTTATACACTCATATTATAAACCATATGTATATACAACTGGCGCATGAGATTTCATATATAAATATACACATTACAGTCCTTTCAGCTAAAACCCAATTACATACATATATATAACTGCAAAGTCAGGATGTATGAGTATTACAACTTCTATACTATATTATATTTTTTTTAGCAACAGAGTAGTACAACTTTTTATAAAATATACATATCAACCAAAATATATATATATAGTACTGTATCTCAAAAGTACTCCTAAAAATATACATACTCTTATATAAAATGCTAACATATAAATATTTTGCACACTCAATATACATAGCAGGACTCTGATTCTATATATACATACCTTTTAAACATCACTATTATATAAACAGTATTTTATCTTTCAAACATTCATATTACATCTACAGATCTTGAAATATTTTTTTTATATAAGTAGAACTTGTACGAAATCAAAATATCAACTGTATAGTTTTGTATATAGAATATATACAAATAAACTCAATTATATTCATAAAACAAAAGTTCATGCACTAACCTAACTAATATATATATAATAATAACCCTATATATATTAATATATATACTACATATATATACCTTCGAATCGACGCTAGGCTGAGCAGCCACAAGAGGGACAGGCATGCATACGGAAAGGAGGCGGATGCGGTGGTTGGCTCGGTGGTGGAGGTGGAAGGCACGACAGGGCTGTGGCTTCGGCAGTGGGTGGTTGTCAGGTGGGCGGCGAACGAGAGAGGAGAGGGGACGAAGTCTGGAGGCGGAAGGCATGACGTGGCGGAAGCTGTGAGGTCCGGTGGGTTCGGCGGAGCCAGCTGTGAACAAGATGGGAAGGCATGGAGGTGGTTGAGCGCGCAGAGGGGAAAAGATGGGTGCTCGGCTGCTCGTTGGTAATGCAGGGGAGGAGGTTGCGAGTTGAACTTGCCGAGGCAGCTGTCGTGGGGAGATTTGTCGGAGCTTGATGGATTGCGTTGTGGGAAGGAGTTGACATCGTAAGGGGAGATGCAGAGGAAAAGCTTGGGTGGAAACTGTGACGCCCCACCTCTATACCCACGCTAGCCAAGAACACTACGGTGTAGTGCTGTCAACTAGCACGGAGAATAGGGCTGTTGAGGAGCGACCATCCATGTAATCGCTTTGTGCGAGCACCGATATGTCAGATAGAATAACATGCATTTCATCTTTTAGAGGAAATCCGACATACCGTTACAAACTCAAAGCTACTACACAGTGGCTATAATAGTTTAGGACAATAAATATAAAAATAACACAGATAACATAAATGCGGAATACAGATGGAACGAAAAGTCTCATATATACAATAACTGATATCAGTTACAATACATTTGACACAATACAAATGATACAACTACAAATTCAAGTAGCAGCAATAATGCAATCTAGAATGCCACAGCAACAAGACACATGCGTGTACAAGTTCAACAAGGCAAGTACAAACTGGACAACAACAAAAGCTACCAAGCAGGTTAAAGCATCAATGTGCACAAACAAATGGTCAAGCTGCAAGTAAAAAAATCAACCCAATGTCAACTCAGAGAACAAAAGCAAGTGCTACCGAACTGAGGCAAAATACACATACATGTATGCAAGAAACAATACGTAAGTACTCAGGTGGGATGCAAATCTAAAGAGGTCGAAACTTTTGCGACTTGATGAAATCAAAGCCATGACGCCATCAAATGAATGCAAACTGCCTTACATATGCTCAATACTTCGTAAAACAGGTAGGCAACTATCTCAAATGGTCAAGACAGCTGCCATAAATGACCAAATGTGTGTGATACAAGTGGCTCAGGGAAAAGCAAACAATGTACACATAAATGAACAAATAGCACTTCAGACTACATAAAGGTGTGCAGTGACAAAATAATTGAAACTGAATATTTCAAACTTAAATAGAACATGCACCTGAACGTGATGGCACAGTTCAAGGCAACAGTAACAACACAAATACAAACTATGTCATTCATGATACAGTGACAATTTCATAAACAAGTTCAAGTGTGCTAATGCAAAGGAACATGAAGATATGCAACATGAATCTGGGTATCAATTTCAAATAGAAATGCATATGAACATGAAGATATGCAACTCAACTTAACTAAAATGATCAAACTCAGTTCAACATGACAGCAAGCAGTGCCACCAGACCACCAAGCAGTGAACAGTGAAGGCTACTATACTGGAAAGAAATAAGATGGCCAAGTGACAATGTACATGCTCCCAAAACCGTCGAGCTACAAAAAATGAACCACACATAGCACATAGCCATGTGGGAGTACATACTTGATGATCAAAATGCAAGAACGACTGTAAATATAAATATCTAGCTGTGACACAAATATTCAATACTGAAAGGCAACTTAACTCAATTACAAAGCACAAGGCACGAGTGACCAAATGCAACCAGTGAATGGTGAGTGCACAAATACAAAAGGTCAAGCTGAATGCACACTCAAATGAACAACAGCAATAAAGGCAACAGGAATCAATGATCACAAGTACAAGTATCACCTGTAACAACAATATGGACTGGACAGTGTAAAGATGAAGACTACGCAAATAAGCTCAGCTAACCCATCAAACCAAGGTCAAACCCAAGTCTCAAATTAGGTTCAACTCAAGGCCAATGAATCATCAAAAGTTCAACCGGAATGGTATCACATTCAATAAAACATGGTACAACAGCAAAACGGGTTAGTTCAGGTATCACCGTTGAGAATAAGGCACGGTACCAAAACGAAAGGCAAAGGCCCAAAACATTGGAACGAAATCGAACAAGTCGAGAAACCTGAACCATCACAATTCAAAGACCACATACGAATGAAAACGAGGGGTTCAAACCCAAATCAAGCGAACCATCAATTACAAAATCACTTAAATCCCAAGTTACGAAAATCGAACATACGAACGAAGTCAAGAGAATCATGTAACAGTTCGAATTAGATGTGAGTTTAACTCACCTTGCTTCGAAGCGGCGACGAGAACGACTCCATGAAAGCGGCCAAGCATCACAGAGGAGCTTCTTCTACGAGCGAGCACGAAGAGCAGAACTTCGATCGAGACAGGCGACATCGAAAATCATCCAATCGAAACCATCGCATGCTTCGACATACAAAGCCCGAAGATCAGAGCGAACGAAAGCCCTAGCAAGCATCGAAAGAACGAACAAGACAAAAGCCCTAATCTTTCCAGATCGAACGAGAGAGAGAGGGACGGTCGCCATTTTTATTTCTTTCTCGTTTCGATTTAGGTTAGTGAAATTGATAAAGGGGGAACGGGTCTAATGAACGAATGAAAATTTAAAAAGGGGGATCGGTTAGATAAATATCACGGTAACAATGAGTACGGGCCACAATAGCTCTCTTTAAAGCCCGTTTCCAAAATTACGAAATTTTATTAAAAGAATTTCTACTCGACATAGAAACCCCACCAACCATTTTATAAAAGAATTTCAAATTGATTTTTAATTTCAATAAAAATTTACGAACGATTTAATCACCTAATGGCGATAATTAAATGCTACGAATTTGCGGGTTGTTACAGACTCCCCTCCTTAAGGAAATTGCGTCCTCGCAATCATAAGGAATAAATGGACAAAAGGTAACAACCATAAGAGTATGGCAATGTTGAATGCATAAGCAAAGCAAATGCCACAGGGAAGCATTAGAATTATGGAAGTATCAGATAAAAAATCAAAAGGTTCGATGGCTTAAAATCAAAAGAATCAACATCGAGGGGATCAAGGAATCAAAATCAGACGACTGCTAAAGCAGGAATAAATCAAGTTCCAGTATTTAAAAGAAAAGGAAAACAGAGCAGAATTCACATACTGCACGAATTGAATGCGAGTAAAGCAAATTACTCACCTGAATCGACAGAGAAAAAGACGAAGCTCAAGTCTCAAAATCGCAAATATTCAATCATCAAAAACGATAATTGAATTTTCAAAAATATCTGATTATCAAAAACGATAATCAGAAATCACAAAGATTCGATTATCAAATCGAAAAATATTTAATTATCTCAAACGATAATCAAATTTCACAAATATCTGATTATCAAAAACGATAATCAGAAACACAAATATTCGATTAATCAAATCGAAAAATATTTAATTATCTCAGACGATAATTAAATTGGAAAATATTTAATTATCACAAATGATAATCAAATTTCACAAATATCTGATTATCAAAAACGATAATCAGAAACACAAATATTCGATTAATCAAATCGAAAAATATTTAATTATCTCAAATGATAATCAAATTTCACAAATATCTGATTATCAAAAACGATAATCAGAAACACAAATATTCGATTAATCAAATCGAAAAATATTTAATTATCTCAAATGATAATCAAATTTCACAAATATCTGATTATCAAAAACGATAATCAGAAACACAAATATTCGATTAATCAAATCGAAAAATATTTAATTATCACAGACGATAATTAAATTGGAAAATATTTAATTATCACAAATGATAATCAAATTTCACAAATATCTGATTATCAAAAACGATAATCAGAAACACAAATATTCGATTAATCAAATCGAAAAATATTTAATTATCACAAATGATAATCAAATTTCACAAATATCTGATTATCAAAAAACGATAATCAGAATCACAAACATTCGATTAATCAAATCGAAAAATATTTAATTATCACAAATGATAATCAAATTTCACAAATATCTGATTATCAAAAACGATAATCAGAAACACAAATATTCGATTAATCAAATCGAAAAATATTTAATTATCACAAATGATAATCAAATTTCACAAATATCTGATTATCAAAAAACGATAATCAGAATCACAAACATTCGATTAATCAAATCGAAAAATATTTAATTATCACAAATGATAATCAAATTTCACAAATATCTGATTATCAAAAACGATAATCAGAAATCACAAACATCTGATTATCAAAAACGATAATCAGAAGTCATAAATATTCAATTAACGAGTCCGGAATTAACCGAAGTAGTAAAAGTATGGTTTCATAGTCCGTACTTTTACTAAATCGTTTAAATCTCTTTATCGTTTCCTTGAAAGTGCAGGATTGTGTGTTTTAAAAATAACATTTCACATTCTCAAACGGACAAGTCCGGAATTAAGCGAATCAGTAAAAGAAAAGGGGTCATAGTCCTCGATTTTTCTGAAATGTTTAAATCGCTTCCTCGTTCTTTTGAAAATGTAAGCTGTAAAAATTTGAAAACAATTTTAATTTATATTTTTGAAACAACTTTTAAAAATAAAGAATTTTGAAAACGCGTGATTAAATTAGCAATATCAGTGTTGCGGGAGAACCGCTTGTAAATCCATTTCAAAATTGACGGTTACCGAAGTTAACACGTCAAAGTCTCATTAAAATACTGGCATCAAAACATAATACCAAATGAATTTTCATTCATCAAAGATGTCACAAGAATCTTCTCAAAGATAGAAAGGGATATCATACCCTAAACTTGTATTCATAACAAGTCAATAACACATGAATTCACCAATACACATAAATTGACGAAACTGGTCAATAGAAATCACGAAAATTGGTGAAGCACAAATTCTAGAAATCATCACAAGAAATCCAGAAAACACATGAAGGGGGGAAAGGCCTAGCGTAAAAATGGGAGTATGAAGACTCCAAAACACCGGTATCACATGAACGAGACGCTATCTCTTGGTGGCTAACCAATAAAGTTTCACACAGGAATGGCCCGAAGACCGTAGGGCGCTACCCTACAACAAAGCGGGGTTTAGTCTCCCTCGCAGACAAAGAGACATCGCATAATCGCTAGTCTAAATCATAAAAAGAAAAGGGGAAAGGCCTATCACAAAAATGGGAGTATGAAAACTCACCGACCGGTATCACATGACGAGACGCTATCTCATGGAAGCCATCCATTAAATTTTCACACAGGAATGGCCCGAAGACCGTAGGGCGCTACCCTACAACAAAGCGGGGTTTAGTCTCCCTCGCAGACAAAGAGACATCGCACAGTTGCTAGTCTAAATCATAAAAATCACACAAAGAGTATCCAGACAACCCTCAAAGCCCAAGAGATATGTGTGAGACGAAATCACACCGATGAGGCCTAGTCTAACCGTGCAATATGTGTGAGACGAAATCACACACTGGTGTCTAGACAATCCTCAAAGCCCAAGAGATATGTGTGAGACGAAATCACACCGATGAGGCCTAGTCTAAATCATAAAAATGATCGTCATGATCATAAAGAAGTGTCAATCACACCAAGCTAGTAAATATATGAGTTTAGCTTCATGTCCCATAACCACTTGCTTAACTTAAATATTCACGAACAAGCTGTAAATCTTCACTAGGAAATTGTCACAAAAAGGGTTCAATCGAACAAGTCCAGGAGTTAACCGACGAAGTAAACGCAAGCGTTTCATACCACTTGTTTTACTAGGCCGTTTAATTCAATTTCTCATACGAGTGAAATAAAGGCTTGTATATATTAATAGATTGGAAAACGATTTAGGAAAAGAGCTTTGTAGTAAAATAATTTTTGAAATCGTTTGGAGAAAAAGGATTTTAATATTTACTACTAGTATAGAAAACCTTTATATTTTTAAAGTGACAAATCACAAAAATGATTGTAGAAACAATCAATCACAAGAATTCACATACGAAGATGTGAATAGAATCCAAAGAATTCGATTCCAAATTCATCAAAGTAGGAATACCAAAAATTCCAGAAATAGAAGTTATCAAAATCAATAAAGGTGATAACAACTAATAAGAGAAGAAGAATCGATTATCAACTGGAAAAACAAAATATCAAGTTCAAAATCGCTGAGATTCAAACTAGATGTTAATGAGAAATCAAAATCACTCAATTTGCAACTGGTCCGGCTATTTTTCATCACAGTGTAACAGGTACACAATGACACTCATAGCATAGACAAAAGTGGAACAAAGTCCAAAAGTCAAAATGGCTTTAATTTGCCAAATTAAAACAAAATCAACATCGGCTAAATCAATCCAAAGCCGAAAACACAAGAATAAGTGTTAGGAATTCATACCTAACAGTCAAAAATAGTCATATGTAAAGATGAGAGATAAAACATCGACAAATAGTTGTAACGCATGTTCCATCTAAGTTATGTTTTATAATTGTCCTAAACCCCAGGCTCTGATACCAAGCTGTGACGCCCCACCTCTATACCCACGCTAGCCAAGAACACTACGGTGTAGTGCTGTCAACTAGCACGGAGAATAGGGCTGTTGAGGAGCGACCATCCATGTAATCGCTTTGTGCGAGCACCGATATGTCAGATAGAATAACATGCATTTCATCTTTTAGAGGAAATCCGACATACCGTTACAAACTCAAAGCTACTACACAGTGGCTATAATAGTTTAGGACAATAAATATAAAAATAACACAGATAACATAAATGCGGAATACAGATGGAACGAAAAGTCTCATATATACAATAACTGATATCAGTTACAATACATTTGACACAATACAAATGATACAACTACAAATTCAAGTAGCAGCAATAATGCAATCTAGAATGCCACAGCAACAAGACACATGCGTGTACAAGTTCAACAAGGCAAGTACAAACTGGACAACAACAAAAGCTACCAAGCAGGTTAAAGCATCAATGTGCACAAACAAATGGTCAAGCTGCAAGTAAAAAAATCAACCCAATGTCAACTCAGAGAACAAAAGCAAGTGCTACCGAACTGAGGCAAAATACACATACATGTATGCAAGAAACAATACGTAAGTACTCAGGTGGGATGCAAATCTAAAGAGGTCGAAACTTTTGCGACTTGATGAAATCAAAGCCATGACGCCATCAAATGAATGCAAACTGCCTTACATATGCTCAATACTTCGTAAAACAGGTAGGCAACTATCTCAAATGGTCAAGACAGCTGCCATAAATGACCAAATGTGTGTGATACAAGTGGCTCAGGGAAAAGCAAACAATGTACACATAAATGAACAAATAGCACTTCAGACTACATAAAGGTGTGCAGTGACAAAATAATTGAAACTGAATATTTCAAACTTAAATAGAACATGCACCTGAACGTGATGGCACAGTTCAAGGCAACAGTAACAACACAAATACAAACTATGTCATTCATGATACAGTGACAATTTCATAAACAAGTTCAAGTGTGCTAATGCAAAGGAACATGAAGATATGCAACATGAATCTGGGTATCAATTTCAAATAGAAATGCATATGAACATGAAGATATGCAACTCAACTTAACTAAAATGATCAAACTCAGTTCAACATGACAGCAAGCAGTGCCACCAGACCACCAAGCAGTGAACAGTGAAGGCTACTATACTGGAAAGAAATAAGATGGCCAAGTGACAATGTACATGCTCCCAAAACCGTCGAGCTACAAAAAATGAACCACACATAGCACATAGCCATGTGGGAGTACATACTTGATGATCAAAATGCAAGAACGACTGTAAATATAAATATCTAGCTGTGACACAAATATTCAATACTGAAAGGCAACTTAACTCAATTACAAAGCACAAGGCACGAGTGACCAAATGCAACCAGTGAATGGTGAGTGCACAAATACAAAAGGTCAAGCTGAATGCACACTCAAATGAACAACAGCAATAAAGGCAACAGGAATCAATGATCACAAGTACAAGTATCACCTGTAACAACAATATGGACTGGACAGTGTAAAGATGAAGACTACGCAAATAAGCTCAGCTAACCCATCAAACCAAGGTCAAACCCAAGTCTCAAATTAGGTTCAACTCAAGGCCAATGAATCATCAAAAGTTCAACCGGAATGGTATCACATTCAATAAAACATGGTACAACAGCAAAACGGGTTAGTTCAGGTATCACCGTTGAGAATAAGGCACGGTACCAAAACGAAAGGCAAAGGCCCAAAACATTGGAACGAAATCGAACAAGTCGAGAAACCTGAACCATCACAATTCAAAGACCACATACGAATGAAAACGAGGGGTTCAAACCCAAATCAAGCGAACCATCAATTACAAAATCACTTAAATCCCAAGTTACGAAAATCGAACATACGAACGAAGTCAAGAGAATCATGTAACAGTTCGAATTAGATGTGAGTTTAACTCACCTTGCTTCGAAGCGGCGACGAGAACGACTCCATGAAAGCGGCCAAGCATCACAGAGGAGCTTCTTCTACGAGCGAGCACGAAGAGCAGAACTTCGATCGAGACAGGCGACATCGAAAATCATCCAATCGAAACCATCGCATGCTTCGACATACAAAGCCCGAAGATCAGAGCGAACGAAAGCCCTAGCAAGCATCGAAAGAACGAACAAGACAAAAGCCCTAATCTTTCCAGATCGAACGAGAGAGAGAGGGACGGTCGCCATTTTTATTTCTTTCTCGTTTCGATTTAGGTTAGTGAAATTGATAAAGGGGGAACGGGTCTAATGAACGAATGAAAATTTAAAAAGGGGGATCGGTTAGATAAATATCACGGTAACAATGAGTACGGGCCACAATAGCTCTCTTTAAAGCCCGTTTCCAAAATTACGAAATTTTATTAAAAGAATTTCTACTCGACATAGAAACCCCACCAACCATTTTATAAAAGAATTTCAAATTGATTTTTAATTTCAATAAAAATTTACGAACGATTTAATCACCTAATGGCGATAATTAAATGCTACGAATTTGCGGATTGTTACAGAAACCTTGAAGCAGGAGGAGGAATAATGCAAAATGTATGAATTAATATAAGCTTATGTTATTATATATATTTCATATACAATGCATGATTTGGCTAGGCTACGAAGCAGAAACGTATGCAGGCTTCCAAGCTTCCCATCAATACAAACTGACATAAATATAATTACTCTGCAATGTGTGGAAAAGCAAACGTCTCAATCTAACACAGCTGGCTGAAATTAATCAGCCTTTCAGTTCACGTGGGTAACTGAAAGACAAAAGAAACCAAAAGAGTACAAAACCGGTACCGATACGAAATCGTTTTTCATGGATTCCGCTGCGTATCGGACTTCAAAACACAAAATTGAATATACCACAGAGATCAGGACGATGAGACGATCAAAACGGTATACAGATATCTGTGGTTCGATTGAATTATAAAAATTCGAATTTTCTACTAGCGGAAAATGCAGCAAAAACGCAGGAAAATAAGATCGACGGAGCTAAAGAAGTCCAAATTTGGAAAAACGAAAAATGGCGTCTTAGTCAGAAGATGAATTAGAATTTTTCTATGTAAATATATTCAGGTTTGGAAAACATTTTATTATCATCACTTTTAACTGATATAAATTGAAATAAAATTACGCTAGAAAATAAACTTCCAATTTATCTGATGAAAATTTACCAGTTGCTATGATTAATTAGACGTATTCCAAATATCAAATTTTTATTTCAAAATTTTATCGTTTAAAATTTCACAAAATTTCAATTAATTACGTTATTAAAACAGTTAAAATTTACGGGTCGTTACACTTTCTCTTAGCAAAACCCTAATATTCTCGTTGCTTACTTGTGAGATAGGTGCTGAGGAGGAGGATTGGCCTTGTTTTCCTCTTTTAGCAACTGGTTTTGGTGTCATTTGATTGATTTTGAAAGCTAGGGTTTTGTAGGCTGAGGGTTTGAAAACGATTTGAGAGTTTGAATTGTGAAAAAGTGAAGATGGAACGAGTGAAAAAGTATTTTTAAAAACTGAAAAGCAGCCACTCAAACATCTGGTGTGTAGACTCGGACATCTATATCTGGTACAAATGTTTCCAGAGAGTACGAAGTATAAAAACACATGGTTTCAAATGGCTGAAAATGGTATATTTTTGAATAGAGATTCTATAATATTAAGATTAATATGTTCAGACATTTGGAATTCAAGATCAGACGTCTGATTCTATTATAATTTTGAGCAGAGAATTCTTAGTGAATCAGTTTACTTAGACATTTGGAAACGGGAATTAGACGTCTGAATTAACAGTTATTTTGAAAAATAAAAGATTTAAACTAGAAACGGGCGTCTGTACATATTCTTTAGGCGTCTGAAATGTAGAACTTCAGTAAATAGATTTGTTTTTATACAAATATATATATATATATATATATATATCAAGTAAATATGAATTTGTTATCTTTTAATTTTCAGATGGTTTAGTTTCTTCCAAAGTACCTTTATCCCAAGAATTATTAAGAGACGGTTCATATATTTTAATAGGAGTAGAAGGTTTTAAGGGACTAATTTTCTCGATTGACTTCTAGTAGAGCGAACGCCATTTTTGGTTAGAGATTTTTTGCAAAAATGCATTAGTTTTCTTTCAATGAAGTTTAGGTGTTCGCCTTACCGTCTCTGTTCCTAGTACATTTCCTATTGTAGTCCCATTGTCTCTCCTTGGTAATAAGAAATTCCATCAATGCGATCGTCCCGTGTCGTAGTAATCTGCCCTTCGAACTTAAAATCTT
The DNA here is from genome assembly GCA_030737815.1 of Allium fistulosum. Classification (NCBI taxonomy): domain Eukaryota; kingdom Viridiplantae; phylum Streptophyta; class Magnoliopsida; order Asparagales; family Amaryllidaceae; genus Allium; species Allium fistulosum. The sequence continues at coordinate 714,420,067 of CM060906.1, read as the reverse complement.
GTTTACGCTTTGAAAGAAAAGCCGGTTTTATCGAAAGGGGAAGAGGTGATTTTGATGTATGAGGAAGAGTTATCGGAAGTTGACATTGTTGGAGTATTGCTTTTCTTTTTAATTTAATTTAATTTTTTAATATAATTATCGAGGGAGAATTTGGTTAAATAGTGTAGGAGTTTACTAAAATTAGGAAATGAATTTTGTTGGCCGAATAATTTTTCACCATACGCTTTTATCTATTTACTATTTATGAGTATGACTTATATTTACCAAACAATCAAACACCAAATTTGAATAAGAATTTAGTGCAGAGAAAATTTTAGTGAGGTATAAGCTTGATTTATACACAAATGACATACTTAAGTATTTTTAAATTTAAAAACCATATGTGTTAAAAGGTGATCAAATTAGTTCATTTAAGTAGCAAATACCTAGTTCTCTATTTAATTTGAAAAAAAATTGATTTGCAAGGAGGATTGTTATATGTCGGCTATTTGGTTTTCTGTATTAACAAATTTAAAGAAATAATTATTTTTCTACATGATCTCAAAGGAAATGATGACGAATATCAATATGTTTTGTTTGAGAATGTGTAACACCCCGCGTTAAATTACAATTATATATGCAAATAATTTGATTAAGTTATATACGTTTGAAATCTTAAAACAAAGAAATGTTTCTAAATGGGGCAACTAATTAATATTATTTGGAATACATATATATTTGTGTAACAAATAAATTAAAGAGAGAAATTTTATAAAATCAATTAACAGGGAAGATTAATTGATGGTGTTTGTTTAAAAGGGAAATTAATATTCAATTAATTAGTAGAGGTGATTAATTGATGGGAACTGATAAGAAAGGGAACATATATTGTAGTAACTAATTGATATGATTAGAAACAAATATATTAGTGCAAGAGAATAAAATGGAGGAAGAGTAATTTATGCAAGTAATCAATTTTCAATTAATAAACATGGAGACTTATGGTAACATATATAATTAAGATTGTGATTAAAAATTCAATTGTAGAATATATGCATGCAATAAGTATGAGAATAAAATAAATTAATATGCATATATGTGACGAATTAATATGGTGTTGATTGGCATATTAATTTGGTAAGAAATTACAGTGCAGGTAGGGATTAATTGGATAGTAAATTAATTCTAGGTATATATGAAATCTATTAATTGGGTGATTAATAAGGGAATCTTATTTAAAGAAACGACACATTTAAAAATATATGTTTCCATAGATTGCGAGAGAGAAGGGGAAAGTGATTAATGAGAAGATTGTTGGAGAATCAATTTGAAATAAAAAAAAACGCAGAAGACGACATATTAATTTAATGTCCATAGACTGAGTGTACGTTTTAGATTTTAGGATTTTATATCTAATGGAGGCTCATTTTTATTCTCATTATTTTTCTCTTGCCTATAGAAGCTTTGCAATTTTTCTATCTCTTCTACACTTTCTTAATAACAAAATTTTAGATCTAATTCACACGAATTTAGATCTAAATAGAAAGATAATAGAATTAATTACGGAATTAGGAATTGGTTCAAATCAGAAGGCTATGTCAAAGGTAAAACCCTAGATCTGAGTTTTATTTGCTATTTATAATCCAAATCTCTTCCTTTTCTCTTTCAAATATTATAGATCTGTAAATATATCGTTTGTTATTCCAAATAGGGATTACAAGGGAGGTGATTATAGATGTTAGGGACAGATCTAAAATACAAATAGGGAGATTTGAAAAGCTATTTGTGAGTGGATTTATTTATATACCTTTTAAGTTTAAGATATATTATCGTTAAATTCCCGTTTAGATAATTTTATTAATAATTAATCCTATTAATTAAGTTATGCTGAACTATAAGGAATTTACCGTTTATTTTCAGTATTAGTATTTATTTACATCTGTTTCTACGTTGTGGATTTCTATGCATGCGTTATTCTTCTTCTATTTTCTCCTCTTTCTTCGCGTATGGATTAAAATAGATTAAACGTGAATATGGATTAAATAATTAAGAGTACTATAAAGGAAATAAGATGTAAAGTAATAAAAATTTGAGGAATGGAATTACTATAATAAATTACGTTAAAATGAGAAAATTTAATTAATCTAATATCTAGATTTGGGAGTAACTAAAAGATTAATTAGCTGGTTTAGAAAATAGGATACATTTCTATAATTTAATATTTAAAAGACAATAATGAACGTAATTGCTAGAATAAAAGAATGAAAAAGAGAATTAGTGTAAAATATAGAAATCACTGTATTTTACACTATTCCAAAATAGTAAAAGAAATATCTAGCAGTTACGGATTATTGTTTATAGTATTATTTAATATTAAAATATGGAAATGGATATTTAAATATATTTTTCATAACCAACCAAATAAAATAGAATTACTTCCTATAATAGAAGACAATAAAGCAAAGTATGACATGAATCAAGTAAATTATTTGATAAGAACTTAAAGCTGTAAACAATAATGAACCTAAGTTTTCATTTACTACACGGACTATTTAAGAAGATATTTATTATGATAAGTGAATTATATAATATAAGAGAATAAAAAATATATTCTATATCATAATAAAAGAAGCCAAATTAGAACAGAAATGAAATGTTGGAATTATGTACGGGCTATAAAAGAAGAGAAAATGACAATTACATGTAGAATTATAACATAGGTTATAATTAAGTAATAAGAACGGAAAAGATTATTTTGAGACTTTGAATAAATTAATGAGCAATAATAATGGTAGAAGCTTATTTAAATAATTTATATTAAGTCAATAAGCAAATAAAGCAGGAATGATAAAAGAGGCTTATTTTAATGAACTTAAGATTTATATTAAGTTCAATAAGCCTGATAATTAATGTGGCTCATACCAACAGCATTCCCTATTAAATAAATGGAAATCTCACAATAGATAGAGGTGAGAAGAGGGCATGAATATGCTAATTAGGGTAAATAAGTAGCCAACAGAATAAGAAAGTAAAGTAAACGCAAATTAAAAGATTAGACTTAGGAACTAATAAAAGAATTGAGATGCGTTTGGAGCAGCCCAAGGGATGAAGCATCTAACGAAGCAGTTCATCATAGATTTCAGAAATGGAGAAGCACGTCCAACTTAGTATATTTGGGCTTCAAGGAAGTACGACTCTTCAACGGGACGTGAGGATACTCTAGGATGGCCCTTTGGGAGGCCTAACGAAGCTGCACCCCTGGAGGTAGGTCTGTAGGTGCTCCATCAAGAGAGTATGCCTTGACTGCTTTTGGCATGGCAAGACCTTTGTAGGAAGTCAGAAGGGATTGGTGTTCGGAGTAGGGTATTCGTATGTCCAGTACTTGCAAGTAAGTTTAAGGATAGTCGCATGCGGATATCGACCGGCATCAAGACCAAGAGCGATTTCGAGAAAGACTAAGTTAAACTAACATGCCAATGATTCTTTTACTATCGAGACATTGGATGAAAGGCACCGTTATTTAGATGTTAGATTGTTTGCAATAGCGGATGACCACTTAACTCTTTAGAAGTTTTTCGGTTAGCACTGGGTGGTACATTGTGGATGTCCGAGCACTGGCATAGACTAGTGCGGATGCGATTTACGTTTTCATAGTAAGTAGTGGAGCATTTGTATTGTAGGCCTTACGAAGTAGTCCTTTACAGATGTAGTTATGGAATGCTCGTGGAACAAGACGATGGAGTATCTGTATTGTAGGCCTTACGAATATAGCTATGGAGCAAGACGATGGAGCATCTGTATTGTAGGCCTTACGAAGCAGTCCTTTACAGATGTAGTTACGGAACGCTCTTGAAGCAAGATGATGGAGCCCTTTTCGAGGAGGATACGGAAGGTACCATGGGTGGTACCTAGGACCAATATGGTCATTGGGCATATAGCTACATATATGTATATATTAGTTATTAGATTTAATCTACTATGAAGTAGATGGGACGGTTCTCGAAAAGAGGCGAGAGTGTTGTAACCTAATGAACCTAATATAAGAGTAAATGGAAATAAAATGATATATGTAGAACTAGAAGTATATAATTTATTCATTCACCTGAACTTTTTTTCTGACCCCTCCTCATAACATCCTATAGGTTAGGTAGATGGCAGAGACTTCTCAATTTTATGACACTTGCTTAGAAAGTGTTATTATTCGGGTGAGTATTTACTTACTATTATATTTTAGTCAATCCCGCTGTGAGATAAATTATTGAGCTCTGATATATTTGTCTTTGCCTATTTGCAGGATACAAAATACCCGACTCAGGCTTCAATGGGCTTGGGTTTTAGCATTTTTGCGAAAAATCCGAACCACTGGAATTCGAGCTGTTACATTTGGTATCAGAGCCTAGGTTTAGGATTCCTAGGTAGATAGTGAGTGAACGTAATTGTATTTTTGAATAAAATATAAATATGTTATTACTAAAATCCAAATAGTCCCCAACCATAGATTTTAACATATGGAAAGTTTTTAGAAGTATATTTGTGCATAGTTTGCTAGTTAGGTTTGGGATGACCCAAGTATGTAGAGCCCTATGTTATTACCGATTTATAGCATACAAATTAGCTATGTTCTGAGAGAAAATTTGTATCCATATATTTTAGGAAGTAGGGAAGTTCCTTAGGGATAGTATGGAGAGTGATTTTATTTCGGAAAGAATAAGAGGTTTTAGTATGAAGAAAATCCACTTAATGTCTAACCCAATAAAAATGAAACTTTTGAATTAAAAAAGTTGAAAAATATAATTGTTAATATATTTGAGGAAGTATATATTGGGTGTGATATCCTGGAATTTTGGGTAATATCAATTTAATAATCTGTATAAATAATTAAATTGATTTGATAATCTTTATTAAAAATGTTTAAATTGGTTTAATAATCTTCTTTAATGAATATTTATTTGTTTCAAACAATATTAATAATATGTTGTTTTTATATAGATATAATAGATTTTTAAGAAAATAGAATTGTTGTTTTCAAAATTTAATGTGTTGTTATATAGGTATATATATAACTTGAGTTTAAATTGGATTTTTAAATTTAATTTGAATTTGAATTGGATTTAATTTTGGAATTCAAAAGATAGATATTTGAAAATATTTGGTTTTAAAAATATTTGTTTAAGCTTTTGTTTATATATATGATTGGCTTTATAATATTTTATTTAAGGTAAATTCATATGTATGTATTTAGATAAGCATTTATAAAATTATAAATTAGTATAAAAGCTTTCATTAACATTTTAAAATAAATAAAAATAAGTATTAATTACTTAAAGGACATGTGTTAAGTAAGTATTAATTCAAATGACAAATGTTAAGAGTTTTTACAAGTGTCATATTATTTTTGATTTTTCTTTTATTTTAAATTAATTACAAATTCACCTATATAACCATTGTTTCTTCCTTCCAAATTCTTTTTCTATCTTCATATTTCAAAGCTAAGTAAATCAAACAATCTCTCTAAAACAAAGTCAGTAAGTAACACTCCTCAAAACAAAAATGTAAATCAAAACCTGGAAACCATTTTCTTCAATCTGAAACAAATCTGTCATCCTCGGATCAAAAACCTGTGGATCAGTTTCAAAATCAAAACAGAGGTCATCAAAACAATCTTCTCTGTTTTGAAAGAAAACCTGTAACCAAGTTTGCAAAGATCAAAATTAAATCTGAAGCAAGTAATCAAAAGCCTACATTCTTCAAACCTGAGATAAGCAAGCAAATCTGGAATCAAAAGCAAATTCAAAAGCATGCAGTTTTAAATCAAAACAAAGAAACAACTCAAGTTTTCAAAAGACATTTTCCAGCACTCAAATTCAAAAGCCAATTCAAACTAAAGGCTCTGTCTCTATTTTAAATCTGGTGAGTAACTTCACTTTCAAACTTAAGTATACTTTTGGTTGCATGTTATTGCTGTGATTAATATTGTATTGTGAAGTGATTGTATATTTATATGGTTGAATTTATGATATATGATGTATGCATGCCTGAACTTCTCTGTTCTTAATTTTAAAACTAAGACTTTGGTCAAAATCCATTATCTCTTTAACCAATCTCTGTTAAGTCTTAGAATTCAAATAAAATTTGTTTGTTAAATCATAGATTAAAGTTTAAAATTTTATTTAAGTAAATTAAATTTGAAATGGCTCTGTAAAATCATGTAGAAGAGTGCAAGCCGGAGTTTTGTTAAAATTTTAACATCTTAATTCATTAATTCAGGGATATAATCTGAACCCTTAACCAAAATCAAGATTTTTAAAAATGAAATCACAATTTTTAGTATTGGGTTGAGTGAGCGGTTCGAGTTTGATCTGCATGTGAGTTTTGGGTGGTTTCTGATAATCAAGATGCTCGGCGAGGTTGGGGTTCTCACTGGTGGAAGAGGAGTGATAGGAGAGTCAGGCAAAATTGTCGGAAAGGCGAATTTATCTTTGTGGTAGCTGCGGTGGAGGATTGAAGTCTGTAGCCCTAGTTTTTAATAGGTCAGGACATTTGATTGGTACAACTCCACTGTTTGATCGAGTGCAACAAGACTCAGGAGGATGGAAGCTGGAGTGTTGTCGAAGTTGTGGCCGAAGTTTCAGCAACTCCGGTGGTCGGAGGAGAAAGGATGAAGTTGTTCCAGGCTTTAGTTTATTGTTCCAGGTTGGGTTCGAATGCTCGAATTCGAATTCGAGTGAGAATCGATGAAGTTGGGGTTTAGTTCGTCTGAGGTTGTGATCGCCGATGTGAGGAAGGCGTCGTGGTTGATCGTAGGTGGTCGGAGTCACCGTGCATGTGCACGGTGCACTATATTGTCTGATGAAGTTGGTTTTGGGTTGTCTCGAGTAATTTAGGTTGTTGACTCGAAGCATTTTGGTTTTGACTCGAAGCATTAAGGATGGTGCCTCGGGGTAATTATTTGTAACAGGTTTTAACAGAAACCTGTTGTCCTGTTTTTAAATTTTAAAATAAAATTTAAAACTGAGTTTAAATGAAAAATAAAGTTTTAAATAAGTTTTAAATAAGTTTTAAATCTAGTTTTTAATCTGGAGTTTAAGTTTAAATCTCAGTTTTCAAATAAGATAAAGTTTTTAAAATTTGAATTGATTTAACTACTTTAAAAAAAGGGTTAAGTAGTTTGAATTTTAAAAATGAAGTTTTAAATTGTAAATAGGTTTCTAAATCTAAAGATTAATCTGGAATCAAAGTTAATATGCATTCCAATTTTGAAATAAAAAGAAGTTTTTAAATTTAAAATGTTTTAAACAATTTGAATGTTAAAGTGTATTTTAAATTGATTTGAATTTAAAATGAATTTGGTTTTAAATTTCTTGTATTAAGTAAATATTTCTTTAACATGTGATTTATAAGGATTTAAATGGTTTTAAAGCTTTGTTAAAATTAAATTTGTATTCCTTTTAAATCTTAAATTTAAAATGAAATTTAAAAGTAAATTTAAAAGTAAATGGTTTTAAATGCTTTATTAATGATTATTTAATCATTAATAAGAATTAAGTTTTATCTTAAAGATAATTGAGATTTAATAATTTGGGATAAAATAAATTATTAAGGAAATTAAAAGATAATTTATCAATTTAATTAAATTTTGATTTGGGTTAATAAATTTAGTAATTAAGGGTTTAAATTGATTAATTAAGGTTTAATTTAATTAATTAAGGTTAATTAATTTGAAATTAAGGATCATTAATTTGATAAGTTAAGATTATTAATTAATGGTTAGGAATAAATTAATCAAGTAATTTAGAATTAATTAAGTTATTGTTAGGTACTAAATTAATTAAGTAATTAGAGATTAATTTATGGGTAATTAGAATTAATTAATTTGTAATTAATAATGGTTAATTAAAGTTTGATTATTTAAGAAAAATAATTAAAGAATAGTTAATAGATAATGTAGATCATTAACTTGGGTTAAATAAATAATTAATTAATGTGATTAATTTTGATAATTAAATAGATTAATTAATTAAGGTTAATCATTTGTGAAATTGTTTAATTAAGTATAAATACTTAATGGAAGTAATTAAGAAATTAATTACTCATTGTAATTAATTGAGTTTAATTTGATTAGTTAAGTTAATTAATTAAGTTTAATTAATTTAAGATAATCATTTAATGATTTGTGAAGTATAATTACTTAATTTAAGGAAGTATAATTACTTAGGAAAGTAATTAATGGATAAATTACTGGATATAATTAATAGAGTAATTAAGGGTAGTTAATTACTTAATGGAATTAATCAAGGGATTAATTAAGATAATTAATTAAGGAGTAATTAATTTATTTAAAGAAGTAATTAAGGGTAGTTAATTACTGAATGTGATTAATCAAGAGTGATTAATAAATGTGGTTTAATTAAAGATTAATTATTTAATGTAATTAATTTAATTAGAGTAATTAATAATAAAAATGTAATTAAGGATTATTAATTAGTATAATTAATGATGTAATTAAGAATTGATTAATTAAGAAATAATTTATAAATGAAGTGATTAATTAATGTAATTAATTAAAGATTAATGTAATTAATTATAGTTAATTAATTAATGTAGTAATTAAAGGTTAATTACTATAAGTGGTTAAGAATAATTAATTTGTGAAATTAATTTAAATGCTAATTACTTGAATGTAATTAAATGATTAATCAAGGATGATTAATTAAAAATAAATAATTGGATAATGATTGATTAATTGATTAATAATTAATTAATAATGATTTAAGCAAGATTGATAATGATGGAAGTAATTAATTTAATTTACTTTAAATTAATTAGAGATAGAAGTAATTAATTTAATTCGTTTTAAATTGATTATAGAATGATGATTAATTAATCATTGCTTATGTATGGATGTATGATATTGTTTACCTTGAATGGTTTGAAATCTCAGATATGAGATAAGTGATACTGTGTGATATGGATGTTTGATTACATAGTGATGATGATATGAATTATCTGTTTATGATGATAATGTAGATTATCTATTTGTTATTGTGAATTATCTATCTCTGTGTATATAGATAAATTGAATTGAATTGTTTTAACTTTAAAACAACTTGGCCTTAAAAGATACTTTTGAATTTCGATGAGACCGGGATCGGGTTTCCAGATTTGGATATCCGAATACCACATCGATCCAAATTAACGATAGGTCGTGAATCTCAAGTGAAGATGAAGATTCAGAGTGCAAGGGTTATTGTCGTTAACTCTGAGGGTGATTCCAAAATGAGTGTAACGAGATAATGCCTTCGGTTTCGTTCGAACCCGGAACGAACTTGTATGGATTGAATGCTTTCAGCACATCGTCAGGTGGACGATGAGCATTCTAAGAGATATGTTCTCTAAAGGTAATCGTGACCTCAAGCCTCATCAACCGGAAATGGCTAAAACAGGGGAGGTGCAGCAAGGCTTCGTGGGTAGCGCCCACTGAGAGCGAGATATATCCCTGTCTAGAAGTCCCTTCTTATTATTCAGCTTAGTGGGCAGTTGGTTGCAAACTACTGCGGGGTTGTCTTGTTCGAAATTATCCAGTAAGGGATGGTTCCGGCTTTGTGTTGCAGGGGATTGGGAGTAATCCTCGGTACGGTGATCTAGGCCACGTACTGTGACGGGCGGTACCTCGGTAGCCCTGCCATTGTATGGAATCCAATTTCCAATAAGTGATAACGAACTTGATTGTAAAACCCACTTTGTGGCTAGTATGCTGGAATTTAATAATGTAACAATTTCAGCTATTTCATATTTATTTGAAAATCCTAGACCTATTATTATATAACTGGATTTCCTATCAAATGTTTTGGTTATCGTAAGGTAAAAACTTTTCCGTGTTTATGTGCGGGAAGTCTTACGAGATACCTTTTCTTTCCAAATGGTTTTCAAAGTTAAGCAACTTTAACCTGTTACTCACACCAGACCCATGTCTGACCCAAGTGTTTATTTTCTGTTTTATAAACTCTTGGGTACTCAAATTTTTACGAGTAGCCAAGGGATTCAGGTTAGCTTTGACGAATTGTGGAGGAGCAATGGAGCAGGAGGCTTCAGCGTTGTAGATATATATTGTAGTTCCGCTGTGTTGATCTCTGTATTGTGTTGAGTTGTAATAACTAGACAGGTGTTTATAACTGTCTAGTATGTGTTATATAATCTGTGTAACTCTGATAGTCATTGTATATTATGTAATACTTATGTTATTAATATAATTTATTCGTTTCGCTGTTGAGATTCTGATGTTGTTTCTTTCTCTCTTCTCTTCTTTTCTCTTTTCTATCCCTTTCTTTCTTCAAGATGATACGACTTTCTGGTCGATGAAAGTCGGGTCGTCACAGTTGGTATCAGAGCTCTAGGTTGAGTGAATACCTAGGCTTTGGAGTGATTTCTTTCTTGAGAGAGCATATTTGTAATTTTTATATAACTATATATATTTATTTCTATCTATTTGTTGGGTTACCTGTTCGGGTTTTCCAATATGAGTTTTAAAGGTAGATGGGGTAGTGGTGTGTGTAACACGACTATTACCTATAATAGGAGTCTGAAGTGTTTTGAGGTTGGAAGTGTATTTGTCGAGACTGTAAACCTAATACCGTCTCAAGTGAGCTTTGCTGTGGTGAAGGATCTCACCGATCTCTGAAGGAAACCTGTTAAGGTTCGGAGTTTATCTTTGAAGTTGGATGAGCTGAAGTGAGTGATGGTATCTTTGTAACTTCTGGAAGTAGCAGCTGTGTGATGAGATGCAGTGGCAAAGGATGTCTCCGAAGATGTTTTCTTTGGAACAAGTTTAAGGAAGTGTGTATGCTTCGGTGTTGTGGCTGAGTTCAGCATGGTGTTTCTGTTTTGTTTGAGGTTCGAGTTTCTCGAGGAACTTTGGATTAGAAAGTCTTTGGCATCAGTGTCAGCAGTATAGCTCGAAGGTGTTCTGTGTGCCGGTAAGAAGGTCTTCTGGCTAAGCAGTTTTCTGGAGTTGAAGTTCAGAAGCAGCAAAGTGGATCCATTCCTTCGATGGATTGGATAGATAAGTTTAAGCTGTTCTGATTGGTAAAGAGAGAATTGTTTCTTTGCAATTTGGCTGGGTTGATCGCAAAACTGACTTGCGATAGTTTGAGTATTCTCTTGGGTTATCAGAGTTTTTCTGGATGTCTTCAGGGAAGATAGAAGTTTGTCCGCATCTAGAGATAGAGTTGGTGAAGCAGCTCAAGTTTTGATGGAACTTCTGAGTTTTCTTTGTCGATTTGATGAACCATATTTCTAAGATGTGTTGTCCAGTCTGTGCTTGTGTTCTTCATCAGCATTTTCATTCTACTCCAAATCAGAGTTGTACAGCAGAAGCAGTTTCGGAGTGCATCTGTTTTGTTTCATGGATAGGAGGAGTAAGTTTAGTCTTCTGATGTTTGAGGAGTAGAGTTGGTGTTCTTGGTTTTGGTTGATTTTGAGAAGATCATTATGATGGGTTATTTGGTCCAGTTTGCATCAGCAAAGGTTGAGCTGATCTAGAAGGATGTAGTCAGCCTAGGATCGTCTGAAGGATTTTATGGATAAGAGTCGGAGATTTAATTTTGGATAAGTTTTCTCCGGTTAAAGGAGCTATAAGATTGGATAAGACTGGGATGTTAGCTCTGAGATATTAGATCTTTTATGTATTCTTGTAAGGATAAGTGTTTGATCTATCTCTGGTTTTGGAACCAACAGTTCAGGAAGATTTGGTTGTTGAGTCAGACTTGTCTATAGTCTGGTATCCTGTTTAGTTTGTAGATCTAGATAAGTAGAAGCTCTGTAGCTTATTAGTATTGATTGTTTGGCTTCTGTTGAGCGAGTATCCCGGTATATATTTATACTTGGGGAAACTCGAGGAAATTCTATTCAGAATTTTTCTGGATAATTAGAATTGTTTGATTTGGTGAATTGGTTGCTATGGTTGTTAGCATGGTTGATAATATAACATCAATTAGAGAGAGATATTATATAACATCAATTAATAGGGAAGATTAATAGACTATGTTTATTTAAAAAAGAAATTAACATTAAATTAATTAGTAGAGGTGATTAATTGATAGGAACTGACAAGAAAGGGAACATATATTGTAGCAACTAATTCATATGATTAGAAACATATATGTTAGTGCAAGAGAATAAAATGGAGGAAGAGTAATTTATGCAAGTAATTAATTATCAATTAATAAACATGGTGACTTATGGTAACATATATAATTAAGATTGTGATTCAAAATCCAATTGTAGAATATATGCATGCAATAAGTATGAGAATAAAATAAATTAATATGCATATATGTGACGAATTAATATGGTGTTGATTAACATATTAATTTGGTAAGAAATCATAGTGCAGGTAGGGATTAATTGTATAGTAAATTAATTCTAGGTATATATGAAATATATTAATTGGATGATTAATAGGGAAATCTTATTTAAAAGAAACATCACATTTAAAAATATATGTTTCCATAGATTGCGAGAGAGAAGGGGAAAGTGATTAATGAAAAGATTGTTGGAGAATCAATTTGAAATAAAAACAAATGCAGAAGAAAACATATTAATTTAATGTCCATAGACTGAGTGTACGCTTTAGGTTTTAGGGTTTTATATCTAATGGTTAGCACTGATTTGAACCATTATAAATATAGGTGCAGAACCTCATTTTTATTCTCATTATTTTTCTCTTGCCTACAGAAGCTCTACCATTTTTCTACCTCTTCTACACTTTATTAATTAAAAAAATTTAGATCTAATTCACACGAATTTAGATCTAAATAGAAAGAAAATAGAATTAATTAGGGAATTAGGAATTGGTTCAAATCAGAAGGCTATGTCAAAGGTAAAACCCTAGATCTGAGTTTTATTAGCTATTTCTAATCCAAATCTCTTCCTTTTCTCTTTCAAATATTATAGATCTGTACATATATCGTTTGTAATTCCAAATAGGGATTACAAGGGATGTGAATATAGACATTAAGGACAGATCTGACATAAAAACAGGGAGATTTTTAAAGCTAGCAATGTAACGACCCGTTATTTTGGACCATTCGCATCCACACATGTCGGACTTGAATCTCTCAAAATATCAGATTGTTAATTTAAATTTGGCAAAACTCAACATATACAGTAAATAAATCAATCACAGAATCACAGATACAGAGTATATAACAGAATGCAGCGGAATAGATAAACAGTAGTTCATGAAGCTACTATATAAACAACAGAGTTAGAAATAAATTACAACAGAATATCTCAAATACAGTGAAGTCTCCAGTACGAACAGATGACTTCTCTGAACCAATCAACTAGAAAAACTGAAACTGAATCGATAGTTGGATCTCCAAACGAAGCTCCAAACTCCAAAGATGAGTCTCAAATGCTGTATCACTCAGTCTGACCCGAGCGTAAAGCAAAACAAAAAACACTCGAGTCAGGATTAACATTCTTATATAAATAAATCCAACTCAAGTGAAATATCAACTGAAATACAAGTAACTCAGAGGATGTTTGGGATAACCATTCTCTAAGGATCCATGGAACGAAACGTCATTATAACACTGTGGCTATTTCAAAATAATTTATACTTCAAAACCAAAATATCATTCCATTAAATATATATATCCTCAATTTCACAAATTGATTCAAATCAACTCGAGTTTCAACTTAAAATTTAATTCAATCTACATTTATCCATTTTAATTCAATTCTGTTTCTAAATAACAAATTCAAATCATATTGATTTCAAATACAGATCTGAATCACAAAATAAACCATTTAAATTCCAATATATTTCAAAGCTTTAATATTCAACATTTCAAAGTTCAGTTTAATAGTTTCATATAGATCTTGATTTAACCACATTATTATTTAGCCTCGAAATATTCATTTAATAAATTCAGTATTATTTAAATAACCTTAAATTACATTTAAACTAAATATTCCCTTCGATTTATTTAAACTAGAAATATCCATTTAATCACTTTAAATCAAAAGTCAAGTTATAAAATTAAATCTTAAATTTCAAATTCAATAGTTCAAATCAACCTAATTAAGTAGAATTCTTAATTACATACAATTTCAATTAATTCAACTTTATCTTCCTTAACTCGTACAAATCCTTAAAAATCTATTTAAAAATATAATACCTAGACATATTATATTAATTAAATCAAACTTTATTAAAGTTTATTATTAAATCTACTTTATATTAAAACTTATTTCTACATAAAATCTTTCCAATACTAAATAAAACCATATATGTATTCCCTTTCAAGATCATAGAAATCATTTTTAAATATTTATATATATTGACCAATGGTGTTGGCATGAAGTTTGCTATCCTATGGTCAAGTGATACAGATATTTATCATTTAAATCCGTAATTTAAATATATACGGGTAGATATCATTTCGACCCGCAATCCCAAATTCAATTCAATGAAAATCGCTTGGGTTTATCATTTCAACCCATAACGAAATTCTCTTATTCTAAAGTTCGTTCGGGTATGTACCATTTCAACCCATAGTGAATTCTATACTAACAGGGAACTTGCAGAGTGATGATAGATACGATAATAATGATAACATGCATATATCATAAACAACAATATCATATATAAACAACAGGATATGGTGTCATATCCCACAGGTGAACAGTTACAGATAATAGCATGTATAACAATTTAACTAACTACAGCAGCATATTTCAATTGTCGTTTCAATTGAAATCAAATTTAATAAATACAAGAATGTTAATCGTGAGTGATTGCTCACCTTTCGAGGCTAGAGAATATAGAAGGTGCCACGGATACGCACACTGATATAGACACTGAAATTGAATTGCGAATCCAAGCAAAGCAAAAATCGGCATGAATTCAACGATCAAAGCTGATTGGCACGAATTGATGAAAACGGATCAGATCAGAACTGGACGATGAAGATAACGGTATAAGCGAACTTATATAACCATATATAACTATATATACACATAAAATTTATATTCTAAATTCAAACACAACAAATTTAATATACATGTGTTTCAAACATATATATTAAAATCAAACTTACATTTATTAAAATCAAACATACACTTAAAATAATATATATTTGTTTTAAATTAAATAGTTAATCCCAAAACGTACTATATCTATATAAAATTTGAAACCAAGCTCTCATACATATACACATGTACACTACTATGCTTATACCCTTAAAATGGAATGTACGTGCACTTTTTTTCCAATATATTGCTAAAAATATCAAATCTTTCATATTATAACATATAATTTTATACTAACTGGTTACATAACTCTTATACCTATATGGAAACAGACATCATACATATAATAATAATATAAAAATGCAAACTATATGTACTGAAGCAAACAAACCTATATATGCAAGTCATTTTAATATCATATATGCAGACCAACATATTTTTTAATGTAAACTAATATACTTATATAATATAATACAGAATGGGACGCTTGCAGCAAATAAATTATATGCAGACTATTTATAACATGTGAATGCTTCCACCATTATATGCAAACAATGTAAATTCTTATGCTAAGTTATATATGTATGTAACACGTAATCAATCTACTTTATATGATGTATTGGAACATGTATTATAAACTAACAAATAACTTATAAGCTTTATGAATTATATCACATAAATACATCAAAACTATATTGTCCACATATAGTAATTATTGTATATACGAAACGATATAGGACATAAGATGTACATATATAAACATATAACCTGAACTTCTTTAAAATATACTTACTTATTCAATATAAATTTACATATTTTAAAACGTATGTTGATTGTCATATTAAACCACAACAGTTTATATAACATATCTGAAACATTTCGATGTATAAACATTATACAAAATATCACGCAACTCTGATACGATAATATATATTCATATATATAAATATGTATAAGCTGTGTCATGCAAATAACAGTAATGTTGCATAATACAAGCAGGAAATATAACCTATGCTTACAGCTAACCATTATATTAAAATAATATATATAAACACATGCAAATTTAAAGTCACTATTAATATAAACCTATGTATATATTACTATGTTATAGTCAAAACAGGTTACAAATTTAAAATAAAACTTGAGAAATATATGATATAAAATATCAATACCTTTCACGCAATTATATATATCATATATATCTACTATTATATAATATAAGTATGACTAACAGGGAACCCATTTATAAACAGAACCAATGTAAAATATACTCAAATATAGAGAATCAAAGTACCAAAGAAACAAAATATTAAAATGACCTGTTATATATATATATGTATGTATATATTACCAAGTATATGGTAGGAGGAAACATATGGCAGCCATTTTTGGAAAACTAGATGATGGTGGAAGGCTTGGCAAGGGACGTGGCGCGTAGGATTGGCCAACGTGATGAGTTTGGTGAGGCTGCGACACAAGCGGAGTCGGGTGACGACAGCAAGGAGATGAAAGAGCTGCTCACTGGTCAGGTTCGTGATAGGCATGCGTGTGAGCTTGCATGAGGAGCTTTAGATCTAGGAAAAAAGGAAGAACCCAAAGGAACAAAAAGGAAGAACGGAAAATGAAGAGAGTAGGAGTAAGAACAGATCTGAGAGGAAAAGGTGAGAGGATAATATAAATGGAAAATGAGAGGTTTAAGCAAAATGAAATGAAACATACAGAAATAGATGGGCAACCAATATAAACCAAATAAAAAATAAGTTAACGGTCCATTTCCCTTGATTTCAGCTGAAAAGCTATTTAATGCAATTATTATTTGCTTGAGCTGCACGGTAAAGATTTGAAAAGGATTGGAAAGTCAAAAGTCACAATTTCTTTACCAGTACGACGCACAGCTTTATTGTTTCCATCGCGTACCGGACCTCAAAACATAGAATTAAATATACCACAGAGATCAACACGACGAGACGATCAAAACGGTATACAGATATTGGTGGTACGATCATCCAATCAAAAGTCGATAATCGGTACCGAAAATGCTGCTATTCCGTACGGAAAAATCCAAACGGAGCTAGAAATGTCCAAATTTTGCGAAACGAACTTCGCAGTCTGATTCAGAGTGTTCCAAGTAAATTTTCTCATGTTGACATATTTAGGTTTTGGAATACTTTTAAATTCAACTGTTATTAACTGATTTAAATTGAAATAAAATTTCACAAAATTTAACTTCAATATTATCAGATGCAAATTTACCAATTGCTATATTAAAATAGACGTATTCCAAATAATAAATTTTTTATTTTCAAATTCAATTGATAAAAATTTCACAAAATTTTCAGTTAAATAAAAATTTAAAACTATTAAAATTTGCGGGTCGTTACACTCTCCCCCACTCAAAACTTTTCGTCCCCGAAAAGGAAGGAGGTAGGAGAATAGAAACAACCAGAAAAGAAGATAGGTTGAAAGACAAGGATAACCATTAATTTAAAACTATATAAATTATACTTGAAATGTTCATTTGAAAACTTCATTTGCAATTCAATTATCTTTAATACTTTAAGACCTTTCAAAACCTATTTGTAAAATTTCTTACTTCCTTTATAAATACCATTTATATGTTTAAATAACAACTTTATAAATATATGAAAACTATTTGAAAACAATTATTTACATTATTACTTTTATTTATAAAGATGCTATTCAAAAACATTAAATCCAAAATTCATAAATTTATTAATTTTTATCTCAAGATACTTTTCAAATATTATTTATAAATCAATAATCATTTACCTCAAATATGTTTTAATTTATTAATAACTTCTAAAATATTTATAACACTAATAATTTACTATTGAACCATGTAGTATATAAATAAACAATATTTTAAAAAGGATATAGTCAACAAGGAAAAGAAGGAGGATTTGGAAAAACAGAATATAGGTGAATAAATAAAACTGAGCAGATAAGGTAGATTCAAAAGATTAGTATCGGGCATGAATAATTAATTCAAACCATAAGAATTTCAATTTCAAATATTAATACAAAATTTCTTTGTTGGAAATACTTTTATAATAAAATACCTTTATAATAAAATACATTTATAACTCGATGTTTCAACAAGTTTATCCTCGTTTCTGCAGACTCTGGCAGTGCGTTGATCAGGCGCAAAGCTAGAATTCTCCAGGTACTTAGTAGACTTGTTTCAACACCCAGTGAAAATAATGGAAAACTTTTAAAAACGGATATGGAAAGTACAATCCAAAAAAACAAAACATGTCGATCATGGATCGCGGATACACAATGGTTACGCCTGGATCCCCCAGGAAACATCCGTACCCGTAGGCCGCCCCCCAACCTTGCGATTACTCCATGAAGACTGGTAGTACTGCAGATACACAATGGTTACGCCTGGATCTCCCAGGAAACATCCATACCCTAGGCTCTCGCAGCCCATGCTGATTACGCTACCAAGCAACCCAATAGATCGCAGATACACAATGGTTACGCCTGGATCTCCCAGGAAACATCCGTACTCGTAGGCCGCCCCCAACCCTGTGATTATGCCATGAAGTCGTGCTCGTAAGACCATGGAGATTGCCATGGAATTCGATGGAAACTCGAGTATCATATCCGAAAAAGCAAAAATCAGAGAAATATCGATAGAATGAATCCACAATGTGGCCACAAAGCGGATATCAAGCAGAAGGCACTTTCCATATCTTTACTTCGAAAATATGTATCATATAGTACCTTTTCAAATCACTTTCAAATATCGTACTTATATAAAGTCCATTATATATAAGATTTTATTTTCAAATCAAATACCTTTCCAAAATCAAAAGTATATCAAATCACACTTATATAGACTTCAATTATATAAGATTTCACTTTTCAAATTGGGTACCTTTTCAAATCCATAGTTTTCGAATCAACATCATACTTATACAAACCAATTTTTATATAAGTTCGATAACTCCCAAATCAAGTATTTAAAATAAGGTTCTCAATTCAATTCGTTTCAATATCCATACAATATTCAAAATCATATACACTTTCATCAAACTATTCTTCCAAATCAATATCTTCAGTTCCAAAGTTTCCAAAATAATAAATTTAGAAAATAAATCCAAATTTCCAACCAATATAATTTAAGTCAAACAATTCATTTCCAAAATCATCTTATATTTACATAAGGTCCATCTTATATAAGGATCAAAATTTTTCAAAAATAAATTTCGCTGTACGAAGAGCTATATGGGATTGAACATCTATGCTTGCTAAAAGTTTTTTTTTAGAATAGTTTTGTATATAAAATAGTTTGTAAAATAGTTTGTATGTAAAATAGAATAAAACAGTTTGTTTAAGAAGAATAAATGAAAAATAGTTTTGAAAAATGGTTTTAAATTGATAGTAGTTTTTCATAAAAGAAAAATTCCAATTAAATTACAAAGATATCCAACCCAACAACTTCCAATTTCAGCGCCAAGTATATCAATGATATTAGAATATAAGATGTACATATGTCATCATTTCGCAAAATCACATTCGATCACTCGCTCGATCACACAAGTTCGCTTTCGAACTAATATTCCCCATTCGACTTCTCTAATGCGGGCTTCGATATGGTTTCTCGACTAGAAACCATCAGTCTCCTTGCATAGCTATATAATATGATAGAGAATTCTAGTATCAAGCCCAAAATCCATATCGAATATTCGCCATCAAGAATCAAATGAAAATCCTATCACGAATTGGTGTAATTCACCTCGAACTTGTGTACTCAACCATGATCAAATTAATTATGCGAATAAAACAACATACGTACAACTTACGTATCTATTCCAACTTGTTAAATATATAATTTCATGGAAAAAAATTCAAAACATTTCAAATCAAATTTTCATATTAGAAAAATTCAAAATAGCCTTATTCATTTACTTAAGAAAATAGTTTCAACTTATTTAAATCATTACTACATACTTTAATCATACATACCAAACTTATATACTCTATACTTTTCAAAATTACTTAGCTTTGAAAAGTTAACCTTGATTTGGAAGTGCTCGAACCTTCAAAATAGTCAAAGAAATGATATTTCAATCCAAGAGTTGGAAATCACCAACAAATCAGTAAATCAATTCCAAAAGATAGGGTTATATCAAATCAAATCCCAAACTCGAGGACTGAACACCGGCTTACTTCAAATCATTTCAAATATATATATACATATATCTTTCGAATATCAAATCTTACTTCGGAATTTGAAATCAAAATGGTTTCACAAAATTACTCGCATAGCAAAGCTACTAAAGTGACCTATCCCCCACTCTGAAACTCGAAAATCAATGTCGATGATGCATGCACTCGTCATCGAAATTATTTTCCAGCGACATAAGTGAGTTCTGGACTTCTATTTTCTCAAACTTCTTTTGAAATTTCTTCGAAATCATTCGAAACTCATTAAAATCATTTGAAACATTTTTTTTATTTGGAAAAATACTTTTAAATCATATTATTATTATATATTTCAAAATTTTAAAACCAATTTCAAAACACCGGGGTTCAATTGTAACAACCCGCATATTTATCGATTTTTATATTTAAATATTTTATTTAAATATTTCATTGAAAGTCGGATTATTGTCCGAAAAGTTACTTTTTGCAAACAGTCGAATTGGGACTCGAGACCCCTTCCATTGAGTTCAAAATGTCGTTTGCAACCTTTTTGAGTATAAACATTGATATGTTTGGAGCTAATCAAAATTTGACCATTTTCACTTTGGGTTGGGTTTGGATTCAGCCCACTTGTTCAAATCTGGTTATATCCACCCAACCACTCCCCATTTATCTTCATTCATTTCATTTTCCTTATACATTCAAGCTACAACTGAAAATGGTGGAGAGGAATGGGAAATTGAAAACTCCAAGCCCTGGTCTTCATTAGCAAATCCAACTTCTAGCTCCAAATTCAAGTGAACCCATTGGTAAGCACCTCCTTCTTCTTCTCCAACTCTTTCTCCTTCCAATTTCAGTTATTCCTAAACCTAACTTTGGGAATGTTCTTATTTTAAGCTTTGAATTCAAGGTTGGTGAGTTGGAATTGAAGTGTGATTGCTCTTGCCATTGCTCTATAGCTTCTCATTCATTGTTTTTGGGTTCAAAGGTGAGATTTTTATCTCACATCTATGTCTATAACTATCCTTGATTTCTTGTTATGAATTCCTAACAATTATCCATGTACAATTGCTTTTGATTCGGATGGGTTTTGTGAGCATTGCAATTTTTGGTGTTTTGGAAGTCTAAAACTCTAAAAATCATAGCTTTGATGTTGGATCATGTTTTTGGTGATAAATCGAAGAGCTTATATGGCCGGGTAGTCGATTGGCGTAAACCCTTAGCGCCATTGCTCGTCCGGTTGCAAGTTGTGAGTGTTTGCACTTCAATTGTCATAGGATAGGAAATGCAGAAAATCAGGTTCAGTCGACTGAATCCCTGTTCAGTCGACTGAGCTAAAGCCCGGAATTTTCTGGACAGTGTTCAGTCGACTGAACAGGGATTTCAGTCGACTGACCTGCTCCTGTTTTCCTGATTTGCCTATTTATGCTTGTTTTGATTGGGTTTTCCGAATTTTATCGATTCATGTTGGTTCTTAGTGGTTGTTATAAAGTATTATGACTTTGATGACTCCTTTTTCGGGATTTTTGAATATCCATTTCGATGAATTCTTTATCGGTTTAATTGGATTTGATTCACGTCTTCGAATGTGAATTTTGATGAATGATTATTTCTACAATCGTTTTGTGACTTGTCACTTTAAAAATACAAAGGTTTCAATACTAGTAGTAAATATCAAAACTCTTCCATCAAACGATTTCAACACTATTTTATTACAAAGCTCTTTTCCTAAACCGTTTTCCAATCTATTAGTATATACTAGCCTTTACTTCACTCGGATGAGAAATCGAATTAAACGACTTAGTAAAACGAGTGGTATGAAACGCTCGCGTTCACTTTGTCGGTTAGCTCTTGGACTTGTTCGATTGAACCCTTTTGTGACAATTTCCTAGTGAAGATCTACAGTTTGTTCGTAAATATTTAAGTTAAGCTAGTGGTTATGGGACATGAAGCTAAACTCATATATTTACTGGCTTAGTGTAATTTACACTTCCTTATGATCATGACGATCATTTTTGTGATTTAGACTAGCGATTGAGCGATGTCTCTTTGTCTGCGAGGGAAACTAGACCCCGCTTTTGTGATGTTTCGCCATCACATATATGGGGTAGCACCCCATGGTCTTCGGGCCATTCCTGTGTGAAAATTTAATGGATAGCTTCCATGAGATAGCTTCTCGTCATGTGTTTTACGCGTAGGTGAGTTCTCATGCTCCCATTCATGTGTTAGGCCTTCCCCCCTTTTTATGTGTTTTCTGGATTTCTGGTGATGATTTATGGAATTTTGTGCTTCACCAATTTTCATGATTTTCATTGATATGATATCAGTTTTTGTGCATTGGTGAATTTATGTGTTATTGACTTGTTATGAATACAAGTTTAGGGTATGATACCCTATTTTATCTTTGAGAAGATTCTTATGATATTGATTAATCTTTTGTTGATTATCATTTACTTACTTATAGTAGTATGCCGTTATGGTTATTACATGTTCATGTCATGCCTTTTACTTTATACCATATCATCTGATATTTATAGCTAGACTGATCCGTTTATTATTTTCTTATAAATAATACTCGGGTCAGACCGAGATGTTACAGGTGCTTCTGCTTGACTTCTCTTCAGGATTATTCTGACTTTTGGCTAACTACATAGATTAGTAGTTTTTGGATGTACACCTTTGAGATATAGACTCTATGTTGTGTACTTATTCTTTTGTATAGCACGTGATGCTATTCTTTTGTATTATCGTGGATCTTTCTGACCACTACTCTGATGTACACTTTCATGTGTTATATATTTATTCCTATCTTCTTCGGCCTTTGTGATATGGATGTCTGTGACTGATTTATGTTATGATTATTTCTATGTTTGTTTCCGAAGATTATATATAGCCACTGTGTGATAGCTTTGTGTTTGTATCGGTATGTCGGATTTCCTCCTTAAAAGATATGCATTCTATTCTATCTGACATATCGGTGCTCGCACAAAGAAGTTACATGGATGGTCGCTCCTCCACAGCCTTATTCTCCGTGCTAATTGACAGCACTACATCGTAGTGTTCTTGGTTAGCGTGGGTATAGAGGTGGGGCGTCACAGCTTGGTATCAGAGCCAAACTTTGGAACAATGTAGAATAACTTAACAAGGATCATCGTCCTAAGTCCAACTCGGGAGTCGTGCCTTAGGATTTAATTCGAGTCTTCGTACCGATTTATCCTATTTCCTTTTATGCATCCTTGTTTTATCCATCAAGACTTGCTTGATATTTATTTGGAGAATAACTATTTCTTCTTTCTTCCTTTCTTAAAGAAGGAAAATGGTTGGATCTGGTCGTCCCAGAGCCGGACCGTCTACTGTTACTCCCCAGGATGGAGTTTTTATGTCCGCCCAGCAGCTTCTTGATCTAGTAAAGAACGCACAAGCAGCCAGACCTAATCCGGAACCTACTCACCCAAAGTCTGGATTTGCACGCTTGTGCAACGATTATACCAACTTGGGTGGGAAGCCATTCAAAGGTTCTGAAACTATTATTGAAGTCCAGGCTTGGTTAAGATCATGCGATAGAATCTTTTCTCGCATGAATCTTATCGATCTTCACCGTGTTCAGGTGGCCTCCAGTATGCTCCAAGAAAGAGCACTGGATTGGTACGAACTTCTTATTTCTGAAATTAATGAAGCTGATCTCACCTGGGAGAAATTCCGGGAACGCTTCGAATTAAAATTCGTACCAGAAGCAGAGAAAGTGACATTGGCTCGACGTTTCATAGACCTTGTTCAAGGTTAATCTTCCGTGACAGATTATGTCGCATCATTCGAGTTACTGTCCAAATACGGGGTTGAATACATCAACACCCCATTGAAGAAGAACCAGAGGTTCGTCTATGGCTTAAACAAGAATCTCAAGAAGCCATTACTTCTAAAATTAGAAGTTTCTTTCGACCAACTCATTGATATCGCTCTTCGCCTTGAAGAGGCAGATAAGGACAGTGATGTTGAAGTGGTGGCTGCTAAACCAAACTTCAACAACAAGAAAAGGCCTAACAAGTTCAAAGGTCCTTATCCCAACAAAAAGGGTAAGCAAGAAACTCCTGCCGCAAAGACATTTTCCTCCAGTTATTAGAAATGCTTTAACTGTGGTGCTAAGGGTCATTTTTCGAACAAGTGTTCAAAGCCCCGCTCTTGCTGCTATTGTAAAAGTCCAGATCATTTTATGCACCAATGCCCTAGGCTTCAAGAGAAGGAGGGAAAGTTAAACGTTGCTCAAGCCCATGGCAACACATCTCGCGGTCAAGGTATGTCTCATTCTATTCTTGATGGCATCATTATATTTCATGATCAACCTATTAGAGTTCTCTTTGATACGGGTGCATCCCATTCTTTTATATCAAAGGAACTTATCGATACTTTTTCTTTAAGTGTTGTTGCTTTAATGACTTCTTTGAGAATTGCGAATCCGGTTGGTGGATCCGCAACTCTTAGTTTACTTTGTAAAGACGTGGAGATTATTTTGTGTGATTTATCTTTCCTAGCCGATTTGCATGTCATGCGTTACTTAGGCTTTGGAATGATTTTGGGTATGGATTGGCTTAACCGTTATAAAGCTCATATCCTATGTCCTGAGCGGACTATTTATCTCCGACATCCGCAATCCGTGAAGCAGATTTCTATTATTCTTAAAGATTCGGATTCCACTTTGGCTGCATCTTTATATTCTTTAAATCCTCATGATGATGATAATGATGATGAGGAAGATGTCATTTTTCGTATTCGCGTCATTCGTGAATTTTCCGACATATTTGAGCCCGTCTTAGGATTACCACCTAAGCGAGCAATTGAGTTCAAAATTAATCTTATACCTGGAGCTCAACCTATTACCCGTCCTCCTTATTGCATGTCTAATAAGGAGAATGAAGAAATGCGCAAACAATTATCCGAGTTAGAGAAGAAGCAACTTATTCGCTCTAGTTCCTCGCCTTGGGGAGCTTCAGCTATTTTCATGAAGAAATCCGATGGTACACTTAGGTTTTGCGTCGACTACCGCAAGCTTAATGATCTTACTATTAAGAATAAATATCCTTTACCTCGGATTGATGATCTATTTGATCAACTGAGTGGTGCTGGAGTCTTTTCACAATTGGACTTGGCTACCGGTTTTCATTAGCTTCGTATTGCAGAGGATAGTATTCCTTTGACTTCTTTCCGTACTCGATATGGATCTTATGAGTGGCTAGTTATGCCATTCGGTTTAACGAATGCTCCGGCTTATTTGGTTGACCTCATGAATCGAGTTTTCAAATATTTCCTCGATCGGTTTGTTCTTATCTTTATTGATGATATTCTTGTGTATTCTAAAACCGAGGAGGAACATGAAAAGCATCTTCGAATTGTATTGGAAACTCTTAGGAGCAATCACCTAAAAGCAAAATTTTCCAAATGCCACTTTTGGCAATCTAGTGTGAAGTTTCTCGGTCATATTATTTCCGAATCCGGAATATCAGTGGATCCTTCAAAGATTGAAGCAATTCATAATTGGAAGAGACCAGAGAGCGTGACTGAAATCCGTAGCTTTCTCGGATTAGCAGGTTATTACCGCCGTTTTATAAAAGACTTTTCGAAGATTGTCGTGCCTCTTACTGGCTTAACAAAGAAAGGTGTTAAATACATTTGGTCGGACAAATGTGAAACTTCTTTTCAGAAATTAAAAGAACTCCATTCTGATGCTCCTATTCTTATTATTCCCGAAGGGAATCAAGATTTTGTTGTTTATACCGATGCTAGTCGCGTTGGTTTGGGTGTCGTTCTTATGCAAAAAGGACGTGTTATTGCTTATGCTTCTAGGCAATTGAAGCCGGCTGAGACTAGATATGCCACACATGATTTAGAACTCGCGGCTATCGTTTTCGGCCTTCGAATTTGGCGACATTATCTTTTGGGAGAGAAATTTATACTTTATACTGATCATAAGTCTTTGAAATATTTATTCTCTCAAAAGGAACTTAATTTGCGTCAATAGCGTTGGCTCGAATTCCTTGCCTCTTATGATCTTGATATTCTTTATACTCCCGGAAAGGGAAATCGAGTGGCCGATGCACTTAGTCGCAAGCAACAAGCGGTTGTTTCTATGATGATATCCGAATGGAATGATCTCGAAGTTTTATCCACTTGTGAAATTCGAGATCGTGTTTCCGATTTATGTTCATCTCTTGTTTTATGTAGCCTCGAGGCTCATCCTTCTCTTTTAGACCGCATTCTTGAAGCTCAAAGGCTAGATCCCGAATTGGCTCTTCTTGGCCAAAATGTCAAGGATAAAGTTGATATCGAAGGTTTGAAAGACTTTGACATTAATTCTCGTGGCGGCATTCGAAAATTTAATAGACTTATTGTACCAAATATTAGTGATCTTCGAAAGGATATTCTAGAAGATTCTCATCATTCCAAATATTCCATTCATCCCGGTATTAGTAAAATGTACGCGGATATGAAACGACGTTATTATTGGGAGGGAATGAAAGTTGACATTGCTAACTTTGTTAAGTGTTGCATGACTTGCCAACTTGTCAAGGCCGAACATCAAAGGCCCGGTGGGTTATTGCAACCATTGGAAATTCCAATTTGGAAGTGGGATCAAATTTCCATGGATTTTATTGATGGCTTCCCCGTTCTCGTTCGGGTCATGATAGCTTATGGGTGATTGTTGATAGACTTACTAAATCTGTCCATTTTATTCCAGTTCGGTCGAACCGAACCATTCCTCTTCTGGCCAAACTCTTTGTTAAAGAAATTGTTAAACTTCATGGAGTTCCTTCTTCCATTGTTAGTGATCAAGATCCATTGTTTACTAGTGGATTCTGGAAGAGTCTTCAAAAAGCTTTGGGAACGAAGCTTAATTTTGGCACCGCTTATCACCCTCAGTCCGATGGGCAAACTGAGCGTGTAAATCAAACACTTGAAGATCTTCTGTGTGCATGTGTTCATGATTTCGGTGGAAGTTGGGAAGATCATATTTCACTTGTTGAATTTTCCTATAATAACAGCTTCCAATCTAGTATTGGTATGGCTCCTTTCGAGGCACTCTATGGAAGGCCATGCCGATCTCCTTCTTGTTGGCTTGAGGCCGGTGAGAAGCTGGTTTTAGGACCAGATTTTATTCGGGATTCCACAGAAAAGATTGAACTTATTCGACATAGGATGAAAGAAGCCCAGAGTAGACAAAAATCCTATGCCGATAACCGAAGAAGAAAATTAGAATTTTCTGTGGGAGATCTCGTATTTATTCGTGTTTCACCTATGAAGGGTGTTGTACACTTCAGTCGATCGGGAAAGTTAGCGCCTCGATATATTGGGTCATTTCCTATCACTGAACGTATTGGCTCCATGGCTTATCGCCTTTCATTACCGGCTCAGTTTTCTGCCATGCATGACGTGTTTCACGTTTCTCAATTACGGAAGTGCCTTCGGGATTCCGATTCTATTCTTGAGCCCGGTGTTGTGGAAGAGATTGAAGTTTCGCCTAATTTAACTTATGAGCAGCAACCTATTCGAATTATTGCTTCGAAGGTCAAACGCCTTCGAAATAAAGATGTTCCACTTGTTAAAGTTCAATGGTCCTCAAATCCTAAAGATTGCTCTTGGGAAACTAGAGAATTTATCGAGCGAACACATCCGGACTTGCTTTCTCATAATCTTTGAGGTAAACTTCTTATTTCAAATTTCTTTTGTATTGAATATGCTTTCATGGTTGTTACTTTTAGTTCCTTTGTTCCTTATGATTGCGAGGACGCAATTTCTTTAAGGAGGGGAGTCTGTAACAACCAGCATATTTATCGATTTTTATATTTAAATATTTTATTTAAATATTTCATCGTAAGTCGGATTATTGTCCGAAAAGTTACTTTTTGCAAACAGTCGAATTGGGACTCGAGACCCCTTCCATTGAGTTCAAAATGCCGTTTGCAACCTTTTTGAGTATAAACATTGATATGTTTGGAGCTAATCAAAATTTGACCATTTTCACTTTGGGTTGGTTTTGGGTTCAGCCCACTTGTTCAAATCTGTTATATCTACCCAACCACTCCCCATTATCTTCATTCATTTCATTTTCCTTATACATTCAAGCTACAACTGAAAATGGTGGAGAGGAATGGGAAATTGAAAACTCCAAGCCCTAGTCTTCATTAGCAAATCCAACTTCTAGCTCCAAATTCAAGTGAACCCATTGGTAAGCACCTCCTTCTTCTTCTCCAATTCTTTCTCCTTCCAATTTCAGTTATTCCTAAACCTAACTTTGGGAATGTTCTTATTTTAAGCTTTGAATTCAAGGTTGGTGAGTTGGAATTGAAGTGTGATTTCTCTTGCCATTGCTCTATAGCTTCTCATTCATTGTTTTTGGGTTCAAAGGTAAGATTTTTATCTCACATCTATGTCTATAACTATCCTTGATTTCTTGTTATGAATTCCTAACAATTATCCATGTGCAATTTCTTTTGATTCGGATGGGTTTTGTGAGCATTGCAATTTTTGGTGTTTTGGAAGTCTAAAACTCTAAAAATCATAGCTTTGATGTTGGATCATGTTTTTGGTGATAAATCGAAGAGCTTATATGGCCGGGTAGTCGATTGGCGTAAACCCTTAGCGCCGTTGCTCGTCCGGTTGCAAGTTGTGAGTGTTTGCACTTCAATTGTCATAGGATAGGAAAGGCAGAAAATCAAGTTCATTCGACTGAATCCTCTGTTCAGTCGACTGAGCTGAAGCCCGGAATTTTCTGGACAGTGTTCAGTCGACTGAACAGGGATTTCAGTCGACTGACCTGCTCCTGTTTTCCTGATTTGCCTATTTATGCTCGTTTTGATTGGGTTTTCCGAATTTTATCGATTCATGTTGGTTCTTAGTGGTTGTTATCATTTATTATGACTTTGATGACTCCTTTTTCGGGATTTTTGAATATCCATTTCGACGAATTCTTTATCGGTTTAATTGGATTTGATTCACGTCTTCGAATGTGAATTTTGATGAATGATTGTTTCTACAATCGTTTTGTGACTTGTCACTTTAAAAATATAAAGGTTTCAATACTAGTAGTAAATATCAAAACTCTTCCATCAAACGATTTCAACACTATTTTATTACAAAGCTCTTTTCCTAAACCGTTTTCCAATCTTTTAGTATATACAAGCCTTTACTTCACTCGGATGAGAAATCGAATTAAACGACTTAGTAAAACGAGTGGTATGAAACGCTCGCGTTCACTTTGTCGGTTAGCTTTTGGACTTGTTCGATTGAACCCTTTTGTGACAATTTCCTAGTGAAGATCTACAGTTTGTTTGTAAATATTTAAGTTAAGCTAGTGGTTATGGGACATGAAGCTAAACTCATATATTTACTGGCTTAGTGTAATTGACACTTCCTTATGATCATGACGATCATTTTTGTGATTTAGACTAGCGATTGAGCGATGTCTCTTTGTCTGCGAGGGAGACTAGACCCCGCTTTTGTGATGTTTCGCCATCACATATATGGGGTAGCACCCCATGGTCTTCGGGCCATTCCTGTGTGAAAATTTAATGGATAGCTTCCATGAGATAGCTTCTCGTCATGTGTTTTACACGTAGGTGAGTTTTCATGCTCCCATTCATGTGTTAGGCCTTCCCCCCTTTTTATGTGTTTTCTGGATTTCTAGTGATGATTTCTGGAATTTTGTGCTTCACCAATTTTCATGATTTTCATTGATATGATATCAGTTTTTGTGCATTGGTGAATTTATGTGTTATTGACTTGTTATGAATACAAGTTTAGGGTATGATACCTTATTTTATCTTTGAGACGATTCTTATGATATTGATTAATCTTTTGTTGATTATCATTTACATACTTATAGTAGTATGCCGTTATGGTTATTACATGTTCATGTCATGCCTTTTACTTTATACCATATCATCTGATATTTATAGCTAGACTGATCCGTTTATTATTTTCTTATAAATAATACTCGGGTCAGACCGAGATGTTACAGGTGCTTCTGCTTGACTTCTCTTCAGGATTATTCTGACTTTTGGCTAACTACATAGATTAGTAGTTTTTGGATGTACACCTTTGAGATATAGACTCTATGTTGTGTACTTATTCTTTTGTATAGCACGTGATGCTATTCTTTTGTATTATCGTGGATCTTTCTGACCACTACTCTGATGTACACTTTCATGTGTTATATATTTATTCATATCTTCTTCCGCCTTTGTGATATGGATGTCTGTGACTGATTTATGTTATGATAATTTCTATGTTTGTTTTCGAAGATTATATATAGCCACCATGTGATAGCTTTGTGTTTATATCGGTATGTCGGATTTCCTCCTTAAAAGATATGCATTCTATTCTATCTGACATATCGGTGCTCGCACAAAGAAGTTACATGGATGGTCGCTCCTCCACAGCCTTATTCTCCGTGCTAATTGACAGCACTACATCGTAGTGTTCTTGGTTAGCGTGGGTATAGAGGTGGGGCGGCACATCAATTCTTGAATTTCAAATTTAAAATCCTTCAGTTATAAATCATTTTTAGATAAATCAAATTTCTTATATAATTTTTCAAAATTCAAATCCTTTCAAAACCTCAAATTCTCATTTTAAAAAGGGTATATAATCTTTATCGAAAACATTTCACTTTTATATATAGAATATAATCATACTTATCAAAATAATAATTTCGGTTTAGAAATAAATTTCTAAAATAAAAACAAACCCGATTTTCAAAGGATGATTCACGAACGGATTTCAGAACAAAGATAGAGATTCAATTTAAAAGAACTCTAATCAAATAAAATTCTGATTCGAAGATAGGCTTGAACGAAGATGAGATAATTAACTTACAAAATAAAAGATGGATATACTTATACAAGTCGCGGGCGACCTTAACCGGGTCAACCATGACTTCAGGAATATGATCGATGCATAATTCCAAGGCAAATCGTCATTCGATTGCCAGAGATAGAATTCGGCATAACCAGAGATAGCAGCATCTAAACCGAGGGATATATAAATCTCCGGTGAATCAATGCCGATTGTAAAGGAGTTTCACCCCTTTACAAATCATTCAAAGATTGGCGGGATCGCCTATTCTTGTAGAGATCATTCGAAGTGGAGTTATGGGATACTCGAGAATCAAAAGAATACAAATAGGGAGAGACAAGAATGAATTTTGGAACCGCAAGGAACGTTCCAAAGTTCAAAGGAAATCGAGTCAAAAGGAAGAGATTCTAACTCGAACGAAAGTGATTCTGTAAATAAATTTACAATATATGCTAAGTTTTGCATAGAGCCAAAGCTCTGATACCAACTATAACGAGACAACGCCAGTGGGGTAACGCCCACCATAGCATACAATGGTACCTGTGTTCTGCTTTTACGGCCAGCCTCTCAACTACACCAACCCTATGGGACATGTTGGAGTAAGAGTCATCCGCTCACTACCAAACCCAAATGCGAGAACCCCCTATCATGCTGCACCCGCCAAGTGCATAAGCAGACACACATGTCGGACTTGAATCGCTCAAAACATCAGATTGTTAATTTAAATTTGGCAAAACTCAACATATACAGTAAATAAATCAACCACAAATACAGAGTATATAACAGAATGCAGCGGAATAGATAAACAGTAGTTCATGATGCTACTATATAAACAACAGAGTTAGAAATAAATTACAACAAAATATCTCAAATACAGTGAAGTCTCCAGTACGAACAGATGACTTCTCTGAACCAATCAACTGGAAAATCTAAAGCTGAATCGATAGATGGATCTCCAAACGAAGCTCCAAACTCCAAAGATAAGTCTCAAATGCTGTATCACTCAGTCTGACCCAAGCGTAAAGCAAAACACAAAACACTCGAGTCAGGATTAACATTCTTATATAAATAAATCCAACTCAAGTGAAATATCAACTGAAATACAAGTAACTCAGAGGATGTTTGGGATAACCATCCTCTAAGGATCCATGGAACGAAACGTCATTATAACACCGTGGCCATTTCAAAATAATTTATACTTCAAAACCAAAATATCATTTCATTAAATATATATATCCTCAATTTCACAAATTGATTCAAATCAACTCAAGTTTCAACTTAAAATTTAATTCAATCTACATTTATCCATTTTAATTCAATTCTGTTTCTAAATAACAAATTCAAATCATATTGATTTCAAATACAGATCTGAATCACAAAATAAATCATTTAAATTCCAATATATTTCAAAGCTTTAATATTCAACATTTCAAAGTTCAATTTAACAGTTTCATATAGATCTTGATTTAACCACATTATTATTTAGCCTCGAAATATTCATTTAATAAATTCAGTATTATTTAAATAACCTTAAATTACATTTAAACTAAATATTCCCTCCGATTTATTTAAACTCGAAATATCCATTTAATCACTTTAAATCAAAAGTCAGATTTTAAAATTAAATCTTAAATTTCAAATTCATTAGTTCAAATCAACCTAATTAAGTAGAATTCTTAATTACATACAATTTCAATTAATTTAACCTTATCTTTCTTAACTCGTACAAATCCTTAAAAATCTATTTAAAAATATAATACCTAGACATATTATATTAATTAAATCAAACTTTATTAAAGTTTATTATTAAATCTACTTTATATTAAAACTTATTTCTACATAAAATCTTTCCAATATTAAATAAAACCATATTTGTATTCCTTTTCAAGATCATAGAAATCATTTTTAAATATTTATATATATTGACCAATGGTGTTGGCATGAAGTTTGCTATCCTATGGTCAAGTGATAGAGATATTTATCATTTAAATTCATAATTTAAATATATACGGGTAGATATCATTTCGACCCGCAATCCCAAATTCAATTCAATGAAAATCGCTTGGGTTTATCATTTCAACCCATAACGAAATTCTCCTATTCTAAAATCCGTTCGGGTATGTATCATTTCAACCCATAGTGAATTCTATACTAACAGGGAACTTGCAGAGTGATGACAGATACGATAATAATGATAACAGGCATATATCATAAACAACAATATAATATATAAACAACAGGATATGGTGTCATATCCCACAGGTGAACAGTTACAGATAATAGCATATATAACAATTTAACTAACTATAGCAGCATATTTCAATTGTAGTTTAAATTGAAATCAAATTTAATAAATACAAGAATGTTAATCGTGAGTGATTGCTCACCTTTCGAGGCTAGAGAATACAGAAGGTGCCACGGATACGCACACTGATACAGACACTGAAATTGAATTGAAAATCCAAGCAAAGCAAAAATCGGCACGAATTCAACGATCAAAGCCGATTGACACGAATTGATGAAAATGGATCAGATCAGAACTGGACGATGAAGATAACGGTATAAGCAAACTTATATAACCATATATAACTATATATACACATAAAATTTATATTCTAAATTCAAACACAACAAATTTAATATACATGCGTTTCAAACATATATATTAAAATCAAACTTACATTTATTAAAATCAAACATACACTTAAAATAATATATATTTGTTTTAAATTAAATAGTTAATCCCAAAACGTACTATATCTATATAAAATTTGAAACCAAGCTCTCATACATATACACATGTACACTACTATGCTTATACCCTTAAAATGGAATGCACATGCACTTTTTTTCCAATATATTGATAAAAATATCAAATCTTTCATATTATAACATATAATTTTATACTAACTGGTTACATAACTCTTATACCTCTATGGAAACAGACATCATACATATAATAACAATATAAAAATGCAAACTATATGTACTGAAGCAAACAAACCTATATATGCAAGTCATTTTAATATCATATATGCAGACCAACATATTTTTTAATGTAAACTAATATACTTATATAATATAATACAGAATGGGACGCTTGCAGCAAATAAATTATATGCAGACTATTTATAACATGTGAGTGCTTCCACCATTATATGCAAACAATGTAAATTCTAATGCTAAGTTATATATGTATGTAACACGTAATCAATCTACTTTATATGATGTATTGGAACATGTATTATAAACTAACAGATAACTTATAAGCTTTATGAATTATATCACATAAATACATCAAAACTATATTGTCCACATATAGTAATTATTGTATATACGAAACGATATAGGACATAAGATGTACATATATAAACATATAACCTGAACTTCTTTAAAATATACTTACTTATTCAATATAAATTTACATATTTTAAAACGTATGTTGACTGTCATATTAAACCACAACAGTTTATATAACATATCTAAAACATTTCGATGTATAAACATTATACAAAATATCATGCAACTCTGATACGATAATATATATTCGTATATATAAATATGTATAAGCCGTGTCATGCAAATAACAGTAAGGTAGCATAATACAAGCAGGAAATATAACCTATGCATACAACTAACCATTATATTCAAATAATATATATAAACACATGCAAATTTAAAGTCACTGTTAATATAAACCTATGTATATATTACTATGTTATAGTCAAAACAGGTTACAAACTTAAAATAAAACTTGAGAAATATATGATATAAAATATCAATACCTTTCACGCAATTATATATATCATATATATCTACTATTATATAATATAAGTATGACTAACAGGGAACCCATTTATAAACAGAACCAATGTAAAATATACTCCAATATAGAGAATCAAAGTACCAAAGAAACAAAATATTAAAATGACCTGTTATGTAACGACCCGCCATTTTGGACCATTCGCGTCCATTATAAGTGAATAGGTAGACACTCATGCCGGAGTTGAATTGCTCAAAATACCGCGTTGTTAATTTAAATTGGCAAAACTGAACATATACAGTAACTAATAATCACAGATCACAGACACAGAGTAATAAGTGCAGCGGAAATAAAAGAGATAGTAGTTCATGAAGCTACTATATGAATATATAAAATACATCAGAGTTTACAACAGAAGAGTAATACGATACATCAGATACAAATCAGAATACATCACTGGAATCATCGAATGCTGAAAGCAGAATAGATGGCTGGATCTTCAAGCAAAGCTCCAACTTCAAAGGTGAGTCTCGAATACTGGTACACTCAGTCTGACCCGAGCGTAAAGCAAAACACAAAACACTCGAGTCAGGATTAACATTCTTATATTAATAAATCTAACTCAAGTGAAATAACAATTGAAATACAAGTAACTCAAAGGATGTTTGGAATAACCATCCTTTAAGGATCCGTTAAACTATCTACTAGGTAGTAATATACGCTAAGTAGATAATGTCTATCAGTAATATAAGAAGATATCAAAATAGCGTTAAGTCATGGCCCATTCCACCCTTAACACATTTTTATTCCCAAAAGCATATACAAGACCGTAGTTTCCCCAAAACCGGAAGTCACCAGAGGGCAATCCATATACTAAAGGTACAAAACAAAATCGTAGTTGTCGCGAATAGGATAATCAGTATGACAAGGTACATGAGGCGATACCAACTAGGATACTAGTAGTTGCCTGATCCGGACTGATGTTGGGCATAGCAGCTACTACCCCAACACCGCGAAACAACACTCCCATAATCGAGGGGTGCACCCAAATCGAATCACAAAAGTAATAGATATGGTATCGAAGAAGTGTGTCCGCTAGAGATGGCGATCCTCAATGGCCCGGCGCGGCTCCTGTTTTAGTCATGTCAAGGGTCATCCAAAATCGTTCTCTTTCTTCAGTCAACGCGTTCATCAAAACCATCCACTTCGTTCTGGATCAACACTCCGCGTATAGTTATTAAAGTGGTTTCGGTTCAGATAGAGAGTATATCCATTACCGATCCCGGTCTCTTTAATAACTTTCGTAATTATTACACTGATTGGTCGTTTATATATTTCAAAAACCAAATCAATTTCAATTTCAAATAGAATTCGTAAATCAACATTTCATTTGTCTTTCTAAAACAATTTCCAAATTTTCGTTTCAAACTTCCAATTTTCCGTTTCAAAATCTTATAATTCAATTTCAATTTCTATTTAAACAATTCAAATATTGATTCAAGTTCGTATATAAGTTTCATTCCGAAATCATTTAAATAAATTCTATTTAACATTCAAATCAATTTAAACTCATTTATCGATTTCATTCAATATTCGTTAAGTTACTTTGTCATTCAAAACAATTTCTATTAAATTTCCAATTCATTTAATCAATTCTTAAGTTCAACTTCATTAAAACAAAACTTACAATTTTGAATTAAACTAAATTCGTCAAATCAATTCTCCAATTACAAGTCTTACATTAATTCCAAAAATATCACATTTCATTTTTGTTAAAGAAATCCAATTTCACTTATTTACTTCCTTAAATAATTTTCCAAAACTTAATTAATAAAGAAACTCAATTTCAATTCTTTACGAAGTAAAATTCACTTATTCAAAAGTTCAATTTTTCTTATTAAAGAATTTCAATTCAATTTAATCATTTAATAATTCATTATTAAATAGTTCAAAACTTAATTATTAAATAATTTCAAAGTTTAATAATTTCAAACTTAATTATAATTTCAAACTTAACTCAATAGTTTCTCAAATTAAACAACATTCTTTCATCAATTACATTTTTAATAATTTGTTTCAGATTATTAAACATTAACATTTCCTTTCACTTAAATTCAAATTTCAACTTCATTTCAAAACCATATTATTTATTCAAATAAAATCCTTATTTTATTTCAAAATCAAGTTATTGACCAATCGGGTTTATTTAATTTTCTATCCTAGGTCAAAGTTCAATTTTGGGTATTTATCATTTCAACCCGATTCCAATTCAATTAAAAATCAAAGCATAACAGAGGGAACTTACAGTGTGATAACTGGGATGGTGTCAAAGTAAATAAACAAGCAATAACAACAATCAATATCAATCCAATAATCAATTCAAATAATCCCGAAATAACCATATTAATTCGCATTGTTATTTGTACGAATTAATATAATTATTTCTAGAATCCACACTATCATTTCATGTAGATTAAAGATTATTACATTACGGTTTTCACTTGTCATCTATTTACAATTTCATACATCATCAGTTTAAGCAACATACAATTGATGGTTCAAGGTGTAGTTAACAATCCTACGTGTCAATAAATTTAACAGTTAAAGGGGTCATATTATACAAATGTCCGTTAATCAAATTTAACATTTAATTATCTTATATCAAGTTCAATTTCATACTATTTATCAATTTAACATTAACAATTTTAACGTCCAATATAAACATCAACAATCAATCAATTATCAGCCAAACTGTATTATCATCGCATAAATAATTAACAGATAATGGTGTCAGATGTCAAAGGTGAACTGATACAGGTAATAGTATATATAACAGTGTAATTAACTAACAGCAGTATATTTCAATTGTCGTTTCAATTGAAATCAAATCTAATAAATAAAAGAACGTTAATCGTGAGTGATTGCTCACCTTTCGAGGCTAGAGAGAATATGAGATGACACGGATATGCACACTGATACGAACACTGAACTTTGAGTTATGGATCCAGGCACGATTTTGATGATCAAAGCTGATAACAGGGATTAGACGAAATCAAATCAAAATTGGGTCGATGAAGATAAATGGGTATAAATGAACGTATATAGATATGTGACTATATATATAAGCTGCAACTATAAATCAATATATATTTATTTAACAAAACAACTTATAAAACCAAGTGTACTGATATGTGAAATCATTCAATAATGTATGCGTAACAGCTATAAATGCAGACCATAAGATATAAATAATATCTATAAATTCATTTGTCAACTGATGTACTATATCATATAAATATGAGACTGCAACATTATATACCTAAAAGTATGACTTTATGCGTTTACTAGCTAACAAAATCAGAACCACATTTAAAATAATTTTTTTTTTTTTAGGCGAACAAAACCAAGTATATGCAGACCCGAAATTCACTACATATATGCAGACCCAAAATTCACTACAATATACATATAAATATGAGCTACATAAAACGCATGCTATATATATATCAATGTATGCAAACAATGCACTTTATATAAAATCCTTCATGCGAAACATATACTCAAAAACATATATAATTGAACACGTTATATATAAAACGCATGTGACAGAACACATTTATTTACATACCTTGTATATAAATAAAATAATATACCACATAACTTATATAATACACATCTCTAGAACAGTATAGTATAATAACCCATTTATATTGATATAAACTCACAAATGCAAAATTTGAAGTTTCCACAAATACAACTACATATATATCCATAACTGAAAACACATATTTTATACCATTCTATACTATATCATATATACATCCCATTCAAACTATTAGTATATCCGTAAGTATAATGTATAAAACTGTTATAAACTTATACGCTAACAAATATGTGTATAGATCTAATATAGATAATGACACTTTTACATATTATAATATATTAATATTCACCATAATATATATAAGCAACTTAACCGATTTGAGACAAGTGACATGTGCTCGTCAAAGAAGCAAAGCGGCAGGTGAAGAGGAAGGAAGGTGCGGCAGGTCAACGGCAAGAGAAAAGGCAGATCTCAGTGGTGGCTGCTGACTGCGTGCTCGCGTATGGCTGGTGGAACGGGAAAGTGGAAGTGAGAGGGTCCGAGAGGGGAGGCGTTGGTTGCTGCACACGACAGTGAAGTTGGAGGGTGGTGGATTTTGACGTGGGGCGTGAGGTCGGAGTTGGCGGAGCTGAGGTGGTCACGGGCTGATGTGGTTGGCTGTGTGATGGGGCGAAGGGATTTAAGGCGGAGGAGGAGAAATCTGCCGGGATGGGTGGTTCGAAGACTTGGTGGTGAGGAGGCTATGGGTTCATGATTTTGGTTATTAAACTATTTAAAAGCAAACATTGCCAGTTTCAAAAATATAAAAGCTTCGTTTAATAATATAAATTTTTTCTGAAAAGCAAAATAGGAAGAAGAGAAAGCAGAGAGGAAGAAAGTGGTTGTGGGATGTGGCTTCGGCCATGAGAGAAGTTTGGGCGAATGAATAAGGTTTCAGAAGAAAGCAAAGTGACAGAGCGCTAGTTGTTTTATTTATTTTGGAAAGGAAGTGCAAAGAACAAATTAGCCGGCAATATTATTGAATATAGCCTCGAAAGTCATGGAAAAATTTTGGAAATTATAAAAGGCTGCAGACTATTTGTTTTAACCGATGGGCACGCGAAAGGTCACAAGAAAAGAAATAGACTCAAATGGACACAATACGGTTACCGTTTTACTAATGTCGCGAACCGGATTTCAAAAATACAGAAATGAATATACCCTGGTGATCAACACGATGAGACGATCAAAACGGTATAAAATTATCAGTGGTACGATCGAATTAAAAATTTGAATTTTCTAATAGCGGAAAATGCAAGAAAAACGCTGAAAAATAAGATCGACGGAGCCAAAGATGTCCGAATTTGGAAAAGCGACCAACTGACATCTTGCTCAGAAGATGGTTTAGAATTTTTCTATGTAAAAATATTTAGGTTTCGGAAACATTTTATTTTCAACGCTTTTTAACTGATTGAATTGAAGTGAATTTACGCGCGAAATAAACTTTCGTATTTTCGGACGAAAATTTACCAGTTGCTATGTTTAACTAGACGTATTCCAAATATTAAATTTTTATTTTAAAATTTTATCGTTTAAAATTCACAAAATTTCAACTAATTACGTTATTAAAACAGTTTGAAATTTACGGGTCGTTACACTCTCCCCCACTCAAAACTTTTCATCCCCGAAAAGGAACGAGGTAGGAGAATAGAAATAACCAGAAGAAAAACAGATTTTGAAATACAAAATAACAATTAATTTAAACCATATAAATTCAAATTTAAATTAATTGATATTCAATAATTGATTTAATCCATTTGATTTCACTAAAATCAATCTCAACTATTTCTAGATTCATTATCTTATTATCCAATTATCTTCAATTTACAATTTCTAAAACCATAAATTTGAATAGTCTTTTATTATAATCATATTTTATTTTCAACAATTTGAATTCTTCTTTATTCCAAATTATTGTTAAATTTATTTCACTTAATGTATCTTATTACATATATTTAAACCATATAAATTAATTTAAACCATTTAAATTTAAATTAATTTATATTCATTAATTGATTTCAATTTCAAGGTATTTCTATAAGTTGATCTAATTTCAATTTATTAATTAACCTTCAAAACAAAATTTATTTTTCAATTATCTTATTATTCTATTTATCTCTATTAACATTTTATAATTTAAAATTTAAGTGTATAACATTTATTATAACCACTGAAATTTTATTTATAAATTCCATTTATCTTATATATTATCCAATTACATATTCAACTTCCGAATGATTTAGGTAAGTTGTATTAGAATGCAGTTGAACAATATACAAATAAAATTTTCCCAATTCAATTATTCAAGCTTAAATATTTATTCCAAATTTTGGTTTTATTTATAATTAAAATCATCCTTTAACAAAACTTAAGAATTAGATTTCCGATTAACTTTAAACAATTTAGAGATATATATAATATATTTATATCAAATCAAATTAAAATTTTAAAATAAGATACCCATATATATATATAAATCAAATTATACTAAAGAAATTCAAATCAAATATTTTTTTTTTCAAAACAAAACCGTAGCAAAGCTACAGAATGGTTTCTCCACTTCGAAACTCGAAAATGAATGTCGATGATGCGGCCGCCATCACCGAAATTATTTTCCAGCGACAAAGAGAAGAGCACTGATTTCAACATTTTAAAATTCTTTGAAAACGATTTCTATTCGAAAATACTTTCAATAATATATACTTAAAATTTTAAAACCAAAGTTCGAAAACACCGGAAAACTAAATTCTCAAATTTCTGAATTAAATTCATTTCAAATTCCAAATCAGTTTATAACCCATGTTTAAAATTCATTTCTCATATTATGCAATAGTCAATGGTTTACAAATAAATGAAAATCAATTATTATTATTTCTGACAACAAATTTATTAACAATTTAGTTTCATAACATAATCATACAAAACTTTATTTTATTTACCAAATTTGAAAACGATCTCGTGTCAGTTTGCTCTGCTCAAGTGTTTTGGAAATCCTATCGATAGCGTTGATCAGACGTATCGATCGGAAACCCAAATCAACATTAACAACTCAAACAACACAATATATAAAACATTTAAAAATTTATTTATGAGTACACCATACGAGAATAAATTTTCAAAGCAAGGACCTAGATTCAAATTTGATTATATCAATCAAAGAAAATTTTGATTTGAGAATAGTTGGAACGAAAGATAAGATGTGATTATTTAACCGAATAAGGAAATAGATAATCTTATGTAAATCGCAGGCAACCATAACCGGGTCGACCTTGACTTCAAAAATAAGATCGATGTGGAATTTCGAGGTAAATCGACATTCGACCTCAAGAAATAGAATTCAGGTATAGCAGGAGATAGATAGCATCATAAACCGAGGATACAGAAATCTCCGGTAAATCAATGCCTATTATAAAGGAGTTTTGCTCCTTTACGAATCATTCGAAGATTGGCGAGACCGCCGATCTATATAGATATCATTCAAAATGGAGTTATGGGGTGCTCCAGAATTTGAAAGAAGACGAATAGTGAGGGACACGAATGAATTTCGGAACCGAGGGGAACGTTCCAAAATTCAAGGAATTGAGTCAAAGGAAGAGATTGAAACTCGAATGAGAGTGATTCTGTAAATACATTTACCCTATATGTTGAGTTTTGCCTAGAGCTACCAAAGCTCTGATACCAACTGTAACGACCCGCCATTTTGGACCATTCGCGTCCATTATAAGTGAATAGGTAGACACTCATGCCGGAGTTGAATTGCTCAAAATACCGCGTTGTTAATTTAAATTGGCAAAACTGAACATATACAGTAACTAATAATCACAGATCACAGACACAGAGTAATAAGTGCAGCGGAAATAAAAGAGATAGTAGTTCATGAAGCTACTATATGAATATATAAAATACATCAGAGTTTACAACAGAAGAGTAATACGATACATCAGATACAAATCAGAATACATCACTGGAATCATCGAATGCTGAAAGCAGAATAGATGGCTGGATCTTCAAGCAAAGCTCCAACTTCAAAGGTGAGTCTCGAATACTGGTACACTCAGTCTGACCCGAGCGTAAAGCAAAACACAAAACACTCGAGTCAGGATTAACATTCTTATATTAATAAATCCAACTCAAGTGAAATAACAATTGAAATACAAGTAACTCAAAGGATGTTTGGAATAACCATCCTTTAAGGATCCGTTAAACTATCTACTAGGTAGTAATATACGCTAAGTAGATAATGTCTATCAGTAATATAAGAAGATATCAAAATAGCGTTAAGTCATGGCCCATTCCACCCTTAACACATTTTTATTCCCAAAAGCATATACAAGACCGTAGTTTCCCCAAAACCGGAAGTCACCAGAGGGCAATCCATATACTAAAGGTACAAAACAAAATCGTAGTTGTCGCGAATAGGATAATCAGTATGACAAGGTACATGAGGCGATACCAACTAGGATACTAGTAGTTGCCTGATCCGGACTGATGTTGGGCATAGCAGCTACTACCCCAACACCGCGAAACAACACTCCCATAATCGAGGGGTGCACCCAAATCGAATCACAAAAGTAATAGATATGGTATCGAAGAAGTGTGTCCGCCAGAGATGGCGATCCTCAATGGCCCGGCGCGGCTCCTGTTTTAGTCATGTCAAGGGTCATCCAAAATCGTTCTCTTTCTTCAGTCAACGCGTTCATCAAAACCATCCACTTCGTTCTGGATCAACACTCCGCGTATAGTTATTAAAGTGGTTTCGGTTCAGATAGAGAGTATATCCATTACCGATCCCGGTCTCTTTAATAACTTTCGTAATTATTACACTGATTGGTCGTTTATATATTTCAAAAACCAAATCAATTTCAATTTCAAATAGAATTCGTAAATCAACATTTCATTTGTCTTTCTAAAACAATTTCCAAATTTTCGTTTCAAACTTCCAATTTTCCGTTTCAAAATCTTATAATTCAATTTCAATTTCTATTTAAACAATTCAAATATTGATTCAAGTTCGTATATAAGTTTCATTCCGAAATCATTTAAATAAATTCTATTTAACATTCAAATCAATTTAAACTCATTTATCGATTTCATTCAATATTCGTTAAGTTACTTTGTCATTCAAAACAATTTCTATTAAATTTCCAATTCATTTAATCAATTCTTAAGTTCAACTTCATTAAAACAAAACTTACAATTTTGAATTAAACTAAATTCGTCAAATCAATTCTCCAATTACAAGTCTTACATTAATTCCAAAAATATCACATTTCATTTTTGTTAAAGAAATCCAATTTCACTTATTTACTTCCTTAAATAATTTTCCAAAACTTAATTAATAAAGAAACTCAATTTCAATTCTTTACGAAGTAAAATTCACTTATTCAAAAGTTCAATTTTTCTTATTAAAGAATTTCAATTCAATTTAATCATTTAATAATTCATTATTAAATAGTTCAAAACTTAATTATTAAATAATTTCAAAGTTTAATAATTTCAAACTTAATTATAATTTCAAACTTAACTCAATAGTTTCTCAAATTAAACAACATTCTTTCATCAATTACATTTTTAATAATTTGTTTCAGATTATTAAACATTAACATTTCCTTTCACTTAAATTCA
The DNA here is from genome assembly GCA_030737815.1 of Allium fistulosum. Lineage (NCBI taxonomy): Eukaryota > Viridiplantae > Streptophyta > Magnoliopsida > Asparagales > Amaryllidaceae > Allium > Allium fistulosum. The sequence goes on along the minus strand of CM060906.1, from coordinate 714,376,001 downwards.
AATTTCAACTTCATTTCAAAACCATATTATTTATTCAAATAAAATCCTTATTTTATTTCAAAATCAAGTTATTGACCAATCGGGTTTATTTAATTTTCTATCCTAGGTCAAAGTTCAATTTTGGATATTTATCATTTCAACCCGATTCCAATTCAATTAAAAATCAAAGCATAACAGAGGGAACTTACAGTGTGATAACTGGGATGGTGTCAAAGTAAATAAACAAGCAATAACAACAATCAATATCAATCCAATAATCAATTCAAATAATCCCGAAATAACCATATTAATTCGCATTGTTATTTGTACGAATTAATATAATTATTTCTAGAATCCACACTATCATTTCATGTAGATTAAAGATTATTACATTACGGTTTTCACTTGTCATCTATTTACAATTTCATACATCATCAGTTTAAGCAACATACAATTGATGGTTCAAGGTGTAGTTAACAATCCTACGTGTCAATAAATTTAACAGTTAAAGGGGTCATATTATACAAATGTCCGTTAATCAAATTTAACATTTAATTATCTTATATCAAGTTCAATTTCATACTATTTATCAATTTAACATTAACAATTTTAACGTCCAATATAAACATCAACAATCAATCAATTATCAGCCAAACTGTATTATCATCGCATAAATAATTAACAGATAATGGTGTCAGATGTCAAAGGTGAACTGATACAGGTAATAGTATATATAACAGTGTAATTAACTAACAGCAGTATATTTCAATTGTCGTTTCAATTGAAATCAAATCTAATAAATAAAAGAACGTTAATCGTGAGTGATTGCTCACCTTTCGAGGCTAGAGAGAATATGAGATGACACGGATATGCACACTGATACGAACACTGAACTTTGAGTTATGGATCCAGGCACGATTTTGATGATCAAAGCTGATAACAGGGATTAGACGAAATCAAATCAAAATTGGGTCGATGAAGATAAATGGGTATAAATGAACGTATATAGATATGTGACTATATATATAAGCTGCAACTATAAATCAGTATATATTTATTTAACAAAACAACTTATAAAACCAAGTGTACTGATATGTGAAATCATTGAATAATGTATGCGTAACAGCTATAAATGCAGACCATAAGATATAAATAATATCTATAAATTCATTTGTCAACTGATGTACTATATCATATAAATATGAGACTGCAACATTATATACCTAAAAGTATGACTTTATGCGTTTACTAGCTAACAAAATCAGAACCACATTTAAAATATTTTTTTTTTTTTAGGCGAACAAAACCAAGTATATGCAGACCCGAAATTCACTACATATATGCAGACCCGAAATTCACTACAGTATACATATAAATATGAGCTACATAAAACGCATGCTATATATATATCAATGTATGCAAACAATGCACTTTATATAAAATCCTTCATGCGAAACATATACTCAAAAACATATATAATTGAACACGTTATATATAAAACGCATGTGACAGAACACATTTATTTACATACCTTGTATATAAATAAAATAATATACCACATAACTTATATAATACACATCTCTAGAACAGTATAGTATAATAACCCAATTATATTGATATAAACTCACAAATGCAAAATTTGAAGTTTCCACAAATACAACTACATATATATCCATAACTGAAAACACATATTTTATACCATTCTATACTATATCATATATACATCCCATTCAAACTATTAGTATATCCGTAAGTATAATGTATAAAACTGTTATAAACTTATGCGCTAACAAATATGTGTATAGATCTAATATAGATAATGACACTTTTACATATTATAATATATTAATATTCACCATAATATATATAAGCAACTTAACCGATTTGAGACAAGTGACCTGTGCTCGTCAAAGAAGCAAAGCGGCAGGTGAAGAGGAAGGAAGGTGCGGCAGGTCAACGGCAAGAGAAAAGGCAGATCTCGGTGGTGGCTGCTGACTGCGTGCTCGCGTATGGCTGGTGGAACGGGAAAGTGGAAGTGAGAGGGTCCTAGAGGGGAGGCGTTGGTTGCTTCACACGACAGTGAAGTTGGAGGGTGGTGGATTTTGACGTGGGGCGTGAGGTCGGAGTTGGCGGAGCGGAGGTGGTCACGGGCTGATGTGGTTGGCTGTGTGATGGGGCGAAGGGATTTAAGGCGGAGGAGGAGAAATCTGCCGGGATGGGTGGTTCGAAGACTTGGTGGTGAGGAGGCTATGGGTTCATGATTTTGGTTATTAAACTATTTAAAAGCAAACATTGCCAGTTTCAAAAATATAAAAGCTTCGTTTAATAATATAAATTTTTTTTGAAAAGCAAAATAGGAAGAAGAGAAAGCAGAGAGGAAGAAAGTGGTTGTGGGATGTGGCTTCGGCCATGAGAGAAGTTTGGGCGAATGAATAAGGTTTTAGAAGAAAGCAAAGTGACAGAGCGCCAGTTGTTTTATTTATTTTGGAAAGGAAGTGCAAAGAACAAATTAGCCGGCAATATTATTGAATATAGCCTCGAAAGTCATGGCAAAATTTTGGAAATTATAAAAGGCTGCAGACTATTTGTTTTAACCGATGGGCACGCGAAAGGTCACAAGAAAAGAAATAGACTCAAATGGACACAATACGGTTACCGTTTTACTAATGTCGCGAACCGGATTTCAAAAATACAGAAATGAATATACCCTGGTGATCAACACGATGAGACGATCAAAACGGTATAAAATTATCAGTGGTACGATCGAATTAAAAATTTGAATTTTCTAATAGCGGAAAATGCAAGAAAAACGCTGAAAAATAAGATCGACGGAGCCAAAGATGTCCGAATTTGGAAAAGCGACCAACTGACATCTTGCTCAGAAGATGGTTTAGAATTTTTCTATGTAAAAATATTTAGGTTTCGGAAACATTTTATTTTCAACGCTTTTTAACTGATTGAATTGAAGTGAATTTACGCGCGAAATAAACTTTCGTATTTTCGGACGAAAATTTACCAGTTGCTATGTTTAACTAGACGTATTCCAAATATTAAATTTTTATTTTAAAATTTTATCGTTTAAAATTCACAAAATTTCAACTAATTACGTTATTAAAACAGTTTGAAATTTACGGGTCGTTACATGTTATATATATATATATATATATATATATTACCAAGTATATGGTAGGAGGAAACATACGGCAGCCATTTTGGGAAAACTAGTTCATGGTGGAAGGCTTGGCAAGGGACGTGGCGCGGAGGATTGGCCGACGTGATGAGTTTGGTGAGGCTGCGGCACAAGCGGAGTCGGGTGACGACGACAAGGAGATGAAAGAGCTGCTCACTCGTTAGGTTTGTGATAGGCATGCGTGTGAGCTTGCGTGAGGTGCTTTAGATCTAGGAAAAAAGGAAGAACCCAAAGGAACAAAAAGGAAGAACGGAAAATAAAGAGAGTAGGAGTAAGAACAGATCTGAGAGAAAAAGATAAGAGTATAATATAAATGGAAAATGAGAGGTTTAAGCAAAATGAAATGAAACGTACAGAAATAGATGGGAAACCAATATAAACCAAATAAAAAAATATGTTAACGGTCCAATTCCCTTGATTTCAGCTGAAATGCTATTTAATGCAATTGATTATTTGCTTGAGCTGCACGGTAAAGATTTGAAAAGGATTGGAAAGTCAAAAGTCACAATTTCTTTACCAGTACAACGCACAGTTTTATTGTTTCCGTCGCGTACTGGACCTCAAAACACAGAATTAAATATACCGCAGAGATCAGCACGACGAGACGATCAAAACGATATACAGATATTGGTGTTACGATCATCCGATCAAAAGTCGATAACCGGTACCGAAAATGCTGCTATTCCGTACGGAAAAATCCAAACGGAGCTAGAAATGTCCGAATTTCACGAAACGAACTTCGCAGTCTGATTCAGAGTGTTCCAAATAAATTTTCTCATGTTGACATATTTAGGTTTTGGAATACTTTTAAATTCAACTATTATTAACTGATTTAAATTGAAATAAAATTTCACAAAATTTAACTTTAATATTATAAGATGCAAATTTACCAGTTGCTATATTAAAATAGACGTATTCCAAATAATAAATTTTTTATTTTCAAATTCAATTGATAAAAATTTCACAAAATTTTCAGTTAAATAAAAATTTAAAACTATTAAAATTTGCGGGTCGTTACAAGCAATGTGAGTGGATTTATTTATATATCTTTTAAGTTTAAGATATATTATAGTTAAATTCCCATTTAGATAATTTTATTCAATAATTAATCCTATTAATTAAGTTATGCTGAACTATAAGAAATTTACAGTTTATATACAGTATTAATATTTATTTACATTTGTTTCTACGTTTTGGATTTCTATGCAAGCATCATTCTTCTACTATTTTCTCCTCTTTCTTTGCGTATGGATTAGAATAGATTAAACATGAATATGGATTAAATAATTAACAATACTGAAATGAAGGAAATAAGATGTAAAGTATTAAAATTTTTAGGAATGGAATTACTGTAATAAATTACGTTAAAATGAGAAAAGTTAAATAATCTAATAACTGGATTTGGGAGTAACTAAAAGGTTAATTGGTTGGTTTTGAAAATAGGATACATTTCTATAATTTAATATTTAAAAGACAACATAATTGCTAGAATAAAAGAAAGAAAAAGAAAATTAGTGTAAAATAGAGAAACCATTGTATTTTACACAATTCCAAAATAGTAAAAGAAATATCTAGTAGTTATGGATTATTGTTTATAGTATTATTTAATATTAAAATATGGAAATGGATTTTTAAATATAGTTTTCATAGCCAACCAAATAAAATAGAATTACTTCCTAGAATAGAAGATAATAAAGCAAAGTATGACATGAATCAAGTAAACTATTAGATAAGAACTTGAAGTTGTAAACGATAATGAACCTAGGTCTACACTCACTGCGTGGACTATTTAAGAAGATAGTTATTATGATAAGTAAATTATATAATATAAGAGAATAAATGAATATTCCATACTATAATAAAAGAAGGCAAATTAGAACAGAAAAGAAATGTTGGAATTATGTACGGACTATAAAATAGGAGAAAATGACAATTACAGGTAGAATTATAGCATAGGTTATAATTAAGTAATAAGAACGGTAAAGCATATTTTGAGACTTTGAATAAATTAATGAGCAATAATAATAGTAGAAGCTTATTTAAATAATTCATAATAAGCCAATAAAAAAATAAAGCAGGAATGATAAAAGAGGCTTATTTTAATGAACTTAAGATTTATATTAAGTTAAATAAGGAAGATAATGAATGTGGCTCATACCAATAGCCTTCCCTATTAAATAAATGGAAAGCTTATAATAGATAGAGGTGAGGCGAGGGCAAGAATATGCTAATTAGGGTAAATAAGTAGCCAACAGAATAAGAAAGTAAACTAAACGGAAATTAAAAGATTAGACTTAGGGTCTAATAAAAGAATTGAGATGCGTTTGGAGCATCCCAAGGGATGAAGCGTCTAACGAAACAGTTCATCACGGATTTCATAAATGGAAAAGCACATCAAACTTAGTATTTTTAGGCTTCAATGAAGTACGAGACTTCAACAGGACGTGAGGATACTCTAGGATGGCCCTTTGGGTAGGCCTAACGAAGCTGCACCCCCGGAGGTAAGTCTATAGGTGTTCCATCAAGGGAGTATGCCTTGACTGCTTTTTGCATGGCAATACCTTTGTAGGCGGTCAGAAGGGCTTGGTGTAAGGAGTAGGGTATTCGTATGTCCAGTACTTGCAAGTAAGTTCAAGGATAGTCGCATGTGGATATCGGCCAACATCAAGACCAAGAGCGATTTCGAGAAAGACTAGAGTTAAACCAACAGGCCAATGATTCTTTCACTATCGAGACAAAGACAGACTAGAGTTAACCGACTATGACGTGTTTTGCATTCTTTAAACTAATCTGGTCCCTCCATTCTTGCATACGATGGCTCCTATTCAGCCTATGACGTGGTTGCATCCCATTCAATCTTCAAAATCCAACGGTCCAAGATCCACTTCTACCCCTATAAATAGACCCCTAGACCTAACACTTTTTCTCATTCAAGGTTTTCTCCAATTGGCTTCACCTTTCTAGGAAATACCCTAAATGGAATAATTTTTCCAAAGGAGAAAATCGTTATAAATTAAATTATTTTACAACTCCAAGTGGATCTGGGAAGACCAAAGGAAGAGCTTAGGACCAGAGGTGAGTGATTGTAATTATTTTAGATTTCTTAAAGTAATTTAAAATAATAGGGTTTTTAATAGTTGTAGTTTCACTATGATAAAAATAGGGTTTCCAAGTAGATTTTTTGCAGAAGGGATTCATAAGAAGGAGCATATCGGAGTGGGGAGCGCCAGTCGTCTTCGCCACTAAAGTGGATGGTTCTCTTTGACTCTGCGTGGATTATAGAGAATTAAATAAGCTCACCAAGAAGAACCGGAATCCACTCCCCAGGACTAATGATCTTTTGGACCAGTTAGTAGTGTAACGACCCATATTTTTACGGATTGAAACATCGTAAAACAGTTGTCATTTAGTCGCATTGTTGATAAGTCATCCATAGTCTAAGTCCTAGGTCGTAGAGTAGTTAGGTCGGAGTAGACGACCTAAGAAGGTGGAGCGACCTAAGGAAGTTGGCAACCTAAGGATTTTGGGGATAGGTCGTATAGGAGATAAGTCGTGTGGTGGCTTAGGTCGTGGGGTAGGTTAGGTCGAGTGAGCGACCTAGGAGATTGGAGCGACCTAAGAGTTAGCAACCTAAGGTTTGAGCGACTTAAGGAAAGGCAGCGACCTATGGCAGTTAGCGACCTATAGGATTGGCGACCTAGCGAATAGCGACCTAGTGGTTAGCGACCTAGTGGATAGCGGTATAGGGGTTAGCGAGTTAGCGTAGTTAGGTCGTAAGCGACCTAAGATAGTTAGGTCGTGAGCTTCTGTGTTCTGTTAGGTCGTGTGTGTGTTAGGTCGCGTAAGAACTAAGCCGCATCTTTGTTAGGTCGTAGGTCGCGTGGATGCACATGCGTTAGGTCGTAGAAGCGCAGATGTGTTAGGTCGTTGGATCTGTAAGTCGTGCTCATGCGTTAGGTCGTGGGTCATAGGGTTTCGTTAGGTCGTGGATGCGCATGCGTTAGGTCGTAAGTTTTAGGTCGTAGGGTTTCTTAGGTCGTGGACGACCTAATAGCGAGCAAACGACCTAAGTTTTTCCAGCCTATAAATACACGTCCATTTCTTCATTTTTGGGATCCGGATTTTGAAGCGACGAAGTGCTGCCATTTTGAGAGCTCGACTTCTACACTTCTTCACTTCTTTCCTCCACTCTAATCTTGTGATTCCTTCCATCCAAATCAAAGATCGAATTGAAGATTCAAGAGCTTAGATTGAAGATCTACATCCATCAAAGAGAGATTTCATCGTTTGAAGCGGATTTGTGATAGATCGAGTTAGATTCTTCGCTGTCCAGATCTGAAGTGTGTTGCTTTTGAGGTGTTTAGGTGAGTGGTGATTATCTCTCACACGGATCCAAAGGAGTATATCGGATCCTTGGCTTGATTTTGTGTAAAGTAGTGATTTTCATGCATTTTTGTAAACTTAATTATAGATCCATTGTTCATGATGATTCGACATCCATTTTACTACATGTTAACCTATGCAAGTTCATTCATCAAGATTATAGAGACATTACTCATGTTTTCATGCTTGTTAGACTTTAGACTCTTTATTTACAAAATTGCCATTATTGTTATAATTGTTCATTAGATCATATTTGAATGCTTGATTACTTGGATTAATGTTTGACTTGATTGATTGCTATGAATTAGATGATTGATGATTTGATTTAGACAAGATGGTCGAAGATGATTCAAAAGCTAAGTGAAAGGCTCTTGAATTGGGAAAGCTTCTCGTGGCATATGTAGCGGATGATGAAGCTCATATGGATAGATTTAATGATGATGATGTTGAGATGAGGCTTTGCTAGGATGTAATGAAGCGAGGCATGATATGAGATAGCCTTAGTCTAATCCAGACGGGATCATTCCAAGCATGTTGACAACTCGGTGAAATGGTTCGAGTATGAGGATAATGGTTTGCTCGAGAGGCGCTTGAGCTAGTATGGAAATAGTCGTCGAGGAGGATGACTAGAAGGCTGAGATCTCATCGTTGTTGAAGGTTCTAGCATGCTCAAAGCAAGAGTACATTGGGCAGATTCGATAGTCCCTGAAGGCTACTGATTGGTAGTCGAGTACTCTGGGCAGATTCGATAGTCCTAGGCACGGGTTTTGACGACGTGCGGAGTTATGTCTAGAACCGGGGTTTCCATTATTCCTTGACGGACGGATGAAAGAATGAGCCGGTCATTCAATTAACGATGATATCGAAGCAATGATAACAGTGATAGCCAGAGTCATGGATGTTTGGTTGTATCGTCATTCGGTCTCAAGAGCGGTATTTTCTGGGTGCTTATCTGATCTTGGTTTAGGCCTTGGGGGTTTGTACTTGGAAAACATCGCCCTTGACTCGAGTGATAATTGCTTTACTTTAAATTGTATGCTTTGCTATGTTTGCTTCTACTTAGTGTGTGTCTGGGGGCTATCACTGTAGAAAGAGGTGGAGTGAGAGGGTTGGATTCGTATTCCTTTTTTCTTTATGCTCTTTTGGTATGTTGTTAGTTAAATTACCGCTCACTAAGACTGTTGTCTGACTCAAGGCTTTATGTTTAATTCTTAGTGCCTTGGGCTGTTCGTCCATTTTGGGACGGGCAGACTAGGTAGCAGGTGACAGGTGCTGTTCTTGCTTTCCACGATGCTGATGACGAAGACGAGCTGGAGGATTGCATATTATTTTCTTACTATATTTACTGGATGTTCCGCTGCTTGTATATTCTCTGAGTGTTATGTAGTGAGGCTTGATGTATTGACTATTCAAATGTTTGTATTCAACTATTATGAAGTTTTATTGATGAGATTCTATTTTGTGAAGCTTCACTATATATATATATTCTATTGTATTTTGTCCATGCGCTGTGAGTAATACGATAGATTCTGCTGTTTTAATTTACCTTGACAATCGTCCATGGCTGTCTAGCACACTTTACAGCGCACTTTCTATAGGTTCAGTGCAGGGGTCATGGGCGGTCGTCACATTTGGTATCAGAGCATTGGTTAATCGATTTTACCCAACGCTCGCTGACATAACTACGTATGAGAGACGTAATTGTATTTTGATGTATGATTACTATATATAATATAGTAGCTTAGAAAATTTTGAGTCCTTTATGCAGTTGTTTCTCAAGGTGTGCTAATCATTCCTTTTTATAGATATTAAGGATGAGTCGAAGAAGGAGACCAGCTGCTAGGGGAGGCCGTGCTGCTGAGGGGACTGCTGATTATGCAGCTATGTTCGAAGCTATGATGACTTCGATCATGAGAAGGATACCAGTTCCGGGGACAACAATTGATGTTGGAGTTCAAGTTCAGGCTCCAAGACCAGTGGATTTTGCTAAGTTGTGTAAAGACTATACTGCTCTTGGAGGGAAGGTTTTCTTGGGGACAGAATCAACCATTGAAGTCCAAAGGTGGATAGATGCTTGTAGAAGGATCTTTGGTGATTTGGGAATTGAGGATGCAACTAAGAGGAAGGTAGCATCAAGACAGCTTCAAGGGAGAGCTTCTGATTGGTGGAACTCTATCACTATTGATACTCCGGAGGAAGAAATTACTTGGGAGCAATTCCAAACCAGATTTGAAGCTAAGTTCATATCTACGGCTCAGAAGTCTGTTCTGTTCAAGAAGTTTGTGGAGCTCAAGCAAGGAGGAAGACCAGTTCTTGAGTATGTTTCTGAGTTTGAAGCTTTGTCCAAGTATGCCCGGTCGTATATTGAATCTTCGTATCAGAAGAACGAGAAGTTTGTGACAGGCTTGGATAGTTATCTTGGGAGGCAGTTGGTGGATCATTTGGACGATCCATTTGAGAAGCTAGTAGAGAAAGCTCTCAGGCACGAGAATCTGTTTCCTAAGGAAGGATCTGTTGTTGCTGTAACCAAGGAAGAATCTAAACCACAGCAGGGTGGAAACAAGAAAAGGAAGCAGCAGCAGCAAAAGGGTAGGGATGGCCAGAAGAAGCCGAAGGGCGAAGTGACCTGCTACAACTGTCAGCAGAAGGGTCATTTCTCTAAAGATTGCAAGAATCCGAAGGTGCCAGTGAAGTGCCACAACTGTGACAAGCTGGGGCATGTTAGGAGGAATTGTCCAGAACCGCGGAGGGACAAGCAGATTGTGCAAGCTTATGCTTTGGGAGCTGTTCCATCATCTTCGAAAGCTCCTACCGCTGAAGAGAAAGGAAAGAGTGTAGTGGTTCAAGGTACTCTTTTCCTATGTGGTGTTCCAGTGAGAGTGCTATTTGATACTGGGGCGTCGCATTCGTTTGTTTGTAATGAGTTTGTAGGCCGGTTAGGTTTAGAACCGGATATTGTTGATAGGCCATTGGTTGTGACTAATCCAGTTGGGGGTTCGTCTTGTTTGAGTATGCTATGCCGTGGTCTGATGGTATCGAGTCATGATTGCTCTTTTGTTTGTGATTGTTTTGTTCTGAACTTTGCGGGGTTTGGAATTATTTTGGGTATGGACTGGCTTAGGAAGTATGCGGCAAAGGTTGATTGTGAAAGGTTGGAGGTGACAGTCGAGAATGTGAAGGGGCGAAAGATTGTGATACGATGTAAGCATGAAGAAGGCATCTTCATGAGCTTCATGTATTCGCTGGTTGTTCCACGGGATGGACTGTCATCGTTGCCAATCGCTAATGGATTTGAGGATGTCTTTGACGAGGTCAAAGGGTTACCGCCGCATAGAGAGATCGAGTTTCGTATAGATCTAGTGGAAGGAGCCAGACCTGTTGTGATGCCTCTTAGGCGGATGGCGCCTAGGGAACAGCAGGAGTTGAAGGTGCAGGTTGATGATCTTTTGCAGAAAGGATTCATTCGGCGTAGTGTGTCCGAATGGGGTGCACAAGTTGTGTTTGCAACCAAAGCAGATGGATCGTTAAGGTTGTGTGTGGATTATCGTGAGCTGAATAAGGTGACTAAGAAGAACAAGTATCCATTGCCGAGAATAGATGACTTGTTTGATCAGCTTCACGAAGCTAAGGTGTTTTCTTAGATGGATTTGGCAATGGGATTTCACCAGTTGAGAGTGGCTAAGGATAGTGTGCCGAAGACTGCTTTTCGGACACCATTCGGTTTCTTTGAGTGGCTGGTAATGCCGTTTGGATTGACTAATGTGCCAGCATATTTTTTGGATCTTATGAATAGAGTATTCAGAGTTCAGTTGAGCAAGTTCGTGCTAGTATTCGTGGATGATATTCTGATTTATTCCAGAACTGAAGAAGAGCACGAGACGCACTTGCGTATTGTTTTGGAAATCTTGCAGAAACATCAGCTGAAGGCTAAGTTTTCGAAGTGTCACTTCTGGAAGAGTGAAGTGAGGTTCTTAGGCCATGTTATCTCTGGAAATGGAATAGCGGTTGATCCTGCCAAGGTAGCAGCAATCCAGGATTGGGGTAGACCTAAGAATGCATCCGATGTGAGAAGTTTTCTTGGATTAGCAGGATATTATCGTCGATTTATCAAAGACTTTTCCAAGGTAGCTGCACCGTTAACAGGATTGACGAAGAAGAACCAAGTGTTCAGATGGGATGATAACTGTGAGCAAGCTTTTAGAATCCTGAAAGAGCGATTGACAAGTGCTCCTGTTTTGACTATTCCAAGTGGGAATGACGAGATGGTGGTTTACACCGACGCTTGTGGTACAGGACTTGGAGCAGTGCTGATGCAGAGGGATAAAGTTGTTGCGTATGCAAGTCGACAACTGAAGCCGCATGAAAGGAATTACCCAACTCATGATTTAGAGTTGGCGGTGATTGTTTTTGCTCTGAAGATGTGGAGACATTATCTATTGGGAGTTCGATTTTAGTTGTTTACAGATCATAAGTCGTTGAAGTATCTTTTCTCCCAAAAGGATTTGAATCTTCGGCAGCAACGATGGCTAGAGTTTTTAGCATCATATGATTTTGGTATAGCTTATACTCCGGGAAAGGGTAATGCAGTGGCAGATGCGTTAAGTCGAAGACATGCAGGATTGGGAGCCATGTTTTCAGAATGGAAGAATCTTGAGTATTTAGCTGGATTTGACTTCAGGCCCAGATGTGAATTGGAACCTGAGATGTTGGCAAACTTATCAATAAGGCCGACTCTTGTGGAAAGAATTGGCGAGAGCCATAAGCGAGACGATAAGCTTGTCAAGATTATCCGTGATTTGGAATCTAGATTGGAACCAGAAAAGGATAAAGGATTCGAGGTCGATCGAGAAGGTTGGCTTCGGAAGCAAGGACGACTAGTTGTTCCCGATATAGATGAATTGAGAAGTGAAGTTCTGAAGGAAAGTCATCACTCGAAGCTGACAATTCATCCAGGTGGAAATAAGATGTATCGGGATATGAAGAGAACCTATTACTGGAAAGGTATGAAGAAGGATGTCGGAAATTTTATTTCCAAATGCATGAACTGCCAGTTGGTAAAAGCCGAACAGAAGAAGCCAAGTGGATTGCTTCAGCCATTAGAAGTTCCTACATGGAAGTGGGAGCAAATATCGATGGATTTTATTGATGGGCTACCTAGAACAAGAACGTGAAATGAAGGGATTTGGGTCATCGTAGATCGTCTGACTAAGAGTGCAAGATTCATTCCTGTTCGATCGACTAGGACTGCATCAAAGTTGGCTGAGTTGTATGTTAAGTGGATAGTTCGATTCCATGGTATTCCGAAGAGTATAGTGAGCGATCGAGATCCATTGTTCACTAGTGGATTTTGGAAGAGCTTTCAGGAAGTTTTGGGAACCGAGTTGTGTTTGAGTACAGCTTATCACCCTCAAACAGATGGTCAGACCGAGAGAGTCAACCGAGTTTTGGAAGATCTCCTCAGAGCTTGTGTTTTGGATTTCAGAGGATCATGGGAAGATCACCTTCATTTGGTGGAATTTTTGTATAATAACAGTTACCAGTCAAGCATTGGTATGGCACCGTATGAGGCATTGTATGGAAGACCGTGTAACTCTCCGACATGTTGGTTAGAGACCGGAGAAAAACTGATGCTTGGGCCAGAGATGATTCGACAGACTTCGGATTGTATAGAGATTATTCGGCAACGAATGAAGACGAGCTGGAGGATTGCATATTGTTTTCTTACTATATGTACTGGATGTTCCGCTGCTTGTATATTCTCTAAGTGTTATGTAGTGAGGCTTGATGTATTGACTATTCAGATGTTTGTATTCAACTATTATGAAGTTTTATTTATGAGATTCTATTCTGTGAAGCTTCACTATATATATATATTCTATTGTATTTTGTCCATGCGCTGTGAGTAATACGATAGATTCTGCTGTTTTAATTTACCTTGACAATCGTCCATGGCTGTCTGGCACACTTTACAGCGCACTATCTCTAGGTTCAGTGCAGGGGTCATAGGCGATCGTCACAAGTAGGCTCTTCAGTTTTCTCTCAGCTTGATTTAGCCACAGGACTCCATCAGCTTAGGGTCGCGGAGGACAATATAGATAAGACCGCATTTAGGACACCAGACGGATTTTTCGAATGGTTGGTTATGCCTTTTGGGTTAACCAATGCTCTTGCCTATTTCGTTGTTTGATGAGCTGCGTCTTTAGGGATGTCCTAAATAAGTTTGTGGTGGTATTCATGGATAACATCTTGGTATTTTCCAAGAATATGGAGGAGCATGTTGTTTATTTGGAAGATGTGTTTCGCACACTTCGTAGTCATCATTTGAGAGCTAAGTTTTTGAAGTGTCATTTTTGGAGAGGAAGTTCATTTCTTGGGGCACATAGTTTCGAAAAAAGGTTTGGCTATTGACCCAACCAAGGTTATTGCAGTGCAAGATTGGAAGGCCCCCAAGAATGTTACCGAGGTTAGGAGCTTCCTAGGATTGGCTGGCTACTATAGGAAGTTCATTGGAGACTTTGCTAAGATTTTGACACCACTCATGTGCCTTACTAAGAAGCTTAAGAGAGCCCTTACTTGTGCACCAGTGTTAGTTTTACCCGATGGAGCTAAGCCTTTCACTGTATACACTGATGCATGCGGGATGGGTCTAGGAGCGGTGTTGATGCAAGAAGGGAGGGTAGTGTGTTATGGTAGTAAGCAGTTGAGAACGCATGAGAAGAACTACCCTACCCACGATTTGGAGTTGGCTGCCATAGTTTTTGCACTCAACTCCTGGAGGCACTATTTGCTTGGAGAGAGGTTTGAGCTTTTTACCAACATAAGTCTTTTAAGTACCTATTCTCGTAGAAGGACTTGAACTTGAGGCAACAAAGGTGGATGGAGTTTTTAGCGTTGTATGGTTTTGAGATTGCTTATACCCCTGGCAAGGGTAATGTGGTTGCCGATGCATTGACTAGAAGGAAAGCAACCCTTAGTCCTATGTTTGTAGAGTAGAGGAGCTTGGATTTTATTTCTACTTTTGATTTTAAGCCAACTACAGACATTACTCCCGGATTGTTGGCGACATTATAGGTGAGGCCTATCCTTATGGATTAGATTGGCTCGAGGCAGTGGGAGGATTCGGAGCTCATGGACATTATGGGTAGGATTAGCCAAGGAGAGGTCTCGAGGCATCTCCAACGCAATTCCATTGATAGCAGAGGCTGACTTAAGAGAAATGGGAGGCTTTGTGTTCCACACGCAAGCGACTTGTTGAGAGCAGTTTTAGAGGAGGCGCACCATTCCCGTATGACTATTCATCCGGATGGTGACAAAATGTATTGGGATATGAAGAAGATGTTTTATTGGGGTGGCATGAATAAGGATGTGGCGGAATTCGTAGCTAAGTGTCTCATATGCGAAAGGGTAAAAGCAGAGCAGCAGAAGCCCGATGGATTACTTCAGCCCTTAGATGTGCCAGAGTGGAAGTGGATAGTATTTCTATGGATTTCATTGATGGTTTACCCTGTTCTAAGAAAGGGAACACTAGCATTTGGGTGATTGTTGATAGATTGACCAAGAGTGCCCACTTCATCCCAGTTAAGAGTAAGCGTACGGCTTCATATTTGGCATCCTTGTATATTCGAGAGATAGTCCGTCTACACGGAGTTCCTTCTAGCATTGTTAGCGATAGAGATCCTATTTTCACTAGTGAGTTTTGGAGAAGCTTATAGGGGGCACCAAGGATTCAACTTAGGTTGAGTACGGCCTATCACCCCGAGACAGATGGCCAAACGGAGATGGTAAATAGGGTTCTTAAGGTGTTGGGCGAGTTCTCACCCAGAAGGCCTCGAGACCAAGAAGCTTGATTCATTCGGCATTCTCGTTTTCCAGGGCCCATTCGGCAGACCTCATTCGGTATCCATGCCTCGTAGGAACCCATTCGGCAGACCACATTCGAACCCATTCGGCAGACCTCATTCGAACCCATTCGGCAGACCAACCTCTCCTAACACCTACCGGACCACCCTTCCTCCTTAGAACCACCGAGCCAACTCCTACCGGACCACCCTTCCTCCTTAGAACCACCGAGCCAACTCCTACCGGACCACCCTTCCTCAGAACCACCGAGCCAACTCCTACCGGACCACCCTTCCTCCTTAGAACCACCGAGCCAACTCCATAACCGAACCAACCCATGCCGAACCATCTCCACACCGGACCAACCTCGACATCCTACCACCGGTCCAAGCAACTACCGATCCATTCTACACTCCAACCACCTCCGAACCAAGCAATGACGAACCAAGACGTACCAGGCCAGATCACATCAGCCCAGGCCCATCAGCAACTATACACATCCTAGACCCCTACCCCCAGCCTCACTCTATAAATAGAGGGGCAGGGGTACAGCAATGGGGACAAGTCTTGAGAGCTCAAGCACGGAAGGAACTTTCAAACAACTTTATTTTACTGGTATCAAAGCTTTGTACTTGTAATCAGAATAAGAGAAGAGAAATAACATATAAAGTGGACGTAGGCACATTCTGGCTGAACCACTATAAATCTGCGTGTCTTTTTATAGTTTAGCCCCTGTTTTTTTTATATATTTGCATAAATCGCTCAAATCACTAAGAATAACATAAGATCTACTAAATCATACAACTTCGAGGTGTTTGTCCCTTTTTTGTACAAACATTTTTGGTGCTTTCATTGAGAGCTAGAAGCTCGAAGCTTCAGCTTCATCCGGTTAACAAGTTTTCCTAACAGCATCGTCCGCCACTTGGAAAACATGCCTCCCAAACAGAGAAAAGATGTTAACAAAGGAAAAAACATCGCATCCAGCAGTCTTCCAGATCCAGCTGTCACGAATCAAGTAAATCGTCCTCCTCCAGCAACAGTAACAAATGAAGAACAGGCTAACCCAACTACTCCTGCCACAGAACAGCCTGTAGCAATTACTAGAGCAGATCTGGACAGAGTTGTGGTTGAAGTAACTAACCGCTTCATGTCCCAGCAGGAAGCCTTGGTGGACCATCTCATGTCACGCTTAAGGAACGCTGAAGAATCCAACCGCAACACTGAATCATGGGGCGAGTCCCAGTCTGGAGGATCTCAGAGACAACAAAGATCTTCCTTCTTCGAAGGAGCTAACGGCAGAAGTAGCCGTGGTAGGAGCCGAGACCGAGCACAGCCCGAAGTTAGGCCTGAGGAAACGTTTGGTACCGAACCCAACTGGGAAGGTACCGGGCGAAGGTCAACTGTAGCTGAGCCTGTCATGCTGCCTAACCACAGAAACGCCAGTGAACGGGGCCGAGCTAGAGTCCAGCCCGAAGCTGGACCCGAGGAAGTGCTTAGATCAGAACCCAACAGGGGGAGATCAAGGTAAGGGCCAACTGTAGCTGACCCAAGCATGCCCCCAGAAGATCAAAGGCAGCCACTGGAAAATATGAGGAATGATAGACGATACCATCCCTACAGGTCATCTGGACGGAATCAATCCCACAGAACAGAACCAAACTCATTTCTATCTGCTCCAAGTTCTGATGAAAGGATGGCACGCTTATTCAGAGAGTGTGTCCAACGGGAGCAAAGAGATCGAGGGATAGGCGCTAGGGTAACCAGCCCCTTCGCCCACAATATCGAAATTGCTATCACCCCCCGAGAATGGAAGATGCCAACAATGGAACCCTACAAAGGAACCTCTGATCCCGTTGTACACTTACAGAGGTACACGCAGCATATGCTCATGAGTGGAGCAACAGAGGGAGTACTGTGCAAATGCTTTCCGCTCTTCTTAGCAGATCTTGCTACCTCCTGGTTCTGTCATCTACCCCAAGGATCCATCAGCTCGTGGGAAATGTTGAAAGAAAAATTTATCAGTCAGTTCCGCATTCATGTGGAGCAACCTAAGGATGCTTATTCCTTATCCAGCGTCAAACAGAAACCTGGAGAAAAGCTACAGCAATACCTAACCAGATTCAACGCCGCAGCAGCCGTAGTCCAAGATGCCGATGAGAAGCTTATCCTAATGGCCCTCTGCAGTGGTGTGCATCCGGACACTAAATTTGCTAGAAGGTTGACAAAAGAAAAGCCAGCTACTTTACCCGATTTCTTCCATGAAGCCGGGAAATACATGAGGCTTGAGGATGCTGCCGTTGAGGGGCAGTCAGGACAGCAAAATAAGACAACCCATGGCAACGCCCCTGCTGTGGCAAGGGACGTTCGAAGAAATGATTCCAGAGACAATGCTGGGAGCAAGAAGGGAGAAAAGCACCTATATCGGCCAGGACTAAGATTCGACACTTACACTCCTTTGAACGAGACCGTCGAAAATATCTTCCTTGCCACCCAAGGCGAAGTTAGATACAAACGCCCACCATACAAGAAGGAATCAGATAACACACAGAAGTCTGGAAAATTCTACCGCTTCCATGAATCTCACGGGCATGATACCAACGAATGCCATCATCTCCGAGATCTGATTGAGGAACACATCAGAAGAAAGAAACTGGAACGTTATGTAAAAGGTCAGGACAGGACCCCAGCTCCTGCCAATGAAAACCCAAGGCTACCCTCCCCGGGGGCCGACAGAGGAAACCGCAATGCTAGCAGCTCTAGCCAAGAAAAGATAGTGGTCCATACCATCTGAGGAGGGCCACACATCGCAGACAGAAGCTGGAAAGAGATGGAAAGATACGGAAAGTCGCTTAGAGACAATAAAGACTATGTCAATTCGGTTATAGAAGAGTGCCACCCGAAGCGGAAAGAAAGTAATGACATCACGTTCGGTAAGCGTGACCTAGAAGGAAGGCAGTACCCTCACATGGATCCCATGGTCATCTCTGCCCGACTTGGTCCCGCCGAAGTCTACCGAATCCTGGTAGACACTGGAAGCTCGGTAAACATCCTGTTCAAACACGCATTCGACAAAATGAAGCTATCAATGAAGGATGTATCCCCCTGCGATAAACCACTACACGGCTTCACTGGAGATGCGAAGATGCCCCTCGGGCAACTGGACCTTTTTGTTGAGATTGGAAGCCATCCCCGCTCTGCTGTACGGAAACAAACGTTTGTGCTAATAGAAAACCAGTCGGCCTACAACGCCTTCTTAGGAAGGCCATCCTTGTCTGACTTCCAAATTGTCTTAGCCCCATGGTGCCTAAAGATGAAATTCCCAACGGACAATGGAGTAGGGGAAGTGGAAGGAGATCAGGACGTTGCTCGAGACTGCTATGTGACTGAACTTCGCAACAACCACAGGAAGGATAAAGGGAAGGGTGTAGAGATTGCCCTCTGCACAAAAAGTCTAGAAGCGTAGCAATTAAAGAAAGCCCCTCCTCTTCGATATACCAGCGACCCTTTCAATGAATTAGATCCTAGGGACAAAGAGGAGGAGGCCACCGCCGAGCATGCAGAGGCTATGGAGTTTATATCTGTAGACAAGCACGACTCGAGTAGACTATTGAAAATTGGGTCCCAACTAAAAGCTGAATTGAAGGAACAACTCATCGATTTTCTTCGCCACAACTTGGATGTATTCGCTTGGTCACATGCTGACATGACTGGAATCTCCCCCGACATAGCCTGCCACGTATTAAACATTGATCCTACCAAGGCGCCTGTAAAACAAAAAAAGAGAAGTATGGGGGCAGAGCGATCAGCAGCACTCGATGAAGAAGTAAAGAATCTACTCGCCAATGACTTCATACGAGAAGCTATCTACCCGGAATGGATCGCCAACCCGGTGCTGGTAAAAAAGGCTAATGGGAAGTGGCGAACCTGCATTGACTTTTCCAACTTAAACGACGACTGCCCAAAGGATTGCTTCCCACTTCCCAGGATCGACCAACTTGTAGACAGCACAGCCAGGCACGAACTCCTATCTTTTATGGATGCATACTCAGGATATAACCAAATTCCTATGCATGCTCCCGACCAAGACCACACTAGTTTCATCACCGACCGAGGTTTATACTGCTACAAAGTAATGCCTTTCGGACTTAAAAATGCAGGAGCCACCTACCAGCGCCTCGTCAACAAGATGTTTGCAGGGCTAATAGGACAAACTATGGAAGTATATGTGGATGACATGCTGGTAAAGTCAAGGAAGGCCAAAGATCACGTAAGCCACCTAGACAAGATGTTTCAAGTACTTCGGCAATATGGAATGAAGTTGAATCCACTAAAATGCTCCTTCGGTGTGTCGTCAGGGAAGTTCTTAGGATTCATCGTTCATGCCAGAGGGATAGAAGCAAACCCTGAACAAGTCCGAGCGCTAAGGGATATCAAGATACCTTCCACCCGAAAGGAAATGCAAAGCCTAAATGGAAAAGTGGCCGCCCTAAGCCGATTCATCTCCAAGGCAACGGACAAGTGCGTCCCCTTTTTTGAAGCTCTAAAGAAAGATAAAGGAAAGTTCGAATGGACGGACGAATGCTTAACCGCTTTCCATAACCTAATCGAACACCTCCAGAAACCACCGGTACTCTCGACTCCAAGCGAAGGCGAAGAATTATACCTATACCTTGCTGTGTCATCTCACGCTCTAAGCGCTGCCTTGGTAAGGGAAGACAACCGCACGCAACGACCAGTTTACTTCGTCAGCAAAAGGTTTACTGGGGCAGAAGTTAGGTATCCTAAGCTTGAGAAGTTAGCATACTGTTTACTAATCACATCACGAAAACTGCGTCACTACTTCCAGTCCCATTCCATCAAAGTTCTGACCGATCAACCACTGAGGCAGGTACTCCATCGTCCTGACACTTCTGGGCGACTACTTAAATGGTGCATTGAACTAAGTCAGTATGATATCACCTATCACCCTCGCACCGCCATCAAGGGACAAGCCATGGCTGATTTCATTGCAGAATTCACTACCAACGAAGGTAAGGAGCAATTGGAAATAGCAGAAGATATCAAGTGGAATCTCTTTGTGGATGGTGCATCGAACGAACAAGGCTCGGGGGCAGGTGTGGTAGTAATCACTCCTAGGGGAAACAAACTGCATTACGCTATAAGGTTGGAGTTCGCTGCCACCAACAACGATGCAGAATATGAAGCAGTGATAGCTGGACTAGAAATTGCCATAGAAATCGGGGCCAATTCTTTGTGTCTTCACAGCGATTCTCAACTTATTGTTAATCAAATACTAGGAGAATTCCAAGCTCGAGAAGAACGACTCATAGCATATCTAAAGAAGACCAGGTTACTTCTCAGCCGATTGGACCACTACCTAGTCAAACACATCCCTCGGGAGGAGAACCGAGAGGCCGACGAATTAGCAAAGCAAGCAAGTGTGAGAGACATCACCATCTTCGGGGCAGTGACCATCTCAAAGCAACTGGCCCCAAGTTTTGAGCAAGTAAATCTGATAGCTGCAACCGAAGAAGCAACTTGGATGACTCCCATCCGAGACTACCTACAAAGTGGCACTCTACCCAACGGGCGTAACGAAGTCAAGAAAATCCTGAGGAAAGCATCCCGCTACACAATACAAGAAGACATCCTCTACCGGCGTGGATTCTCTAACCCGTTATTAAGGTGTGTCGCTGGGAGAGAAGCCAAGGAGATCTTATCCAACATCCATCAGGGGAGCTGCAGAGATCACACCGGAGGGCAAACATTAGCAAAAAAGATACTCCGATACGGATATTTCTGGCCCACCTTAAGCAAGGACGCCTTAGATTTCGTCAAGAAGTGTGACAGATGCCAAAAATTTGCTAAGATTCCTCGGCTACCAACAACCGAGATTACTCAGATGACCAGCCCTTCGCAATATGGGGAATTGACTTAATCGGCGAGCTACCAATGGGCCGAGGCGGGGCCAAATATGCTATAGTGGCAGTTGATTATTTCACCAAATGGGTGGAAGCGGAACCTCTAAATAAAGTATCTTCAGCAAAAGTTATTAACTTCTTAATCAAAAATGTTCTATGCAGGTACGGAGTCCCACTCAAAATCATATCCAACAATGGACTTCAGTTTGACAGCGAGGAATTCGCCAACTGGTGCCAAGAACACAGAATCCATAAAAGCTTCTCATCCGTAGCATATCCCCAGGCAAACGGACAAGTCGAAGCAGTCAACAAAATTCTGAAAACTCTGATCAAAAAGAAGCTCGAAAAGTCAAAGGGCGCTTGGGTGGATGAACTCCCTACCGCACTATGGGCCTACCGCACATCTTTCAGAACATCAACAGGGCACACTCCTTTCTCTTTGGCATACGGATCGGAGGCTATGCTCCCAGTTGAAACCATTGTGCCTTCCCACCGTAGGATCCACTATAACCCAGAAGAGAATGAAGAGCTCCTCAACATGTCTTTGGATCTAGTCGAGGAGAGAAGATATGATGCAGTCCTTAAAGCAGCAGCCCACAAACAAAAAGTGGCGGCACACTACAACTCCAAAGTCAAGCATCGTACCTTACAGGAAGGGGATCTTGTCCTCAAGCGAATCTTCCCTCGTCCCGGAGCACTAGACCCAATCTGGGATGGACCATATGTAATTCATAAAGATCTCCACAACGGAGCCTATATTTTGTCAACAGTGGACGGAGAGGTGTTCCAGAGGGCATGGAACATCCAACACCTCCGTCGATACTTTTCTTAACTTGTATTTCCCATATGAAGTGAATTAACAAAGAGAATCAGTGGACGTAGGCATTTTCGTGCCGAACCACTTTAAAAACCTTGTCTCTTTTTTAACTTGTTCCTTTGTATCTTGGCTACTTGTTAACTTTATCCTTTTCTGTTGAACAAAATCCTGAGCATATAGCATTTCTATTCAAAGCACTCCACAACGCAACTTCACCTGGACAAGACCTAGCAGGCACTATGCGAATCTATGCCCTCGCCAATGAGACACTTTTGCTCCGGCATCCCTCTGCTGCGGGTTAACTCATTGCTCGCGACGGCCCTCAAAGCCAACTGTAATGAGCCGATTATAAGCCACCGAGAAGGCCGACTATAGCCGAGGCAGCTCATTACGGCGTTAGGCTCGCCGGCAACTGTGAACCGACTATAAGCCCCAACATAAGGTGTGGCCAGCCAGGGGCAGTTCATAGTTGACGATCGGCACCCACGCTAGCCGGCCACAGTAAATCGAATAATACCCACGACTACGGGCCATAATGGCTCGGGTAGTTACTGTGCGCGATCTCGGCTCCGATGTGTCTTAAGTGCGGCTGTGGTAAAAAAGAATTAACTCTCCGCGGAGGCATAAGATGGGTGACAAATGTCTCCAAGACCCACGGCTAGGGAAAGTGACTACAAAGCCCGTTTGCCACGAACTTAAGCACATCGAAGGCCTTCCGTGATTGGAAGTTTTACTATTTCTCATATTTCAAGTTTTTCTTCAAGAGTTTTTCTCCTGTCCACTATAACAATCCCTAAAGTACAGGATATAAGAGTAGGAGATACTCGCCAATGGATGCGGGGATTCACAATCGAATGACAGGGCATTCAACTGCTTTCCATGCTCGGTCGTACAAGATATTCGAAACTGCCATCTACAAACAAAACATGAAAGGCGGTATTTTCTTCCTTTATGTACAAATACATGACTATAATTTGTTCGCGCCACACGCTAACATTGCAAGTCATGAAATTATGTCTTAAACCAGAACCCGACATCAAACACAATTTAATTACAAAGAATATACATAGTTATATTTCTCATACGGCATGTCAAAATAACGGCAAACATTCAAAAGACGACAAAATCAGCTTAAGTTAAAAAACTACACGTCAAGAATAAGACTATTTATTACAAGTGGCAAAATATTACAACCTAAAGGCTACTTTAATATTTTACGATTAACATATACAACTTTGTCAAATCCACAAAAAGAGTTTTTCCAGGTACAATCAAGGGGCAGGCTGCAGTGGAGTTTTATCCTTGCCCTGTTGACCGCCTGTCCAGTCAAAGAGAGGATTCATTAGTGATAAGCAACCAAGTTAATAGAGAAACTAAAAAGGAAGGCTTACCAGCATAAGCTTATTGGCCATCCTGGTCGTCATCATCCACTTGCACCCCTGCCTCCTCACCAGCAAGCAACCGCATACCCTCCTTCACCGCCACCTTCTCCCCCTTGGCAAACTGGGCAGTGACCGCATCCATGCTGAAGGCCACACCACCATCTTTATCCGCATCGGCCTTGGCCTCCTCCAGAGCCCGAAGATAGATCTTAGCCATGACCCTGGGATAATCATCCATCCAGGATAGGTTGCCCTGCTTCCAGGTTCGGAAGTACATGTCCTGAAGCATTTCGTCCCTCATCCCCTCATTCTCCTCAAACTCCCTCATCCGGGCCTCGGAAGCCGACAACCTCCCAACGGCAGCATCTCTCTCCGATCGGTATCTCAAGCAGTCAACCATAAGAGATCCCCGCATTGCCTCCATCTCCTCCCTCAACTTGGCTTGAGCAAGCTCTACAGCCTCAAGTTTCCCGGACAATTCCTCCACCTGCTCAAGATCTGCTTTCCGAACCTCGTCCACCGTGGCAATAGCCATGTCAATCCGTTCTTTGCAAGTAGCTTCCATTTTCCGCAGTTCGGTTCGACTGGCCTCTTCCATGGTTTTCCTTAGTCGTCCAGAAGCAGCCTCATGCTGAGAAATCTGAATAGCCTGATCCGCAAGCTATTTGGCCTGATCCGAAACCACCAATCGAAGTCGGATGTTGGCGCTCCCAATCTCCTCTCCGGCCTTAACCAGCCGGGCATGATGCCCCATCAGCTTCTTAGTCTCCTCCGCCACCCGATCAATATTAGCCTTGGCCTCGTCTCCCATAGTGATTATACGAGTAGTGAGTAAATCAGATCTAAGGACTTAGCTTCATCAAGTACTCGTACCATGGGGTTGCGGGGAAGAAGGTGTTCACCGGTGACCTCGTCAAAGGTAATATCATGGGAGCTTGGATCCAGGTCAGGATGACCCGCAAATGGATTACGAGCCAAGTCAGGACGGTCGATATGAATAACGGTAGGGTTTCCGGGCGGGCACGGAGAGAGTGCAAACTCGCTATCCTCCCCCATGATATCATGAAGAGGCTGAGCCGGGAACTGAGGACCAAGTGAAGGTTCGGATGAAGGATGACTCCTCTTTCTCCGTTGAATACCCTCTTCAATGACCCCGAGAAGAGGGCGGTAGCCGACTACATCCCCGGAGCGGTGGGTCGAAGGCTTCGGCTCGGTGGAGGTTTTTGAAAGCTTGTATTGCTCAAGCCTGTGCCGAAGATCCGAGGCCTTGGATGTCCTACCTGCTCCTGATATGAGGAACAAGTGTCACAAACTTACATCACTATATAATTCGAGAAAACACGGCAAATTAAAAGATAAAAAGAAAAGAAACACATCTGTGGTTGTACAAACCCTGGGGAGGAGCAGGATACTGCAATAAGTCCTGGATTTCATTCCAGGACGGGAGCGGGTCATAAAATATTCCTAAGTCCCTATCATTAATGAAGCATGCATGAGTCAAGAGTTCACCTTGAGTCGTCGAAGCCACCTTGGCTGGAAGGGTCTGAGAAGACTCGCTTGCACCGGTCCCGGCCTTGTCCGCTTTCCCGGTTTTCCCTACCAAAGCCGGATCTTCGTCCAGCCCCTCGAAAGCCTGGTGGAACGCATCATCCGTCCACTCCTGAATCTCGCCCGCTCGCCCAGGAAGCAAGGCCCCGATGCCATCGCCACCTTTATTGTAACAACCCTGTATTTTACAATTATTTTTAAATTGATTTCCAGATTTAAAAGCTTTATTTATGAAAAAGAATAAATTTTGTTATTTTAAGTATAAACTTTGATTTTGATGTGGATTTGAATTCCAAATATGACTAAATTTAATATTTCTAGAAAATGTGAATTTTGGTCAAATAGTCAAACTTTAACTTTTAAATTTAAATTTTAAATAGTTTGAAATTATATTTTTTATCTTTTATTATGACAATAGATTTAATAACATGAATACTGCTTTTCGTTTCGTTGAAAACGGAGTTAAAATGTAAAAGATATGTACATTTCAATTTTGAGTATAAATTGTTTATTTTGCAATTTTGTTATTTTAAATTTTATAAATTTTATTTTATTTGTCATATTTTGTTCTAATATGTGTTGATATTTTATTTTATGCATATCTTGACTTTTAAATATTTTTAAAACGATGATAGAATTTTTCCAAAATTTACTGTATTTATTTCTTATTTTTAAAGGCTGTTTCTATTTTTCTGCTATTTTCTTCATCTAAACTATATTTAAATTAAAATTTATTTATTTATTTTTGTGAATTCATTTTATTTTGTGTTCTTATCTTTATTTATAAATATTTTTAAGTACATAAAAAGTTTCCATAGTTCATTGCATTTATTTTCCATATTTTCAAGACTAGTTGCAAATTTTGCTGTTTTATTTAATTAAATTATATATATTTAATATTTAGTTATTTATTTTTTTGTTATTTACTAAATTTTCGTATTTTTATCTGATTTTATATTTATATTTCAGTTATATAAAATTAAAATAAAATAAGTGGAAATTTGAAAGGACTTAAGTTGTAAATTGTGTGACTTTTCATTAACCAAACCCTTCATTTTTCCATAACGGCTCATTTATTCTTTTGTAACCGTGTATGCCTTATTGTTTCACGTGAAAGACTTCCCTTTCATTCACAATTCACGGCCAAAAACATTTCTGAAGTTGTTTGGGTAATGGCTTCATCTTCTCTACCTTTCTCTTCTTCATTTCCTATTAAATTTTCTATTGTTTTGCTTGATTCTTCCATAGCTTTGCTCGGCTAAACCCTCCACCATCTCCACCATAGCCTCAACCACCATCCCCTACCACTCTTCCTTGGCATCATCTCCAGCCATCATTTCAGATCCATCCATGGCCGTGACCTCTCCTTGAAGCTAGCACCACAAAACAATGTCAAAAACTCCAAAACAATGCACTAGTCACCACTATTACTTCACCACCTTCATCCACCACCTTGGCCACCACCATAGCCGCCACCACCACATTGTTTTGACCACTTACCATCACCCCTTACCTCTGTCCAGATCTGGAGCAAGCATGGCCAAGCCCAGACAATGACTAGACCGAGCCTAGTGTGCACCAAAACCACTCCTTTTGGCCTTGACTCTTTGTCTTCTTCATGTGTAACTCCTACCATCATCATTCCATTGTTTTGCCTTCTTTTTGCTGACCATTGGATGACTACTTCAGGTCTAGACCTGATCATAGCTGAGCCAAATGATGTCATGGCCAAGCACTTGAATGGTTGAGGCAAGGTCAAGTCATCTATTTCTTTGTTGCTCCTTATTTAAAATTGTTTCAATATTGTTTGTGTTGAATATTTATGTATACATTGTCTTGTTTTGTTTATATGTATACAAGGCAATTATATTTGGCTCTCCACTCTCAAATCATATTCATGTTGTCGTGCCTTCAAAGATTCTGTGTTATGTGTTTGGTCGTCATCTCCAGCTTAAACAAGTGAGTTATTCTCATTAGACAATATGTACCTATATAACTAGTAAATTGACACCCTGTGAATCTGTAGAAATATATTATCATGTTATACTTGACTGTGTTATGATCATATGATGTTTATACACCTGTTATATCATATGTTACTGTTATTTAATGTTATTCTGTTTATTTATATCTGTTTATCACACTGCAAGTTCCCTGTAGACTAGAATCACTATGGGTTGAAATGATACATACCCGAACAGACTTTAGAATAAGGGAATATCGTTATGGGCTGAAATGATAGGCCTAAGCGGTTTTCAAATTCATTCATTTAACTTGGGATTGCGGGTTTGAAATGATAGAACCCGGATTTTTCTTTTTTAACTGCGGATTGAAATGATACATATCCGTATCACTTGACCTAGGTTAGAAAATTATATACAGGCCCGTGGTTATTTTATAAAGTGTTTTGGATATTTTTAAGTATTTTAAAAAAAATTATAAATTTGTGAAATTTGATTTAAATAGATTTTGAAATGTTTTAGATTAAAGAAATTATGATTATTTTCCATGTGTTAAAAATGTAATTAATGAATGGTTTAACTAGATTTTTGAAATATAACTTAAGTTGGAAATTTGGAATTTTGGTTAAAAAGGATATTTAAGTTATATAAATAAAATGGATATTAAATTTTATTTGGAAATGGTAAATATGATAATTTGATTAAATTTGAATTTAAGTGATTTATTAAAGTATTATTGATTTTTCTATGAATTTAAGTGGTTAAATAAATGAATGTTGAAAAGTGATCTTTTAAAATATAACTTGACTAGGAAATGTGAAATTTGGTTTTAATTAAAGGTTTAAGTTAATTAAATAAAATTGGAAATTTTGTTAAATTGTGAAATGGTAATTTAAATTTGAAGTGTTAAGTCTATTTGTTGAAATGTGAAGAATTGGAACTTTTACACTTAAACTTATTAAGTAAATTGTTGAAAATTGGATTTAATTATAAGAAATTTATTGTGAAAGAAACGTGTAAAGTTCTAATTAATGAAAGAAATATGTAAAGTTTAATTTATGAAAGAAACGTGTAAAGTTCTAATTAATGAAAGAAACATGTAAAGTCTTAATTAATGAAAGAAACATGTAAGTCCTAATTTGTGTAATATTGATTTAAAATAATAAATGCCCTTTTTGTAATAAAACGTAAATTAAAACGTACATTCGATAATGTAAGTTTAATTAGTGTAATATTGATTAAATGATAAATGCTCTTTACTGTAATAGAAATGTAAGTTAAAAAGTACATTTAATATGTAAGTTTTATTTAATGTAAATGACATATTTTAATGACTAAAATAATAAAGTTTCTTTATTGTAATGATAATGTAAGTTAATAAGGTACTCTTAACTTAACATAAGAATTTCAGCATTAAATTGGATATTACAGTAACAAAGTTTATTTAACTATAAGGCTATGATAAAATGACCATGTTAAAAATTTGTAAGTATATAAATACTTTGATTATATAAAATGTTAAATTGGAAAGTATTACATTCCAAAATGCTATGATTACTTAAGGTTACATTACCAAATTGCTATGATAATTTAAAGGAAGATTTCAAGTTTAATAAATTAAAGGAAATATTCAGTGATTTTGAAATTTGGGTTTTATTGAAATGATATATTATTGAATTGGTTTTGAAATGGAAATGATATATTTTTGAATTGGTTTTGAATAGATATGTTTGGGTTTGAAAGTATGTATTAGTTTGAAATAAATGATATGATTTTGAAATGGTTTAAAGGATGTATTTTGATTTGAAACATAAACTATTTTTAAAAGTTATAACCACGGGTTATAATAACGATTGGTTGGCAAAGAGACCGGGATCGGATATGGACATACTCTCTGTCGATACCGAAAACCACTTTGACAACCGTGTACGCGGTGGAGATTCCAGAATGAAGTAGGATGGTGGCGACGTTCTTAAGGTATGTTACGTGGACCCAACTCCCGTGAGTTGGCATAAGGTGGCTAAAACAGGA
Organism: Allium fistulosum; assembly: GCA_030737815.1. Taxonomy (NCBI): domain Eukaryota; kingdom Viridiplantae; phylum Streptophyta; class Magnoliopsida; order Asparagales; family Amaryllidaceae; genus Allium; species Allium fistulosum. The sequence continues at coordinate 714,346,950 of CM060906.1, read as the reverse complement.
GCGATCTCGGACCAGTGAGGTAGCACCTCTTCTCGGACACATTTCTTCGATATTATACTCTTACTTGTGATTTGACTAGATGGCCATCCTCCGATTTGGGAATGTTGTTCGAGGTGGAACGGTAGTGGCTGCTATGCGTATCCATCAGTCCGTGTGCGTAATTGGTATATCTACCCTGGCATTGCCTAGTTGTGCCGTGTCACCTACCATATCGAGCTTTACTACGATTATGATTTTAAGATCCGACCGCGTTAAGGTTCTCCATCCCCTTAACGCTATTTTCCGATATGATTATACTTTACTTATTTAGACACTATTATAATAGCGAATATTACTACATAGTAGATATTTTAACGGATCCTTAGAGGATGGGCGGTCCCAAGCATCTTCTAAGTTACTTGTACCTTCATTACAGTTCACTTGAGTTGGTTTACATTATATTAGTATATATTGTCCTGACTCGAGTGTTTTGTGTTTTGCTTTACGCTCGGGTCAGCCTGAGTTATTCACAGATTTGGATTTCCACCTTCTGGAGATTTGAATCGCTGGAGATTATCTGCTAGTCTTCTTCTATCTACTTCAGTTATGTTGCTCTGTTCAGCTTGTACTTGGTTATCTTATTGATACTTCTGTTGTACTCTATTTCTTCTGTTGTATCTTATGTAACTCTGATATATTTACATAGTAGCTTCATGAACTACTATTTCTTTTACTTCCGCTGCATTATTTTACTCTGTGTCTGTGATCTGTGATTATATTTATTTACTGTATATTCTGAGATTTGCCAAATCTTAATTACAACGCGGTATTTTAAGCAATTCAACTCCGGCATGAGTGTCTACCTATACACTTATAATGGATGCGAATGGTTGAAAATATCGGGTCGTTACATTTATCACCTTCCCGACCATCTCCACCCTCACCTCTTTCCTCCTCTATGTCTTCCTCCTCCTGGGTAAGTGGACAATTGCTGCGGGAGGGACCGTCCGACTTCTTGAGTTTCTTACCTCCGACGGCTGGAGGTTTTGTGAAAGGTTTCCTCTTACTACTCTCTACCGTAACACCTTCCTTGGTCTGAGCAGCCGCCCTCTCCTCCGCCGTTTCCCTCAGCTTAACTACTGACTGCTGTGGAAGGATTAAGTTATACTCCAGAAGAATCGCATTTCTGATCAAGAAGGCAGATGTTCTATATTTCCTGAGAATAGCTTCTATCTCAGCCGCCGTCTGAACCAGGCGGTCAGTCTCCACAATCGCAAAGCCACCTCTCGCTAGCAAAAATGAGAAAGTATGAGAAGAAGCATCGCAATCGGAATAGAAATTATAAGTAAAAGCATCAACTTACATCCAGAAGTAAAGCGCCGAATTGAAATGGAGTCGTCCCTGACAAAGAACCACTCCTTCTTGAACATGCTGAATTTAGAATACAGATCCAAGACCGGCTTGAAGGTCACGGCTGACTCCAAGCTAATGTATGGGGACCCCTTCTTATAGCCCCTCAGATTATATAAGTACTGGATCTCCCGGTTGGAAGGAGCACGACCATGCTTCCTCTGGAAAATGACAAAGAGGCTCACTAGTATAGCATAGGAGTTGGGTTGAAGCTGGAATGGGGCCACCTTGAGATATGTGAGGAAGCTGGTTACCCAAGCGTTAAGAGGCGGAATGGCACCACACATGCAGTGGTACCTACTGTAAGCAAAGTACCCTTCAGGAGGGTCGTACGGCATAACATCTCTCCCTGGCAACAGCATTCGCGCCCTGTCAATTCCGAAAGAACGAGAGATGACATCAAGCTGCTCTTCCTTAAGGGAGCTAGGAAAGCAATCGGGCGGGGAGTTTAGAAGTTCCTGAGTGCCGTACCCGTCCACTAGTGATCTCGGGGCAGGTCCGTGACGTTCTTGATTCGGCTGAGCTGGGGGCACGGCAGAGGAACCTCCTTCGCCCCCGGATTTCTTCTTTTCTGATCGAGTTTCTGCTTTGCGAGACATTATCTGCAACACCGGAAAAACATGTTGTTAGAACAAAGGATGTAAAAATGTAAGTAAATAATATGGAATTTCACTCATAAAATCAGAATGCTCAAACTCCCGTTGTCGTTCGGTAAAGTAAATGCAAAATTCTCAAGGCCATTCGGTAGTTCTCATGACCATTCGGCATTCCCAACTCCGTCCGTTTATACAGATATACGACTACCTTCGATAAACCATTTGTCCAACATAGAAAGGATCTCACCTGATTCAGTGAAAATAGGGAATCTGATTCGGCTACCACTTTGATTCGGCTACCACTTTGATTCGGCTACCACTTTGATTCGGCTACCTCTTTGATTCGGCTACCACGTTGATTCGGCTACCACTTTGATTCGGCTACCACTTTGATTCGGCTACCTCTTTGATTCGGCTACCACGTTGATTCGGCTACCACGTTCGATTCAGCTACGAAGTTTGATCCGGCAAGAGCAAATGTTTAGTTCGGCAGGTAGGAAATAGCAAAGGCGTACGGTCCCTACTTATAGACAAAAGGACACGACCGGACCATCTGGTTCGGCATCCAAGGGCCAAATGAAAACGTCAAACAAAGCACGCCATATTCGAGAATATGCCCCACTTTGGGGGGCAAATGTTGGGCGAGTTCTCACCCAGAAGGCCTCGAGACCAAGAAGCTTGATTCATTCGGCATTCTCGTTTTCCAGGGCCCATTCGGCAGACCTCATTCGGTATCCTTGCCTCGTAGGAACCCATTCGGCAGACCACATTCGAAACCATTCGGCAGACCTCATTCGAACCCATTCGGCAGACCAACCTCTCCTAACTCCTACCGGACCACCCTTCCTCCTTAGAACCATCGAGCCAACTCCTACCGGACCACCCTTCCTCCATAGAACCACCGAGCCAACTCCTACCGGACCACCCTTCCTCCTTAGAACCACCGAGCCAACTCCTACCGGACCACCCTTCCTCCTTAGAACCACCGAGCCAACTCCTACCGGACCACCCTTCCTCCTTAGAACCACCGAGCCAACTCCATAACCGAACCAACCCATGCCGAACCATCTCCACACCGGACCAACCTCACCATCCTACCACCGGTCCAAGCAACTACCGGTCCATTCTACACTCCAACCACCTCCGAACCAAGCAATGACGAACCAAGACGTACCAGGCCAGATCACATCAGCCCAGGCCCATCAGCAACTATACACATCCTAGACCCCTACCCCCAGCCTCACTCTATAAATAGAGGGGCAGGGGTACAGCAATGGGGACAAGTTTTGAGAGCTCAAGCACGGAAGGAACTTTCAAACAACTTTCTTTTACTGGTATCAAAGCTTTGTACTTGTAATCAGAATAAGAGAAGAGAAATAACATATAAAGTGGACGTAGGCACATTCTGGCTGAACCACTATAAATTTGCGTGTCTTTTTACAGTTTAGCCCCTGTTTTTTATATATTTGCATAAATCGCTCAAATCACTAAGAATAACATAAGATCTACTAAATCATACAACTTCGAGGTGTTTGTCCCTTTTTTGTACAAACATAAGGATTTGCAACAGATGTGCATTTTGGACTTTAGAGGTACATGGGAGGAGCATTTTCCATTGGTTGAGTTTGCCTACAATAATAGTTATCAAGTAAGCATAGGGATAATTCCGTTTGAGGCTTTATATGGGAGACCTTGCAAGTCCCCATCATATTAGGTTGAGTCTACGAAGAAGTTATTACGTGGGCCATATATGGTGAGAGAGACATCTGAGAGGGTGGATTTGATTCGGTGGAGGATGAAGACAGCTCAAGAAAGGCAGAAGTCTTATGTGGATAAGCGGAGGAGAGACTTAAAGTTTAAGGTTGGAGACTTAGTTTTATCAAAGTATCCCCGCTTAGGAAGGTGGTAAGGTTCAGATCAAATTGAAAGTTAGCCCCTAGATTTGTTGGACCATCTCCTATCACGAAGATAGTTGGGAAGATGGCTTACAGAGTGAAGCAACCTGATAGGCTCACAGGAGTGCACGACGTTTTTCATGTTTTGCACTTGAAAAAGTGCTTACATGACTCGGCGAAGGTTGTAGAGCCTAGTTAGTTAGAGGAGGTGGAGATAGAAAGGGAAACTTCTATTCGGCGTATCCCATGAAGATTATTGGAAGAGACATCAAGGGACTAAGGAATAAGGAGGTTCCACTGGTGAAGGCGCAATGGGGAGATGATGTTGCATTCGCCACTTGGGAAGCAGAAGAGAAGATTCCTACTTCCAATCCTCATCTTTTTGATAGTAAGTTTTAGAATTCCTTTTTTTTCATCTTTAGTTTTGAATAGGTGCTTTCCTTTATTATCCTTTGGGAGGGTAAAACTTAGGATTTAACCTATGGATGGTAGGATTTGATGTAAACATGTTAATAGAACATGTTATGAATGATGTATGCTAGTGATTGCAAGTGTTTGCTAGTGGATGCTATGGAAGCATATAGGTACACTAGGCACTATTATTCTTTAGGGATCGGCCTAACTAAGAAACTAGAGCATATGCATATGGATGCGTGCGCAATTTTATTTTATTTCCGTGGTTGCTATAAATGGATGTTTATCACATGATTTTTGCATTTGGATGATATTTGTAGCACGCATATAGAATTATCAGTTATCATTAGGAAATTTTTGCATTCATTTGGATACATGGCACGAACATGATTGCATAAAAGGAGGTTAACTGAATCAGTGGACCGCCTAATCTTTTCATTAGTTAGGAACATTTACATTACACTAATTGCATAAGTATCATAAATTGCATTAGAAAAACTTAAGGATAATGGATGAATGGTTGATGATTGAGTAGTTGATTATAGAATTGGATGAAAACATTTAGTACATTCTTTTATCCTTAGAGATTTCAGGGACGAAATCCCTTAAAGAGGGGAGAATTTAACAACCCGAAATTTAACCCATAATAATTAATTTGTTAACTAATTAAATAATAAAATAATTTTGTGAAATTACTAGAATTAAGCCAAGGAAGTTGCACCATTGTGTCCGTGGAAATTTTCTGGTCAATTTTCATATATAGAACGTAAATCTGAGCTAATATGGCCAAGTTATTAAATAAACAAAATAAGCAGAAAATGAAGATATATATATATATATATATATATATATATATATATGCAGCTCGATCGGTCAGTCGACCTGGGTACTAGGCGGTCGACCGCCCGGTCGACCCGCCTACTGTTTTGGGGGCGAACGAACAATTGTTCGTTTGAATGATGGAACGAATTTTTTAACCGACTATGACGTGTTTTGCATTCTTCAAACCAATCCGGTCCCTCCATTCTTGCATCTGATGGCTCCTATTCAGCCTATGACATGGTTGCATCCCATTCAATCTTCAAAATCCAACTATCCGAGATCCACTTCTACCCCTATAAATAGACCCCTAGACCTAACACTTTTTCTCATTCTAGGTTTTCTCCAATTGGGTTCACCTTTCTAGGAAGGACCCTAAATGGAATAATTTTTCCAAAGGAGAAAATCGTTATAAATTAAATTATTTTACAACTCCAAGTAGATCTGGGAAGACCAAAGGAAGAGCTTAGGACTGGAGGTGAGTGATTGTAATTATTTTAGATTTCTTCAAGTAATTTAAAAAAATAGGGTTTCCAATAGTTGTAGTTTCACTATGATTTTTTGGAATAACCTTTTCAGTAGTTTATTTACAGTTTTTAGAATTATTTTCAGTCTATTTCCTTTCAGCTATTCTTTTCAGTAATTTTAGTTTATTTCTGTTAATTATATCTTTTTCGTTTATTTACAGTTTATTGACAGTATTTTAGTTTATTTATTGTTATTTATACGTTATTTACATCTTCTTTCTATGCTTTGGATTTTCTTCTATTTCCAGTTTTCTTTTATTCCTCCTTCTTCGCATATGGATTAGAATAGGATTAACATGAATATGGATTCAATTGTAAGAAAACTGAAATAATGGAATATAAGAAGTAAATTACAAACACTGTAATATAAATGGAATTGGACTGAAATTATGCCTAATTGGACTGAAATTGTGCCTAATTATGACATTAGTTGGACTGAATTAAAAAGTTTGGCCTAGTTATAACTTAGAATTATAACTAAAAGAATAAAAGATGAAAGAGGCTTATTTTCACACTTAGACCTTGGGTTAAGTAATAAACATGATTACAACGTAGGTTATAATAAGAAAAAGAACAGAATAAGGCTTATTTTAAGACTTAGGATAAATTAATAAGCACAGATAATAGAGAAAAATGTAATGGCTTATTTAAATAATTTATCTAAGTTAATAAGCAAAGATGAAAGTAGGACATGTACCAAATAGCATTCCCTATTAAACAAAACAGTGGTCCCACATTAACCTGAAGTGAGATGAGGGCATGCTTATGCTAAGAATGGTAGTAATTGGTCAATTAGAAGTCCAAATCATGGGGGATTTGGATAAGGGGCGCAACTAGATATTGTTTGGATGATGGGCCAGTACCAACAGCATTTCCCCTATAGTTTCTATGGACATAGAGTGATCTCACATTAGCCTAAAGTGAGATGAGGGGCACGCTTATGCTGGAGTTTGAGGTAATAAGAAGACCCAATAGGTGGAGAAAAAGGTAGCACAAGCATGGTGGCAGTTACGCGTGCGACTTCCATTCTGGTGCTCAGTAATCGCTATGAGTTCCAAGCGCTTAGTATGGGTGTCTTTCATAGACACCATTGCCTTTTGTGTAGGGAGCTATATATGTCGTTCGGATCCATAGTGGGTGCTCTGTGCATCTTTCGTAGATACCATTGGCTCCTGTGTAGGGAGTTATATAGCGTCTGGTCCGCAGTAAGGTCTTTGGAGTAGCGGTCCGATTAAAATGAGTAGAATTAGGGTTACATCCTAATTACAGGATTAGGAATTCAGCCTAATCAAAGCATCAAGGACAAGTGCAAGCAATCAACGTTAACCTATCTTATAAATTGAGCAATATTTAATCGTACTTATTTTCAGTTTATATCTTACCTATTTCCTTTATTATCCTTACTTATGCTAGAACTATTTTAGAGTCTATTACTTTTATCTTGCTTAAAGACTTCAGTAATTACTATCATTCACCAGACTTTTAGTCCGACCCACTCCTCTATTTTCCCCTTTCCCCCCATAGGAAATCAAGGGAGAAGTCGGTAGATTGCTATTGCTTGGAGTTTTCTTGGAGGAGATTTCTATTATGTATTTCTTTTATTTTCAGCTTTTGTTCTTTCTACGTACTTGCTTATTATGAGGGATATTATGTACTCTGATTTTTGAGACTATGAGTTTTTGTATCATGAGACATATTCGATTTTTAGTCATGTATGTGGTATTTGACTTATTTATGAAGCAATTATGAAGTTTTGTTTTAATTAAGTTATTACTTTAAGTTTCTGTTGTTTTTATCTATTTTTGTCTTGTGAATCTTAGTCTCTTTTAGCTTTAGTTATACCAACAACGCGCCTCGCATTTTAATGTGTCCTTCTGTGTATATTAAGGGGTGTGAGGTGTTACACAAGGTATCAAAGCCTAAGTGTAACGACCCAGAATTTTGGATATTTGAAATTGGAATATTTAATTGATTTTAAATATTTAAAAGTTAATTTTAACTTGAATTTCAAATATAACCATTTATTGGATAATTAAATTATTGAATTTAATAACTGAATATTGGTTAAATTATGGAATCTTGAGTTTTAAGCTTGTTAAAAATAGTTTAAAGGCTTACAAAATTTTTATTTATAATAATGAAGATAATAAAACTTTTTAAATTGAATTTAAAAGTGATTTGTTCAGTTTTAAAAATATATCATTGAATTTACATTTAAAAATAGCCTTCCGGGGCACAGTCTCGGATTTTGATGAAACTAGTTCCGTTGGATCCGTAATAGTGCATTATTATTGGATTTCAAATTTCATAACATTTGGAGTTAACGTTTGGACATATGGTATATAAACGCGATGAAATTTATATTGAAAATTCAATATAATAATTGGGTCCAAAAAGCTATCTTCTCCATACGATCGAATTAGGACTCGAAACCTTTTCCATTGCATTCGGAATAGTGGTATAACATTATAAATGCCTAGCGGCATGCCTCGATAGGGGTTCAAGATTTTAAGTTGCGTAAATCGAGATGTTTTGAAATTTAATTAGTGTATTGACCAGTCAACCTTTCCATTCAGCTGCTTTTCTATCCCATCAACCATTCTTCCTTCCACTCAAATCACTATACACCTATCCTAACACTCTACCTTTCCCTTCCATCTTTTCCCTCCTTCAATTTGAAATCCTAAACTTACGTTCCCTTTCTCTTCAAAAAAATTGAATCATTCAAAAGAAAAAAAAGAAGTCGACTGAGAGTGTTGGGCTATTGAACACGGTTCCCCTACTTGCATTATTTTTTCCCTTCACTCAACTGAACTCATCTGCACTTCATCCTCTCCACTCGACATTCAATTACCAACGTTGCAACCGTTAATCTTTCTCAACCTTTGCCACTACCGCCTTTCGCCCACAACCATCCACGTCGTCACCGCGTTTAACGACCTCACGACCTTCATCTGCATCGATCCCTGTACCCATCACATGACATTCGAGTGCAGGCAAAGTTCAGCTATGTTTTTTTAGAGACATTGTTTTAAGTCCGGAAGGCTATAACTTGATTAGAATTTGCGATGCTGTTTGGAGATTGGGTTACGATTCATGGAGATGATGCGCAATTTGGATGATACTGAAGATGACATCACCATTGACACATTGCCGCCGCCTCCTGAAACAATTTTTCCACGTTGTTGATGGGAAGCCGAACCCACTTTGGTTTTTCGGTTCGATTCTCGCAATTGGGAGGATGAGCTGTTGGAGGCTGTGACAACTAGCGAGGGTAGGGGAGGCTCGAGGCAACTCGAGGTGATGATTTGGTGGCCTATGGCATGGCCTAGCAACAGCAATGGCGACAAGTCGCGTGCGTTCGTTCGAGCTGAAAGTTGAGTCACGAGAGGATTGGAATGGTAAGATTACTGTAAGGTTAGTAAATGATATTAAGTTGGTTTTGTTCATTTGAAATGTACATAAATAAATCTTTAATTTAAAAGTAGTGATATTTAAATAAAATCGGTGTCTTATATATCGTATAATTTATTCGTACGAGGTTTAAAGCGAAATGGGATCAGCCGTTTAAATTCGTAGCTAGAAATAAAATTGGGAATGGACTGCAAATAAAAAGGTGAGTTAATCTCACTCAATTTTGGATTACCGTAATTAATTTTAAATAGTTAAAATTAATTGTTGATTGATTGATAGGATTGATAAATTATTATCCGTTGGATGTGATATTATATATAGTATTATATATACTGGAGTGATTGATATTCCCGCATATATATAGCGGATGAGACCCTATGCGCCCCGCATAATAGCGGATGACCCTATATACCACGATATCCCCCTCGAAGTAGGATTGGTATTTTATATTGTATTAACATCTGTGGATGCAGGAAAACAAGTTGGAGGGATCCAACTGGGTTCCTTAAAAATGTTGAATTACTTTCATATATTGATATATGATTTGTTTAAATGATCTGTGGTAGATTATAGTGTAATTTGAATTTATGGAATGCTATGGTAGTTTTGGCCTGGACTTTGGTATTTTTAAAAACCAATAATAAATGTTTTGAATACTAAAAGAAATTAAAAAGGGATTTTGGAAGTGAAGTATTACATTGAAATTTGGATTAATTAAAAGAAATGAATTTTGGGTAAAATAAAAAGTTTAATGCAATTTTGTATTTAATAATTTCGGAATATTGTGAATAGGAATTTTGGAATATTGCAAAATGAGATTTTGGAATAATTTAAATAAAAGGGTTTTAAACAATAGAACTTAAGCGATACCGTTTAAGTATAAAAGGATGTATTTTTAAATCGAGATTTAAATAGTTGGAAGAATGAAAAAGGAAATTTTGAAAATAAAATATGGAATTGTTGTACTAGATTTTATGTAACGACCCGACTTTCTATGCCCAGAAAGTCGCATCGTTATGAAGAAAGAAAGGGGTAGAAAATAGAAAAGAAGAGAAAGAAAGAAACAACACATCAGAATCTCACAGCGGAAACGGAACAAATTATAATATATCACATAACTAATACATAGTCTTTACATAATCAGAGTACACAACTTATACATCACTTACTAGACAGTTATAAACATCTGTCTAGACATTACAACTCAAATACAAGACAAGACACTATCACAGATATCAACACAGCGGAATACTATATCTACGAACGCCGAAGCCTCCTGCTCCATTGCTCCTCCAGAATATTCGTCAAAACTAAACCTGAATCCCTTGGCTACTCGTAAAAATTTGAGTACCCAAGAGTTTAATAAAACAGAAAATAAACACTTGGGTCAGACATGGGTCTGGTGTGAGTAAACGGTTTAAATTGCTTAACTTCAAAACCTTTTGAAAGAAAAGGTATCACGTAAGACTCCCCACAAATAAACATGGGTAAGTTTTTACCTTACGCTAACCAAAACATTTGATAGGAAATCTGATTTTATTATAATAGGGTCTAGGGTTTTCAAGTAAAATATAGAAATAGCTGAAATGCTTACATCTCACATTCCAACATAGTTGGGCACAACTAATACGTACGGCACTTATTGGAGTTTGGATTCCATACAATGGCAGGACTACTGGGGTACCGCCCGTCACAGTACGTGGCCTAGATCACCGTACCGAGGATCACTCCCAATCCCCTGCAACACAAGGTCGGAACATCCCTTACTGGATAATTCCCGCACAAGATACCTCACGGTTGGGATCAACAACCGCACCACTAAGTGGAAAATAGAAAGGGACATCTAGACAGAGGTAACCTTGTCCTACTTGGGTGCTACCCACTAACCTTGCTGCACCTCCCCTGTTTTAGCCATTCCCGGTTTGTGAGGCTTGAGGTCACGATTACCTTTAAAAAAGAACACATCACTTAGAATGCTCATCGTCCACCTGACGATATGCTGAAAGCATTCAATCCATACAAGTTCGTTCCGGGTTCGAACGAAACCGAAGGCATTATCTCGTTACACTCGTTTTGGAATCACCCTCAGAGTTAACGACAATAACCCTTGCACTCTGAATCTTCATCTTCACTTGATTCACGACCTATCGTTAATTTGGATCGATGTGGTATTCGGGTCTCCAGACCTGGAAATCCGGTATACGGAAACCCGATCCCGGTCTCATCGAAATCCAAAACGTATCTTTTAAGGCCAAGTTGTTTAAAGGTTTAAACAATTTAACTTATCTATATTCATACAGATAGATAATTCACAAGTCACAATTGATAATCCATTATCATTTAAACAGATGATTCATAACCAAATAGGTAATCCATATCAACATCACAATAGTTAATCTATATTACCATCATAATGCAACCAAGCATTCATACCACACAACATTACTTATCTCATTTCTGAGATTACATCCATTCAAGACAATCAATGTCGTTCATTCTTAATCACGACATAGTTAATTTAAAATGAATTAAATTAACTATCTCTATCTTTAATTAATTTAAAGTGAATTAAATTAATTACTTCATCTCTTAATTAATTTAAAGTAAATTAAATTAATTATTTTATTATAAATCTTACTTATAAAATCATTAATTAATTACAAATAAATTAATTAATCTTTCTCTAATTATCCACTTTAATTAATCACCTTGATTAATCATTCCTTAATTACATTTAAGTAATTATCTTTAATTAATTTCACAAATTAATTATCCTTAATCCAATACAGTAATTAACCTTTAATTACTTCATTAATTAATTAATTATAATCAATTACTTTAATCCTTAACTAATTACAATTAATCACTTATCATTTGATTAATTAATCTTAATTAATCAACTCTTAATTACATCATTAATTATAAACTAATGATCCCTAATTACACCTTTAATTATTTATTAATTACATTAAGTAATTATTCTTAATTAATCCATAATTATTAATCACCTTTGACTAATCTAATCCAGTACTTAACTTCCCATAATTACTTCCATTAATTAATTACCTTTTAATTAATTACCTTAACAAATAATTAATTACCTTATAATTAATCTTAATCCTTTAATTAACTTAATTAAATAATTTATTTAATTAATAACACTAAGTAATTAACCTTAATCACTTCTTATTTAATTACTTTCATAAAATATTTATCCTCTAATTACTTTATTAAATAATCTACCTTTACTTAATTACATCTAGTAATTATTCCTTAATTACTTCAACAAGTAATTATACTAAATTAATTTATAAATGATTATCTCTAATTAATCATTAATTAATTAATTAATTTAACTTAATCATTTAAATTTTATTAAATGATTCTTAACTTACTATATTAAAGGTTCTAAATTAAGAACTATTATCTTAATTAAATCAATCATTTACCAATAACATTGATAATTAAAATAATTTAATTATCTAAATTTCTCTTTTCAATTTAATTATCTTTAAATAAATCAACATTCTTAATACTTAAGAAAATTCTTATTTTAACTTATTACCAAATCTTAATCATTAAACCTTAATTAATTTAAAATATAAGATTTAGAAATAAATCATTAAACACATTTTAAATTAAACCTTTAAATCTTTAAAACTTTTCCCAAAGTTATCAAATAAAATTTAATACAAAATTTATTATTAAAATTCACTTATTTTATTTAAAAACTTTTACATTTCAAAATACAAGAACTTTGTTTAAAACATTAACTTAAAACGAATTAATTTTATAAACAAAACTTGTTTAACTTGTTTTAAAAACTTAGAAACATTTCAAAACAATTTCTTTTGTTTTAAAACTTTTTTTTTTTTTAAACTTCCTGTCCCAATTTAAAACCCGCCCATACCAAAACCCGAGAGAATCCTTAGAATTCTCGAAGTAATTATCGAGTCACTCAACTAAGCTTCCTGCTTCGAGTCTTCCACGAATCTTCACGAGCTAATCCCGAGACAACAAGTCTTCCCAATTCATCGCCTGTCACCAACACTATCACGATAACGTGCACGTGCACGTGCACAACGATCTGGACGTCACCGACTCCACGCCAACGATGCCTACAAGTCGACGACTACCTCCACTAACTTTCCGATCAGCCAGCTTCATCAATATCGACGAAAATCAAAATCGAGTATTCGAGCAACTTCCTGGAACCCAACATTTCGACAAAAACGCCTCGTTCTGACGATCTCGTTCACCAGAAACCTTGCCGTCTTGAGCAGAGCCTCGCCGATCAACCACGCTCACATTCCCCCAACACCGGTCATCTCCGATGCTTCCCAGACGACACACGACATTGTCAAAACACGCCAACCAAAAACAGTTCTTAAACCCTACTTCGACATCGCGCGGCCACCATGGCGTTCGAGAAATTCGTCCACCATTTTTCCCGAGCTCATCAACACCTAAGCCTCCTTCCATCAAGATCACGATGCATATGAACTGGCCGATCGATGAATTTATGCAATAATATGGTTTCTGTTCAATTACCAATTTCATATTCAATATCAACCTAAATTTTTTTTGATTTAATTATCAAAATTCAGCATTTCCGAATACAATTCGAATTATATAATTAAATCGAGGAAACACGATAATCAAATTTTTGGATGTTTTGAGTTTTTACTGTATTTCCAGATTTCCAGTAATATTATTTGCATTTGATACTTCCAAATGATTTTAGAATCCGAATCAGGTAAATGCAACTAAATTTTGTTTAAAAATCATTGGCTAAATCTTTCTAGAGTGTGAGATATACATTATTTTCTTGAATCCTTGTTAACCTGTTACTAAACAAAACAAATCTATATACATATATATACAGACATGCATTCTATATTATATAGATATATCCATACCAAACATACAGGCATCTTATATTCCATAATAACTTCAAGTATACATCATCAGAGATTTACGGCAGATTAAATTTTAAAATGATAGTTTGCTCTCCAGGTAATAAAACAGAGATCATGTCTATATAGATATTACACATGCATCACACTATATACATATACTTCCACATCTATGCATTTATATAGTCATAATATACTATATTACTTCATCAAACATCAAGCATAAAATCAGGTTTTAAACTGTTTTTAAAAGAAATTTACTCACCGGTTCAAATGAAGAACAGAGCACTGATTAGAAAATAGCTTTTGATGCTTTTTAAAACTTTGAGTTGCTTTTGCTTTTTAAACTGCATGCATGCTTTGATTTCCAGATTGCATTTGAAATCTTTAAATTTTGAATGCTGCTTCAAAACTCAGGTTGAAAGGAAATGACTCCAGGCAGGTTTGATTTCCAGGTTGAAGAAAATATGCAGGCTTTTGGTTTGATTTTGGAAAATGAGTTTACAGGCTATTGAATTTGGTTTTTGTTTGAGGAGAAACTGATTTTGTTTTGAAATAGGAAGTGGAAACTTTAGTTCTTAGATTTGCATGCAGGCATGACTTCCATATTTCATCTGAAAACTTGGGAAAATGATTACAAGCTTGAAACAGAAACAGACTTTGGATTTTTCTTGAATTTGAAAATGTTTTCAGGTTATTTGAGGAAAAGATTATAGGTTTGTGAAGAATGTTTTACTGAGTTTGGCTTTGAGTTTGAGAATTGTCACTGGTTTTAGTTTATGAAACTTTTCTGATTTTGATAAAATATTTCAGGTGGAGTTTTCTTGCTTTAGGAATGAGAATAGAAAAGAGAATTGGAAGAGGGAAGATGTATGTTTATATAGAGTTAAATTATGATTTATTAAAAATTAAAGACAAAGAAAATAAAAGTACACTTGTTCAATTTGATTACATTTGTCAAATTCACACTTTAATCTACTTACACATGTATTTACAAGCTTTATTATCCTAACACTTGTAAACATATCATTTTTATTTATTTCTAAAAGATTTTAAAAGCTTTTATTATTAATTTCCTAATTGATTAATACATTTCTTAATTTATAAATACTTTTCTAAACCTTAAGTAAATAAAATCTCTAAAAGGAAATAGAATATAAACCAATTATATTCTAATAAAATCATATATATAAAATTAAATACACATTATTAGATTTGTAACTAATTATTTTATTTAAAAACAATTTTAATATATACATATATATATATATACATTCAATCAATACTTATTAAATTTGAAATATACCTATTTAAAATCTGTTTATAACTATATTTAAAAACAACTCATTATTAAATTGTTTGAAAACAACAATTTTACCAAATTTAATAATAAATTTAAAGGATTATCATATTTTAAATCCCTTGGAATCCCGGGATATCACATTTTAAATAGGATTTTAAATTATAAAAAGTAAGTGGAATCGAAATTTAGTTCGTTTTGGAATACAGTCGGATTATTTTTGGAAAAATTAATTTAAAAACGAAGAAATTATAAATCGATTTAAAATCGATTAAATGTTGTGAAAACATTATAAACGGGAAATAAGACTATAGAATTTATAAACAAGGTTTATAACTAAAGTGAAGTAATTATCAGTGGATAAATTGAAATTATAAATTCATGATGAGGATTTATAAGGAGATGGGTAAATCGATTTAAAAATAAATGGTAGATTTAATTTTAGAAATGTGAAATGGGTTTACGGAATTGGGATGTAAATCTAATTGGGAATACATTGAAAGAGACTTATAGATGTTAGACTGGTTAAATGGGAATTGGAAAATATTTTTATCGAGAAATTCAATTATTTTAAAAATGGGAGGATTTTCAAGTATTAACTAGAAAATTTAAAAGTGTAAAAGAATATTTCAGAAAATTAATTATTTAGTTGTTTTAAAGTTGTTTAAAGTATATTTAAATATTAATGAAGTTAGTTTATAGTAAGTTAATTATTATTTAAAGATTAATCGGTATTATTATATTAAAGGGATAAATTATTCAATATTCAATATTATATAATAACTTTTATTTTAAAGAGTATTCGCCAAAAGTTTTACTTAGAGATTATTATAGAAATTTCATAAGTATTATTTTGAACACTATTAAATAAAGTTTTCGGGAAGTAATGGTATACTCGCACGGCGAAATCGGAGGCAGTGAGTGCCTGTAGTTAAGTCTTGGATTTCTCTGGGATAGAGACGTAACCATTGAGTTGTGAATCCATGGTTTGATACCGCAGTGGTACTTTCCATATTATTTTAAAAAGGGTTTCAAATACTTTTGAAAAAGATAGTTTGCTAATATACTAAATTCGATAATATAAGTATATATTTTGGATAAAGAGATTTAAGTGATTGAAAATTTAGTTGAATAAGACTTAGTGTTTCTCAGTGGAAAATAAACTATTAGTTGAATGATTGTTTATTTGATAGTTAAATAACCGACTATCAAATCTGGACCTAAAATATAACTTTGGGAATATCTAGGAGAAATACGGGGATTATATGGTACAGTTACCATTCAAGGTGCTATACTGTATGTATAAACTCGTTTCATTCATCTAGGACGGTCCACTAACGGTTAGGAGGTGATCTCCGATCTTATTTTCATCTGTTTATTTCCTAGAGAGCCGGGGTTGAGTTTACCGGAAATATCGAACGTTGTTTCAAAGAGACCCTGATCGGATTTGTTATCCGAAAACCACTTCGATCCAACGAGTACGTTTTCGATGTGAAAACAAGAGCATGGAGTCCAAGGTGGAGCAGTGAAGTGCAACGGCTAATCGCTACTAATCCTGAGGATTATTCCAAAATGGATGTAGTAGGAATAGTGCCTTCGGTTCCGTTCGGACCCAGGATGGACTTGTATGGATGAATGCTATCGGTACATTGTCATTGGAGGACAATGAGCATTCTAAGTGAAATTCATTAAAAAGGTGATCGTAGCCTCTAATCTCATCAACCGGGAATGGTTAATCCTTTGGAAAGGAATAATATACTATACAAATGGATTGTGTATATGTAATTGATTTCAAAAATGATTCTGAAATATTTAAGAAATTGTTTAAAACTATGGAGTTTGAACTAAAATGTGTTATGTAATATAAATAATTTTAAAAACTTATAAGAATTTGAAATTTGTTTAGAATAAAATTTAACTTAATAAGGGTTACATAAAAGTAAGAGTGATAATGGAATAAATTAGTAAAGTAAACCAATTAAATGAAGTAATTTGGAAGGAAATTGGTGAATGGAATATAAATAAGTTTGAAAACTTATAACAATTTGAAATTTGATTTTGGTGGAGTGAAATTTAACTTAAATTAAGTTAAATAAGAGTCACTTTTGAGGAATTAAGCCTAAGAAGGATAAATGGAATAGTTATTGAAATAAAATTTATTAAGTTTGGAATGAATTAGTGGATGGAACTAATTACAATAATTAATGAATTAAAGATGGTTTGAGAGATGGTTGATAAAATTCAATATTTAAAAATTGGAAGGCAAATTGAGTCCAAATAGAAATGGGAAGTGAATTTGAATATAAATAAATATATAAGCCAAAGTGATGAAGTGGAAATAAATATAAGAAGTTGTATAACATATTTATAATAAACTTAAAAAAGTTGATGGTGAAGTTCTTAAGTAAAAATTGGTATTGGGAAATATACTGAGTGAGTATTTGAATGAAGATTAAATAAAAGTTGTGAAAAAGGGATAATGGTGAATGAGTGAATGGAAATTAAAATAAATGTGAATAAAAAGAATTTGATATTGCTAAGAATCAATTGAAATTAATACGTAAGTTGTACATATATTATTTTATTTGCATAACGATTTGATCCAGATTCGAGCACAGAATTTCGAGATAATTTATATCGATCCGAGTTAGGTTTTTCACTCGATTTTCGATGGCGAACCCTGGATATGGATTTTTGATGGATCCTGGAATTCTCTATCATAGTATATGGCTATGCAAGGAGATTGACGGTTTCAAAACAAGAAACTAGATCTGAGTCCGCACTAGAGAGTCGTGTGAACGATACTAGTTCAGAAGTGAAATTGTGTGATTGAGTGAGCGATCAGATTTGATATTGCGTACGGGTGATATATGTACATCGTACGAGCTTAAGTAAAGAAAATATTGAAAATTTTAAAATGGAATAAATAAAATGATTTTGAATTGTATGATTGGATATTATTGGTAAGTAGGGTGCATGTAATTAAAAGCAAAAGCTAAATTGATGTCTTCGATTTTAGAAGTAAAATTTGATTGCTCGACAAAAAGGTACGTGTTTAAATTGTTGTATGAAATTGATGATTTTATGATTGAGCCACTTGGCTTTTGTTTTCTTTGATGATTTGGGCCCATAGAGGCGTTTTGTAGTTTTTTGAATCTAGCTGCGTAAAGGAGACGCTGGCGAAATTTTTTGGAAATTTAAGGAGTTGGAAAATTTTGAACAAAATTTTTTATAACAGAAATTTGATTTGTAATTAAAGTTGAAATGGTTGGGTAAATAATATTATTGGGGATCTATGGTGGAGTTTGGAAATTAGTGAAAAGTGATAGCGTATTTCAATAAAAATTGTTTTCGAGAAGTTGTTTGAAACTGTGGGGTTTTAGGAAAAATTTAACGGATTTTGGACCATTCTTCTTACCTAGCAATTTCGAGAACGAAATTCTTATAAGGGGAGAGGAATGTAACGACCTAGAATTTTGGATATTTGATATTGGAATATTTAATTGATTTTAAATATTTAAAAGTTAATTTTAACTTGTTCAAATATAACCATTTATTGGATAATTAAATTATTGAATTTAATAATTGAATATTGGTTAAATTATGGAATCTTGAGTTTTAAGCTTGTTAAAAATAATTTAAAGGCTTACAAAATTTTTATTTATAATAATGAAGATAATAAAACTTTTTAAATTGAATTTAAAAGTGATTAGTTCAGTTTTTAAAATATATCGTTGAATTTACATTTAAAAATAGCCTTCCAGGGCACAGTCTCGGATTTCCACGAAACCAGTTCCATTGGATTCATAATAGTGTATTATTATCGTATTTCAAATTTCGTAACGTTTAGAGTTGACGTTTGGTCATACGGTATATAAGTGCGCTAAAATTTATATCGGAAATTCAATGTAATAATTGGGTCTGAAAAGCTATCTTCTCCATACGATCGAATTAGGACTCAAAACCTTTTCTATTGCATTCGGAATAGGGCCATAACATTATGAACGCCCAGTGACACGCCTCGATAGGGGTTCGAGATTTTAAGTTCCATAAACCGAGATGTTTTGAAATTTAATTAGTGTATTGACCAGTCAACCTTTCCATTCAACTGCTTTTCTATCCCATTAGCCATTCTTCCTTTCACTCAAATCACTGTACGCCTATCCTAACACTCTACCTTTCCCTTCCATCTTTTCCCTCCTTCAATTTAAAATCCTAAACTTACATTCCCTTTCTCTTCAAAAAAACTGAATCATTCAAAAGAAGAAAAAAAAGAAGTCGACTAGGATTGCTGGGCTATTGAACACGGTTCCCCTACTTGCAATATTTTTTCCCTTCACTCAAATGAACTCATATGCACTTCTTCCTCTCCACTCGACATTCAATTACCAACGCAGTCGTTGTTAATCTTTCTCAACCTCTGCCACTACCGCCTTTCGCCCAAAACCATCCATGTCGTCACCGCGTTTAACGACCTTACAACCTTCATCTGCATCGATCCTTATACCCATCGCCTGACATTCCAGTGCAGGCAAAGTTCAGATGTGTTTTTTAGAGACATTGTTTTAAGTCCGGAAGGCTTTAACGCGATTAGGATTTGCGATGCTATTTAGAGATTGGTTTTCGATTCATGGAGATGATGCCCAATTTGGATGATACTGACGATGAATCACCATTGACACATTGTCGTCGCCTCCTGAAACAATTTTTCCGTGTTGTTGATGGGAAGCCGAAACCCATTTTGGTTTCTGGGTTCGAATCTCGCAATTGGAAGGACGAGCTGTTGGAGGCTGTGATGACTAGCGAGGGTAGGGGAGGCTCGGGGCAACTCGAGGTGATGATTTGGTGGCCTCTGGCATGGCCTAGCAACGGCGATGGCAACAAGTTGCGTGCATTTGTTCGAGCTGAAAGCTGAGTTGCGAGAGGATGGGAACGGTAAGATTACTGTAAGGTTAGTAAATAATATTAAGTTGGTTTTATTCATTTGAAATGTACATAAATAAATCTTTAATTTAAAAGTAGTGATATATAAATAAAATCGGAGTCTTATATATCATATAATTTATTCGTATGAGGTTTAAAGCAAAACGGGATCAGCCATTTAAATTCGTAGCTGGGAATGTACGGAATGGAATTAAAATTGGGAATAGACTGCAAATAAAAAGGTTAGTTAATCTCACTCAATTTTCGATTACCGTAATTAGTTTTAAATAGTTAAAATTACTTGTTGATTGATTGATTGGATTGATAAATTATTATCCGCTGGAGGTGATATTATACATAGTATAATATATATATTGGAGTGATTGATATTCCCACATATATATAGCGGATGAGACCCTATGTGCCCCACATAATAGCGGATGACCCTATACACAGTGATATACCTCATGAAGTGGGATTGGTATTTTTATATGGCATTAACATCTGTGGATGCAGGGAAATAGGTTGGAGGGATCAAACTGGATTCCTCAAAAATGTTGAATTAATTTCATATATTGATATATGATTTGTTTGAATAGTCTGTGGTAGATTATAGTGTAATTTGAATTTATGGAATGTTATGGTAGTTTTGGCCTGGACTTTGGTATTTTTAAATACCAATAATAATTGTTTTGAATTTTAAAAGAAATTAAAAAGGGATTTTGGTAGTGAAGTATCTACATTGAAATTTGGATTAATTAAGAAAATGATTTTGGGTAAAATAAAAAGTTTGATGCAATTATTTATTTAATAATTTTGGAATATTGTGAATAGGAATTTTGGAATATTGTAAAATGAGATTTTGGAATAATGTAAATAAAAAGGTTTGAATCAGTAGAACTTAAGCGATATCGTTTAAGTATAAAAGGATGTATCTTTAAATCGAGATTTAAATAGTTGGAAGAATGAAATTGTAACGACCCTGAATTTTCGATAATTTAAAATTGAAAATATTTAATTAATTTTAAATATTTAAATGATGGTTTGACTTGAATTTCAAATTATCAGAATAATTTGGCGATTAAATTATAAATTTAATCTATTGAATGTTGAATAAAAAATCTAAATCTTCAATTTTTAGTTGAAGAAAAATATTTCAAAAGCTTTTAAAATCTATATTGATAATACTGAAGATAATTTGAGCTTCAGAATCGAATTTGAAAGTGAATTGTCCAGTTTTGAAATTTATATCGTTCAATCGATATTTAAAAATAGCCTTCCGAGGCACAGTCTCGGAATTCGACGAAACCAGTTTCATTGGGTCCGTAATATTGAATTATTACCGGATTCCAAATTTCGTGTTTTTCGAAATTGTTGTGTGAGCGTATGATATATAAACGCGTAGAAATTTATACTGGGACCGATTGAATTTTAATAAGATAAAATTGCTTTCCTTTAACCAGCAATACGTACAATCAACCAATAAACTGTCTCCTCTCGTACAAAACAACATCATCTCGTTCCCTGAAATCACGTCTTCTTCTGTTTCGTTCAGAGAAAAAAATATCAATACAAACGATAAGTATCTTCGTTCAAAAAAAGAGACAATGGCGTCTGAAAGAAAATAAATTAAACCCAATAGCCAACTCGTTCGAAATTCATTCCTCCCTCTGTTCTCGAATTTGTTCAAATTGAATTCTCAGAAATTACGAACACCTCCTCTTCAATATATAGGAAAGAAAATACCAACGCTGCAATTCGAAATCAACCAACTATTTGAAGCCATGAAGCTGAGTCGCTCCTCCGTGGTGGCCGAGGAGATTTGCAAATTGGATAGAGAACGAACTCGAGTCGACTTCGTTCGATTCAAGGATGGGGGACGGTGGGCACGCTCGAGGCAGGTCGCGTCGAATTCGACGAGGCTAGGGTTCGCGACCTTATAGGGTTGTGGCGATTCGTGAGCACGTAGGGATCGAGGGGATACGCGGCGTGTCGCGACTGGGGTGCGTTCGACTTTGAGAGGCCGTAGTTCGATCGGAATAGGAGGCGCAGTTGTGTGGTCTGCTGTAAGGCTCGAAGTCGAGATTGTTGATCGAGGATGGCGCGTTCAAGAGGTGGCAATCGCGTTCGCGTGGGTGGTAGGGATTGTCATCACGAGGAGGAGTCGAGCGAAGGGATGGGGTTGGAAGCCTCGTGCTCGTTCACGACCAGTAATCTTTTGGTCGAGCAAGGACGTCGTGGTCGCGAGTTCTCCAGTAAGGTATTCGAATTCATTTATCAATTTAACTTGGTTTAATGAAAATCTGTATATGTAGATTTAAGAAAAAAAATAGATTTTTGAAAATCTGTAACTTATTTTATTAGTGAATATGTCTTTTTACAGGGAGAAAAACAGTAATAAGTTTTAAAAGTAAACTTTATAATTTTATTTACCCAATGGATTGAAATTTAAATTGAGGGTATTATGGGTGGTTTAAAATCATAGCAGATGTTATTAAATTCGGGAATTCCATTTAAATGAGAAAAAAATATAGATTATGGAGATGGATTTGTTTATTTAAACTTATTTAATTATTTTAATTACTAAAAGATATTTTAAGGGAAAATTGGTTAAAAACTAATTATTATTTGAAATTAAGAAATAAAATTTAACTGTTCGATTTATTTCGAATATTAACGAATTGTATAATTATTTATACAAGGGCTATAAATCGAGAAAACAAGTCAGGATGGAAAATGGATTGCAAAATAAAAGCTAAGGTGAGATTTTTCTTACTCAAATAAATTTGGATTTTGCAGTTATTTATTGACTGTTTGATTTCTATTTGGATGTGATATTAGATATAGTAGGATATATATATATATAGCAATATATACATATTGGCATATGTATATATTGGATTGATTGATTTCCCGCCTCGTATAGCGGATGAGACCCTATTGCGCCGTTAGTAAGCGGATGATTTTTATAAAACCCATATACCGCGATATTCCACCTCGAAGTGGAATTGTTATTGTGCTAACATCTGTGGATGCAGGGAAACAGGTTGGAGGGATCCAACTGGATTCCTCACCAGTATTTATTGATTTACAGATATTGTGATGTATTCTGTTATCATATGTTGATATATGATGTTTGATGTTGTGATTGACTAATTGGTGCGTTGCATCATCAGATTCAAGTTTTGAAGTTTAGAAATAACGACTTTTACTTTAAAAGATTTTTAAAGTGATTTTTGAAAATATACGTTTTATTAAATTTTTGAAGTGATTTATTTTAAATAAATAAACGTTCAAATTTTAAAGTCATAAAAGTTATAATTTTTGTGAAATATAACCAAAAGGTGATTTTCGGGATAAATAGTAAAGTAATTTATAAAATGGTTAAATTGGAATTTTTGAATAAGTATGAATGGTTCATAGACGAGATAAAACAAAATGTATACTTTATAAATCAAAACAATGGAATTATAAAAGTATTTCGGTTATTATTGAATATAAGGTTATAAACGAAATCTTATAAGAAATAAGATTTAAAATCTATGAAGTTTAAAAGAACGATTTCTTTTAAATAAATGAATTATAAGTATTTAACTTATAATATGGATTTTTGATGTATACATTGAGTTATAAATTGAATGGGTCATTAAAAGAAATTTATAGGTCGAAGTTGTTAGAAAATAGAAATAGAATTTATAAACGTTGTTTTATAAATCCGAGAATCAATCAAATTTGATGAATTAAATATAGAAAGTGATTAAGGGAATTTTATCCACGATTTTGGATAGTGGAAAATTCTTGAAATAAAATATGTAGAAAATATTGAGATTTGGTTAGTGAAATATATTCATGATTTTGGACAGTGAATATATTGTTAAGTAAAATGGTTATGTTTTGGAAAAGGGATATTAAAAATGAAGTAATTGATTTAACGATGTTTTAAAATATATTGAATATCGAAATCATAGTTTCAACATTTATTGTTGAAATAGATGTTTTCGAAAAATAAGGAAATGGTGGACTATAACATTGTTGTTATAGTAAATGATTTCCGAAAGGAAATGTTTTTATCTAGTATTGGGATTTATATATCTATCTTAATTTTCGAATCTCTATACTAGTGATTCTGAGTCATCGTAATGATGTTTTATGTAACATTCGTTTTGACTCAAATAAATGTGTTAAAAGAATGATTTCCTTAAAGAATGAAATATATACTTAACCTTGATTTAAGTATATCGGATATTTTCCAAGTGTTGAAAATAAATGATTTGTGAAATACTTATTATTAAATAAGTATGGAAATGCTTTTCCAATATGAAACGAACTGTTTTGAGATTTTATCTTCAAAGATAAATTGAAATGTGGCAATTGATTTGAAATTTGTTTCAAACGGTTAAGTGTGGAAATTATATATCTAGTAAAGATATTTTGGAAAATAAAATAATTTGGAAAATTATTTGGAATCTGATGATGTTGCTCATCTTTATTGATAGTTAAATAACCGACTATCAATAATTACCTTGAATGGGTATTTGTTGTGAATTGGATGAATTGAATGCCACACTTATTTTTGAATAAGCGCTCACTATTCGGGTTAGCCGGGAAAGGACCATGGGGTCGTATAACCCATTCCGAATATGTGATACGTCGTTATGAATTGCATTTGCTGACCGGTGTTGAAGACCGGATATTTTTGAAAGTGGAAATTAGCCACAAGGGCCTCTCTAGGAAGTGGAATTAGTTTCTAGGACACACAGCTTAAACAATTACTTTTAAAAACAAAATGCAAAATAATTAATTTCTAAGGCCAAAAAATCTATTAAATTATGTCCTTGAAAGTAATTGGACTGCTGACTTTGTCCTTAAAAGTAATTATTCTGCTAACTTGGGCCTTGAAATTAATTTCTGTGGATGTGTGTCCTAGAAACTAATTGGACTGTAAAGTTTGTCCTTCTGGTGAAATGCCCCTTTTTGAAAACGGAAGGATTACCGTCGAGTTACTCTACATCGGTTGATCTCCGATTTAGAGGTTTTATCACCCTTAGTGACGGGAAGTCCGGACGTGATTGGAAATTCTCCAGATTTGCAAGGGCTTCGTGAGAAGTGCCTTCGGTTCTGTTCGATCCCGGAACAGACTTGTATGGATTGTATGTCTGACATTACACTTTGAGATATAAAGCTGATTTATTTCAAATACATATCTATTGATGGCGGAGAATTTATTCTCTTAGCTTAACACCCTTCTCTGAGACGTACGAGCTCAGAGGTTATGTAGTTGAAGTTATTAGCGATATATTCCCAATTTGGTAATGTGGCATGCTGAGTGTTGCTGTGTGATGATCAGTGTTTGATCATTTGTGATATGATCATTTGTTTGATCATTTATCTTTGTGATCATAGGTTGATCATCTGTTGACCCAAAGCGTGGCTTTTTGAAAAAGCGTAGCTTTGTGGACGAGACTTCGTCAGGGCCTCAACAACCCGGAAATGGTCGAAACAGGAATGTTGCGGCAAGGTTATGAGGGTCGCGCCCTTTAGGGTATGTCATTTCCTTCTGGAAAGGGGTAGTATCATGGTATGGAGCCCAGATACTTACTCATGTGGATACACTTTCTTTATGACGTGTGATGTTGGTTACCGAGCGCTCGGATAAAGGTCCCAAAGGACCGGGTGATGACATATTCGTGAGTTACCTGTTACAGGGGTAACCCGGCCTTGTTTGGCAGAGAGCAGTTTGTCTCTCGGGACGTCCAGCCAGGGGCGATCCTATTCGGCAGGAGGAAAGGAAGTTCCTTAGCCTGACCATTTGTTGGAAATCCATTTCCCAAATACGAAACTTGTACGGTTTTAGTTGTAGAACCTGCTATCTAATATAGCAGCTATAGTAGGCATACTATAATGGTACCTATGCTGGCTAAGATTAATATTATACTTTCGAAATGTTTTCTACACTAGACATTAATAATAATAATCCAATGATTTGCGTAGTAAGCATCTTTGACTATCATAAGAAGAAATCTCCTCCAATTCTGCGTTTGCATTGTGTGTGTGGCGGGAGGTCTTATGGTAGTTTCATTTTCCAAAAGCATTGCGAATCTGTTTTATTTTCTTTGTGAAAAATAACTGTTTTACGATCTCACACCAGTCACCATGACTGACTCGGAGTTTATTGTTCCCTTCTAAACTCTGGGTGCCCACCAATTTCCACACGGGCAGTCTAGAGTTAGGTTATCAGGATATTCTGGATATTCTGGAGCTTTGGAAAGAAGCTGGATGACGAGACGTAGTATTTGTATCTGATAGTATTTATTTCGCTGTGTATTCTGTATGAGGACAAGTTTATATAACTGTCCATTTTTGTATATTGATTCTGATTGATGTATGTATAAACTGATATAGTCCTTTGTTTTAAAAGACTAGTGATTATCTATTATATATTGTTCCGCTGCGATATGTGAGATTCTGATATTGTTTCTGTTCTGTGATTTCTGTTGTTGTTCTTCTTTCTTTTTCTTCTATCTTTTCTTCTACCTCTTCTTTTAAACCCTAATGGTTCGGTTTTTCGTTCACCTTGAGTAAATCGATGAAGATTAGTGTCTATTCAGGGGGTACGGAAAAGCGGGTTATTACAATGTGGTATCAGAGCATATGGTTAAGCGACAACCCTGCTCTGTTGGGTGT
The DNA here is from genome assembly GCA_030737815.1 of Allium fistulosum. Lineage (NCBI taxonomy): Eukaryota > Viridiplantae > Streptophyta > Magnoliopsida > Asparagales > Amaryllidaceae > Allium > Allium fistulosum. The sequence goes on along the minus strand of CM060906.1, from coordinate 714,320,073 downwards.
TACTCATTAGAGATAGAGTCAGTAGTACTCTAGAATGAGTTGAGTGTAATAATAGATACGAGTGCGTATTTGTTAGTGAATATGAAATTGTTTTGTATTGTGTTGACTTATCAGTTGACTGTTTATAGATTCTGGTCGGTGCAGTCTAGCTAAATGTAATCGATAGGGGTTTCTAAACTCTTAAACAAGATAAACCGACACAGTATTGTTTTAAATAGGGTAAATAAGATAATTTTGCCCAAAACTATTTTGTATAGAAAAGAAATGATTTTTCTATGAATTATCATAGTATATGGATGTTTGGTTGTTATAAAATAATAACATTGAATTATTATCATTATTATATGAAATTGGATAAGAAATTCAAATCGTAACTCCAAAGTTAAGAAATAAATTCACATACAAATGAAATTTAAGAATGTAAATTATAAATGTGACTTATAATTGGAAATAGAATTCCAGAGAAGTATTTGAAAAATGTTTTGAAAAGAATTTGAAAATTTTGGAGATTTGGAAAGTTTAAATCCTTTTTGGAGTTGAAAATGTATTTCAAAGGTTTGAAAAGTATTTTGGAGAGTTGAAAGCTCTAAACTCTTTTCGGTCGCTGGAAAATAATTCCAATGATGATCGCGACATCACCGGTGTTCATTTTCGGGTTTCCAAAAGAGGAATTGCTGCCAAATTATTTTAAATGGAAGTTGTTTGGAAAACTTGGGTTTTCTTTTGGAAATTCAAAGGATAAATTGAATTGTCTTCAAAATGGTTTTGAAAAGATTGAAAAGACTCTGGAATCCTATTTAGAATATTTATGGGAATAAATGAGTTGATAACTTATACAATTTGAATTTTGATAGAATAAATTTAACTTAAAAGATAGAGTTAAATTAAAGAAAGTATAAGTGAATAAATTTGAATAAATGAAAGTGAAATTGAAAATTTAGATTCATTTTGAAGTTGTAAGCAGTAGAATTAAATTGAATAATTATAAATGTGAATTGAAAGAGAAATTAAAATTCATACAAAATTGGAAATCCAGTTTAATATAAGTGGTTATAAACCAAAATAGTGAATTGTAAATAAATTTTGGAAATGAACAAAAGAATAAAACTGGGATTGAAACTGAATGTGAAAACAAATTTGAATAAAGTGAATTGGAAATTTGGTAATGAAAATTTGCAAAATAGTTTGAATATTGTAGCTAGATATTATGGCTAGTAGGATATACAGGTGTATTAAAGGAATTGTAATTTTCATTTTGAAGATAAATTTGAATTGCTCGACAAAAGGTAAGTATTTGAATTTCAATATGAGATTTGCTGATTTCTTGTCTAGCCGCTTGGCTTTTTCTTTTTCTTTTTGAAATCTGAGAGTCCGTAGGGACGTTTTGTAGTCGTGCCGTATTAGCCGCGCAAAGGAGACGCTGGCGAAATTTTTCGGAAATTTAGGGCGTTAGAAAATTTTAAGAAAATTTTGAAAGTTAAAATTTGAATTTAAATTTAAATTTGAATTGAGAAGTAAACAATGTTGTTTTAAACTTGTAATTGAAGTTGGAAATTTAGCTGAAATGATAACAAATCTTTAGTAGAAAGATTTGTTTTGATAAGTTGATAAAACTATTTGGAATGTTGAAAAATAGTAGACGAGTTAAGGACCTTTTTTCCTAACTTGTAATTTCGGGACGAAATTCTTTTAAGGGGGGAAGATTGTAACGACCCTGAATTTTCGATAATTTAAAATTGAAAATATTTAATTAATTTTAAATATTTAAATGATGGTTTGACTTGAATTTCAAATTATCATAATAATTTGGCGATTAAATTATAAATTTAATCTATTGAATGTTGAATAAAAAATCTAAATCTTCAATTTTTAGTTGAAGAAAAATATTTCAAAAGCTTTTAAAATCTATATTGATAATACTGAAGATAATTTGAGCTTCAGAATCGAATTTGAAAGTGAATTGTCCAGTTTTGAAATTTATATCGTTCAACCGATATTTAAAAATAGCCTTCCGAGGCACAGTCTCGGAATTCGACGAAACCAGTTTCATTGGGTCCGTAATATTGTATTATTACCGGATTCCAAATTTCGTGTTTTTCGGAATTGTTGTGTGAGCGTATGATATATAAACGCGTAGAAATTTATACTGGGACCGATTGAATTTTAATAAGATAAAATTGCTTTCCTTTAACCAGCAATACATACAATCAGCCATTAAACTGTCTCCTCTCGTACAAAACAACATCATCTCGTTCCCTGAAATCACGTCTTCTTCTGTTTCGTTCAGAGAAAAAAAATCAATACAAACGATAAGTATCTTCGTTCAAAAAAAAGAGACAATGGCGTCTGAAAGAAAATAAATTAAACCCAATAGCCAACTCGTTCGAAATTCATTCCTCCCTCTGTTCTCGAATTTGTTCAAATCGAATTCTCAGAAATTACGAACACCTCCTCTTCAATATATAGGAAAGAAAATACCAACGCTGCAATTCGAAATCAACCAACTATTTGAAGCCATGAAGCTGAGTCGCTCCTCCGTGGTGGCCGAGGGGATTTGCGAATTGGATAGAGAACGAACTCGAGTCGACTTCGTTCGATTCAAGGATGGGGGACGGTGGGCACGCTCGAGGCAGGTCGCGTCGAATTCGACGAGGCTAGGGTTCGCGACCTTATAGGGTTGTGGCGATTCGTGAGCACGTAGGGATCGAGGGGATTTGCGGCGTGTCGCGACTGGGGTGCGTTCGACTTTGGGAGGCCATAGTTCGATCGGAATAGGAGGCGCAGTTACGTGGTATGCTGTAAGGCTCGAAGTTGAGATTGTTGACCGAGGATGGCGCGTTCAAGAGGTGGCAATCGCGTTCGCGTGGGTGGTAGGGATTGTCATCACGAGGAGGAGTCGAGCAAAGGGATGGGGTAGGAAGCCTCATGCTCGTTAACGACCAGTAATCTTTTGGTCGAGCAAGGACGTCGTGGTCGCGAGTTCTCCAGTAAGGTATTCGAATTCGTTTATCAATTTAACTTGGTTTAATGAAAATCTGTATATGTAGATTTAAGAAAAAAAATAGATTTTTGAAAATCTGTAACTCATTTTATTAGTGAATATGTATTTTTACAGGGAGAAAAACAGTAATAAGTTTTAAAAGTAAACTTTATAATTTTATTTACCCAATGGATTGAAATTTAAATTAAGGGTATTATGGGTGGTTTAAAATCATAGCAGATGTTATTAAATTCGGGAATTCCATTTAAACGAGAAAAAAATATAGATTATGGAGATGGATTTGTTTATTTAAACTTATTTAATTATTTTAATTACTAAAAGATATTTTAAGGGAAAATTGGTTTAAAACTAATTATTATTTGAAATTAAGAAATAAAATTTAACTGTTCGATTTATTTCGAATATTAACGAATTGTATAATTATTTATACAAGGGCTATAAATCGAGAAAACAAGTCAGGATGGAAAATGGATTACAAAATAAAAGCTAAGGTGAGATTTTTCTCACTCAAATAAATTTGGATTTTGCAGTTATTTATTGACTGTTTGATTTCTATTTGGATGTGATATTAGATATAGTAGGATATATCTATATATATAGCAATATATACATATTGGCATATGTATATATTGGATTGATTGATTTCCCGCCTCGTATAGCGGATGAGACCCTATTGCGCCGTTAGTAAGCGGATGATTTTTATAAAACCCATATACCGCGATATTCCACCTCGAAGTGGAATTGGTATTGTGCTAACTTCTGTGGATGCAGGGAAACAGGTTGGAGGGATCCAACTGGATTCCTCACCAGTATTTATTGATTTACAGATATTGTGATGTATTCTGTTATCATATGTTGATATATGATGTTTGATGTTGTGATTGACTAATTGGTGCGTTGCATCATCGGATTCAAGTTTTGAAGTTTAAAAATAACGACTTTTACTTTAAAAGATTTTTAAAGTGATTTTTGAAAATATATGTTTTATTAAATTTTTGAAGTGATTTATTTTAAATAAATAAACGTTCAAATTTTAAAGTCATAAAAGTTATAATTTTTGTGAAATATAACCAAAAGGTGATTTTCGGGATAAATAGTAAAGTAATTTATAAAATGGTTAAATTGGAATTTTTGAATAAGTATGAATGGTTCATAGACGAGATAAAACAAAATGTATACTTTATAAATCAAAACAATGGAATTATAAAAGTAGTTCAGTTATTATTGAATATAAGGTTATAAACGAAATCTTATAAGAAATAAGATTTAAAATCTGTGAAGTTTAAAAGAACGATTTCTTTTAAATAAATGAATTATAAGCATTTAACTTATAATATGGATTTTTGATGTATACATTGAGTTATAAATTGAATGGGTCATTAAAAGAAATTTATAAATCGAAGTTGTTAGAAAATAGAAATAGAATTTATAAACGTTGTTTTATAAATCCGAGAATCAATCAAATTTGATGAATTAAATATAGAAAGTGATTAAGGGAATTTTATCCACGATTTTGGATAGTGGAAAATTCTTGAAATAAAATGTGTAGAAAATATTGAGATTTGGTTAGTGAAGTATATTCACGATTTTGGACAGTGAATATATTGTTAAGTAAAATGGTTATGTTTTGGAAAAGGGATATTAAAAATGAAGTAATTGATTTAACGATGTTTTAAAATATATTGAATATCGAAATCATAGATTTCAACATTTATTTTTGAAATAGACGTTTTCGAAAAATAAGGAAATGATGGACTATAACACTGTTGTTATGGTAAATGATTTCCGAAAGGAAATGTTTTTATCTAGTATTGGGATTTATATATCTATCTTAATTTTTGAATCTCTATACTAGTGATTTTGAGTCATCGTAACGATGTTTTACGTAACATTCGTTTTGACTTGTGAAATACTTATTATTAAATAAGTATGGAAATGCTTTTCCAACATGAAATGAACTGTTTTTAGATTTTATCTTCAAAGATAAAATGAAATGTGGCAATTGATTTGAAATTTGTTTCAAACGGTTAAGTGTGGAAATTATATATCTAGTAAAGATATTTTGGAAAATAAAATAATTTGGAAAATAAAATAATTTGGAAAATTATTTGGAATCTGATGATGTTGCTCATCTTTATTGATAGTTAAATAACCGACTATCAATAATTACCTTGAATGGGTATTTGTTGTGAATTGGATGAATTGAATGCCACACTTATTTTTGAATAAGCGCTCACTATTCGGGTTAGCCGGGAAAGGACCATGGGGTCGTATAACCCATTCCGAATATGTGATACGTCGTTATGAATCGCATTTGCTGACCGGTGTTGAAGACCGGATATTTTTGAAAACAGAAGGATTACCGTCGAGTTACTCTACATCGGTTGATCTCCGATTTAGAGGTTTTATCACCCTTAGTGACGGGAAGTCCGGACGTGATTGGAAATTATCCGGATTTGCAAGGGCTTCGTGAGAAGTGCCTTCGGTTCTGTTCGATCCCGGAACAGACTTGTATGGATTGTATGTCTGACATTACACTTTGAGATATAAAGCTGATTTCTTTCAAATACATATCTGTTGGTGGCGGAGAATTTATTCTCTTAGCTTAACACCCTTCTCTGAGACGTACGAGCTCAGAGGTTATGTAGTTGAAGTTATCAGCGATATATTCCCAATTTGGTAATGTGGCATGCTGAGTGTTGTTGTGTGATGATCAGTGTTTGATCATTTGTGATATGATCATTTATCTTTGTGATCGTAGGTTGATCATCTGTTGACCCAAAGCGTGGCTTTTTGAAAAAGCGTAGCTTTGTGGACGAGACTTCGTCAGGGCCTCAACAACCCGGAAATGGTCGAAACAGGAATGTTGCGGCAAGGTTATGAGGGTCGCGCCCTTTAGGGTATGTCATTTCCTTCTGGAAAGGGGTAGTATCATGGTATGGAGCCCAGATACTTACTCATGTGGATACACTTTCTTTATGATGTGTGATGTTGGTTACCGAGCGCTCGGATAAAGGTCCCAAAGGACCGGGTGATGACATATTCGTGAGTTACCTATTACAGGGGTAACCCGGCCTTGTTTGGCAGAGAGCAGTTTGTCTCTCGGGACGTCCAGCCAGAGGCGATCCTATTCGGCAGGAGGAAAGGAAGTTCCTTAGCCTGACCATTTGTTGGAAATCCATTTCCCAAATACGAAACTTGTACGGTTTTAGTTGTAGAACCTGCTATCTAATATAGCAGCTATAGTAGGCATACTATAATGGTACCTATGCTGGCTAAGATTAATATTATACTTTCGAAATGTTTTCTACACTAGACATTAATAATAATAATCCAAAGATTTGCGTAGTAAGCATCTTTGACTATCATAAGAAGAAATCTCCTCCAATTCTGCGTTTGCATTGTGTGTGTGGCGGGAGGTCTTATGGTAGTTTCATTTTCCAAAAGCATTGCGAATCTGTTTTATTTTCTTTGTGAAAAATAACTGTTTTACGATCTCACACCAGTCACCATGACTAACTCGAAGTTTATGGTTCCCTTCTGAACTCTGGGTGCCCACCAATTTCCACACGGGCAGTCTAGAGTTAGGTTGTCAGGATATTCTGGATATTCTGGAGCTTTGGAAAGAAGCTGGATGACGAGGCGTAGTATTTGTATCTGATAGTATTTATTCCGCTGTGTATTCTGTATGAGGACAAGTTTATATAACTGTCCATTTTTGTATATTGATTTTGATTGATGTATGTATAAACTGATATAGTCCTTTGTTTTAAAAGACTAGTGATTATCTATTATATATTGTTCCGCTGCGATATGTGAGATTCTGATATTATTTCTGTTCTGTGATTTCTGTTGTTGTTCTTCTTTCTTTTTCTTCTATCTTTTCTTCTACCTCTTCTTTTAAACCCGAATGGTTCGGTTTTTCGTTCACCTTGAGTAAATCGATGGAGATTAGTGTCTATTCAAGGGGTACGGAAAAGCGGGTTATTACAGAAATTGAAAATAAAATATGGAATTGTTGTACTAGATTTTAAATAGGATTTTAAATTACAAAAAGGAAGTGGAATCGGAATTTGGTTGGTTTTGGAATACAGTCAGATAATTTTGGGAAAAATTAATTTAAAAATGAAATTTAAATTAGAAATCTATTTTAAATCGATTAAGTGTTGTGAAACCGTTATAAACGGGAAATGAGACTATAGAATTTATAAACAAGGTTTATAAATAAAGTGACGTAATAGTCAGTGGATAAATTGAAATTATAAATTCATGGTGAGGATTTATAAAGAGATGGGTAAATCGGTTTAAAAATAAATGGTAGATTTATTTTTAGAAATGTGGAAAGGGATTTACAAAATTGGGATGTGAATCGAATTGGGAATAAATCAAAAGAGACTTATAGATGTTAGACTGGTTATATGGGAATTGGAAAATATATTTTTATCGAGAAAATCAGTTATTTTTAAAAGGGAGTATTTTCAAGTATTGACTAGAAAATTTAAAAGTGTTAAAGAATATTTCAAAAAATTATTTATTTAGTTGTTTTAAAGTTGTTTAAAGTATATTTAAATATTAATGAAGTTAGTTTATAGTAAGTTAATTATTATTTAAAGATTAATCGGTAATATTATTTTAAAGGGATAAGTTATGCAGTATTCAATATTATATAATAACTTTTATTTTAAAGAGTATTCACCAAAAGTTTTACTTAGAGATTATTATAGAAATTTCATAAGTATTATTTTGAAAACTATTAAATAAAGTTTTCGGGAAGTAATGGTATACTCGCACGGCAAAATCGGAGGCAATGAGTTCCTGTAGTTAGGTCTTGAATTTCTCTGGGATAGAGACGTAACCATTGAGCTGTGAATCCATGGTTTGATACTGCAGTGGTACTTTCCATATTATTTTAAAAAGGGTTTCAAATATTTTTGAAAAAGATAGTTTGCGAATATACTAAATTCGATAAGATAAGTATATATTTTGGATAAAGAGATTTAAGTGATTGAAATGTAATTGAATAAGACTTAGTGTTTCTCAGTGGAAAAGAAAATATTGATTGAATGATTGTTTATTTGATAGTTAAATAACCGACTACCAAATTTGGACCCAAAATATAACTTTGGGAATATTTAGGAGAAATACAGGGATTGTATGGTACAGTTACAGTTCGAGGTGCTATATCGTACATATAAACTCGTTTAATTCTTCTAGGACATTTATAAGCAAATCCGTCCACTAACGGTTAGGAGGTGATCTCCGATCTTATTTTCGTCTGTTTATTTCTTAGAGAACCGGGGTTGAGTTACCGTAAATATCGAACGTTGTTTCGAAGAGACCGGGATCGGATTTGTTATCCGAAAACCACTTCGATCCAACGAGTACGTTTTTGATGTGAAAACAAGTGCATGGAGTCGAAGATGGAGCAGTGAAGTGAAAGAGCTAATCGTTACTAATCCCGAGGATTATTCCAAAATGGATGTAGTAGGAATAGTGCCTTCGGTTCCGTTCGGACCTTGGATGGACTTGTATGGATGAATGATATCAGCAATTGTCATTGGAGGAAAATGAACATTCTAAGTGAAAATTCCTTAAAAAGGTAATCGTAGCCTCTAACCTCATCAACCGGGAATGACTGAAAATCAACGGAGATGCAGCAAGGCTAAGTGGGTCGCACCCAATTAGGGTATGTTTATCACCTTTCTAGATACCCGTGGATATTACTTATTACTACAATGTATAGAAGGAGCTCGAAAGAGGGTGGGAACACCCGAGGTGATTGCATATTCAGTCTATCCAGGTTAGGGATAGTCCTGTCTTGTGTTGTAGGGGATCCCGGCGAGGTCCTCGGTATGTTGTTTCTAGACGTGTACTGTGACAGGTGGTTCCCAGTGCCTATTCATTCGTATGGAATCCATTCTCTAATACGTGCCTTTACTGTTTTGATTGTAGAGCCTAGTATGCTTGAATTCAATTAATGTAACAATTTCAGCTATTTGAATAAGTATTTGTACTTAGACACTATTATAATGTCAGAAGATTTGATATGAAATGTTTTGGTTATCGTAAGGTGAAAACCCGTCGTGTTTATTTCTGCCGTGGTCTTACGAGATACCTTTGATTTTCAAAGTATTTTGAAACCTTAATAATTCAAATTGAGTGTGTTTTCTCATGTTGGTTTTTCCAGACTGACTCGGGTGTTATTTTATTATAATGCTTGGGTAAAACCGAGTATTACAGATACAGGGTAGGAAGCTGTGGAGCTCAGGAGACGAGCTGGATGATGAAGACGTATTACACGTATTTGATTTTATTCCGCTGTGTATTATAGGCTGTATGTTCAGCATTTGAGAGGACAAGTTATTATAACTGTCCGGACAAGTTGTTATCTATTATATATTGTTCCGCTGCGATTGTGAGTTCTGTGTTGTTTTTTCTATTTTCTTCTTCTACCTCTTTCTTCTTTTCCCTAACGATTTGTTATTTTCGACATTCGATTGTTTGGCATGTAATACAGTGGATGTATTGATGTCGATTCTCGGAGGTCGAAAATCTCGGTCGTGACACTAAGGTTATAGGATTCCTAAAAAAATTAATTTTAAAAAGTGAAGTATTTTTCAAAATAACTTGTTTTAAAAGTATTTTTCAGAAAAGAACTTTTAGAAATGATTTTAAGTATAAAAGAGTTTTTATAAAAGTCTCCTCATAAGTCTAGTTCAATCTCCCTTTGACTCTTTGCTAAACTATCATTTTCTTTTTGTAGAATGGCTGATGCCCCGCACCTTCTTAAAGGCATTTCTATCCCAGCCTAGTTTCGTAGTTCAAGCCACGACTCCAGGGGAGGACATGCCAACGCCCAATCCTGCACCAGTGGGTGGGAATCGCATCAACCCACCTGCCGACATCAATTTCTCTAAGCTTTGTAAAGATTTTGTGAGTTTGGGCGGGAAGAATTTTTATGGCAAGGACACTTTTGTGGTGGCGATAGCATGGCTTACGGACATAGATAGAATTTTTGGTCTTTTGGGATTGGATGGTCAACAGCGAGTTCAGCTAGCCGCTTGGCAGCTGAAGGAGGAGATATCTTATTGGTAGGAGATGATAGAGTTGGAGGGTGGAAATGTTACTTGGGATGGATTCCGAGAGCGATTCGATAGGAAGTTTCTGTCTGAGGTGGAAGAGAGTGTTCAGTTGGAGAGATTTATCAATTTGAAGCAAGGGAGTCTATCTGTTAAGGAATACATCAATCAATTCAATGAGCTGTCGCAGTTTGGTATGGATTTTGTGAACACGCAGCATAAGAAAGCTACGAAGTTTGCGAAGGGATTGAATCAACCCCTTCAGGGATTATTGCTGACTCATGTACCGATGTGATCTACTTATGAGTCTTTGGTCTAGATGGCGTTATGTCGAATACAGTCAATGAGGGAGAGTCTAAAGAGGAGGTTAAGTCAGAAGGTTCAAATAAGAAGTGGTGGGTAAAGAATAAGAAGAAGAAGAAAGGTGATGGTCCTCAGAAGCAGATTGAGAAAGGACTAAAGTGCCATAGTTGTGGGAATATTGGACATATGGCCAAGGATTGCAGGAAGGAGAAGATGAAGGGTAAGTGCTATGTTTGCGGGCAGTCCGGTCATATGATTAGGAGTTGTTTCCAGAGAGCTGGTCAGGGAGCGAGTGCACCAGTTGCGCAGGTTCAGGTGTTAGGCACAACACCTTCCAGTAGCGTTCCAGATAGAGGTAGGAAAGTCACAGTTGAAGGTTTGATTTCTATATCTGATTTTCCCATTCGAACTTTATTTGATTCTGGAGCATCGCTCTTTTATCTCTAGTTCTCTAGTAGATTGTTTACACTTGGACATATCATTAGTAGTAGACCCCATTATTGCTTCAAACCCCATAGGAGCATCGGAACACTTATCTATGGTTTATAGTGGTTTGAAAATCTTTATCCTAGGAATATAATTTTACTGCAATGCCTATGTTTTGGGATTCTTGGGGGATGGGATGATCTCAGGGATGGATTGGCTATCCACATACGGAGCCATATTAGATTGCGAGAGGAGAGTCGCAAGACTTGAGACTTGTAGAGGCAGGCCTCTAGAGGTATCTTGCGACTTGCAAGGGTTAGTCATGTTGAGTTTTCTCTATTCCCTCGATTCATCTTCATCAGAGTTGCATTCGGTTCCCGTCGTCAAAGATTTGGTAGACATCTTTGAGGAGGTTAGAGGACTTCCCCCTAAGAGAGAGATTGACTTCAGGATTTATTTGACCAAGAATGCCAAGCCAATAGCATTACCTGTGAGGCACATGGCACCTAGGGAGAGGAAAGAATTGAGCAAACAAATTCATGAGCTTTTGGAGAAGGGATTCATAAGAAGGAGCATATCGGAGTGGGGAGTGCCAGTCGTCTTCGCCATTAAGTTGGATGGTTCTCTCCAACTCTGTGTGGATTATATAGAATTAAATAAGCTCACCAAGAAGAGCCGATATCCACTCCCCAGGATTGATGATCTTTTTGACCAGTTAGTAGGCTCTTAAGTTTTCTCTTAGTTTGATTTAGCCACAGGATTCCATCAGCTTAGGGTGGCGGAGGACAGTATAGATAAGACCGCGTTTAGGACACCGAATGTATTTTTCGAATGGTTAGTTATGCCTTTTGGGTCAACCAATGCTCCTGCCTATTTCGTTGATTTGATGAGCTGCGTCTTTAGAGATGTCCTAAATATGTTTGTGGTGGTATTCATTGATGACATCTTGGTATTTTCCCAAAATATGGAGGAGCATGCTGTTCATTTGGAAGAAGTTCTTTGCACACTTCGTAGTCATCATTTGAGAGCTAAGTTTTTGAAGTGTCATTTTGGAGAGGAAGTTCGTTTCTTGGGGCACGTAGTTTCGAAGGAAGGTTTGGCTATTGACCCCGCTAAGGTTATTGCAGTGCAAGATTGGAAGGCCCCCAAGAATGTTACCGAGGTTAGGAGCATCCTAGGATTGGCTGGCTACTGTAGGAAGTTCATTAGAGACTTTGCCAAAATTTCGTCACCACTCACGTGCCTAACTAAGAAGAATAAAGCTTTCATGTGGGACATGGATTGTGAGGATTCCTTCACGAAGCTTAGGAGAGCCCTTGCTAGTGCACCAATGTTAGTTTTACCCGATGGAGCTAAGCCTTTCACTGTATACACTGATGCATGTGGGATGGGTCTAGGAGTAGTGTTGATGCAAGAATTGAGGGTAGTGTGTTATGGTAGTAGGCAGTTGAGGATGCATGAGAAGAACTACCCTACCCACGATTTGGAGTTAGCTGCCATAGTTTTTGCACTCAAGTCTTGGAGGCATTATTTGCTTGGAGAGAGGTTTGAGCTTTTTACCGACATAAGTCTTTTAAGTACCTATTCTCGTAGAAGGACTTGAACTTGAGGCAATTGAGGTGGATGGAGTTTATAGCCTTGTATGATTTTGAGATTGCTTATACCCTTGGCAAGGGTAATATGGTTGCCGATGCATTGAGTAGAAGGAAAGCAACCCTTAGTCCTATGTTTGTAGAGTAGAGAGCTTGGAGTTTATTTCTACTTTTGATTTAAGCCCACTACGGACATTACTCCCGGATTGTTGGCGACATTAGAGGCGAGGCCTACCATTATGCATTAGATTGGCTCAAGGCAACGGGAGGATTCGGGGCTCATGGACATTATCGATAGGATTAGCCAAGGAGAGGTCTCGAGGCATCTCCAACGCTATTCCATTGATAGCAGAGTGTGGCTTAAGATAAATGGGAGGCTTTGTGTTCCACGCGCAAGCGACTTGTTGAGAGCAATTTTGGAGGAGGTGCACCATTCCCGTATGACTATTCATCCAGATGGTGACAAAATGTATCGGGATATGAAGAGGATGTCCTATTAGGGTGGCATGAATAAGGACATGGCGGAATTCGTAGCTTAGTGTCTCATATGCCAAAGGGTAAAAGCATAGCAATAGACGCCTGGTGGATTACTTCAGCCCTTAGATGTGCCGGAGTGGAAGTGGGACAGTATTTCTATGGATTTCATTGATGGTTTACCCCGTTCTAGGAAAGGAAACACTAGCATTTGGGTGATTGTTGATAGATTGACCAAGAGTGCCCAATTCATCCCAGTTAAGAGTAAGCGTATGGCTTCATATTTGGCATCCTTGTATATTCGAGAGGTAGTCCGTCTACATGGAGTTCCTTCTAGCATTGTTAGCGATAGAGATCCTATTTTCACTGGTGAGTTTTGGAGAAGCTTACAGGGGGCGATAGGGATGCAACTTAGGTTGAGTACGGCCTATTACCCCGAGACAGATGACCAAACAGAGAGGGTAAATAGGGTGCTTGAGGATTTTCTACGGATGTGGATTTTGGACTTTGGAGGTACTTGGGAGGAGCATTTTCTATTGGTTGAGTTTGCCTATAATAATAATTATCAAGTAAGCATAGGGATGGCACCATTTGAGGCTTTATATGGGAGACCTTGCAAGTCCCCATCATGTTGGGTTGAGTCTACGAAGAAGTTATTATTTGGGCCCGATATGGTCAGAGAGACATCTGAGAGGGTTGATTTTATTCGGCGGAGGATGAAGACAGTTCAAGACTGGCAGAAGTCTTATGCGGATAAGCGGAGGAGAGACTTAGAGTTTGAGGTTGGAGACTTAGTTTTTATCAAAGTATCCCCGCTTAGGAAGGTGGTAAGGTTCAGATCAAATGGAAAGTTAGCCACTAGATTTTTTGGACCATTTCCTATCATAGAGAGAGTTGGGAAGATGGCTTACAGAGTGAAGCTACCTGATAGGCTCGCAAGAGTTCACGATGTTTTTCATGTTTTGCACTTGCAAAAGTGCTTACATGGCTCGGCGGAGGTTGTAGAGCCTAGTCAGTTAGAGGAGGTAGAGGTAGAAAGGGAAGCTTCTGTTCGGCATATCCCCATGAAGATTGTTGGAAGAGACATCAAGCGACTAAGGAATAAGGAGGTTCCACTGGTGAAGGCGCAATGGGGAGATGATGTTGCAGACGCCACTTGGGAAGCAGAAGAGAAGATTCATAGTTCCTATCCTCATCTTTTGATAGTAAGTTTTAGAATTCCTTTTTTTTTCATCTTTAGTTTTGAATAGGTTCTTTCCTTTATTATCCTTTGGGAGGGTAGAACTTAGGATTTAACCTATGGATGGTAGGATTTGATGTAAACATGTTAATAGAACATGTTATGAATGATGTATGCTAGTGATTGCAAGTGTTTGCTAGTGGATGCTATGGACGCATATAGGTACACTATATGCACTATTATTCTTTAGGGATCGGCCTAACTAGGACACTAGAGCATATGCATATAGATGCATGCGTATTTTTATTTTATTTCCATGATTGCTATAAATGGATGGTTATCACATGATTGTTGCATTTGGATGATGTTTGTAGCACACATATAGAATTATCAGTTATCATTAGGAAAATTTTGCATCCATTTGGATACATGGAACGGAAATGATTGCATAAAAGGAGGTCAACTAAATCAGTAGACCGCCTAATCTTTTTCATTAGTTAGGAACATTTACACTACACTAATTGCATAAGTATCATAAATTTCATTAGAAAAACTTAAGGACAATGGATGAATGATTGATGATTGAGTAGTTGGTTGTAGAATTGGATGAAAACATTTAGTACATTTTGTATCCTTAGAGATTTCGAGGACGAAATCCCTTAAGGAGGGGAGAACGTAATGTTCATTCGAATGATGGCATGTTTTTTTAACCGACTATGACGTGTTTTGCATTCTTCAAACCAATCTGGTCCCTCCATTCTTGCATCTGATGGCTCCTATTCAGCCTATGACGTGGTTGCATCCCATTCAATCTTCAAAATCCAACGGTCCGAGATCCACTTCTACCCCTATAAATAGACCCCTAGACCTAACATTTTTTCTCATTCTAGGTTTTCTCCAATTGGGTTCACCTTTCTAGGAAGGACCCTAAATGGAATAATTTTTCCAAAGGAGAAAATCGTTATAAATTAAATTATTTTAGAACTCCAAGTGGATCTGGGAAGGCCAAAGGAAGAGCTTAGGACTGGAGGTGAGTGGTTGTAATTATTTTAGATTTCTTTAAGTAATTTAAAATAAAAGGGTTTCCAATAGTTGTAGTTTCACTATGATTTTTTGGAATAACCTTTTCAGTAGTTTATTTACAGTTTTTAGAATTATTTTCAGTCTATTTCCTTTCAGCTATTCTTTTCAGTAATTTTAGTTTATTTCTATTAATTATATCTTTTTCGTTTATTTATAGTTTGTTGACAGTATTTTAGTTTATTTACTGTTATTTATACGTTATTTACATCTTCTTTCTACGCTTTGGATTTTCTTCTATTTCCAGTTTTCTTTTATTCCTCCTTCTTTGCATATGGATTAGAATAGGATTAACGCGAATATGGATTAAATTGTAAGAAAACTGAAATAATGGAATATAAGATGTAAATTACAAAGACTATAATATAAATGGAATTGGACTGAAATTGTGCCTAATTATGACATTAGTTGGACTGAATTAAAAAGATTAGCCTAGTTATAACTTAGAATCATAACTAAAAGAGTAAAAGTTGAAAGAGGCTTATTTTCACACTTAGACCTTGGGTTAACTAATAAGCATGATTATAACGTAGGTTATAATAAGAAAAAGAACAGAATAAGGCTTATTTTAAGACTTAGGATAAATTAATAAGCACAGATAATAGAGAAAAATGTAAAGGCTTATTTAAATAATTTATCTAAGTTAATAAGCAAAGATGAAAGTAGGACCTATACCAAATAGCATTCCCTATTAGACAAAACGGTGGTCCCGCATTAGCCTGAAGTGAGACGAGGGCCCGCTTATGCTAAGAATGGTAGTAATTGGTCAAACAGAAGTCAAAATCGTGGGGGATTTGGATAAGGGGCACAACTAGATATTGTTTGGATGACGGGCCAATACCAACAGCATTTCCCTTATAGTTTCTATGGACATACGGTGATCTCACATTAGCCTAAAGTGAGATGAGGGGCATGCTTATGCTGGTTTTCGAGGTAATAAGAAGACCCAATAGGTGGAGCAAAAGGTAGCATGGCATGGTAGCAGTTACGCGTGCGACTTCCATTCTGGTGCTCAGTAATCGCTATGAGTTCCAAGCACTTAGTATAGGTGTCTTTCGTAGATACCATTGCCTTCTGTGTAGAGAGTTGTAATGCCCCAAAATTTTAAGGAAAATTATTTTAACAAAGTAATTCAGTTCTAAAAATATTTAGATAAAATGTTGAAGAATTTCTTGATGAAATGATGTGCAAGAGTATGTGTGCACGTGCACACTGGAAATGGCACAAGGGGAAAAAAGTTTAAGATCTCTGGAAAAATAAAAATAAATAATATAATAATAAAATAGATAAACAAAGAAAGGAAGCATTTCAAATATGATTTTGAAATATGTATTATTAAACCAATTAAAATATATTTTTCCATGAACATTAAAATTAAATACTCTTTATAAAATTGGATATGCATACATGCTGAAATTAAAAATATATTAGTATGTTGAAAAAAAAACATATGAATATTTTTTAATATACAGGAAGTAAGGAAAAAATCAAATAAAAATACATAGATGTTTATACCCGGATACATTTTCTTTGAAGCTGGAATATATTGGAACTGAGCAAGAAAAGCAACATTAAAATGGTAGGAGATATAATTATAAGTAAGTAAGTATGTATAGGTAAAAATAGTAAAGAGGATTTTCAAAAATAAATAAAATATAAAATATAGTGAAGTCACACATTTAACATAACTTGAGCAAGTATGCAAAAATAGCAATTTTCTGGAAAAGCAAAAGGAAGAAAGTACTGACCTTAATTAACAAGTATGGTCGGGGTATTAAGGATGGAAATGTGGGTACAAAATGCATGATACTAGCCAGGATAGAAATGGAATTTTATCTTGATAAAAACCCTAGTGAAAATGCTTATAAATAGGTAGTTATAACCAGAAAATCATTTTTACCCGAGTTGCTTAAAATAAAAATAAAAATAAAATAAAAAAAGAAGAAAAGAAGAGGGAAAAACATATTGGGATTTTTGAGCAAAGGCATGAAGAATTTAGGTGAGTAATCTCACTAGATTCATGGCATTAAGACCTGATATGAGGCAGCCAAACTCTTATGTTGCTATTTGATACTTTTTGGTTTTTATTAAACTCAGTTTTATTAACATTCTTTGAATGGTTTTGATTTGATGTAATGCTTTGTTATGGATGCTCTTTGGATGGCCTTGATCTGATAAGATGTTTTATTATGGATGTGCAAGCTACTGTTTAATGTTTGTAAAAGCTAAGACATCAGATCTTGGAATCAGGGGAAGTATACTTATATCTGACATAGAATCATGGCAAGTAAATTTCAACAAAGAAAAATAAAAATAAGCTGCAATATACATTGTATAAGTGCTGGGGCTTTAGAAAAGATATTAGGGATGCAATAGAAATTTCTATGTGCTGAATCCCTGATCAAATAGTAAAAATCTACAAGACAAAAATTATGATTCAGCTAGATCTTGAATCTGGTTTAATCATAGTTATTTGTAGGTCATAAAAATTCATTATGCCATGTTCTTATTCTCAGTATAAATATCCTTGTACTTAATTCAAAGATCTGGCCATATGTTAGCAGTATCCTTGAAAATAATTATTTGTTTGGAAAATATGCTTGCAGTATTACAGAGGTGTTTCCATGAACACAGTGACATGTTCACTCATCTATCTGATGATAGGATTAAATAAATACAAATTAGTAAATGAATAAGGAGCTGTAAGCCAAGAAGGCTGCTGGAGCGCTTGTCATATTTGAAGTATGTAAGTTTGGCACATGGTTTGTTTAAGCCCTGAGATCTTTGTGCAATGATGTGAATTAGTTCATTGCAATGTGCCCCTGTGATTCCTTAATAGCAGATGAGGCTAGGATTAAAATGGTATATTGTAAAGGCTATGCAAAAGTTATGAAATAAGAAAATGAATATTTCTTAGATTGTTGATTTGGAACCATGAGTGTTCTAAGGCATCTGATTGCAGCAGATTGTTGTGAATGCTTGCATAATCATGCTTGTGCTAATGGTTAATTTATGAAGTCCTTGCATTTGCATAACAGTTTACCTGAAATATAGTAACATAGTTGATATAAGAAATTGTTTAAGCCACTGGTTAGTGCATATGTTTTATCTGCTTAATATCATGAATATACTGATGTGCTCATACCAGATCATAGGTCTGACCCTTATTTGCTCATGGCATATGGTGGTGTCTCAATTCAAACTGAGGCAGCCACTAATGCTTTTTCAGGGGATGCAAGTCATAAGTAGGAAAGGAGAATTGGCTAATGAGAAAAATGGAAAAGGATGCTTGTTAGTTTTAATAAGAGCATATGATGAATTATCTACATGTATTTCATGGAAATAGAGTTTTTAAAATTTCTTGTTATGTAATGAATTTGCTATGTTGGTCTGAACTGGATGTTTTCTGTTATATTTTGTTATGTGTTAAGGTTTGAGAATTTAGAGATTATTTGAGTTATGAACAAGAGAACCAGTTTAGAGTATTATCTACCTGAATCTGAAAGAAAATATATATATACTTGAGCAATTAACCAACATATTCTATACTATGCATTGAACAATCTGATGTTGTTTAAAGGTATAAAGTTTAGGATAAGATATGATCTATCCTGAGGTAATCTTCCAAGTATTTAGTTATCTTTTCATTGGAAAATTTTGTAAAAGAATTCAAGCCCATTGTGAACTGTTTTGAGAAATGTATATATATATCTTAAATAAGGCATCAAGTAGTTTACACATGAATAACATTTTAAGAGACATGGTTGATATTTTTCTGGTTGATCATATTGGTCTGCATTTCAGTGGTGAAATGCATTACAAAACCTCTTGTCAATTTAACAAGTGCATAAACTAGAACTTCTTTTAAAATGCTACACACATATGCATTTTTGAACTGGTTTGCACTATCAAACCAGAGAACACTCTGCAATCAAACCTGGCTCACCAAAAATCCAGGGATTGCACCATTTACAAATACTTTCAGAAAAATTTAGAAACCAATATGCATGAGAACCAAGCATGGGAATGATTTATGGGATAAGTTAAAAACAGATAAATCTCAAAGAAAAGATTATGAGCCAAAATGATATAGGTATATATCATTTTCTGGTCTTAATCAGATATCAAACATCTGAACTGTACGAAGATAATAATATAATCTCAAACATTCAGAGATTATCTTGTCAAGATAAATTATTGATAAATCTTAATTTTGAATAATTAAAAGTTATCAAAATAAATAGATATGAGCAAGATCTGCTCATATATTATAAGTATCAAAGACATGAAAATTAATAATGAAATGAGAAATTCAAAATTCAAATCAAACAGAATATGCTCTTGTTTACAAAATTTAAATATATGTATACTTTGATTTAAACAAGAGGGACATATACATCATCACATGTATATGTATATTTCTATGATTAAATTAATATACTTATATTAATAGGAATTTTAAATCCTGGACAATTTGTTTGAAAAAGAAAATGACTCTGAGAATATTAATTATAGAAAAAAAAAACTTAAAAAAAAAACTAAGGCAAATCTGGAGGGTCATTTCAAGAGCTATATATGTTGTTCGGATCCACAGTGGGTGCTTTGTACATCTTTCGTAGATACTATTGGCTGCTATGTAAGGAGTTATATAGCGTCTGGTCCGCAGTAAGGTCTTTGGAGTAGCAGGCCGATCAAAAGTGTAGAATTAGGGTTACATCCTAATTATAGGAGTAGGAATTCAGCCTAATCAAAGCAGAAATCAAGGACAAGTGCAAGCAATCAAATTTAACCTATCTTATAAATTGAGCAATATTTAATCGTACTTATTTCCAGTTTATCTCTTTCCTATTTTCTTTGTTATCCTTACTTATGCTACAACTGTTTTATAGTCTATTACTTTTATCTTGCTTAAAGACTCTAGTAATTACTATCATTCACCACACTTTTGGTCTGACCCACTCCTCTATTTTCACCTTTCCCCCCATAGGCAATTAAGGGAGAAGTCGGTAGATTGTTGTTGCTTGGAGTTTTCTCGGAGGAGATTTCTACTATGTATTTCTTTTATTTTCAGCTTTTGTTCTTTCTATGTACTGGCTTATTATGAGAGATATTATGTACTCTGATTTTCGAGACTATGAGTTTTTGTTTCATGAGACATATTCGATTTTTAGTCATGTATGTGGTATTTGGTATTTGACATATTTATGAAGCAATTATGAAGTTTTGTTTTAATTAAGTTATTATTTTAAGTTTCCGATGTTTTATCTATTTTTGTCTTTTGAATCTTAGTCTCTGTTAGCTTTAGTTATACCTACAATGCGCCTTGCCTTTTAATGTGTCCTTTTGGGTATATTAAGGAGTGCGGGGTGTTTCATGTTCTGACCCCCTCCTCAAAACATCCTACAGGTTAGGTAGATTGCAGAGACTTCTCAGCTTTATGACACTTGCTTAGAAAGTGTTATTATTTGGGTGAGTATTTAATTACTATTATATTTTAGTCAATTCCGCTATGATATAAATTATTGAGCTCTGATATATTTGTCTTTTCCTATTTGCAGGATACCAAATATCCAACTCAGGCTTCAGTGGGCTTGGGTTTTAGCATTTTTGCAAAAAATCCAGACCATTGGAATTCGGGTTGTTACAGAATGGTTAGTAGGATTTTTTGATAAATTAATAGCACTCGTATCATCATAGTAAATAAGAGATTTTGTTATAATTTTTTCAAAGCCTCTGAGTCTGTTACATATAAATGACTTGTGCACATGCCAATGCAGCTGAAATATATTCGGGTTCACAAGTCGATAGTGAAATATAATTTTGTTTCTTACTAAACCACGAACCGAGGATTAAACGATAAAGTGACAAGTTTCACTCGTACTCTTTTGATCCGTCTTGCAACCACTGAAATCTGCATCACTATACAAAACTAACTCAAAAGAGCTGCCTTTCGGATAAAAGAGCCTGTATTCTTTGGTGTTGGTTGGATAGTGCAAAATTCGTTTCATGGCTCGATGATGTGATTCCCTGAATTGTGCTTGAAATCGTGCACACAAGCAAACACTCATCATTATGTCAGGCCTACTAGCCGTAAGATACAATAATGACCCTATCATACTGCGATATAATTTTTGATCAAAGTCTTTGCCATTTTCATCTTTATCTAGGTGAAGGCTCGTACTCATGGGAGTTGGTTTACTTGACGTGTTATCCATTCCAAAGCATTTCAACAACTCTCTACAATATTTTTCTTAATAGATAAAAATTACGTTTTCTAATTATTTGATTTGTAGACCCAAAAAGAAATTTAATTCCCCTATATGTGACTTTCAAATTCATTTTACATAATATTTGCAAAATCGTTACATAAATTTTCATTCATAGATCCAAAGATTATATCATTCACATAAATTTGAACATTATTTTCCTTTTTAATAAATAAAGTAGTATCAATTTTACCAATTTGAAACCAAAAGTTAACAAATGATATTTAAGTCTACCGTACCAAGCATGGGGTTCTTTTTTAAGACCATATAGTGCCTTTTTAACTTTGAAACATAATCGGAATATTTTTCATGAACAAATAGTGGCAGTTGTTCTACAGATACATTTTCTTTAATAAAACTGTTTAAAAACGCACTTTTGACATCAATTTCATATAATTTGAAATTAATGACACGTAGAAGTAAGTAATATTTGTATTGCTTCTAATCGAGCTACAGGAGAAAATGTCCCCTCATAGTCAATTCCTTCTTCTTGATTATAACTGTAACGACCCAGAATTTCGAAAAGTTCTTATTTATATATCTGAACTATTTAAATATTTGAATCTTGGATCACATGTTATTAAAATGATTTAATAATATTTTTAATCCTCTTTTAAATCAAAAGTAATGATGCTATACTTGTTTTGTAAAAATGCTTACATACACTTATTTGCTTTATCGATAAATATCGATAATGTGATCGAAAATCATTTTGTCGATAAAAGGCTTTTTAATTGTCAGAATTTGTTCAAATTTTTTTACGTACACTTATTTTCTTAGGAAATTAATAAGACGAAATAATTTTTTTGCTATTTATGGAAATAAACTTTATGGTTGTTGTCATGGGTAATGTCATCAAATATATTATGAAATGAGCTTAAATGGAAAGTCTTAACTCTGAGGAAAAGAAAAGGGAGAAATAATGGGAGGTGATCCTTACATGTCATGAAAGAGATGTGAGACAAGCTTATGCTACACCATTTGAAGCCTATATAAGGAGGGACACACCCTTGCTAAATAACCACTAATTCACAAAGCTTGAAATAAAGTATGAGAATTAAAAATGGTGAAAGTGCTTAAGTACTAATACACTAATTCTTCTCTAAATTTTTCATGTCTTAACCAAATCATCACCAATCTCTTCTAAAATTTGGCTATAGGCCTAAAACATCATGGGAAGCATGATTATCAAGTAAGAAGTAGGAGGTGGTGAGAGGAAGAGGGGGCTCCAATGAGGGCCGTGAGCATAGGAGAAGGAGGAGAGCTTTGTGCTTGGGTTTGTGTAACGACCCAGAATTTCAGTCATTCGATATTCGTATATTTAATTGATTTTAAATATTCACAAGTTAATTTTATAAGCTGAATAACTTATATTTCAATTATAGTGATTTTATTGGATAACTAAATTATTAATTTAATATTTAAAATTACAAAAATAATTTGATTTTGAATTTAATGTGAATGAAAATGATTTATAAAGTTGTTGTAAATTCTATTTGAATTAGAATGATGTTAGAGAACTTTTAAAATTGAATTAAAAGTTAATTTGTAGAAATTGAATATTTAATATTTAATTAACATGCAAAAATAGTTGTTTTTCACACAGTCTCGGATTTCAACGAAACTAGGTTCATTGGATCCATAATATTATATTATTATAGGATTTCAAATTCCGTGTCAATTGGGTTTATGGTTTGTCTGTGGCAACCTAAAACGCGTAGAAATTTGTTTAAGTAAATTTTAATTTAAAATAATTTGATTCGAAAACCTATCTTCCAAATATGATCGAATTGGCTCCCGATATATTTTCCATTGTGTTCGAAATAGAGGTAAAATATTATAAACGCTAAGCGGCATGCTTTGTTTGGAGTTCGGAAAATTTTCGGATGAATAGTGCGCGTAAATTTTCTATATAAGGCCACATCTTTCTTCATTTTGCCAAAACCCTAATAGAGCTAGGGCTAGCCGCCGTTTCTTATATTTCAATGGCCGAGAATTTTGATTCTTCTTCCCTTAATTTCTTTCAATCCATTGACCTATACGAAAAGTTTTCAACTACAAAGTTGAAGAGCTAGGTGAGATCTTCACATCCATACGGGGATGATCGATTTTAGTCAAGTAAATCGACGACAATTTGTATTTGAACATTCGCCATCCGTACACGCTTTTCGACGCGATGGTGGGGCTGAGTGCGATGGCATTCACGGAGAAGGTGGAGCACGTGGTGTGCTTCGAAACGGAGTAGCTCGATCGACGTCTCGATAAAGGGAGGTGGCGCGGCAATCGAAGATGGGTAGACGGTGATGGGTTTCTTCACGCGATGGTTATTTGGGAGAAGATGATACAGCAATCGACCAGATTTCTTCACAGCGAAATCGAACAGCCAGATCGATTAAATGTTAAAAATAAATAAAAAGATTTGTAAATTATATTATTTTAATTCGTAAAAACTTCTAAATGCTATAACTTTGTCATACGAGCTCCGTTTTTGATGAAACAAGTTGCTTTGGGTCCGTATTGACGAACACTACATTCTAGAGCTGGTTTGGAGTTGATTGGAGCTAGTGTAAATTTTGGGTAAAATTAAACGCTCGTTTAAGTTTATTCGGAATAAAACACTACAACTGCTATTGGCAGCAAAGTGAGTACAACTCACTCTTTCTGACTCACTGATATTTTTATGTAAGTGAGAATAAATTTATTTTATGATGATTGATGATTGTTTGGATGATATATGATATATTATAATATATTGATTGGTATTTGGATATATTCTTGCCTATTAAAGCAGATGAGACCCTATACGTTCTCGTGTATGAGCGGATGACCCTTTGTACGCGCGTCTGCCTCGAAGCAGACATTGTACATATTTTCTAATATGTATATTTTTTGCAGGTGACGGGTTGGGGGGTTCCAGCTGGATTCCTCAACAGTATTGGTTTTATTTACAGATATTGATGTATATGTTGTTATCATGTGATATATGATGTTTTGGATGTCATGATTGATGTATTTAGTACTGTTGCAGCATTGGTCCTATATTTTGGAATTTTAAAAATGTTAAAGTGATGATTTCCAAATTAAAAAGGATTTTCAAGTGATTTTGAAAATATATAAATTTTGAATTGTTAAGGAATTGATTTATTTTAAATAAATGAAAGATATAATTTTTATGTTATAAGAATTAAGATTTTTGTGAAATATAATTGAAATGTGATTTTTGAAATATGAAGTTGATCATTTTGTAAATTGAAAATTTTGATTTATTATAAACGGTTTATATATAAGATTTATAAATTGATATTTTATAAATCAAAGTAATGGAAGCATAAAGGAGTTTCGTAAATGTTAAAATGAAGTTATAAATGAATTTTATAAGTAAATAAGATTTATGAATTTGTGAAGTTATAAAAGAATTATTTTGTAAAATAAGAGATTTATAAGTGAATTAACTTATAATTTGGAATTTGGCATGTAAATGGGATATAAATGGAATTTTTAAATAAAGGAATTTTGTATATTGAAGTTTTTATAAAATAGAAATGGAATTTATAAACATTGTTTTATAAATCCGAAATCGACTTAATTTGATAAGTTAATTATGAGAGCTTATTAATGGAATTATATTCACGATTTTGGACAGTGGATAATCCTTTAATAAAGGAGATATATTAACGATTTTGGACAGTGAATTATCCTTTATATTAAATGTGTAGAAGTTTTGAATTTGGTAAGAGAGTTTTATTCGTGATTTTGGACAGTGGATAATATATTAAATAAAATGGATATATTTTGAAAGTGATCTTTTAAATGAATTTAAATGGTTTTAAAGATGTTTTAAAATGTGTTAAGTATCGAATACATAGATTTCAACATTCATTGTTGAAATAGACGTTTTCGAGAAGTAAGAAAATGATGGACTATAACACTATTGTTATAGTAAATGATTTTCAAAAAAGATGTTTTGTATAGTATATGGGATTTATATATCCATCTAATTTTTGAATCTCTATACTAGTGGTTTTGGGTTGTCGTAACGATGTTTTACGCAACAGTCGTTTTGACCCAAATAAATATATTTAAGAGAATGTTTTCTTTAAAGAATAAAATATATACATAATCGTGATTTAAGTATATGGAATATTTTGTAAGTGATTGAAAATAAAAGAGAAGTATGAAATACTTATTATTAAATAAGTATATGGAAATGTTTTCCAATAGTGAAATATTGAAATGGTTTTGGAATTTATATCTTTTTAAAGATAATTTGAAGTGAATATTTGGCAAGTGATTTAATTAATAAAAGATTAATTAAAGGCCTAGTGATTGCATATTGTGCTTAATATTTGTGTGTTGCTTTGATAGTTAAATAACCGACTATCAAATTTGGCCACTTTAGTTCCTCGACTTGATGTGGGAACTATTTAGTCGTATACTTAGTACGTAGCCATCTGTGTAGGCTTGATTATTGTTTGTGTTGAGGATGTTTATTCGTGTAGTGCGTAGTATTACTCTAATCTATCGAGCTTCCTTCTTGGCCGAAGGATAGCAAGTTGAAAGTTGGAGATGTGATAAGTCTATGAGACTTAGTTTCTGTGTGAGGTTGAGAAACGCTTTTGCGTTGTTGGTGCGAGGAGACCGGGATCGGTTTATCCGGAAAACACTTCGTACCAACATTTATGCGACGATTGTGCAGGTTAGTTGTGATGATATTGATATTAAGGATTTTCATAGTGGAGGACTGCTTGTTGATCGTTTGGGGTTAAAATCCCAATATACATCCAGTAGCAGTAGTCTCTTTGTTATAAAATATCCATTGCAAGGACTATTCGCTACTAATCCTAGGGATTTCCCAACAGGATGTGGTAGGAAAGTACCTTCAGTTTGTCCTATTCCTGGACAACTTGTGTGAATGTTTGTCTGACATTGCATTTCTAAAGATTATGTACATTGGATTTTACAAACGTACGTCAGTTGGTGGTGGAGAAGGCAACTTCTCTTAGCTGAACACCCTCCTTGAGACGTATGAGCTCAAGGGTTGTATTTTTGTGAAAGGCAATTAGTAGTCAACGGAAATGGCCATGTGGTATTCAAAGTGATGTGATATGTGATTTGTGAAAGGTAATTGTTAGTTACCTTAGGCCTCATCAACCGGAAATGACCAAAACATGGTTAGATGCAGTAGGGCTAAGTGGGTCGCTCCCATTAGGATATGATCATCCTCTTCTAGATATATCTTTACACGCTATGACGTCGTGTATCTGATTATTGTGGTTTGTATGCTATAAGGGCCCTTGGTAAAGGTTGGTAACGACTGGAGGATGAAATATTTGATACCATCTAGTTTTAAAGGTGGGTCGGTCTTGTGTTGGTACACGGCAGATGTTCTATGGCTCGGGATATCCATCTAGAGGTGTACCCATCGGAAGGTAGTCCCCTCACCTGGTCATTTGTATGGAAATCCAAAATACACTACGAGCTGCGGTTTTGTTTGTATTGGCGTAATGAATAGCCTCGAAATGCTATATGGGTAACCATTTCGACTATGATTAATATTATTTGTATATATTAGACACTATTATAATATCAGATGATTTGATATGAAAGGTTTTAGTTATCTTAAGGTAAAAACATGTCTGTGTTTATGTATGGGCGTGTCTTACGAGATACTTTTGTTTTGATAAAGGAAAAGTTTGGTAATTTAATAAATTCAGTTGAGTTCTCATGCTGGTTTACCAGACTAATCCAGGCATTCTTCCCTTTCAATGCTCAGGTCAGACCGAGTATATTTACAGGTTTAGATTTGATGTTTTTGGAGCTTCAGCAGGAGAGCTGGAGATCTTCATTTTTGTATACACGTATATGTTTTGCTTATCCGCTGCTTAGTTGTTTATATTATCAGCAATTGTGAGGATAAGTTATTATAACTGTCCAGGTTGATAATTAGTGATTGATTATTGAACTCTGGTTGATGTATATATATACAGTTTCTGTTTTGTAAAGATCATTGATATGATATTATATGTTATTCCGCTACGATGTGAGATTCTATATTGTTCTGTTTGGTTCTATCTTCTCTCTTTCTTCTCTTCTCTTCTTCTCTCTTCTTTTCCTTCTCTTGACTTTCCATCAGTCTGTGCATTTTGGGTCGGACATATGTGGTTTATTGTCGATTCAAAGGGTACAGATTTGCGGTTCGTCACATTTGGTATCAAAGCTTAGATTTTGTATATTCCTAGGCTTTGATGGATACTCAATATAGATAGGGTCAGTAGCACCCTACATTGAATTTGAGTGTATTATATATATGAGCGCGTATTTGTTAGTGATATAAAATGTTTTATATTGTGTTTACTTATCCGTTGAGCTGTTTGTGAATTCTAGTCGGTATGTGGGACATCGTGTTAGCGATAGGGATTTCTAAACACTTAAACGAGGCCAGTCGACATAGTATTATTTTAAATTGGGTAAATGAAATAATTTTACCTCGATTATATTTTATATATAAAGGAACAATTTTTGAGAAAATTATTAAAGTGTATATAAATTGATTGTTTAGTTGTTTTGAAAATGTAAATATATATAAGTAAACAAAAACTGTTTGAATAATCTAAATAAAAGAAAAAATTGTAAAAGAATAAATTATATAAACAAATGAATTATAAGTATGAAATTATAATTAATATGATATACAGTTGTGAAATAATCTTATATATAAGAAATGAAACTACATGAGTATATTTATAAATATGAATTGTATATAAAATATGGATTGAATGTTAATCAATGGAATGTAAATGAATTGATAAGGAACAATGAATGTAAGTGTTAACTCATTAAAAGTTAAATGAATTGGAAATTGAATAATTGAATGAAAATCAATTAAATATTAAACCAATTGGAATTAAATGTGTTAAACCAAATTGAATGTAAATGAAGTAAATATGAATGTTGAGTGTAAAGTAAATTAAATAAATTTAGTAATGTTGGATATGCTTTGGTTGTTAAATGGATGTTAGTTGATTGTATAGAAATTCATATGAAATTGAATTAATGAAATTGAAAGATAAATAATTGTATTCAAATTGATAGTAAGTGAATTTAAAATATAATTGAATTTAATTTGATTTGAATTGAAAGTGAACAAACTTGAATATAAATTAGTAAATGTAAACTAATTGGATATGAATGAATGAATGTTAGTGAAATCCAATGTCAATGAATCAAATGTGATTTAATTGGAAATTAATTCAGTGAATAATTAATGAGAAGTGAATGTATATTGATTTGGTTATGGATTGATTGGATAGATATTTGTTTGTTGGATGATAGTTGTTTGATGGATGGATTTGTTGCTTTTGGTTGCATTTGTTGTATTGGTATATGTTGTATATTTATATTACTTTCATATATACATGTTTCTCATTTGTTTGTTGAGTGTTTAGTAGGTGCGTATGGCACTTGCCTCGCATTTGGAGCTTGCTTTCGCGCTATATTAATTAACCGTATATGCTCGCTAGTAATATATAAGGTACATATCTTGGATTACATATCGTACTTTTATATTTTTTCCCCTACGGGATGCCTCATTGTAACAACCCGTGATTGCGGTTACCAAATAATAAATTAAAATTGGGATTTTAATTTAATTGGAGCTATTAATGAATTTTTAATGTGGCTAATTTGTTCAAAATTTAGTCATTTTGAATAAATTAATATTTTGGGCTTAAGTGTAAAATGGAGCATTTCAAGGAAATTAATTAGGGAAATTTGTAATTTATATTATTGCAAAATTTTATATGTGTAAAATAGTGCAATATTTGATTTGGGAAATTAATTTGCAATTTATTTGCAAAATGGTGATTTTGGCTAATATTAACTATAAACGGTGTTTTGGAAAAATTAGGGGTTAAAATGTAAAATATTGTTGATATAGGATTTTATGAAATGTCTAAAAGTAATTGTTAACATATTTTCATAATTTTCTATGGTTTGAAATGTATTTAGTAATTTGTATGTAGAGTGTACTTAGAGAAAATTGCCTATATATGTATGCACATGAATAATACAAAGTCCTAATGGGTATTAGATCCAATAACCCTAACCATTAGCCTATAAAGTATCTTTTACTCTCCCATTTCAGCCAACACTTCATTTCATAACCACTAAACCCTAATTAGAAAGCTCCAAAAACCTAGTCATGGCCTTCTAAGCAAGACTCCAATCTACACAAAATCAAAGAGAGTTAATCCAAACTACTAAAAGAGGTAATAGCAATCACAAAACCCACCTCTAATTCATTCTTTAATTTCTGAAATAAATTAGTAATCATTGTTTTTGTTCATTTTCATTGACTCAAGCTCATTGATCTTCATCTTCTTGCTTGGGAATTGATAATCTTGGTGGTTGATCAGTCCCTTGCTTGGTGAAAGGTAATTACTATCTATTAGTAATTATTGTTAGTTATACCTATTAGTGATAATTACTAGTTAATTTTGGTGAAAATTTGATGCTAAAAATTGAAAAAAAACATCCCAAATCATCTAAAAACTGAATTTTATGTTGGCTGTTTTGTTCAGCCTGAAAACAGGTTAAAAACTGAGCTCTGGGTGCACCAGGACAGGCCTGGGCTGCACCCAGGCTAGTGCAGAAACCCCTCCAGCCCAGCCCAGACGGGCTGGGCCGAATCCCCACCCACCCAGCCCGCCCGGGCTGGGTAAGGACCCAGCCCGCCCGGGCTGGGTCAGGTCCCCAGCCCAGGCGGGCTGGGGCCTTGGAGGACCCAGTCCGCCCGGGCTGGGTCAGGTCCCCAGCCCAGGCGGGCTGGGACCTTGTGGACCCAGCCCGCCCGGGCTGGGTCTGGTCCCCAGCCCAGGCGGGCTGGGGCTGGATCAGGGCTGCACCATGTGGTGCAGCCCGAAAGAAAAAAAAAGAGATTTTTTTTAAACCCTATTTCAGATTTTTTTATCTCCATTTCGCGATGCCGCCACGATCGCATCCGAAGTCGGAATTCGACGTTTTTGGTCTCATTGGAAAGGTGGAGCTTCGAACTCCATCTCTGTAAAATTTGGGCATCATCGGCATTCATTTGGTACTTCGAATTTCGTGTCAAAGTTGAACTTTTGTCGCTGTTTGTAAACAGTGTGAATCTTGTTCTGGGTCCAACTTTGAGACGTCGCTGCTACTTCGTCTCAACTCGGAATCCAGAAATTCTTTTTGCATCTTAAAGTAGGGATGTTGGACTACATGCCTGCAAATTTTTGTGACATTTGGACATAGTTTGCTGGTCCAAATAAATTTCCGAACTTGGGTTCGCAGCAGTTTTTGAATGGTCGAACACTTAGAATATTTTTGATGATTTTCTGGTTTTCGTCGATTTCTTTGAGATTTCTCTCTGGATTTCATACACGGGCTTTATAAAAAGGTTTTAAAAGGATTTTTCACTTCAAAATGACTTTTGAAAATTATTATATAATATTATTTTAATTATTAAATTAATTACTCCATAATAGGAGACCTTTCAAAAGACCGTTTTAAAGTGATTTCAAAAATCAATTATAAATCCGTTTCGCACCATTATTTTCTATAATAAAAATCTCACACTCACTTTTTAGCACATCGAGCGAAGTGGAAAGGTGCTTAAACGGTTAGGAAATCTCCGGCTTATGGAACCGTGTGTATTTTCTTTCCGGTTAATCCCCGACCTATTCGATTGATCGTTTTGACCTCTGGGTCTAGTTACCGATGATACGAGGTGGACTTTTTATTGTTTGGAGTGTGAGCTTGCTATTGGTTAGGAAACCGTTTAGTGCGAACGTGGGGTATGGGACTCATTGTTAACACTTTACGGGTTCCTCTCCAAGAAGTTAGTGACACATTAGCCTTTGGGCGGCCAGTACTGGACCTCTGGGTCACCACGCCTCTGGGCAACCATCTCTGGACACCTGCTCTATGGAGCAGTTTATTTTTCGGCATGCGCCTCTGGGCCTTTATCCTTCTGGGAAGGATCTTGCCGTTTCGCGCGTTCCGCATCTGTGCGAGTGATCGATCACAACTTTACAGTACTTGGCAACAACGACTCTGGTCGGTGCACGTGCAAAACTTGTATTATCTGATGATTTTTATATCCATTCGAGTACCGCCATTCGGCGTTGGTTCTATGGAACCATACGATGTAAGTGCGATTACCTTGTGGATTCACAGTGTCTCTGGACACTGCTTTTCAGTGTTTGATTTCATTGATTTTTCAGTATATCCTCATTGCTCTTTGGAGCATCGATCTTTGCTTGGGCATTGATTACAGACTCTGGCCACTCTTGGGATTATTGCCTATGGGCATCTTTTTATAGGTTTGGCTACGCCGATGATATGAGGCGATTTTATTTATTCTAAACTTTGGTGTTGATTTCTCTTTGGAGATTTTTATCGTTTATTGATGATTAGGGATCATCATTTTATTCATGTGGTTCATAATATACTTCTCTTTGGATAAGTACTGTTTTATTTATGTACCGCATTATTATATATCTCAGTTATTACTGATTGTTTAGCTAGCCTGACCCGAGTTTTTTCGCTCGGGTCAGACCGAGTTGTTTCAGGTTAGGTCTCTGGACTTAGCTTCTGTGCTTCTGCTTGGACATTATCTGCTATACTGATAGATAGCACTTTTATTTGTCCACTATTCCGCTACTCTGTTATTATTCAGACTTTGATATGTACATATTTTTAACCCATATGTGTGGGCAGTGGCTTTGTACCCACTTATTGTATTTGGATCTGTATTGACGATGTATTGTTCTGGGATTTTATATCTGTTATGTGATTCTGTTCTGTGATGTTTTATCATTTAATATTATGCTTTGTCCTGATAGATCTTTAGCCATTTGTAATTTTGTTATAAGTATTTACTGAATATGTCGAACCACTTAAAAAAAATATAGATACCATCCTTTCGACGTATTTAGTAGATAGTTATAGCTTGATTACAAATGGTCGCTTCCACTATACTCTATTCTCCGCTTTAACAGACGGTATTACTCCCGTAATACTCTTTGTTACAGTGGGTCTTAGAGTGGGGCGTTACACTCATCCTCGAAGATGAGATGTATATTTGTGATATATATATATGTTGTGATCCTACTATGATCGAACCGCGCAAAGAAGGCTATGGCGAAATTTTCTGAAAATTTAAGGCGTTAGAAATTTTTTGAGAAAATTGGATTTGAAATGATATTAGTTGGTTTTGAAAAGATAACTATGAAAGGATTTGTAAACTTAGAAAAGTTTTTGCAAGAAGTTTAACGAATGGAGTTTTGGAAAAGTTAAAATGTTTAAATAACGTTGAAATCTAATTTGAACAAATTGTTTTGAAAAATAAATGGATTTTATGTCTTTTTCTTACTTGGTAATTTAGGGGATGAAATTCATTTAAGTAGGGGAGAATGTAATGATCCAGAATTTCAGTCATTTGATATTTGTATATTTAATTGATTTTAAATATTCACAAGTTAGTTTTATTAGCTGAATAACTTATATTTCGAATATAGTGATTTAATTGGATAATTAAATTATTAATCTAAAATTTGAAATTGCAAAAATAATTTGATTTTGAATTTAATGTGAATGAAAATGATTTATAAAGTTGTTTTAAATTCTATTTGAATTAGAACGATGTAAGAGAATTTTTAAAATTGAATTAAAAGTTATTTTGTATAAATTGAATATTTTAATATTTAATTAACGTGTAAAAATAGTCATATTTCACACAGTCTTGGATTTCGACGAAACTAGTTTCGTTGGATCCATAATATTATATTATTGTAGGATTTCAAATTTCGTGTCAATCGGATTTACGGTTTGTCCATGGCAAGCTAAAACGCGTAGTAATTTGTTTAAGTAAATTTTAATTTAAAATAATTCGATTCAAAAACCTATCTTCCAAATATGATCGAATTGGATCCCTATATATATTCCATTGTGTTCGGAATAGGGGTAAAACATTATAAACGTCAGGCGACATGCTTCGTTGGGAGTTCGGAAAATTTCTGGATGAATAGTGCGCGTAAATTTTCTATATAAGGCCACATTTTTCTTCATTTTGCCAAAACCCTAATAGAGCTAGGCCTAGCCGCCATTTCTTATATTTCAATGGCCAAGAATTTTGATTCTTCTTCCCTTAATTTCTTTCAATCCATCGACCTATACGAAAAGTTTTCAACTACAAAGTTGAAGAGCTAGGTGAGATCTTCACATCCATACGGCGATGATCGATTTTAGTCAAGTAAATCGACGGCAACTTGTATTTGAACATTCTCCGTTCATACGTGCTTTTCGACATGATGGTGGGGTTGAGTGCAATGGTGTTCACGGCAAAGGTGGAGCACATGGTGGGCATCGAAACGGAGTAGCTCGATCGACGTCTCGATCAAGGGAGGTGGCGCGGCAATCGAAGATGGGTAGATGGTGATGGGTTTCTTCACGCGATGGTTACCTGGGAGAAGAAGATACAGCGATCAGCTAGATTTCTTCATAGCGAAATAGAACGGCCAGATCGATTAAAGGTTAAAAATAAAAAAAAGATTTGTAAATTATATTATTTTAATTCGTATAAACTTCTAAATGCTATAACTTTGTCATACGAGGTCCGTTTTTGACGAAACAAGTTGCATTGGGTCCTTATTGACGAGCACTACATTTTAGAACTAGTTTGGAGTTGATTGGAGATAGCGTAAATTTTGGGTAAAATTAAAGGCTCGTTTAATTTTATTCGGAATAAAACACTACAACTGCTATTGGAAGCAAAGTGAGTACAACTCACTCTTTCTTACTCACTAATATTTTTATATAAGTGAGAATAAATTTATTTTATGCTGATTGATGATTTTTTGGATTATATATGATATATTATATATATATATATATTGATTATTCCTGCCTATTGAAGCAGATGAGAACCTATACGTTCCCATGTATGAGCGGATGACCCTTTGTATGCGCGTCTGCCTCGAAGCGGACACTATACATATTTTCTAATATGTATATTTGTTGCAAGTGACAGGTTGGAGGGATCCAACTGGATTCCTCAACAGTATTGGTTTTATTTACATATATTGATGTATATGTTGTTGTGATATATGATGTTTTGGATGTCGTGATTGATGTATTTAGTGATGTTGCAGCATTGGGCCTATATTTTGGAATTTTAAAAATGTTAAAGTGATGATTTCCAAATTAAAAAGGATTTTCAAGTGATTTTGAAAATATATAAATTTTGAATTGTTAAGGAATTGAATTATTTTAAATAAATAAAAGATATAATTTTTATGTTATAAAAATTATGATTTTTGTGAAATATAATTAAAATGTGATTTTTGAAATATGAAGTTGATCATTTTGTAAATTGAAAATTTTGATTTATTATAAACGGTTTATATATAAGATTTATAAATTGATATTTTACAAATCAAAGTAATGGAATTATAAAGGAGTTTTGTAAATGTTAAAATGAAGTTATAAATGAATTGTATAAGTAAATAAGATTTATGAATTTGTGAAGTTATAAAAGAATGATTTTGTAAAATAAGGGATTTATAAGTGAATTAACTTATAATTTTGATTTTGGCATGTAAATGGGATATAAATGGAGTTTGTAAATAAAGGAATTTTGTATATTGAAGTTTTTATAAAATAGAAATGGAATTTATAAACATTGTTTTATAAATCCGAAATCGACTTAATTTGATAAGTTAATTACGAGAGCTTATTAAAGGAATTATATTCACGATTTTGGACAGTGGATAATCCTTTAATAAATATGTAGAAGTGACGAATTTGGTAAAGTAGATATATTAATGATTTTGGACAGTTAATTATCTTTTAAATCAAATGTGTAGAAGTTTTGAATTTGGTAAGAGTGTTTTATTCACGATTTTGGACAGTGGATAATATATTAAATAAAATGGATATGTTTTGAAAGTGATCTTTTAAATGAAGTTAAATGGTTTTAAAGATGTTTTAAAATGTGCTAAGTATCGAATACATAGATTTCAACATTCATTGTTGAAATAGGCGTTTTTGAGAAGTAAGGAAATGATGGACTATAACACTGTTGTTATAGTAAATGATTTTTGAAAAAGATGTTTTGTATAGTATATGGGATTTATATATCTATCTAATTTTCGAATCCCTATACTAGTGGTTTTGGGTTGTCGTAACGATGTTTTACGCAATGATCGTTTTGACCCAAATGAATATATTTAAGAGAATGTTTTCTTTAAAGAATAAAATATATACTTAATTGTGATTTAAGTATATGGAATATTTTCTAAGTGATTGAAAATAAAAGAGAAGTGTGAAATACTTATTATTAAATAAGTATATGGAAATGTTTCCAATAGTGAAATATTGAAATGGTTTTGGAATTTATATCTTTTTAAAGATAATTTGAAGTGAATATTTGGCAAGTGATTTAATTAATAAAAGATTAATTAAAGGGCCTAGTGATTGCATATGGTGCTAAATATTTGTGTGTTCCTTTGATAGTTAAATATCTGACTATCAAATTTGGCCATTTTAGTTCCTCGACTTGATGTGGGAACTATTTAGTCGTATACTTAGTATGTAGCCATCTGTGTAGGCTTAATTATTGTTTGTGTTGAGGATGTTGATTCCTGTAGTGCGGAGTATTACTCCAATCTATCGAGCTTCCTTCTTGGCCGAAGGATAGTGTTAGCACCAAAATTGGTCACTAACACCCAAGAATAGATTTGTGTAGAGAGAGTAATGAAGATAGTAAATTAAAATAGAGGAATATATGCAAAACTAACAGCAGAAATAAGAACACTAGAATTATAGTGGTTCACCATAACTGCCTACGTCCATTGTTAATGTAATCTTTATTGCCTTTCTCAAAGACTTGAATATAGATACAATCCATAAACAAACAACTCTAATACAAGTTTGAACTGAGAAGAGCGGGTACAGAAAATGGCAGAGTATCCCTGATGTTCTAAAAAAAGGTCCATTCTACTGTTCCCCTACTCCTCTGTTTATAGACGAAGATAGGCTGGTTCTCCTGCGTAGGCCCACGACCAAAATACTCCGGCCCACAACTGACAACTCCTGTACACTGGATTGAGTAGACCGAGCCAAGTTTGCCGAACGACATTGGCCGAGCAGCAAATGCCGAATCGGGGCGTTTTAATGAATAGCTCGAAGCAATCTCTATAGGGGCTCGAAGTGAGTAATAGTGCGACTCGAAGCGATGACACGCTGATTGCCTCGATTTGGAGTGGAATTGATAACCACCAACTCCACTGCTATGCATCGAATGAGGTATGCTGAACTACTATGACCGAACCCCGAACGCCGAAAACAGGACTGAACAAAGCACCTTAGCCGATCCATGCATAGCTTCCCTTCCTTGACCAAGCGGCAACTGCTGAAATATCTAGACCGAACGACACATACCGACCCATTCAGACCGAACGAAACATGGCCTTCCCTAACTGAGCGACGCATGACTTTGTGCTTTTAAGGCCGGACCAAAATCAGCTGAACGACCATGGCCGAACCAAATCCACACCGATCCACTATGTCTGAAATCATTTCGACCGAACCACTTGATCTTTCCCATCTTGGCCGAACTGCCCTGACTTCACTCTGACGCTGAGCTGCCTTGGTCGAGCCAGTGCTAAACATACCGAGCCATGTACTGGCCGAACCAAACTTTAGTTATGCAGTTCGCTTATACTTCCACCTCTTTCTTAGCTTAAGTCTCGTCTGAGTTCAACTGTAGGTTCTGCGACCGTCGCCATGTAGCCGGGCCTAGGTGCCAGGTAACATCTGCCCCTCAAAGTGCATCGTGTGAATCAACACGATGTGCTTTGAATCAGCAAATAGTTCCTGTTCTAAAAAACTAGCTCATCTAGAAAGATAATCGTTTGTCGTTCAGATCCTGTTTTTAACTTTTCAAAAGCTGGACGCACACAATCTCACGAAGGTTGAATCACGGCGGACCTTCCTAACATTATGTGTGCTTATACACATATATACATTTCACCCTTCTTCTCTTTCTTCTTTTTTTTCTCTTTATTTTTTTTTTTTTTATTGTGGATCGGTCGGTGCACGAGCGCCGAACCATTCGTCCGGTGTACTTGGTGCTGTTC
Organism: Allium fistulosum; assembly: GCA_030737815.1. Classification (NCBI taxonomy): domain Eukaryota; kingdom Viridiplantae; phylum Streptophyta; class Magnoliopsida; order Asparagales; family Amaryllidaceae; genus Allium; species Allium fistulosum. Next base: position 714,282,506 of record CM060906.1, on the reverse strand, counting down.
GGCGTATTAACTCATCAAACCATAGAAGCGCTTTGACCGGTTCCGCAGGGAAAGGGCATGTTCACCTTCCCTTCTCCACATATAAAAGCCTCGTCCTTTGCTCCTTCTTTTCCTCCGTTTCTTCACTCTACTCTCACCAGCCCGCATTCTTCCTATCTTCCCAAACTCATCAACTCGCTTCTCAACTAACATTATATCTCTCTCCTCATGATTTCAACTTTTCTCGAATTCGACCAAGTCCTCAACCCAACATCTCGAAACTGCTACAAATCCCAATTCTTCTCCATTGGTACGAACCTTCTATCAAACTCGGGATTGCATAAGAAGTTTTATTGCGTAAGTGGGTGGCTTTCCCTTCTCTTGGGTTATAGGAACAGTTAGAGGATAATCGAGGGGAGAGGAAAAAAATAAATTACGAGGAAAACCGGGCTTTAAGTTAGAGCCTCAACCGTCATTGATGGCTGACGGCAACAGCCCCTTTGAAGGTGTAGTCATAGTTTTCACAGTTCAGAGGTTGTGCCTTATGAGGAAGTAGGAAAGTGTCACTTGGTGAACAATCCATAAGAGAAGGAAGGGTTCGGTAGTTCAAGAGTAAGCGCGTGTCGGTCAGAGTCCTGAAGAGCAGGCTGGTATCTCAATCGAGGGGGTTGTTCGGCCTCGAGGGAGAGCACGGGACGGTAGGAAATTAGGAATGTGGGTAGGTATAGACCCAGTGGGTCGTTAGGTGATTAGGGAGTGAGTGAGGAGAACGACTATAGTGAGTGCAGCCTTGCATCTAGTGAGTTGATGTGGGTCGGTGAGAGTTTAGGAAACGTGTGGTGCGGCAGGAGTTTGTAAGTTTAGTAAGCATGAGTGGGTCAATGGTTTTAGTCTAGTGAGTCGGTCGCTTTGGGCCTTAGGATCGGCATTAATGATCAAAATCAGTTTAACTTGAACACAACATATGTCAAAACAACATATTCCCACGCCTGGTCATAGAACAACGAATAATGACAAGAACTTAAGCTCATGAGCATATGGAACAAGTTTGGATTAGTAACTCCATAGTTTTAACAATTATAAATGCAAATCCAACTCAACAAAAGGAAATAACAGCTTTCAACATATGATGCCAATGTCCGAATCTGAGACCCCTACTACCGAACATAGGACAAGCTTTCGAAGACAGTCAGCGATGACAATCTCCGAAGATGTTAGTTTAATGTTCAATCATACTTCATCGGTCATTAAATTTTAATTCTTCTATACTCATGCTTGAATGATTACACCAGTTCACACACCACACGGGGGGGGGGGGGGACTATTATTGTCGTTATATCTGATATTGATTGTCTTTCAAGTATAGTTTAAACAGGTATCTGTTCACATCCATTGTTCTTTAAAGATGTCCAGACAATCGAGCTCTGCTACAGTTTCCGATAAGCCTGAGCCATGTCCTTAGCAGGAGGTAGTAGGAACTTCGAATCCACTGATAACTTCCACACAAGGTATTCCGGATTCATCTACTATAGTTATTGGCCCGGCTCCTGATGTTATAGACGGAGTAGTCATTTTGGATAATCCCATCGATTCACAAGCTTCAAAAATCGGCGAAACCGCTCTTCGTCGGTTGTGTACAATTCATGGAATTCCTTTTGACGACGTTTTAGTTCCATCGAGGCAAGATCGGCCTCACCTGCCCCAGCCGGATATACAGCGTGCAATAAATTCATGTGCTGGGTCGGTAACGTGCCACCTTTCAACTCTTTCCTCCGTGAAGTGTTACGGTAAATCGAGATTGCTCTGGCACAACTACATCCCAATAGTCACGTGTTTATCTATGGCACTTGTTTTCTCTTCATGAGCATCTTATTCAGGCTCTCCACTCCCGGTGATATCCTCTACATTTATCGCTTCAAAAGACGGTCTGACAGTCCATCCTTCATATTCCTTGATCCACACTCCAAGTGTCAGATCCTCATGGGGCATGGAGTAAATTCTCCCAATATAAGCAGGAATGGTTTTACGTACGCTGCCCCCCCCGGCTTTGATGGATGGAAGGGAGTAAGTTCCATTTCCGAACCAATATTTGTCTAAGGCATGAAGTGCATTCTTTCTAAACTTCTTTCGACTTTTACACGTCTCATCCCACGTCCTGAAGGCACTGGGTATTCTGAGGCCGTCGAGGCCATTTGAGCTATTCCCGTGGAAGACCAGGAGATCAAACCCATTATTTCCAATGAATCGCTTTTAAAGTTTGGATTGTTGGCAGAAGGTCGTCGAACTAGTCTCCCAACTGGCGTCGCTACAACCGGATCCGCCATGGAAATAGGCAAAGGGCAAGCTGGGCCTTCGATGCCCTCTACAGGAGGAACCCCTGATATATTCAAGGAAGGTGAAATAAAGGAGGCCGAGGTGCCAAAAACGACCGATGAGAACTTAGTTCTGATATCGCACCAATAACTGACGCACCTGGCATTGCCAAATCGCTTCCCCTTTCGAAGAGGCAAAAAAGCTTAGCCTATAAATTGAAAAAGAAAACAGTAGCGGGACTTCTATCGTTACAATCACTCCGGTTGAGAAAAAGTCGTCTCCCCAACATCCAGAGGGTTCACTAAAAGGTCTTTCAGACCTGACCATCCCCAATGACTTACTGAATTACGGTTTCAACGACCCAGGAGATATGGGACTTAATTCGCCCGCGAGAGGCAATGTAGGCGATCTGGCTTGTCAACACGGAGAGACAACCCCGATAAGTAAAGCTAAAGAAACTGGTCCATCGGGGGGAAACACTAGGACACACACGAACACTCACACTTCACCCTACACTTAAATTTTAGCCATCGTGTGATCCTCACTAACTCGTCTTTACTTGGTTTTTGTGCAGGTGATATGGGGCACTCACACGGCTTAGACCGCCTTCACGGGTCCTCTATCTTCCACCACTCCGGTCGGGATTTGGGATTAGGTAGACGTCGAGACAAGGATGGCAGCGGCGATAGGGACTACCGTCCCAGAGACTCGTCGTCTTCTCGAAGAAGAACTTACAGCCATTCTTCATATCCCAATGATCCTCCCCCTCCTTCAGAGCACAGTACGGAAAAATCTGCTCAGAAGGGATCTCAATTTGAAGCTCCTCGTGACCAACACTCTGGTTCGTCCACCACCAAGCAATCTTGTGAGGCTCATAAAAAGTCTGTGACCTCGGATAGGCATACTCCTCAAACCCCTGCACATGATCCATCGACCGCTGAAAAATTTTCCGAGCTTAAAGCCACATTTCCAAAGAAATGCTTCGACGGGTTGAAATTTCTTCCAGCAATTCATCCTATTCCAAGGCACATAAAACAAAGTGCCATCGCCTGTAACAACAATGTCTATGTCCAACACGATGCGTTTGTTCATTTGGCAGAAAAAGATTTAGAAGTTTCTATGGAACGTCAGCGCGAAATCGATCGCCTGAAACTTGAAGCCATCCATGATAAAGATATTATTAAAGCCCAGGATGAAGAGCTTTCCTTGTACAAATCTGAACTTGAGGCTGCCCAGCAAAACGCTAAAGATACAGCTGAGGCAGTCAGCCATCCGGAAGCCACTCACAAAAAGGAAATTGATGAAGCAGTTCAACGTAGTGGTGCTCTAGCCTTAAAAAAAGACTCCATCTAGAAAGAAAATGATATCCTTGCTCGACGAGTTAAAGAACTGGAGGAGCACTGCTTAAAGAAAAAGAAGAGAAAACCGCTGCACAAAAAAGTCGCAGCGATATTGCAAGGAAATCATCGCAACGCGACTCTTAAAGACGAAGCTTGACGAGGAGCTTTCTAAAGCTGGAGCGTTAAAGGATGCAGCCCGTGAGGAGGGCAAAAGAATGGCGCTGACAGAAATCGATTCTTGCCTTGAGTCAATTGATGAAGCCGGCAGAGAAGAAATTAAATGCTTATTTGATCCTCCTATTGATGAATATAATGCTCGAGTTATCATGCATCGAGATCTATCATTTTTGGGCAAGGGTTACCTCGAATCGTTAGCCGAAGCATGGGATACTCTAATAAAAAATTAAGCGAGTGGAGCTGGGTACCGAAGAGATTGATGAGGATTCTCTTATGAACGAAGTGCTTCGAGGAAACGAGCCTTCCGACTTATCTGCGGTCAAAGCCCTCTACGGAAGAGATTCCTCCTCATCTAAAGGGAAGGACGATGTTGCTGGCCCATCCGGAATTGAGTCTCCAATTCCTCCTACCGCCCAGTTGGCTGGTTTCTCATCAGTTGATCCTTTCGAGCAGCATGTTGGCTCTGACCTAGAAAAACCTGGGCTTGATGTTCACGTTCTTTCTTCTATTCCAGAGGGCGAGACTCCTAAAATAGCTGAGAGTCAACCGAAAGTCGGTGTGTGATTTTTCTTTCCAAGGTTGAAAGGACCATCGCTTTTGATGAACAATAGATGTATTCTAACACTTATCCTTTATGACTCCATGTAGATCATTCTGATCCTGAACCAACTCCAAGGAGCGATGTTGCCACGGAGAAGGAAGAAAAAATAGCAGAAGAGCTACACACTGGGGATACTCCCGGACCCGATGCCTAGGTAATTGGAGCGCTCGATGAGGACAAGACCGAGAATCCCTCGCCTGCGGACGAACATGACGAGGTTGAAATCACGGGCTCTTCCGAACCTACTTCAAAACTTAGCATAGGGGAACGAATCGCAGAGGAGGAGAAAAAGAAGGCCGAAATTAAGATTGAACCTCGGGTGATGGAACTCGATAATCCTTTAAATAGGCCCTTGAAGATAATCCTCCCCGGGGGGTACACACCTATGAATGTCCCTTCTCCTGCCCCGGATTCCGCCTCGCTAGGAAGTAGAGGGTCCAAGAAGAAGCGCTTGGCTGAAGAGTCTTCGGGGAAACCGAAGAAAGAGAAGAAGTCAAAGAAGTAATTATCTTCTCGTCATACCTCGCTCCGCCTAAGTCATGTAATTGTTTCTATTTACTTTTATAGTCATTGTGAATAGACTTTTTGCTCCGAGTTTAGGAGAAGTTGTAATGGAACTGAATCTTCGATTAGTAAATAAATAAAATTTTATTTCTTTCTTTTCGATGATTTTCGCTATTTAGCTCGTCATCAACTAGTACTAGGCATTCAAAGTTTTATGGGCCATGTAAGCACCAGTTTGATTCGACATGACTTGGAGATTTCAGAATTGCTTATATTTTAGTCCGCGCTTCGGGGACTTAGAGATTCTATGAATCGTTTGTACGCTAGTCCGCACTCCGAGGACTTAGAGTACTCTAGCCCGCGCTCTTGGGACTTAGAGATTTTTAAGTCGTTTATACTCAAGTCCGCACTCTGGGGACTCAGAGTACTCTAGTATGTGCTACGGGGACTTAGAGATTTTTAAGTCGTTTATACTCTAGTCCGCACTCCGTGGACTCAGAGTACTCTAGTCCGTGCTCCAGGGACTTAGACATTTTTAAGTCGTTTATACTCTAGTCCGCACTCCGTGGACTCAGAGTACTCTAGTCCGCACTCCGAGGACTTAGAGATTTTTAAGTCGTTTATACTCTAGTCCGCACTCCGAGGGCTCAGAGTACTGTAGTCTGTGCTCCAGGGACTTAGATATTTTTAAGTCGTTTATACTCTAGTCCGCACACCGGGGACTCAGAGTATTCTAGTCCGTGCTCCGGAGACTTAGAGATTTTTAAGTCGTTTATACTCTAGTCCGCACTTCGGGAACTCAGAGTACTCTAGTCCGCGCTACGGGGACTTAGAGATTTTTGAATCATTTATACTCTAGTCCGCACTCCGGGGACTTAGAGATTTTTATTTTATCGATTGACTTTTAATTTTGTGTGTGCGTTCATACCCCGGATAGAATAATGTAATTTAATTTTTTGCCATGGAATTATGACACACGGAACATCAACAGTTCATAGAAAGACGGCTTTAAGCCTTTATTGATCATAACAAATAGGAACAAACTAAGTTGTCTTATGACATGCTGAAAACAAAGAACAACAAAAGAAACATATACGGGAAACAATTGCTACTAAAGTGCAAAAGAAATAGGTTAAATGTAATAACGATGCAAATGCTCGCTATTCCATGCTCTAGGGAGTGTCATGCCATCGACAATCGCTAGCTTGAAGGTTCTTTCTCCAAGCTTCTGTTCGATGACGTATGGACCTTCCCATGTGGAATTCATATGTGATAGGATCGGAAAAACTCGCTTCAAAACGAGATCATCCACATCAAAGATCCTCGATCGAACTTTTTCATTATAATACCGAGCGACTCGGTGCTTATATGCAGCGCCCTCAAATCGCCTCTTCGCGTTTTTCATCGAAAAAGTCCAGTGATTCCAGTAAGAGATCCTGGTTCGTCTTAGGATCGTAATGAGTCACCCGGTGAGAGGGAACTTCAAGTTCCACGGGTATAACAGCTTTAGTGACGTATGCCAAGGTGAATGGAGTGTGGCCAGTCATGGACTTGTGGGTGGTCCAGTAAGCCCAGAGTGCTGTTGGAAGCTCATCCACCCACTTGCTTCTGGCCTTCTCCAAACGCTTTTTCAATATGGATTTGATTATTTTATTTACGGCTTCAACTTTTCCATTGGCTTTTGGGTGAGCGACTACCACAAACCTTTTCTCAATGCAATATTTTTGGCAAAATTCTTTGAACTCCCTACTCTCAAACCGAGTTCTGTTGTCCATAATGATAGTTCGTGGGAGGCCAAAATGGCATATGATGTTTCGCACAACAAAATTAATGACCTTTTTGGTGGTGATCGTAGCTAAGGGTTCTGCTTCTGCCCACTTGGTAAAGTAATCGACCGCAACAATTGCGTATTTTGCACCACCTTTGGAGATTGGCAAGGAGCCGATTATATCGATCCCCCATATTATAAATGGCCAAGGACTAACCATTTGTGTGAGTTCCATCGGTGGAGCTCTCGGAATCTTCATATACTTTTGACATTTGTCGCATCTTCTCACATAGTCTGCAACGTCTCGATTCATGGTTGGCCAATAATATCCATAGCGGATGACCTTTTTGGCTAGCGTCTCCCCTCGTATGGTCGCTACATTCTCCTTCATAAACTTCTTTCAAGACCCGCTTTATCTCATTGTGGGCGATGCACCGAAGTAAAGGAATCGAGAATCCTTTCCAATAAATTACTCCATCCTGCATTATATATCGTGAGGCTTTGGGAATGACTTGTCGTCTTTCGTTCTTTCTTTCGGGCAAAGTCTCGTGTAGTAGGTATTGCTTGATCGGGGTTATCCATGACTTCCTCTCAATTTGTGTTTCTAACATAGAGTCTACTTCCATCTCGTTTATACTCTGGGCATGTAAGATTTCAACGGGAACCAAACGCATCCGCTGTGCATCACCAATACTTGCGATGCCAATGAATCGGCTTCTCCATTTTGTTCATGCGGTATAGGCAAAATATCGTAATATTCAAGGTCTGCCAACCGTTCTTGAACCCGAGCATGTTATGGGGCAAGTCTCTGCCCCTTTGTTTGGTAGTCTCCTCGTACTTGATATAACACCAATTGTGAGTCACAAAAGATTTCGATCGATTTCACTCCGAGTTCCCTAGTAATTTTTAAGCTAGCAATCAATAATTCATATTCGGCTTCGTTATTTGTAGCTGGGAAATCGAGCTTCAAAGCATAACAAATTGATCGGGTTTCGGGAGTCACAAGAATAAAACCAGCCCCAGAACAACGGTCGTTGGATGCCCTATCGGTGTATAATTTCCATAGAATGGGGGGAATAACATCATCACTACTCGGCTCGTCTGATATGGTGAATTCTGCAATGAAGTCTGTTAGCGCTTGCCTTTGGACAGCCCTCCGTGGAAAGTAGGTGATATCGAATTGACTCAACTCAATATTCCATTTCAGCAGCCTTCCAGAGATTTCTGGTCGTTGGAGTACCTGTCGCAGAGGTTGATCAATATAAACACCGATCGTGTGTGCTTGAAAATATGGACGAAGCATGTGTGATGCAACAACCAAGAAGTAGGCTAGCTTCTCAATTTAAGGATAATTTCTTTCCGCCCCCGTTAGACGTTTACTGACATAGTACACTGGCTTTTGAATTCGGTCCTTCTCGCAAACCAAGGCTGTACTGATGGCATGCTGAGACACGGTCAAGTATACATGTAACACTTCATGGTCTACAGGCTTTGACAGAACCGGGGGACTTTCCAAATGTCTTACCAGAGCTCGAAATGCATCCTCACAGTTGGGCGTCCATTCAAAGTTTCTCTTCCCTTTCTTTATCACATCGAAGAAGGGAATACACTTGTCGGTCGCTCTTGATATGAATCGACTCAACGTGGCAACTTTTCCATTCAGGCTTTGTGCTTGCTTTATAGTTCTGGGCGCTTGTATGTCTCGAATAGCCTGAACCTTTTCCTGGTTAGCTTCAATTCCACGTGCAATGACAATAAAACCCAAAAACTTTCTTGACGCAACACCAAAGGAACACTTCAGTGGATTGATTTTCATTCTGTAGTATCCAAGTATATCAAATATCTCCGCTAAGTCTCGAATGTGGTCATTTGACTGCCATGACTTCACGAGCATGTCATCCACATAAATTTTCATTGTTCTACCAATTTGGTCTTTAAACATCCGATTTACCGAGCGCTGATAAGTCACTCATGCGTTCTTTAACCCAAAAGACATCACCACATAACAATACAGTCCGACGTCCGTGACAAAACTAGTGTGTTCCTGATCTGGAATGTGCATCGGGATTTGATTGTATCCCGAATACGCATCCATGAATGACAATAACTCGTGTCCTGCTGTTGAGTCGACCAGCTGGCAATCCTGGGTAAAGGGAAAATATCCTTAGGGCATGCCTTGTTCAGGTCTGAGTAATCAACACAAGTCCTCCATTTCCCATTCGCTTTTCTCACTAGTACGGGGTTAGAAAACCATTCAGGGTAGAGGGCATCGCAGACGAACTCATTGGCTTTGAGTTTGTCCACCTCCTCCCTGAGAGCAGCAGACCTCTTCGGGTCCATACCTCTCCTTTTCTGTTTTACTGGTACATATTTTGGATCAATGTTCAACATATGACTTGCGATGGCGGGAGAAATCCCGCACATATCAGAGTGGGTCCAAGTGAAAACATCCAGGTTCGCTCGGAGGAAATCAGTTAGATCCTCAGTCATCGAGGGAGTGAGTTGTGATCCAATCTTAAGCACCCTTGATGGGCCATCATGGCTGACTGAAATGTCAATCGTCAGTTCACCGGTGCAGCTTTAGACTCCTTAGGCTCTTCATCATCGTCTCTCGGATCTATGTCTCTATAGATCTGACCCTGCTGCCCGAGCCAAGGCTCGGGCACTACTTGTCAATTTTGTGCAACCTGGATGCGGACAAAGTTGTCCACAACCTTTCCCTTCTCTCTTCACTGAGCCTCTTTCAGCTCAGCCACATAACATGCACGACCAGTCGCTTGATCGCCATGCACTACCCCGACTCCTCTATCCGTCCGAAACTTCAAAGTTAAACACCACGGGGCCAAAGCTGCCCGAAACTCTACAAGGGCTGGTCGGCCCAGAAAAACATTATACGGGGAATCAACCTCCCACACAATGAACGGTAGGATTCGTACCCTCCTACGTTCACCTTCTCCTAACTCAACTGGTAATTCAACAAAACCTATCGCGTCAGTGGCTGCACCATTAAAACCGTGAATGCGGGCTTTAGATGGTTTCAAATCCTCTACCTCCATATTCATTTGGTCATATGCCTTTTTGAAGATAATATTCATAGAACTCCCACAATCAATCAATGTCCTTCTCACCAATGCCGACCCAATCGTTGCTGAGATGACCATCGGGTCAATGGTAGGTGCCTCCACCTAATCGACATCTCTGCTGCTGAACACTATATCGTCCATCAAATTTCGCTGCTATTTAGCTAGGGCCCCATCTTCTGTGTTTGAACAACATTCAAAATCCGAATGCTTTAGGGTGCTAGCATAACGCTCTATTTCTTGCCAATTCTTGTCTGCCGGGTAAGGCCCACCGACTATCATGTTTATGACCAATCTACCTCCAGTCCGAACAGGTTCCTCAGGTCGATGTGGAGCCTGCTCGCGATTGGGGTGGGATGTCCCATGTCCGCCTTCCTGCGAATTCGTAACAAACTGCTGTAATTATTTCTATCAAATCGGCTTTTCTATAGCATCATTGAGGTGTCTAAAGTCCTCAGTATTATGTCTGTAAATCTCATGAAAGCGACAATACTTCCCAGTCTGCTTTTGTTCCTCAGTGGATTCTTTTGGGCGCGGCTTTCGGTATTGGAATATATTACAAGTTGATAAATAAATATTCTTCAGAGATGCGTTCAAAGGAGTGTATTTGTTGTAGGTTGGGATCCTTGGTTTCCACTTTCCAGCTTCCCTCTTCCTTCCGAAACTTCCTCCTCCGGATCCTTTAGACTGCTCGTGCTTGTTTTGAACATTGACCTGGACGTTTCCAGAGTTGTCGCCAGATTGTTTTACCACAATATTGCTTTGCACCGTCACCTTGCCAGGCCCTGGCGCACTGCCACGCCTCATCCACCTGGCTTCCTCCCTTCTTATAAATTGGTGCGCCTTTGAATAAAAACGTTCCAGGGTAGCCGGAGGTTTTCCTGCGAGCCAATCACCAAACTCTGAGTCTGGATCTACTCCTCGCATCACAACCATAAGCATAGCATGGTCATTCGGGTTGCTAACCTCGGTAGCAGCAACGTGAAATCTTTGCAAATATTCCTTTAAGGACTCCCTTAGAGCCTGGATTACACTGGATAAAGACATCACGTCTTTTGGTCGAGTGGTATGAATTCTGAACTACTCCACAAATTTCACCGCTAACTCATCAAATCTGGAGATCGATCGCGGAAGAAGTCTGGTGAACCACATGGTAGCGATTCCAGATAGGGTTATTGGGAAACACCTACATTTAGTCACATCATTTGCCCTAGCCGAGTCCATCATCCACTCGTATCTCATTACATGCTGTCGGGGCTCAGTCTTCCCCTCATAGGCTGGAATAGTCGGCATGCTGAACTTCCGGTGGTACTCAGCTTGTAGGATAACATCTATGAGCAGAGTATGACTCCAAGCTGTACCCCAATCGTTGTTAGATAAGCCCTGATTTTCTCTCATCAGCTGTCTGACCATAGCTGATAAATCCTGGGGTCTGAATGGGAGGTGGAAAGTTGGACCCCGTCTTGCGTGACCGTTCCGGCTGGTGCCTCCTCGGTTGGTGATCTCCCAAATGCGTGTTCTGAGGACATGCTTCGCTACGACCCTGGTGAGCCAGTCGGCCTGCTGCCTCTCATGTTCCAGATCCTAAGTTTCCCGTTCCAACTTGAGTGCGATTTTCCAGCTGCAAGTAAGGGGCCACGGTTCCAGGTAGGGAACCTAGACCATTCATGTTGGATTGATCTGCTACACCTATTTGCGCTGTTTCAATTCTACGGCATCTACGCCTGGGATGTTCATCATATGAAGCGGAGCTGTCAGATGATGAGTAGGTAGCGTGACTTCCTCTAGCATTCTGATGTTGTTGTTAAGTAATCTGGGTCATGAGATTGGCGTTAGCTTGAATCTGATCGTTAAGTTGTCTCCTACTTTCCACGAGTTCTCTCATAAGCTCGTTGAACTCTGTCCTTGTAACAACTTCTGTTTGGTTTAGGATGGTGGCGGTCCTTGCACCTGGATTAGCTTGTTGATTACTGGGTCCTACTTGTTGGATGCTAGTGATCTCGTTGACATTCGCATTGTGGGAGGCTGATCTGGTACGTGGTCTTCCCATTGTAGAGTTATCGATCGGAACTCTGAGTGGAATCTATGAACTCTTGAGAATGAATTTGGATCTCCATTGGGGGATTTCTTCAATCCAGTAGCGAAAAAGTAGATCCTAACAGCTTGAGAATGTGGTTCTCAATGAAAGCACCAAAATGCTAGCACCAAAATTGGTCACTAACACCCAAGAATAGATTTGTGTAGAGAGAGTAATGAAGATAGTAAACTAAAACAGAGTAATATATGCAAAACTAACATCAGAAACAAGAACACCAGAATTATATGGTTCGGCGTAACTGCCTACGTCCACTGTTAATGTAATCTTTATTGCCTTTCTCAAAGACTTGAATACAGATACAATCCGTAAACAAACAACTCGAATACAAGTTTGAACTGAGAAGAGTGGGTACAAAAAATGGCAGAGTATCCCTGGTGTTCTCGAAAAAAAGGTCCCTTCAATTGTTTCCCTACCCCTCTATTTATAGACGAAGATAGGCTGGTTCTCCTACGTAGGCCCATGACCAAAATACTCTAGCCTACAACTGATAACTTTTGTTTACCGGACTGAGCAGACCGAGCCAAGTTTGCCGAACGACACTGGCCAAGCGGCAAAATGGCGAACCGGGGCGTCTTGATGAATAGCTCAAAGCAATCTCTCTAGTGGCTCGAAGTGAGTAACAGTGCGACTCGAAGCGATGACATGCTGATTGCCTCGTTTTGGAGTGGAATTGATAACCACCAACTCCACTAGTATGCACCGAATGAGGTATGCTGAACTACTATGACCAAACCACGAACGCCGAAAATAGGACTGAACAAAGCACCTTAGCTGATCCATGCCTAGCTTCCCTTCCTTGACCGAGCAACAACTGTTGAAACATCTGGACCGAATGACACATACTGACCCATTCAGACCGAACGAAACATGGCCTTCCCTTATCGAGCGACGCATGACTTTGCGCTTTTAAGGCTGGACCAAAATCAGCCGAACGACCAAGGCCGAACCAAATCCACACCGATCCACTATGTCTGAAATCATTTCAACCGAACCACTTGCTCTTTCCCATCTTGGCCGAACTACCCTAACTTCACTACGGCGCTGAGCTGCCTTGGCCGAGCCAGTGCTAAACATACTGAGCCATGTACTGGCCGAACCAAACTTTAGTTACACGGGTCGCTTATACTTCCACCTCTTTCTTAGCTTGAGTCTCGTCTGAGTTCAACCGTAGGTTCTGCGACCACCGCCATGTAGCCAGGCCTAGGTGCCGGGTAACATATAGCAAGTTGAAAGTTGGAGACATGATAACTCTATGAGATTTAGTTTCTGTGTGAGGTTAAGAAACGCTTTTGCGTTGTTGGTGCGAGGAGACCAGGATCGGTTTATCCGAAAATCACTTCGGACCAACATTTATGCGACAATTGTGTAGGTTGGTTGTGATGATATTGATATTCAAGATTTTCATAGTGGAGGACTTCTTGTTGATCGTTTGGGGTTAAAATCCCAATATACATCCAGTAGCAGTAGTCTCTTCGTTATGAAATATCCATTGCAAGGACTATTCGCTACTAATCCTAGGGATTTCCCGACAGGATGTGGTAGGAAAGTACCTTCGGTTTGTCCTGTTCTTGGACAACTTGTGTGGATGTTTGTCTGACATTGCATTTCTAAAAATTACGTACATTGGTTTTTAAAAACGTACATCAGTTGGTGGCGAAGAAGGCAACTTCTCTTAGCTTAACACCCTCCTTGAGACGTGCAAGCTCAAAGGTTGTATTTTTGTGAAAGGCAATTAGTAGTCAACGAAAATGGCCGTGTAGCATTCAAAGTGATGTGATATGTGATTTGTGAAAGGTAATCGTTACCTCAGGCCTCATCAACCGGAAATGACCAAAACAGGGTTAGATGTAGTAGGGCTAAGTGGGTCGCTCCCATTAGGATATGATCATCCTCTTCTAGATATATCTTTACACACTATGACATCGTGTATCTAATTATTCTGATTTGTATGCTATGAGGGCCCTAGGTAAAAGTCGATAAAGACCGGAGGATGACATATTCGGTACCATCTAGTTATAGAGGTGGACTGGTCTTGTGTTGATAGAGGGCAGATGTTCTGTGCCTCGGGACATCCATCTAGAGGTGTACCCATCGGAAGGTAGTCCCTTCACCTGGTCATTTGTATGGAAATCCAAACTCCACTACGAGCTGCGGTTTTGTTTGTATTGGTGTAATGAATAGCCCCGAAATGCTATATGGGTAACCATTTCGGCTATGATTAATATTATTTGTATATACTAGACACTATTATAATATCAGATGATTTGATATAAAAGGTTTTAGTTATCGTAAGGTAAAAACATGTCCATGTTTATGTGTGGGCGTGTCTTACGAGATACTTTTGTTTTGATAAAGGAAAAGTTTGGTAATTTAATAAATTCAGTTGAGTGTGTTTCTCACGTTGGTTTACCAGACTGATTCGGGTGTTCTTCCCTTTCAATGCTCGGGGCAGACCGAGTATATTTACAGGTTTAGATTTGGTGTTTTTGGAGCTTCAGCAGGAGAGCTGGAGATCTTCATTTTTGTATGCACGTATCTGTTTTGATTATCTGCTGCTTAGTTGTTTATATTATCAGCAATTGTGAGGATAGGTTATTATAACTGTCCAGGCTGATAATTAGTGATTGATTGTTGAACTCTAATTGATGTATATATATACAGTTTCTGTTCTGTAAAGATCATTGATATGATATTATATGCTATTCCACTACGATGTGAGATTCTGTATTGTTCTGTTTGGTTCTATCTTCTCTCTTTCTTCTCTTCTCTTCTTCTCTCTTCTTTTCTTTCTCTTCACTTTCCGTCAGTTTGTGCATTTTGGGTCAGACTTGTGTGGTTTATTGTCGATTCAAAGGGTACGAATTTGCGGTTCGTCACAGTTTGGCATGGATCTAAGTGATTTATATCACTATCTTGTTAGTATATATTGTGTAGATATATGTTGTGTTTGAATTATAAAGTAAAACTGACATTAACTAAGTAAAGTTATAAACTTTGGACCCTTTTGCTTTTGAAAGGAAATGAAAATTTTATATTAAATAACATCTCTTCTATTATCTTCTTGAACATACGGCATGGCCTTGACTTGATGTTTAAATGGTTGTTTAACTTGTGTGTTAAATTGAAGTAAGTTTGAAAGTGTTTGAAGTAAGAACAGTCGTTATAAGCGCACTTTCGAATCTCTTATTTTCGGGAATTTTTGTAAATAAATGGGAAGATATTCTTAAGGGTTTCTTTCCATGATTATTAAGTATCCTAATGGTAGTACTTACTATAAAAATTTCAAGTCTTAAATCTTTTGTTAAAGTTGTTAAACTTAGTTACAAAGATCGTGTTTTTCAATATGTTCTTTAACAAGGACTTTTAATAGCATTTATAAATGCTGCAGTAAGTCGCTTATGGTTTTAAGCGTTTGAAAATGATATTTTCATTTGGCATTTTTCTCTAATATTTTTAGAGATGTTTTCAAACGTATCTTGAAGTATTTTAAAGTTGGTTTGAAGTTTAAACATATTTTTAATAATTACGTATAAATTTAGAAAAAGGTAATTGACTAGGCTTTACACTAAAATCCGATGAGGTAGACTTCTCTATTTCTGAGAGTTAAGATTGATGTTGAATAGGAATGAAGCAATAGAGATCTAATCTATCCAGCTTCACTCATAAACAAGGAATAGTTAAGTTGGAATGTCGACAATGTGTTAATCTTGTAGTTTACTTACTTGTTTAGAAGGTAATTAACTTTGCTTAATGCTAAAAGCCGACAAAGTGGCTATTTGTAAGAGTTAAGATTGGTGTCAAGTAGGGATGGAGCAATAGAGCCTTAACCTACTGGTCTTCCCTCTTGAACGAGGAATAGTGTAATACCCCAAAATTTTGTGAAAAATCATTATTGTAAAATGATTTAATTTTTGAAATATTTAGATTTAAATATGGTGAAATTTCTGGAATAAATAGTGTGCAAGTATATGTGTGCACGTGCACACTGAAATGGCACAAGGAAGAACTCCAGATTTCTTGGATTTAAAACAAGAATTAAAAAGCAATACAAACATGATTTTGCAACATGGATATTTGATTTCTGGATCATCTTAGAAAAATAAGAAAAGTAAGTTTTACTTTAAATCAGTAAACAAATTTTATTTAAAACCCAGAAAAGAAAATTATATATATATATATATATTTGTAAACCTGTATACATATAGGTGCATATGTTTCTGAAATTGAAAAGGAATTAAATAAGCCTAGATAAGATATGTATACAAATATACATTTTTAAATACTGAAAAATATATATATAAGCAAGTGAAACTATAACATTAAAATGACATGAAATGTGATACAAGTCAATATGCTTGTATAGGCAAAAATAGCAAAGGGAATTCTCAGGAATAATTAAAAAATAAAATAGGATAGTCACACTTTTAACATGACTAGGTGAGTGGCCATTTTCTGAAAAGTAAAAGAAGGAAAATGCAGCCTTTAAATTGGTTAATATGGCCGGGGTATTATGAATGAAAAATGCATGATGCTAGCCAGGACAGAAATGGAATTCTGTTTTAACAAAACCCTAGTGGAAAGATGTATATAAATAGGCAATTTTAGCCTGTAGAATTATTTTACCCCGAGCTGCACAAAAATAAGAAAAGAGGAAAAATATTGGAAGGAAGGAGAAAATACTCATACAAGGATTTTCTGGATTAATAAGAAGAAATATTTAGGTGAGTAATCTCACTGAGTTCATGGCATTAAGACCTGAGATGAGGCAGCCACTTTTTATATTGCCATTTATATATTTCTGGTTTTTGATGTATATGATTTCATCAATGCTTTTTGGATGTCTTATTTTAAATCTGATATGATTTAATATGGATGATTTTGATGATCTTTGATTGGTTGAGACATTTGTCTTTGGATGAGTATTATACTGTTTTATTTATACTCATAAATGTTAAAGTTTAGGATCTTAAAAATTATATAGAGAATACTCTCAACTGTTATACATCTATGGCATGGAAACTTTACAAAAAATGTTGGGAGCTGCATTATACTTGGTATAAGTGCTGAGGCTTGAAAAAAAAAATGTTAAGGGTGCAATAGAAATTTTCTAAGTGCTGAGCCCTTAATCAAAAAAAAAAAGAAACCCACAAGCTAAAATTATGATTGAACCAGATCCTGAATCTGAATCAATCATAAAGGCTTGCAGATCAATATAACATGCCATGCCTCTTTTACAGTTGAAAATGTTCTTATATTTTACTAAGATCAAGACATATTGACCCCATTTAGGAAATAACTGTCTGCTTATTTCTGAGGAGAATTATGCTAGGAAAGATTATGGATGTTTCCATGTTTGCAGTGACATGTTCACTTAGCATATTTGATGATAGGATTTAAGACAATACACTAGTAAATAAACTAGGGAAGGGAAGGCCAAGAAGACTGCTGGAATGCTTGTCATATTTGAAGTATGCAAGTTGGCACATGGTTTGTTTAAGCCCTGAGATCTTTGTGCAATGATGTGAATTAGTTCATTGCAATGTGTCCCAGTGATTCCTTAATAGCAGATGAGGCAGGGATTTAAATTGAATAATACAACCTGTAAATGAAGAAATAGGAATATGGATATTTCTTAGGTTGAATGGTATGGAACCAAGATGGTTCCAGTGAATGCAATGGTTGCAAATAGATAATTATGTTTACATGATTATGTATGCAAGTGTAAGAATGATAAATGAATATATCATACCTGAATCAACTTAATTATACTATGTTAAAGTAATTGATTGCAGAAATTTGCTAAAATAACAAGTTAGTACCCTTATATTCTCTATTGCTTAATATCATGAATGTATTGATGTTACTCATACCAGATCATAGATCTGACCCTTGTTTGCTCATGGCATATGGGGTGTCTCATTTTAAAATGAGGCAGCCACTCATGCTCTTTCAGGTAACCCAGGCACTAAGTAAAAATGAAGTTATGGCTAATATGGAGGAGTGAATGAACATGCTAGCTAGTTTCAATAAGAGCTTAAATTGAATTATATCTACATGTATTCAGGAAAAATTTTATGTTTCTAAGATTTCCAGTCATGTATTGAATATTTTATGGTTAGTGATCAAGTTGCCTTTATGTTCTGTAAAGTGTCAGATTAAATTTGTTGTTCTGTTGAAATTGTTGTGTGTTAAGGTTTGATTTGTTTTTGAAGTAGTGTCTGAAACATAAACAAGAAAAATATGCTCAAGTATCAGCTATAAAAATCTGGTAAGAAATATACAATTATGTGAACTACTGTTTTGCATAATTTATATTATGTATTAGCTAATCTTGAGACATAACAGAGCACTGAGTTTTAGAATAAAACCTGGATTTAGCAAGAAGTAAACTTAAGGATTTTAGTTTCTTTTTACTGAAATGCTTTGTAAATAAGTTTGAATTCATTTCTGAATTGTATTGAGAAAAGTAAAATGTTTTTAAAAGCTTCAGACAGAATGCAATGAATGGTATCTCCATTGCTTTGAACTAGTGTGTAGCAGATACAGGATTCATGAGTTATCCAGCTTCAAATAAATGAAGTATTGGTTGATCATGATAGATTGTATTCTGACCATAAAAATGCATTTCAAAAGCTTAGTACATTTAGCACTTGTTTCACCCAGTTTTCTGGAAAATGAGCAAAGATATTGACATGTACATGTATATCTGTGTACATGTTGATATCTGGGCAAAAATATAAACCTAAATTCCTAGAACAGTGTAGGAAGGGGCTTCAAAAATAATAAAGTAGGAATTATTGTTTTGTATGTTAGATTATAGGCAAAAATTCAACATATATGTGCAAATATAGGTAGATATCAGATTTCAAACCCTACAGGAGAAATAAAAGAAAAACAAAAATTGTGTTTGAACCGACCAGCATAGCACTCGAACTCGTGACCTCTCATGTATAAGTTAGGCGCGTTTCCATTACGCCTAGATGTTGCTTGTGTTCACTTAGGATCCACTTTCTTTTAGCCTGATTTTGACACTATACAGACTTTAACACAATCATCTATATTAAAAGCTTGTTTACCACTGATTATTACTTGATCATTTCTTAATTAGTATAACAGACTAAAGTACATGTTTCCAGTGGATTTTATGGTCAAAAATCAATTAATCTGAATTGCCAAAATCTAAATCAAACAGAATGTTCTTGTATAAAAAAAATAAAGTATATACTCTGAATTTAAACAAGAGGAACACATATATCTTCATATGTATGTGTATGTTATTAGATATACACTGATATATTTATATTGGTAAGTTATTTTGATCCTGGATATATTTTGTTATTGGAGAAAGAAAATGACCCTGGGAAATATATTTGTAATGGATGATATATCTATATATCATCTCTAAAAAAAAAATCCTTATAAAATTAGGGTGGAAATAGAAGGGTCATTTCAGTTGGTATCAGAGCACTTGGTTGCATTGATTGTTAAGTATTATAGAAATGTATTATGTCTGTTTGATTTGGATGAAATAATTTAGATAAGAAAATAGAAATTATAGAAGTACTCGTAATATACTAATACCATTTGCCCAGAATTTAGTTAGCAGACCATGGTAGGAAGAGGATCTCATCACAATGCAGGACCCAGTGCACCTCAAATGCTTGATATGCAAGAATTTGTGAGGGTTTTAAGAGATGGAATTGGGCATAGGCCTGAGAACCCACATGAAGAGCTTTCAAAACTACTGAAGACTTATTCCAATTTGGGAGGCAGGAGTTTTGAAGGAACTGAGAGTGTGATGGAAATTCAAGCATGGTTGAGAACACTTGATAGGATTTTTAATGACATGCAGTTGGATGACCAAAGGAAGAGGCAAGTAGCTTCTAGACAACTGAAAGGGGTAGCTTTAAGATGGTGGGAGGTGATCATAGCTGGAAGAAATGAAAATGAAATCACTTGGAATCAGTTCAAGGAGATGTTGGAGGCAAGATTTGTACCAGCATCAGCCAAGACCACTTTGCTTGAAGAATTTGTCAAACTTAGGCAGGGAACTTTGAATGTCACTGAATACACTCAAAAGTTTGAGGGGCTATCCAATTATGGAGCAATGCTAGTGGCAGATGAAGCATCCAAAAATGATAGTTATATAAAAGGACTGAACCCAGGACTTAGCAGAGCTATGCTACCATATGCAGATAGAACATTTGATCAAGTAATTGATCTGGCCTTGAAACTGGAACAACATGACAAAGAAAGAGAGAAATATAGGAATTTTAAGAGCAACAACAAGAAGGATAAGGGAAGATATCACCCTTATGATAAAAAGAAGGAGGAGGCAGACAACAGGAAGAGTAAAGATACAAAAGCCAATGATACTAAGAAGAAATTGGTTTGCCATCATTGTGGAAAAGAAGGACACATCAAACCAAGGTGCCCAGAGTTAAAAGGAGGAGCCTTCAAATGCTACCTATGTGGGAAAGAGGGGCATATGAAGAGGAACTGTCCTGAGAATAAACAGCAAGGGAAATTGGCAACTTTGGAAGGTAAAGGCAAATCTGCAGTGAAAATTGATGCTGAAAATCATGGCCAAGTGGAAGGTACATTACTCATTTGTGCCATACCCATACCAGTAGTATATGATACTGGAGCAACACACTCTTTGATTTCCTATGAATTAGTTAAAGTGTTAAAATTAAACTGCATATTGGTTGAAACCCCATTGCTTGTACAAAGTCCCCTAGGGAGTTCTAGTGTTTTGAACATGAATTGTGTGGATGTGGAGTTAAACATAGGAGGAAATATTTCTATTTCCAATTTATATGTTTTAAATTACCCAAATATAGGAGTTATATTGGGGGTAGATTGGTTAAGGCAATTTAAAGCCATAATTAATTTAGACTCATCCACCATATCATTGCAAAATTCTAGAGGCCAGAGAATCACAGTTCTATGTGAAGTAGCTAAGGAAGGGAAATTGTATCATTTAGTTGACTTAGAAAAAGATCTGAGTGAACTAACCATTGAAGAAATTCCCATAGTTAATGAATACTTGGATGTGTTTGGGGAAGTTAAGGGTGTTCCACACCACAGACC
Organism: Allium fistulosum; assembly: GCA_030737815.1. NCBI lineage: Eukaryota > Viridiplantae > Streptophyta > Magnoliopsida > Asparagales > Amaryllidaceae > Allium > Allium fistulosum. The sequence continues at coordinate 714,261,553 of CM060906.1, read as the reverse complement.
AGTTGAGTTCCAAATTAATCTCATTCCAGGAGCAAGTCCAATAATCAAGAAACCTTATAGAATGGGGCCAAGTGAACTGAAAGAATTGAAAAATCAGTTGGAAGAATTAGAAGGCAAGGGATTTATAAGGCCAAGCAATTCCTGCTGGGGTTCTCCAGTAGTGTTTGTAAGAAAACATGATGGTACCTTGAGAATGTGCATAGATTACAGGGAACTAAATAAAGTAACCATCAAGAATAAATATCCATTGCCTAGAATAGATGATCTCTTTGACCAACTCAGTGAAGCTAAAATATTTTCTAGACTAGACTTAGCATCATGATTCCATCAAATGAAGGTTGAAGACTCAAGTGTTAAGTATACTGCATTTAACACAAGATATGGTTTATATGAATTTTTGTTTATGCCATTTGGTTTGACAAATGCTCCTTCATATTTTGTTGATTTAATGAATAGAATATTTAGAGATTATTTAGACAAGTTTGTACTGAATTTTATTGATGACATTTTGATTTATTCTAAGACAGTGGAAGAGCATAAAAATCATTTGCATTTAGTTTTGTCAAGACTAAGGGAAAATGATTTAAAGGCAAAATTTTCAAAATGTGCATTTTGGAAAGAAGAAGTGCATTTTCTTGGGCATGTTATCTCTGCCAAAGGAATATCAGTAAACCCTAATAAGGTAGTGGCAATCCAAGCATGGAAAAGGCCTAGTACCATCAGTGAGATTAGATCATTTATGGGGATGGCAGGATATTATAGGGGATTTATAAAAGATTTCTCAAAAATATCATCACCACTTACCAATTTAACTAGAAAGAACCAAGCCTTTGTATGGACAGAAAAATGTGAGCAAGCTTTTATCAAAATAAAGGAAGCTCTGATTAATGCACCAGTATTGAGAGTGCCAGAAGGAAATGAAAATTTGGTTGTGTACACTGATGCAAGTGGCTCTGGGTTAGGGGCTGTGTTGATGCAGCAAGACCAGGTGGTAGCCTATGCATCTAGGCAATTAAAGCCACATGAAACCAGGTATGCAACCCATGATCTTGAACTAGCAGCAGTTGTGTATGCTTTGAAACTTTGGAGACATTATTTGTTAGGTGCCAAATTCATTTTGTACACTGATCATAAGGCACTGAAATATTTATTCTCACAAAAAGATTTGAACATGAGGCAACATAGATGGGTAGAGTTCCTAGCTGCCTATGATCTAGATATACTGTATACACCAGGCAAGGCAAATAAAGTTGCAGATGCCTTGAGTAGACAACATGCCAAAGTAGCCATGTTGATGATGGAAGAGTTTAGGGATTTGTCTATACTTACTGATTTGGAAATTGAGGAAAACAGTAAGGTACAAATGATGTCCATTGAAGAAGGTGAAGGTAAAGGGAAATTAAGTATGATATCTCTGCAATCAGATTTACTTCTTAAGATTGGGAGAATGCAGGAACAAGACCTAAACATGGTGGAAAAGAAAATGCTCATATCAAAAGGGGAGGAAGTAATAAATTATCAAATTGATAAAAATGGTTATTTAAGGAATAAAAATAGGTTATGTGTTCCAGAAAATATAGAATTGAAGGAGGAAATATTAAATGAGTACCATAGGAGTAAGTACTCCATACACCCAGGTAGCACCAAGATGTATCAAAATTTGAAAAGAAATCTTTGGTGGAAGGGGATGAAGTTAGATGTGGCCAGATATGTTGCAAGGTGCATGACTTGCCAACAAGTCAAGGCAGAGACACAAAGGCCATCAGGACTATTGCAACCCCTTAGTATACCACAGTGGAAGTGGGAGGATATATCTATGGATTTCATAGATGGTCTTCCTAGATCTAAGAAGGGAAACACAAGTATATGGGTAATAGTGGATAGGCTAACTAAGGTAGCACATTTTATCCCAGTTAAAACAGAAAGAAATGCTCCAAAATTGGCTCAAATATTCATGAAAGAGATAGTAAGGTTGCATGGCATACCCAAAACCATTGTGAGTGATAGGGATACCATCTTCACCTCAAGGTTTTGGAAAAGTTTTCAAGAGGCCATGGGGAGTGAATTGTGCTTAAGCACTGCCTACCATCCACAATCAGATGGTCAAACTGAGGTGGTGAACAAAGTCTTAGAGGATTTGTTGAGAGCATGTACACTGGACTTTGGAGGCAACTGGGAAGACCACCTCCATCTAGCTGAATTCACATACAATAACAGTTACCAAAGCACCATAGGGATGGCACCATTTGAAGCCTTATATGGCAAGCCATGTTTATCACCTATATGCTGGGTAGAGACTGGAGAAAGGGCTGTTCTTGGACCTGAATATGTTAAAGAAACTACAGAGAAAATTGGGTTAATAAGAAAAAGAATAGCAGCAGCTCAAGATAGGCAAAAGAAATTTGCAGATAGGAAGAGAAAGCAAGTGGAATATGAAGTGGGAGACTTTGTTTTCATCAAGATTTCACCTATGAAGAAAGTCATGAGATTTGGCAAGCAAGGTAAGCTTACACCAAGGTATGTTGGACCCTATAAAATTCTGGAAAGAATTGGTACATTCGCTTACAAATTAGAACTACCAGAGGAAATGAAAGCAATGCATAATGTTTTTCATGTGTCCCAACTTAGAAGATGGGTACATGATAAAGAAGACATTTTGGAAGAGCCTACCAAAATTCAAATAAATCCTGACTTGGTTTATGAAAAAGAGCCAGTGGGGATTATAGCCAAGGAAGAAAAGAAATTAAGGAGCAAAACCTTGAAACTAGTTAAGATCCAGTGGAGTAGTGATCCTAATGACTGCACATGGGAGTTAGAGGATAAGATTAAAATGGATTATCCTAAGCTTTTTGCAAATTAAAAGGTAATTTTTTTTTTCTGGAAAAATTTGTTATGCATGGTTGATATGATTGAATTTGTTTGCTTATGCATATGTTTGATAAGTTTTCAGAAAAGAAAATGATGCTTGATATAAATGATAGAAAAATTGTGAGGACACAATTCCTAAAAGGAGGGGTGAATGTAATACCCCAAAATTTTGTGAAAAATCATTTTTGTAAAATGATTTAATTTTTGAAATATTTAGATTTAAATATGGTGAAATTTCTGGAATAAATAGTGTGCAAGTATATGTGTGCACGTGCACACTGAAATGGCACAAGGAAGAACTCCAGATTTCTTGGATTTAAAACAAGAATTAAAAAGCAATACAAACATGATTTTGCAACATGGATATTTGATTTCTGGATCATCTTAGAAAAATAAGAAAAGTAAGTTTTACTTTAAATCAGTAAACAAATTTTATTTAAAACCCAGAAAAGAAAATTATATATATATATATTTGTAAACCTGTATACATATAGGTGCATATGTTTCTGAAATTGAAAAGGAATTAAATAAGCCTAGATAAGATATGTATACAAATATACATTTTTAAATACTGAAAAATATATATATAAGCAAGTGAAACTATAACATTAAAATGACATGAAATGTGATACAAGTCAATATGCTTGTATAGGCAAAAATAGCAAAGGGAATTCTCAGGAATAATTGAAAAATAAAATAGGATAGTCACACTTTTAACATGACTAGGTGAGTGGCCATTTTCTGAAAAGTAAAAGAAGGAAAATGCAGCCTTTAAATTGGTTAATATGGCCGGGGTATTATGAATGAAAAATGCATGATGCTAGCTAGGACAGAAATGGAATTCTGTTTTAACAAAACCCTAGTGGAAAGATGTATATAAATAGGCAATTTTAGCCAGTAGAATTATTTTACCCCGAGCTGCACAAAAATAAGAAAAGAGGAAAAATATTGGAAGGAAGGAGAAAATACTCATACAAGGATTTTCTGGATTAATAAGAAGAAATATTTAGGTGAGTAATCTCACTGAGTTCATGGCATTAAGACCTGAGATGAGGCAGCCACTTTTTATATTGCCATTTATATATTTCTGGTTTTTGATGTATATGATTTCATCAATGCTTTTTGGATGTCTTATTTTAAATCTGATATGATTTAATATGGATGATTTTGATGATCTTTGATTGGTTGAGACATTTGTCTTTGGATGAGTATTATACTGTTTTATTTATACTCATAAATGTTAAAGTTTAGGATCTTAAAAATTATATAGAGAATACTCTCAACTGTTATAGATCTATGGCATGGAAACTTTACAAAAAATGTTGGGAGCTGCATTATACTTGGTATAAGTGCTGAGGCTTGAAAAAAAAATGTTAAGGGTGCAATAGAAATTTTCTAAGTGCTGAGCCCTTAATCAAAAAAAAAAAAAGAAACCCACAAGCTAAAATTATGATTGAACCAGATCCTGAATCTGAATCAATCATAAAGGCTTGCAGATCAATATAACATGCCATGCCTCTTTTACAGTTGAAAATGTTCTTATATTTTACTAAGATCAAGACATATTGACCCCATTTAGGAAATAACTGTCTGCTTATTTCTGAGGAGAATTATGCTAGGAAATATTATGGATGTTTCCATGTTTGCAGTGACATGTTCACTTAGCATATTTGATGATAGGATTTAAGACAATACACTAGTAAATAAACTAGGGAAGGGAAGGCCAAGAAGACTGCTGGAATGCTTGTCATATTTGAAGTATGCAAGTTGGCACATGGTTTGTTTAAGCCCTGAGATCTTTGTGCAATGATGTGAATTAGTTCATTGCAATGTGTCCCAGTGATTCCTTAATAGCAGATGAGGCAGGGATTTAAATTGAATAATACAACCTGTAAATGAAGAAATAGGAATATGGATATTTCTTAGGTTGAATGGTATGGAACCAAGATGGTTCCAGTGAATGCAATTGTTGCAAATAGATAATTATGTTTACATGATTATGTATGCAAGTGTAAGAATGATAAATGAATATATCATACCTGAATCAACTTAATTATACTATGTTAAAGTAATTGATTGCAGAAATTTGCTAAAATAACAAGTTAGTACCCTTATATTCTCTATTGCTTAATATCATGAATGCATTGATGTTACTCATACCAGATCATAGATCTGACCCTTGTTTGCTCATGGCATATGGGGTGTCTCATTTTAAAATGAGGCATCCACTCATGCTCTTTCAGGTAACCCAGGCACTAAGTAAAAATGAAGTTATTGGTAATATGGAGGAGTGAATGAACATGCTAGCTAGTTTCAATAAGAGCTTAAATTGAATTATATCTACATGTATTCAGGAAAAATTTTATGTTTCTAAGATTTCCAGTCATGTATTGAATATTTTATGGTTAGTGATCAAGTTGCCTTTATGTTCTGTAAAGTGTCAGATTAAATTTGTTGTTCTGTTGAAATTGTTGTGTGTTAAGGTTTGATTTGTTTTTGAAGTAGTGTCTGAAACATAAACAAGAAAAATATGCTCAAGTATCAGCTATAAAAATCTGGTAAGAAATATACAATTATGTGAACTACTGTTTTGCATAATTTATATTATGTATTAGCTAATCTTGAGACATAACAGAGCACTGAGTTTTAGAATAAAACCTGGATTTAGCAAGAAGTAAACTTAAGGATTTTAGTTTCTTTTTACTGAAATGCTTTGTAAATAAGTTTGAATTCATTTCTGAATTGTATTGAGAAAAGTAAAATGTTTTTAAAAGCTTCAGACAGAATGCAATGAATGGTATCTCCATTGCTTTGAACTAGTGTGTAGCAGATACAGGATTCATGAGTTATCCAGCTTCAAATAAATGAAGTATTGGTTGATCATGATAGATTGTATTCTGACCATAAAAATGCATTTCCAAAGCTTAGTACATTTAGCACTTGTTTCACCCAGTTTTCTGGAAAATGAGCAAAGATATTGACATGTACATGTATATCTGTGTACATGTTGATATCTGGGCAAAAATATAAACCTAAATTCCTAGAACAGTGTAGGAAGGGGCTTCAAAAATAATAAAGTAGGAATTATTGTTTTGTATGTTAGATTATAGGCAAAAATTCAACATATATGTGCAAATATAGGTAGATATCAGATTTCAAACCCTACAGGAGAAATAAAAGAAAAACAAAAATTGTGTTTGAACCGACCAGCATAGCACTCGAACACGTGACCTCTCATTATAAGTTAGGCGCGTTTCCATTACGCCTAGATGTTGCTTGTGTTCACTTAGGATCCACTTTCTTTTAGCCTGATTTTGACACTATACAGACTTTAACACAATCATCTATATTAAAAGCTTGTTTACCACTGATTATTACTTGATCATTTCTTAATTAGTATAACAGACTAAAGTACATGTTTCCAGTGGATTTTATGGTCAAAAATCAATTAATCTGAATTGCCAAAATCTAAATCAAACAGAATGTTCTTGTATAAAAAAAATAAAGTATATACTCTGAATTTAAACAAGAGGAACACATACATCTTCATATGTATGTGTATGTTATTAGATATACACTGATATATTTATATTGGTAAGTTATTTTGATCCTGGATATATTTTGTTATTGGAGAAAGAAAATGACCTTGGGAAATATATTTGTAATGGATGATATATCTATATATCATCTCTAAAAAAAATCCTTATAAAATTAGGGTGGAAATAGAAGGGTCATTTCAAATAGTTAAGTCGAGAATGTCAAAATGGGTTAATCGTGTTGTTTGATACTTGTTTATGGAAATCATTTATACTAAACACTATAAGCCGACGAGTAAACTTATCTATTTGTGAGATTCATGAATGAAGGGTCTAGGCAAGGCATTGATGCAACTTGTAACGACCCGATATTTTCAACCATTCGCATCCGCACATGTCGAACTTGAATTGCTCAAAATACCGCATTGTAAATAAAAATTTGGCAAACTCATCATATACAGTAAATAAATAATCACAGATCATAGACACAGAGTAATATAATGCAGCGGAAACAAAGAAATAGTAGTTTATGAAGCTACTATATAAATACATCAGAGTTAAGTAAGATACAATAGGAATACCAAGATATAGCAGGAGTAACAGTATGATAATCAGGTACAACTCAGAATACAACTGGAATCAACTGGATAACAAGATGAATAGATATTTGGATCTTCAAAGCAAAACTCCCGCTCCAAAGGTGAGTCTCTAATGCTGTATCACTCAGTCTGACCTGAGCGTAAAGCAAAACACAAAACACTCGAGTCAGGACATACATACTTATACAATGTAAACCAACTCAAGTGAACAGTAATAAAGGTAAAAGTAACTCAAAGAATGCTTGGGATCGCCCATTCTTTAAGGATCCGTTAAACTATCTACTATGTAGTAATATTCGCTATTATAATAATGTCTAATATAAAATAAACATACTTTTTAATAGCGTCAAGGAGTGACCTAATATTCTCCTTAACACGTAATAGTCCCAGTAGTCTATCCAGTATTAGCATACTCCCAAAAATGGGGGCTACCCTCGATACTCCACAGGCTACGGGAGAAATCACAACTCGTAGTAAAGCTCGATATGGTAGTGACACGGCACACAAGGCAATGCCAGGGTAGATATACTAATTACGCACACGGACTGATGGAAACGCATAGCAGCCACTACCGCTCCACCTCGAACAACACTCCCAAATCAAGGGGTGCACCCAAACAATCACAAAGTAATAGAATGGTATCGAAGAAATGTGTCCGATAAGAGGTGCTACCTCATTGGCCCGAGATTGCTTATGTTTTAGCCACCTTATGCCAACTCACGGGAGTTGGGTCCACGTATATACCGTAGGATCGTCGCCACCATCCTACTTCATTCTGGAAACTCCACCGCGTACACAGTTGTCAAAGTGGTTTTCGGTATCGACAGAGAGTATCCGATCCCGGTCTCTTTAACAACCAATCGTTATTATAACCCGTGGTTATAATTTAAAAATAGTTTATACTTCAATATAGAATATCATTTCTAATCCAAATCTTTATCAAAATAAAGATTAAATCAATTCCAAATCATTTCAATATATTTAAAATATCATATCATTTCAAAACTTTATTTCAAATCATTTCAATATATCAAAATATCATATCCTTTCAAAAACTTCATTTCAAATCATTTTAATATATCAAAACATCATATCATTTCAAAACTTCATTTCAAATCATTTATTTGAGTTCAAATCCAAATATTCAGCTTTAAATACCTTTTAAATTCAAAGATATCATTCATTTATTATCATTTCAAGTCACCTTTTAAATAGTTTATATTTCAATCAAAATAATTCATCTAAACCATTTAAAAGTGTAATTATTATACTTTCAAAACAAGTATTCAATTTCCAAAGTTTTAAACTATTCTGAGTTCATTTACTAAGTTAAAAGCCATAAACATTGAAAATTTCATCCTTTCACAGCATTCAGAAAAAGCTGTTATAAGTTATTCTTGAAAACATTTTAATTCAGCAAAGGCTGCATTTTTAAAACTGCTGTGAAATCTCAGTTTAGTTGAAATTTAGTTTAAAACATCAAAGACAGCATTTCCAGAAATGCTGTAATAGCTCAGGTTTCAAATTAAAGGGTTTCATTAACTTCAGCAAAGACAACAGATCACTACAGCAATTACAGAACTGCTGTAATAGACCTGAGTCAAGTTTTAGTCTATTTAGTTCAACTACAGCAACTACAGCATTTCAGAAATGTTGTAATAGCTCTTTTATTAAATTTTAGTTCATTTACAGAAATCATAACATTTCTGAATGTTATAAAAAGTAATTTCCAGATTTTGGTGTATTTCCAGCAAATAATAACCTTCAATATTACACCTTTTAAACATTATAAAAATCATATTTTGACAGTAAAAAATGTTCATTAAAATTACTCTTTTAATTTATGATTTTTATAAGAAACATTTACAGTAAAAATCCAAATTTCCAATAATTTTACTTAACAAATCCAAATGTACAATTTTCTCATTTTTACCTTTTACAATTTATTAACACTTACATTTTCAAATTACCATTTCACAAATTAAACTAAATTTCCAATTTATTTAATTAATTTAAACCTTTAATTAAAACCAAATTTCCCATTTCCAAGTCAAGTTATATTTTAAAATTTCACATTTAAGCATTCATTCATTTAACCATTTAGTTCATAGAAAAATCAATAATACTTTATTAAATCATTTAAATTCAAATTTAAAACAAATTATCATATTTACCATTTTCCAAATATAATTAAATTTCAATTTTATTTATATAACTTAAATATCATTTTAAAACCAAAATCCAAATTTCCAAACTTAAGTTATATTTCAAAATTCAATTTAACCATTCATTTATTCAACATTTTTAACTTATAGAAATATCATAAATTCTTTATTCAAACAATTTAAAAATCTATTTAAATCAAATTTTCATAAATTTACATTTTAAAATACTTAAAAATATTCAAAAACACTTTATAAAATAACCACGGGCCTGTATATAGTTTTCTAACCTAGGTCAAGTGATACGGGTATGTATCATTTCAATCCGCAGTTTACAAAGAATTACCGGGTTCTATCATTTCAAACCCGCAATCCCAAGTTAAATAAAATTAAATAAAAACCTTTCAGGCCTATCATTTCAGCCCATAACGATTTTTCCCTATTTTAAAGTCTGTTCGGGTATGTATCATTTCAACCCATAGTGATTCTATTCTACAGGGAACTTGCAGTGTGATAAACAGATATAAATGAATAGTTTAACAACAAATAACAATAATAGATGAGATGACAGGTAAATTAACAAGTTAACATCATATAATATATAACATAAGCAGGTATAACATAACATAATATTCTACACATTCAATTGTTGTCAATTCACATTTGCATAAGTATAAATGTCAGGTGAGATTTACTCACCTTTTTACGCTAGAGTTTGCAAAACAAAATACACAGATGAATTCCAGAAAGCACGATATAGCACGACTTTAGATTTGAGTGGAGAGAGCCAAGATGTTACTCTTGTATACATAATAAAACAAAGCACCATATAAATATAATTACAATACAAAATATTAAATTGGAATAAAAGGAAACTAGGCTAGACAAATAACATCACCTAGCTTTCAAACAATTTTTGCTTGACTCCAACCTCACATATGTTCGACCACAAGGCTATATTGGTTTAGCCATGGATGTTTTCAGGTGGTAATGGTCAGGTTTGGATCTGAAATACATGGCTAAGTTAAGAATACAAATGGTCTTGGAGGTTACAAAGCATGGAAGGTCAATGGACTAGGCAAAGTGGAGTTTTGGTGAACTTTTTGGGCTTGGCTGCATGGGTCTATGGCTCGGCCATGGCTTGTACAGGTCAAGTCAGATCTGGACAGAGGCTAAGTGATGGGTAGTGGTGGTATCTAGGTGGTGGTGGAGCAATAGGAGGTGGCCAAGGTGATGTATGTTGGTGGTGAAGAAGCTAGGCTGGGCTAAGCATGTTTTTGGTGGAATTTTTGCAAAGTTTGTGATGTTTTGTTAAAGGGGAAGGCATGGCCTGATCTGATCTGTGGCATAGGTGTTTAGTAGTGGATGATGAGGAGGAGGAGATGGTAATGGTGGTCGGTGAAGGTGATGGTGGATGATGGCCAAGCAAACATAAGAGGAGCAAGGCAAAAATCAAAGGGAAGATGAAGAAGAAAAGAAGAGAATGGAAGCCATTAACTTATTTTTTTTCTCAAATGAGAATAGCCGTAAAAATGAGATGATTGGAAGGTTTTTCACGTGAATATCAAGAGGAATGCACGGCTAAACAAAAAAAGAAAAGAAATGAAAGGTCAAAGGAAAATGGAAAGACTAGGCTAATGAAAGGTCCTTAAGTTCTATAAGTCGTTTTAAACTCTTCATATTTCCCTTTTCAATAAATCAAATAAAACAAATATAAAATCAGTAATTTACTTTTTAAAACTGAAACAAAGTAATATGAAATAAAAATAAATAATTAATTTTAAAGAAAATGGGAAAAGAATATAAGAAATTGCTTAAAAATTGAAACAAGGTCCAGAAATTACAAATAAATCACCATTGACTTTGGAAAATTATTTACTTCATTTTAAAAATATTCTAAAACAAAATTTTGAAATAAAATAATTTCTAAAGTATTTTCAAAGTGAAATAAATAATTTAATTTAGAGAAAATAGAAAAGAATTAAAGAAAATGTTTAAAAATTGGAAATAGGACATGAAAATTACAAATAAATATCACTAGCCTTATAAAATTTCTATTTCACTTTAAAACAAATAAAAGTCCAATAAATAGAATAATATGAGAAACAAAATAAAGTAGGAATGAGAATAAATAAGTTCTTAAGAAAATAGGAAGATAAATAAAGAATTACTTTAATTATTTGAAACTAGGAATTAAAATTTATAAACTGTAACAACCCTGTATTTTGTGATTATTTTAATTATTTATTTTGGTTATTTTAATTGATTTCCTGATTTAAAAACTTTATTTTATTTATTAAAATGAATAAATTTTGTTATTTTAAATATAAATTTTGATATTGATGTGAATTAGAATTCCAAACATGACTAAAAAGGATATTTTCCAGAAAAGTGAATTTTGGTCAATATGGTCAAACTTTGACTTTTAATTTAAAAATTTTAAAGTTTGAAAATTTTAATTTTATCTTTTATTATGAAAGTAAATAAAATTTTAAGAATAATGCTTTTCGTTTCGTTAAAATCTGATTTATAATGTGAAAGTTATACCCTTTTAAATATTGTGTGTAATTTGTTGTATTTAACAAAATTATTTATTTTAAATTATAAAAAAAAATATTTTATTTGGTCATGTAATATTATAATTTATATTTATATGGGTAAAATAACATGTTATGTATATACTTTGGTTTTAAAACATTTTAAAGATATAATTGGCATTTTCCAGTGTTAGCTGTATTTTGTTTAAAATTCTAATTTCCAGTTTCAATTAATTAAAGTAATTCTTTATTTGTTTTTTCTATTTTTTTCTTAAAATCTTATTTTATTCTCATTCCCACTTTATTTTTTTCCTCATTTATTTTATTTATTTGACCTTTTATTTGTTTAAAGTGAAATAGAAATTTTATAAGGCTAGTGATATTTATTTGTAATTTTCATGTCTTATTTCCAATTTTCATGTCTTATTTCCAATTTTTAAACATTTTTCTTTAGTTTTTTTCTATTTTTTCTAAATTAAATTATTTATTTCACTTTGAGAATACTTTAGAAATTATTTTATTTCAAAATTTTTCTTTAGAATATTTTTAAAATGAAGTAGAAAATTTTCCAAAGACAATCGTGATTTATTTGTAATTTCTGGACCCTGTTTTAAATTTTTAAGCAATTTCTTATATTCTTTTTCCATTTTCTTTAAAATTAATTATTTATTTCTATTTATAATATTTTGTTTCAGTTGTTAGAGCTTATTTCTGAGTTTATTTTTGTTTTATTGGAATTAAAAAGAAAAAGAAATATGAAGGGTTTAAAATTGCTTAGAAACCGATGTCCTTTCACCTCCTTAAGTCTTTTCAATTGCCATAACCCCTCCTTTATGCTTTGGCCATGACTTTTACTTTTGTTTTCACGTGAAAACCCTCATTTTTCATTTCATCATTCGACCACTTCAGATCTGAAGCAAAAGCTTTTGGTAATGGTTTCATTTTTATCTTTTCTCCTTATTTTTATATGAAAATTGCCTTGTTTTCTCTTGTTTCTGGATAGGCCTCTCCTCCACATCCATGGCCACAAACTCCTACATCCCTTCCCTGCCATCAACACCAGCTACTCCTCTGGTCTTGACCAAGGCCGAGCCACCATGATGCCAAAACTCCACAAAAATTGCAAAACAAGCCATAAAAACATGATTGTTTACCACTATTGCTTCACCACTCCATTTTCCACCACCACCACCACCTTAGGCCGCCTCCACCACCTCTGGCCAGACCACCACACACCTTTCCTTCCACTGACCTGATCCATACCCCTCTGACCTGACCACACAAGCCCATGGCCGAGCCATTTTTGTGAACAAAACCCACTTATTTTGCCTTAAACTCTTCATATTCCTTTGTATAAACTTCCTCCTCATATTCTACTACCTAGGCCATGCATAGACATGACCAAACCTGAGCCAAACTTGTTCAAACCAGAGCCAAAACCATCCCTAGGCCATGAAAAAAGAATAGAGAAAGCATGGCAAAAGATTTGGCATTCGTATCTCTCTTTATTTAAAAGTTATTTCATTTCTAGTGTATTGAAATTTATGGTTTGCTTTGATTTTTGTTTGGGTTGTAACACAAGATCTATATCATTGGATTTGCTCTCCACACTCAAATTGTATTAGAGTTGTCGTGCCTTCGTAATCTTTGTGTTGTGTGCTTGTTGGCAAATCTCCAGCTTAACAGGTGAGTTATTCTCACCAGACAATCTGTACTTATATAACTGATAAACGGACACCACTTGAATCTGTAAATGTATTGCATCCTGTTATAACTGCTATGTTATGATTATATGACGTTCACCCATGCTTAAACACCTGTTATATCATATGTTACTATTATATTATGTTGTTGTTTTATTTTTATCAGTTTATCACACTGCAAGTTCCCTTTAGATTAGAATCACTATGGGTTGAAATGATACATACCCGAACGGACTTTAGAATAGGAGAAAATCGTTATGGGCTGAAATGATATGCCTGAATGATTTTCAATTATTTTCATTTACTTGGGATTGCGGGTTTGAAATCATCAAACCCGGGTATCTTTGTAAATTACGGGTTGAAATGATAAATTACCCGTATCACTTTACCTAGGCTAGAAAATGAAATATAGACCCGTTGTTAAAATATGTTTTATAATTTTTTTTAATATTTTAAAAATGTAAATATTATAATATTTTGATTTAAACTAAATAAAAATGATTTTTGTATAGCATTATTGATTTTCTGAAAATTTATAAGTGAAATAAATTAATGGTAAAATTAGAAAATTTGAAATGTAAGTTATTTTGGGAAATTTTAATTTGGTGATAATTGGAATTTAAATTAAATATGAAATGTGATAAATTCATGATAATTTGGATTAAAGTGAATTTAAATGATTTTATAATATATTAATGTTTTTTTTGAATAAAGTTAAAATGTGAAATGAATGAATATTTAAGTTGAAATTTTGAAATATATCTAAAATTGGAAATTTGTGAATTTGGCTTAAAAGTGAATTTTTAAGTTAAGTAAATAAAAATGGAATTAAGTTATATTTGAAAATTTAAACTTAAGTGTTAAGTTAATTTAATTTAATGAATTTATAACTTAATATTGGAATTTAATAAGTGAATTATTATTAAATTTTGATTTTTGAATGGAGTTTTAACTTTATAAAATCATGAATATAAGGGTATTTGAATAATTGTTTTAAAAGTGAAATCATATGATTTTATAAGTAAAAAAAATGATTTATATAAAAATATAATTGTTTGTGAAATTATACTGAATATTTGAAGTTAGTTAACTGCATTTCTGAAACGCTATTAAATTCTAATGTAAATGATAATACAACATTTGTAAATGCTGTAGTTGATAATAATGAACCAAATGGCTAAATTTAATTAAAGGCTATTATAGCATTTTTGTAAATGTTATAATGGTTGAATTTAACTAAGTTTATTTGAAACTAATGTAACCATATTACAGAATTTTAAATGCTGTCTTTTGTTAAATTGAACTATTTTAAATGTGACTTTCCGTAGCATTTTCTAAATGCTGCGAAAGTTGAAATTTCATTGTTTTAATTAATTTAAGTGAACGAATGAACTTTGAAAAGTTAAATTTTTGGAAATTTAAAATTTTAATTATTAAATATACTAACTTCATTTTTATGATTTAAAATGAAGTAATTTGTTTCGAAATATAAATTATTTTGAAATATGATATTTTGATATTTTGAAATGGATTTTATAAGGATATTGAATTTTGAAATGATATTTGATTTCGAAGTATAAAATACCATTTTGAAATTTTAACCGCGGGATGTATTTAATTTATAGTTTAACTGATCCTTAAAGGATGGGCGATCCCAAGCATCCTTTGAGTTATTGTGCATTTCTACTACAGTTCACTTGAGTTGGTTTACATTATATAAGTATACATTGTCCTGACTCGAGTGTTTTGTGTTTTACTTTACGCTCGGGTCAGCCTGAGTATTTACAGCTTAGCTTTGGATTTCTTTCTGGAGCTAGGTATCGCTGGAGATTCTGCTTGTCTAGTTATCTGTTCCTTTCAGTTCAGTTGTTCTATTTCAGTTCTGGTATTCATAAACTTCTATTTATTTGAGATGTCTATTATATATGTTTTCAAGCAGATATTATGTATTATGTTTTGAGAGTTTGTTATAGTAGCTTCATGAACTACTATGGTTTTTTATATTCCGCTGCGAGTTATTCTGATATGTTCTGTGTCTGTGATTCTGTGTATTTGATTTCATTTGCTCCAAATTTATTTACAATCTGTTATTTTGAATTATTCAAGCCAGACATGTGTGTATTATTGTCGATTTGAATGGTCCAAAATACCGGGTCGTTACAGTTGTTATCAGAGCTTTGGTTTTAGGCAAACCTTAGCCTGCGGAGCAAAAACTCATTAGAGATAGGGTAGAAATACCCTAGAATAAGTGAAATCAATCTCAGAATCATTTCTTTGTGAGAGAACGTATTTTCGAAGTATAAAATGATTTTCAAATGATTTTTAAAGAATTTTCAAAGATTATTTTGATATAAATTTCCTTGCTTTAAAAGTAAAATATTTCTTAAACTTCATTCCTTTCGTATCCACCTTGTTAGTAATTTCTTTGATTAGGATCCTCTAAAATTTTGAACTTCTCTCTTGATTGATCTAGATCCTTTGTTGATAGGAATCTATTTTGGGTATGGCAAAATCAGTAGTTTGTTAGGATGCTTTGAGTAAACTCTGTTGTATCTTTTGCTTAGCTAAAGTTGTCCAACTAAAGATATTTATGCTTCTGTTTTCGTATGTTATGAATTCGAGTCTTTCCAAATTTTGAATGGGAATTTTTCTGTATCGATATAGGTTATATTTCTCTAATCTTCGTTTGGATTCTTATCGAATAAGATTCCTTTGAATTTTGGAATGCTCACTTGTTCTGAAATCCATTCCTATCTCCCCTAATTGTATTCTTTTGATTTTGGAGCATTGCATCACTCCACTTTGTATGACTTTTATAGGGTGGCGATTCCGCCAATCTTTGAATGATTATAATTGGCATTGATTCACCGGAGATTTCTGTATCCTCGGTTTACGATGTTTTCTATCTTCTGCTATATTTAGATTCTATCTCTGGCAATCGAAGGTCGATTTTCCTTAGATTTTCGCATCGATTATATTCCTGAAATCACGGTTGACCGGTTAAGGTCGCCCGCGATTCATATAGGCTTATCCATCTTGTATTTGGTAACTTAATTATCTTATCTTCGTTTGAGCCTATCTTTGAATTAGAATTCTATTTGATTAGAGTCCTTCTAAATTTGAATCTCTGTTTTGCTTTGAAATCCATCCTTGAATCATCCCTTGGAAAGTTTGTGGTTGATTGTCTTTTAAAAATTTTGTATTCATCGTAGTTTTATTTTGATAAGGATGACCATATTTTTATATAAAGTTGAAATGTTTTTGATAAGGATTATATACCTTTTAAAAAAAATGAGAATTTGAAGTTTTGAAAGGATTTGAAATTGTGAAAATTTTATAAGAAATGGTTTCATATAAAATGATTTATAACTGAAGGTTTTGAATCTGAATTTAAGTGATTGAACTCCGGCATTTTGGAACTGGTTTTAAGATTTTGAAATAATAAATAATATGGTTGAAATTATTTTTCTGAATAAGTAATGTTTCAATGATTTTAATGGGTTTTAATGATTTTGAGGGAATTTCAAAGAAGTTTTCAAAGTAAATGGAAGTCCAGAACTCACTTGTGTCGCTGGAAAATAATTTCGGTGATGAGTGCACGCATCATCGACATTGATTTTCGAGTTTCTGAGTGAGGGAGAGGCCACTTCGGTAGCATTGCTATGCGATTGATTTGTGAAACCAATTTAGATTTCAAATTCCGAAGTGTGATGTGATATTCGAAAGATATATGTATATATATTTGTAAAATTTGAAATGAGCCGGTGTTCAGTCCTTGAGTTTTGGATTTGATTTGATATAACCCTATTTTTGGAATGGATTTACTGATTTAATTGTGATTTCCAACTCTTGGATTGAAATATGATTTCTTCAACTATTTTAAAGGTTCGAGCACTTCCAAATCAAGGTTAACTTTTCAAAGCTAAGAAATTTTGAAAAGTAATTTGATAAAGTATATAAGTTTGTTTTGAATGTTTAAGTATGAAGTAATATGATTTAAATAAGTTGAAACTGTTTGGTTAAGTAAATGAATAAAGCAATTTTAAAATTTTCTAATATGAAATTTAGATTTGAAATGTTTTGAAAAGAATTTGGTCTTCAAAATATTTTGAATAAAATTTAGTTTAAATGTTTTAACTTAGTAACATCTTTATGAAACTATATATTTAACAAGTTGAAATAAATATATAAGTTGTACGTATGCTGTTTTATTCGCATAATTAATTTGATCCAAGTTTGAGTACACAAGTTCGAGGTGGATTACACCATTTCGTGTTAGGATTTTTCATTCGATTCTTGATGGCGAATATTTGATATGGATTTTGGGCTTGATTCCAGAATTCTCTATCATAGTATATGGCTATGCAAGGAGACTGATGGCTTCTAGTCGAGAAACCATATCGAAGTCCGCATTAGGGAAATTGAATGGAAAATACTAGTTCGAAAGCGAACTTGTGTGATCGAGCAAGCGATCAAATGTGATTTTGCGAAATGATGATGTGTGTACATCTTATATTCTAATATCAGTGATATATTTTGACACTGAAATTGAAAGCTGTCGGGTTAGAATATCTTTGCTTACTTTTCCAATTTAAATTACAAAGATATATAACCTATAAAAGCAAAGATATTCAAATCCCATATGGCTCTTCATAAAGCGAAATTTATTTTGCAAAATTTGATCCTTATATAAGACGGACCTTACGTAAGTATAAGATGATTTTGAAAACATTTGATTTTGGGAATGAATTGGTTAACTTAAATTATATTGATTTGGAAATTTGGATTTATTTTCAAAAATCTATTATTTTGGAAACTTTGAAACTAAAGATATATAATTTGAGAAGAAAATAATTTGGTGAAATTGTATATGATTTTGAAATTGAACTGATATTGAAACAAATTTAAATTTGAGAACCTTATGTTACTAAACACTTGATTTGGGAGTTGTCGAACTTATATAAAATTGATTCGAAAACTATAGATTTGAAAAGGTACTCAATTTGAAAGTGAAATCTTATATAATTGAAGTCTATATAAGTATGATTTGATATACTATTGATTTTGGAAAGTATTTGATTTGAAAATTAAATCTTATATATAATGGATTTTATATAAGTACGATATTTGAAAGTGATTTGAAAAGGTACTATATGATACATATTTTCGAAGTAAAGATATGGAAAGTGCCTTCTGCTTGATATCCGATTTGTGGCCACATCTTGGATTCATTCTATCGATATTATTCTCTCTGATTTTTGGTTTTCCGGATATGATACTCGAATGTCCTTCGAATTCCATGGCGTTACCCATGGTCTTACGATCATGAATGCATAGCGCAACTGCCTGGCTAAGTCTTGCCTAGGGGTACGGATTGTTTCCTGGGGGATCCAGGCGTAACCATTGTGTATCCTGCAATCTGTGTAGGTCGTGAATAGTAGCGCAAATGCTTGGCTGAGTCTTGCCTGGGGGTACGGATTGTTTCCTGGGGGATCCAGGCGTAACCATTGTGTATCCTGCATTCTACTAGTCATCATGGCGTAACTCGCAGGGCTGAGAAAGCTTACGGATATGGATTGTTTCCTGGGGGATCCAGGTGTAACCATTGTGTATCTGCGAACCATGGTTAGACAAAGGTTTTGTTTGTTTTTTTTTGGATTGTACTTTCCATATCTGTTTTTAAAAGTTTTTCCAGTATTTTCACTGGGTGTTGAAACAAGTCTACTAAGTACCTGGAGAATTCTAGTTTTGCGCCTGATCAACGCACTACCAGAGTCTACAAGAACAAGGATAAACTTGTTAAGACATCGAGTTATAAAAGTATTTTGATAAAATATTATATAAATGATACTTTGATTAGTTATTTCCTTTTTAAACGATTTTAAAGTGTTTTAAATATTTTACCTCTTCAACCAACAATTTTAAATTAATGGCTCATCCTTGTCTTTCGTCCTATTTTCCATTCTAGCTATTCCTA
The DNA here is from genome assembly GCA_030737815.1 of Allium fistulosum. Lineage (NCBI taxonomy): Eukaryota > Viridiplantae > Streptophyta > Magnoliopsida > Asparagales > Amaryllidaceae > Allium > Allium fistulosum. The sequence goes on along the minus strand of CM060906.1, from coordinate 714,242,171 downwards.
TTCTCCACCTTATTAAACTTACCCATAACAATAATTATCAGGTATAATTTTAATCTTCTTGTCATCTTGTCTTAATCCTATTCCATTTTATCTTTTCTGTGTTTTCCGTACCTCATTCCTTTTCGAGGACGAAAAGATTTGAGTGGGGGAGAGTGTAACAACCCTATATTTTGTGATTATTTTAATTATTTATTTTGGTTATTTTAATTGATTTCCTGATTTAAAAACTTTATTTTATTTATTAAAATGAATAAATTTTGTTATTTTAAATATAAATTTTGATTTTGATGTGAATTAGAATTCCAAACATGACTAAAAAGGATATTTTCCAGAAAAGTGAATTTTGGTCAATATGGTCAAACTTTGACTTTTAATTTAGAAATTTTAAAGTTTGAAAATTTGAATTTTACCTTTTATTATGAAAGTAAATAAAATTTTAAGAATAATGCTTTTCGTTTCGTTAAAATCTGATTTATAATGTGAAAGTTATACCCTTTTAAATATTGTGTGTAATTTGTTGTATTTAACAAAATTATTTATTTTAAATTATAAAAAAAATAATATTTTATTTGGTCATGTAATATTATAATTTATATTTATATGGGTAAAATAACATGTTATGTATATACTTTGGTTTTAAAACATTTTAAAGATATAATTGGCATTTTCCAGTGTTAGCTGTATTTTGTTTAAAATTCTAATTTCCAGTTTCAATTAATTAAAGTAATTCTTTATTTGTTTTTCTATTTTTTTCTTAAAATCTTATTTTATTCTCATTCCCACTTTATTTTGTTCCTCATTTATTTTATTTATTTGACCTTTTATTTGTTTAAAGTGAAATAGAAATTTTAAAAGGCTAGTGATATTTATTTGTAATTTTCATGTCTTATTTCCAATTTTTAAACATTTTCTTTAGTTTTTTTTCTATTTTTTCTAAATTAAATTATTTATTTCACTTTGAAAATACTTTAGAAATTATTTTATTTCAAAATTTTTCTTTAGAATATTTTTAAAATGAAGTAGATAATTTTCCAAAGACAATCGTGATTTATTTGTAATTTCTGGACCCTGTTTTCAATTTTTAAGCAATTTCTTATATTCTTTTTCCATTTTCTTTAAAATTAATTATTTATTTCTATTTATAATATTTTGTTTCAGTTGCTAGAGCTTATTTCTGAGTTTATTTTTGTTTTATTGGAATTAAAAAGAAAAAAAAATATGAAGGGTTTAAAATTGCTTAGAAACCGATGTCCTTTCACCTCCTTAAGTCTTTTCAATTGCCATAACCCCTCCTTTATGCTTTGGCCATGACTTTTACTTTTGTTTTCACGTGACAACTCTCATTTTTCATTTCATCATTCGACCACTTCAGATCTGAAGCAAAAGCTTTTGGTAATGGTTTCATTTTTCTTCTATTCTCCTTATTTTTCTATGAAAATTGCCTTGTTTTCTCTTGTTTCTGGATAGGCCTCTCCTCCACATCCATGGCCACAAACTCCTACATCTCTTCCCTGCCATCAACACCAGCTACTCCTCTGGTCTTGACCAAGGCCGAGCCACCATGATGCCAAAACTCCACAAAAATTGCAAAACAAGCCATAAAAACATGATTGTTTACCACTATTACTTCAGCACTTCATTTTCCACCACCACCACCACCTTAGGCCGCCTCCACCATGTAATATCCCGGAAATTTTGGACAATATCAATTTAATAATCTGTTTAAATAATTAAATTGATTTGTTAATCTTTGATAATAAATATTTGAATTGATTTTATAATCTAATTAAATGAATATTTAATTAGTAAATTTATCCTTTAAAAATGTATAAGATGATTTCTATTTATAATGTATATACAATTGTATATATTGTAAATGGATAAGCTTGTGTTTGAAATTTAATTAATAAATAAAATCTTGTTTTAAAATTTCTAATATATAATATTGATAGTTTGGATATTTGGATTTATTTAATATTAGCTTTTCAAAGTTATTTAAAATTTATAACTATATGGTTTTAAACTAGATTAATAATAAGGATTATTTTATTTTCTTATTAAATATGATTTAAAAGTGAATATATATATAGGTTTAAAATACAATTTACATATGATATGTTAATTCAATTGATAATAGTAGTAAATTTATAAATAGAGAAGTATTTAAGGAAATAAAGAAAAAGGCTTTTATCTACATTTAAAATAAATATAAAACTAATTAATTAAAAGGACATGTGTTAGCTCCTAAGGCTTTAATATAATATGTGTTATAAGATTAAGGCATGAGAAAGACAAGTGTCCATCTTTTAAATTTCTATTTTCTTTTATTTTTAAGAAATTATTTCAGCCTATACAAACATTGTTCCTTATCCTTGTTTCTTTTCTGATCTTCATTCCAAAAGCTAAGAAAACTGAATAAAATTCTCCTCTCAAAACAATCAGTAAATTTACTTTCCTCTCAACCAAAATCCTCTCAAATACAATCTAGAATCATTTCTTCAACCTGCACTTGTAAATCTGAAAACAAAATGCCTGTAAACATCTTCTTCAAAACCATAATCATCTTCCTCAAATAACCTGTAATGCATTTTCAAAACCCTGGAAACAAAGGCCTGTTTCCTTATTCAAATCTGAGATTTTGCAAAGCAACTTTCAACAAAAACTAGAGCCTGCATTTCAAATCTGAAAGCCTGCAATTTTTCTAAAAATCTGGAAGCAAAATCAAAGTTCTTTAAATCTGGAATCTAAGGCAACACATCAACAATACAAGGCTATAGCAACATGCAAGTTTCCAAATCAAGCAATTAAAGTTTTAAATCGAAGGAGCAACAAGGCAACTCAAGTTAAAAGATTTTAAAGTTTTCAAAATCAAAACTGAAGTAGCTCTGTTATTCATTTGAAAAAGGTGAGTAACATTTATTTTAAAACTTAAGTATATGATATATGGTTGCATGCTATAAATTCTTGAGTCCATGATGTGATATGCCTGCATGTTGTTTAATATGAATTGTATGTATATATGTTGTGATTTTGTATGCATGTCTGATATCAACCCTGTATAGTTTCCAGCTTTGAAACTTCTCAAGTTTTCTTTGTTTAAAGTGAGCAAACCCTTAACCTTAGACACACTTTGGTTTGCATGTAATTAGTATTAATGAATATTTGTGAATAAGTTGTATATGTTATGAAGAGTGTTTGAATGATGATAGGAATGTGCTGTGCATGTCTAGGAAACAGATACCAGTATCTCTGTTTCAAAGATTTACAGGATGCAATCCAATTTGAAAATCATATTCTCATCCTACAATCATTTATAGATTTTGAAGTCTAAACAAAACCTATTCGTAATTGTAAGATCAAAATTTTAAAATACTGTTAAGTATAAAATATATATAGATTTACTGGAAGGAAGGAAAATATAGTAAACCTTCAGAAATGGTAAAAATCAATCATTTTAATTTTGAATTTGGGTTTCATAAACTAAATTATATGAAAAAAAAATGAATTTAGGTAATGGTTTCAAAGTTTTTAATTTCGTATATAATGGGAATTGTCAAATTTATTGAAATTGGTACTTTTATCAATATCTGATGAACGGAGAGATGATAAGCTTTGAAATTCAAGTTGAAGATAACTCGAGTGTTGGAGATTGTTGGAAAAATGTTCAAATTTTTTTTGGTTAAGTAGAATGATGGATCGAGCTCAAAGTAGGGTTTAAAGCCTAGTTTGGGTTACCAGAATGCTCGAGATAATTTCTTCAAAGTTGGCCCATCGGAGTTAATGGGGTCGAGGGGAAATGATGCGTGGGAAGGTGGCGCCGTTTTGGGTACGATGGCGTGGCTGACCTTGGATGGGATCGTCGTCGGCAAGGCATTTTCCAGTAATGGGATCTGTTACAGGTTTGGTCGAAATGCTCGAATTCGACTGAGATGTTCGTTCGTGGTTTTGGTGTTTGGGATCGTGGATGGTGAGCATAGATGATATGCTGGCGTTAGAAGCGATGATCGGAGGCGATCAACTCGCCTGTGCACGTGCACACGAGATATCGGAATGGTTGTTGTATCTGAGTTAGAGGGAGAAGATGTTCTCGAATAGATGTTGTTTAACTCGAAGTCATACTCGAGTATTTGATGTTCTGACTCGGGTTCGTGCAGAGGAACTCGCGAGAAGTTTTAAACTGTTTTTAAAATTAAGCATAACAAAGTATAAAAAAAAAGGGGAAGAAAACTTGAAGGAGTACTCGGGGAAATTGCGGTTTGTCTCGGGTATTTTGATGATTGGGCTCGGGTAGATTGATGATAGATGTTTGAAACCAGACAGTTTTTGTTTTTAGTTTTAAACAAGATAAAAATGTTAAGCAGTATTAAAAACAAAGTTTAAATCAAGTTTAAAGTATGAATTCAAACTCAATTTGTATCTTAGTTTGAAAATAAATAAGTTTATAAATTATAATGATTTAACAAATTAAAATGTTTAAGGTATATTTAAAAAGGGTTTGAAACTAAATAAGTTGGTTTAAAATCCTAAATGTTAAGTATTTCTTTAACATTTGATTTTAAAAAAGGGAATTATAAATTTGACTTAATTTTAGTTAAAGTTAAATTTGAAATTTATTTTAAATCTTTAATTTAAAATGAATTAAAAGAAACTTTTAAAGTAAATGTTTTAAAGTCTTTGTTAATGATAATTAAAGTAGTTAAAGGGTTAATACTTTAATTTAGAAATAATTAAGATTTAATGATGTGGGATTCATTAAATAAATAAGGTAATTAAAGAGTAATTTAGTAATTTAATTAATTAATGGTTTAGTTTTAATTAATTAAATAATTAGGATTATTAATAAATTAATTAAGGGTTAATTTATTTGGGATTAAGAATCATTTAAGTATAGATTTTTAATAAATGATTAGAAATTTATTAATCAAGTGATTAAAGGGATAATTAAATAATTAATTAAGGTATTTTATTTTGTTAATCAAATAGATTTATTAATAAATGATAAACATTTGCGAATTGGTTAAGTATAATTACTTTATGAAAGTAATTAAAGAAATTAATTACTTAAGGTAATTAATTAGATAAATTTGATAAAGTTAAATTAATTAATTAAATTAATTTAAGATAATCACTAGGTGATTGTTAAGTAAAATTACTTAAATGTAATTAATGAAATGTAATTACTTAGGAAGTAATTAAAGATAATTACTGGGTGTAATTAAATGGAGATAATGAAAGTAATTTGAGTTAATTACTTAGAATAATTAATCAAGGGATTAATTAAAAGATAATTAATTAATGAGTAATTAATTTATGGAAGAGAAATTAAGGGAAGTTAATTACTAAATGAAATTAATCAAAGGTGATTAATAAACATGGTTTAATTAAAGATTAATTATTAAATGTAATAAAATTAAATGGAGTAATTAGGGATTATTAATTAATATAATTAATAATGTAATTAAAGGTTGATTAAATAAGATTAATTAATCAATAATAAATGATTAAAGTAATTAATTAATTGTAATTAATTAAGGATTAATGTAATTAAGTATAGTTAATTAATTAGTGAAGTAATTAAAGATTAATTACTGAAATAGTTTAAGATAATTAATTTGTGAAATTAATTAGGGATTAATTACTTAAAGTAATTAAAGAATGATTAATCAGGAATGATTAATTAAGATGATACTTAAAGTATGATTAATTAATTGGTTTAATTAATAATTAAGTAAGCAGGATTTATAAGATGAAGTAATTAATTTAATCCACTTTAAATTAATTAGAGATGATAAATCATTACTTAAGAATGGATGAATGATATTGAATGCTTTGCATTGTTAATATCTCTGATAAGAGATGTGCTGATCTATGATATAGATGTTTGGTTGGATTGAAATGATAATATAAATTATCTGTTTGGATGATAAGGTAGATTATCTATTGAGTTATCTGTCTGTGTGTATATAGATAAGAATTGAATTGTTTTAACCTTAAAACAACTTGGCCCTTAAAAGATACGTTTTGGATTTCGATGAGACCGGGATCGGGTTTCCGTATACCGGAATTCCAGGTCTGGAGACCCGAATACCACATCGATCCAAATTAACGATAGGGCGTGAATCTCAAGTGAAGATGAAGATTCAAAGTGCAAGGGTTATTGTCGTTAACTCTGAGGGTGATTCCAACACGGGTGTAACGAGATAATGCCTTCGGTTTCGTTCGAACCCGGAACGAACTTGTATGGATCGAATGCTTTCAAAACATCGTCAGGTGGACGATGAGCATTCTAAGTGATGTTCTGATTTAAAGGTAAATCGTGACCTCAAGCCTCATCAAACCGGAAATGGATAAAACAGGGGAGGTGCAGCAAAGCTTCGTGGGTAGCACCCACTGAGAGTAAGGTCATCCCTGTCTAGAGAGTTCCTTCTTTTATTTTCGGCTTAGTGGTGCAGTTGGCGACGGCCATCTGTGGGGTGATTTTATTCGGAATTATCCAGTAAGGGATGGTTCCGGCTTTGTGTTGCAGGGGATTGGGAGTGATCCTCGGTACGGTGATCTAGGCCCCGTACTGTGATGAGCGGTACCCCGGTAGCTCTGCCATTGTATAGAAATCCAAATTCCAATAAGTGATAACGGACTTGATTGTATACTTATGTATGCTGGAATTTAATAATGTAACAATTTCGGCTATTTCATATTTATTTGAAAACCTTAGACCCTATCATAATACAATCGAATTTCCTATCAATGTTTTGGTTAGCGTAAGGTAAAAACTTACCCATGTTTATTTGTGGGGAGTCTTACGTGATACCTTTTCTTTCAAAGGTTTTGAAGTTAAACAAGTTTAACCTGTTACTCACACCAGACCCATGTCTGACTCAAGTTGTTTATTTCTGTTTTATAAACTCTTGGGTACTCAAATTTTTACGAGTAGCCAAGGGATTCAGGTTTAGCTTTGACGAATTGTGGAGGAGCAATGGAGCAGGAGGCTTCAGCGTTCGTAGATATAGTATTCCGCTGTGTTGATATCTGTGTTAGAGTCTTGTATTGTATTTGAGTTGTAATATATAGACAGATGTTTATAACTGTCTAGTATGTGTTGTATAGTTGTGTAAACTCTGATAAGTGTTGTATACTATGTAATAGTTTATGTTATTAATATAATTTATTCTTTCCGCTGTGAGATAGTTGTTCTTGTTTCTTTCTTTCTTCTCTTCTTTTCTATTTTCTACCCTTTCTTTCTTCATAATGATCCGACTTTCTGTGGAGAAAAAGTCGGGTTATTACAGTTGGTATCAGAGCGAGGTTGAGCGAATACCTAAGCTTTTGGTTAAGTGAATATCAGAACACTAGGTTGAGTGAATACCTAGGTTCGGAAGGATTGTTCATTAGAGATAGGATCTATAGCAACTTGTTGAGTCTGAGTGTATATATATTCGAGAGCGCGTATTTGTTAGTTATATAAAATGGTTTTATATTGTGTTAATTGATCGGTTAAGTGGTATATGGATTCTGGTCAATACGAGTAGCTAACGTTATTGATAGGGATCTCTAAACACTTGGACCAGGCCAACGGACACAATATTGTTTTAAAAGGGAAGGTGAAATAATTTTACCCAGATATATTTTCTATATATAAAAAGTATCATTTTAAATGTATATGGTATTTGTAATGATTGGTTGAGATGATAATAATTTATCATCTAGGATTAGGAGTCTGAGTGTTGAGGTTGGAAGTGTATTTGTCAAGACTGTAAACCTAATACCGTCTCGAGTGAACTTTACAGTTGTGTAAGGATTTCACAATCTCTGAAGCAAACCTGTTAAGGTTCGGGGTTTATCTTTGTAGTTTGGATGAGTAGAGTTGGATCTGTCGGTTGGGCAGAAGCGAGTGATAGTATCTTGGTATCTTCTGGAAGAAGTAGCTGTGTGATGAGACGCAGTGAATATGGATGTTCCCGAAGATGTTTTCTTTGGAACAAGTTAATAAAGTGTGTCTGCTTCGGTGTTGTGGCTGAGTTCAGCATGGTGTTTGTGTTTTGTTTAAGGTCCGAGTTTCTCGAAGAGCTTTGGATTGAGAAGTCTTTGGCATCAGTGGCAGCAGTGCAGCTCGGAGTGTTCTGTTTTCTGGCTGAGCAGTTTTTCTGAAGTGGAGTTCAGAAGCAGTAGAGTATATCTATTTCTTCGATGAATTGGATAGTTAAGTGTAAGCTGTTCTGATTGGTAAAGAGAGAACAGTTTTCTTTGGAATTTGGCTGGGTTGATCGCAAAAGTGACTTGCGATAGTTTGAGTATTCTTTTGAATTATCCGAGATTTTCTGGGATGTGTTATCCAGTCTGTGTTTGAGATCTTCATCAGCATTTTTATTCTACCTTATATCAGAGTGGTGCAACAGAAGCAGTTTGGCGAGTGCTCCTATTTATCTTTTCCAGATAGGAGAAGTTAGTTCAGTCTACTGTTATGGTGAAGTAGAGTTGTGTTTTGGATTATTGGTAGATCTTGAGAGGATCATTTTTGTTGGGTTATTTCTGGTCCAGTTGTTGCTAGAAGCATCAGTGAAGGTTGAGCTGATCAAGAAGGATTTGTAGGCAACTCAGGATCGTCAGAAGAGTTTTGTGGATAAGAGACGAAGGAATTTGAAATTCGAAGTTGGGGACTTCGTTGTTGTGAAGTTTTTTTTCTGGTTAAAGGGAGCTATAAGATTGGGTAAGTCTGGGAAGTTAGCTCTGAGTTATTTTGGATCTTTTCTGTGATCTAATTTGGATAAGTACTTTGATCTACAAGGTTGAATTGTCAGTTTGGATAACTGGAATTCAATGTATTTTACGTATCTCTGAGAGAGTACGTGTTTGATCTATCTCTAGTTGTGGAACCAGCAGTTTTGGAGGATTTGGTTGTTGAGTCAGACTCGTCTGTAGTCTGATATCTTGTTTAGTTCTGTAGATCTAGATGAGTAGAAGCTCTATAGCTTAGTAGTATTGATTTCTGTAGAACGAGTATTCCGGTTTATATATATACTTGGGGAAACTCGAGGAAATTATATCCAGAATTTTGTCTGGATAATTAGAATTGTTTGATTGGATAAATTGGTTGCTATGGTTGTTAGCATATAAATGATAATATATGCTTGTGATTTAAATAGATTATTAAATTACCTTTGTTTTAAATTTCGGGGACGAAATTATTTTAAGGGGGAAGGAATGTAATATCCCGGAAATTTTGGACAATATCAATTTAATAATCTGTTTAAATAATTAAATTGATTTGTTAATCTTTGATAATAAATATTTGAATTGATTTAATAATCTAATTAAATGAATATTTAATTAGTAAATTTATCCTTTAAAAATTTATAAGATGATTTCTATTTATAATGTATATACAATTGTATATATTGTAAATGGATAAGCTTGTGTTTGAAATTTAATTAATAAATAAAATCTTGTTTTAAAATTTCTAATATATAATATTGATAGTTTGGATATTTGGATTTATTTAATATTAGCTTTTCAAAGTTATTTAAAATTTATAACTATATGGTTTTAAACTAGATTAATAATAAGGATTATTTTATTTTCTTATTAAATATGATTTAAAAGTGAATATATATATAGGTTTAAAATACAATTTACATATGATATGTTAATTCAATTGATAATAGTAGTAAATTTATAAATAGAGATGTATTTAAGGAAATAAAGAAAAAGGCTTTTATCTACATTTAAAATAAATATAAAACTAATTAATTAAAAGGACATGTGTTAGCTCCTAAGGCTTTAATATAATATGTGTTATAAGATTAAGGCATGAGAAAGACAAGTGTCCATCTTTTAAATTTCTATTTTCTTTTATTTTTAAGAAATTATTTCAGCCTATACAAACATTGTTCCTTATCCTTGTTTCTTTTCTGATCTTCATTCCAAAAGCTAAGAAAACTGAATAAAATTCTCCTCTCAAAACAATCAGTAAATTTACTTTCCTCTCAACCAAAATCCTCTCAAATACAATCTAGAATCATTTCTTCAACCTGCACTTGTAAATCTGAAAACAAAATGCCTGTAAACATCTTCTTCAAAACCATAATCATCTTCCTCAAATAACCTGTAATGCATTTTCAAAACCCTGGAAACAAAGGCCTGTTTCCTTATTCAAATCTGAGATTTTGCAAAGCAACTTTCAACAAAAACTAGAGCCTGCATTTCAAATCTGAAAGCCTGCAATTTTTCTAAAAATCTGGAAGCAAAATCAAAGTTCTTTAAATCTGGAATCTAAGGCAACACATCAACAATACAAGGCTATAGCAACATGCAAGTTTCCAAATCAAGCAATTAAAGTTTTAAATCGAAGGAGCAACAAGGCAACTCAAGTTAAAAGATTTTAAAGTTTTCAAAATCAAAACTGAAGTAGCTCTGTTATTCATTTGAAAAAGGTGAGTAACATTTATTTTAAAACTTAAGTATATGATATATGGTTGCATGCTATAAATTCTTGAGTCCATGATGTGATATGCCTGCATGTTGTTTAATATGAATTGTATGTATATATGTTGTGATTTTGTATGCATGTCTGATATCAACCCTGTATAGTTTCCAGCTTTGAAACTTCTCAAGTTTTCTTTGTTTAAAGTGAGCAAACCCTTAACCTTAGACACACTTTGGTTTGCATGTAATTAGTATTAATGAATATTTGTGAATAAGTTGTATATGTTATGAAGAGTGTTTGAATGATGATAGGAATGTGCTGTGCATGTCTAGGAAACAGATACCAGTATCTCTGTTTCAAAGATTTACAGGATGCAATCCAATTTGAAAATCATATTCTCATCCTACAATCATTTATAGATTTTGAAGTCTAAACAAAACCTATTCGTAATTGTAAGATCAAAATTTTAAAATACTGTTAAGTATAAAATATATATAGATTTACTGGAAGGAAGGAAAATATAGTAAACCTTCAGAAATGGTAAAAATCAATCATTTTAATTTTGAATTTGGGTTTCATAAACTAAATTATATGAAAAAAAGATGAATTTAGGTAATGGTTTCAAAGTTTTTAATTTCGTATATAATGGGAATTGTCAAATTTATTGAAATTGGTACTTTTATCAATATCTGATGAACGGAGAGATGATAAGCTTTGAAATTCAAGTTGAAGATAACTCGAGTGTTGGAGATTGTTGGAAAAATGTTCAAATTTTTTTTGGTTAAGTAGAATGATGGATCGAGCTCAAAGTAGGGTTTAAAGCCTAGTTTGGGTTACCAGAATGCTCGAGATAATTTCTTTAAAGTTGGCCCATCGGAGTTAATGGGGTCGAGGGGAAATGATGCGTGGGAAGGTGGCGCCGTTTTGGGTACGATGGCGTGGCTGACCTTGGATGGGATCGTCGTCGGCAAGGCATTTTCCAGTAATGGGTTCTGTTACAGGTTTGGTCGAAATGCTCGAATTCGACTGAGATGTTCGTTCGTGGTTTTGGTGTTTGGGATCGTGGATGGTGAGCATAGATGATATGCTGGCGTTAGAAGCGATGATCGGAGGCGATCAACTCGCCTGTGCACGTGCACACGAGATATCGGAATGGTTGTTGTATCTGAGTTAGAGGGAGAAGATGTTCTCGAATAGATGTTGTTTAACTCGAAGTCATACTCGAGTATTTGATGTTCTGACTCGGGTTCGTGCAGAGGAACTTGCGAGAAGTTTTAAACTGTTTTTAAAATTAAGCATAACAAAGTATAAAAAAAAAGGGGAAGAAAACTTGAAGGAGTACTCGGGGAAATTGCGGTTTGTCTCGGGTATTTTGATGATTGGGCTCGGGTAGATTGATGATAGCTGTTTGAAACCAGACAGTTTTTGTTTTTAGTTTTAAACAAGATAAAAATGTTAAGCAGTATTAAAAACAAAGTTTAAATCAAGTTTAAAGTATGAATTCAAACTCAATTTGTATCTTAGTTTGAAAATAAATAAGTTTATAAATTATAATGATTTAACAAATTAAAATGTTTAAGGTATATTTAAAAAGGGTTTGAAACTAAATAAGTTGGTTTAAAATCCTAAATGTTAAGTATTTCTTTAACATTTGATTTTAAAAAAGGGAATTATAAATTTGACTTAATTTTGGTTAAAGTTAAATTTGAAATTTATTTTAAATCTTTAATTTAAAATGAATTAAAAGAAACTTTTAAAGTAAATGTTTTAAAGTCTTTGTTAATGATAATTAAAGTAGTTAAAGGGTTAATACTTTAATTTAGAAATAATTAAGATTTAATGATGTGGGATTCATTAAATAAATAAGGTAATTAAAGAGTAATTTAGTAATTTAATTAATTAATGGTTTAGTTTTAATTAATTAAATAATTAGGATTATTAATAAATTAATTAAGGGTTAATTTATTTGGGATTAAGAATCATTTAAGTATAGATTTTTAATAAATGATTAGAAATTTATTAATCAAGTGATTAAAGGGATAATTAAATAATTAATTAAGGTATTTTATTTTGTTAATCAAATAGATTTATTAATAAATGATAAACATTTGCGAATTGGTTAAGTATAATTACTTTATGAAAGTAATTAAAGAAATTAATTACTTAAGGTAATTAATTAGATAAATTTGATAAAGTTAAATTAATTAATTAAATTAATTTAAGATAATCACTAGGTGATTGTTAAGTAAAATTACTTAAATGTAATTAGTGAAATGTAATTACTTAGGAAGTAATTAAAGATAATTACTGGGTGTAATTAAATGGAGATAATGAAAGTAATTTGAGTTAATTACTTAGAATAATTAATCAAGGGATTAATTAAAAGATAATTAATTAATGAGTAATTAATTTATGGAAGAGAAATTAAGGGAAGTTAATTACTAAATGAAATTAATCAAAGTTGATTAATAAATATGGTTTAATTAAAGATTAATTATTAAATGTAATAAAATTAAATGGAGTAATTAGGGATTATTAATTAATATAATTAATAATGTAATTAAAGGTTGATTAAATAAGATTAATTAATCAATAATAAATGATTAAAGTAATTAATTAATTGTAATTAATTAAGGATTAATGTAATTAAGTATAGTTAATTAATTAGTGAAGTAATTAAAGATTAATTACTGAAATAGTTTAAGATAATTAATTTGTGAAATTAATTAGGGATTAATTACTTAAAGTAATTAAAGAATGATTAATCAGGAATGATTAATTAAGATGATACTTAAAGTATGATTAATTAATTGGTTTAATTAATAATTAAGTAAGCAGGATTTATAAGATGAAGTAATTAATTTAATCCACTTTAAATTAATTAGAGATGATAAATCATTACTTAAGAATGGATGAATGATATTGAATGCTTTGCATTGTTAATATCTCTGATAAGAGATGTGCTGATCTATGATATAGATGTTTGGTTGGATTGAAATGATAATATAAATTATCTGTTTGGATGATAAGGTAGATTATCTATTGAGTTATCTGTCTGTGTGTATATAGATAAGAATTGAATTGTTTTAACCTTAAAACAACTTGGCCCTTAAAAGATACGTTTTGGATTTCGATGAGACCGGGATCGGGTTTCCGTATACCGGAATTCCAGGTCTGGAGACCCGAATACCACATCGATCCAAATTAACGATAGGGCGTGAATCTCAAGTGAAGATGAAGATTCAAAGTGCAAGGGTTATTGTCGTTAACTCTGAGGGTGATTCCAACACGGGTGTAACGAGATAATGCCTTCGGTTTCGTTCGAACCCGGAACGAACTTGTATGGATCGAATGCTTTCAAAACATCGTCAGGTGGACGATGAGCATTCTAAGTGATGTTCTGATTTAAAGGTAAATCGTGACCTCAAGCCTCATCAAACCGGAAATGGCTAAAACAGGGGAGGTGCAGCAAAGCTTCGTGGGTAGCACCCACTGAGAGTAAGGTCATCCCTGTCTAGAGAGTTCCTTCTTTTATTTTCGGCTTAGTGGTGCAGTTGGCGACGGCCATCTGTGGGGTGATTTTATTCGGAATTATCCAGTAAGGGATGGTTCCGGCTTTGTGTTGCAGGGGATTGGGAGTGATCCTCGGTACGGTGATCTAGGCCCCGTACTGTGATGAGCGGTACCCCGGTAGCTCTGCCATTGTATAGAAATCCAAATTCCAATAAGTGATAACGGACTTGATTGTATACTTATGTATGCTGGAATTTAATAATGTAACAATTTCGGCTATTTCATATTTATTTGAAAACCTTAGACCCTATCATAATACAATCGAATTTCCTATCAATGTTTTGGTTAGCGTAAGGTAAAAACTTACCCATGTTTATTTGTGGGGAGTCTTACGTGATACCTTTTCTTTCAAAGGTTTTGAAGTTAAACAAGTTTAACCTGTTACTCACACCAGACCCATGTCTGACTCAAGTTGTTTATTTCTGTTTTATAAACTCTTGGGTACTCAAATTTTTACGAGTAGCTAAGGGATTCAGGTTTAGCTTTGACGAATTGTGGAGGAGCAATGGAGCAGGAGGCTTCAGCGTTCGTAGATATAGTATTCCGCTGTGTTGATATCTGTGTTAGAGTCTTGTATTGTATTTGAGTTGTAATATATAGACAGATGTTTATAACTGTCTAGTATGTGTTGTATAGTTGTGTAAACTCTGATAAGTGTTGTATACTATGTAATAGTTTATGTTATTAATATAATTTATTCTTTCCGCTGTGAGATAGTTGTTCTTGTTTCTTTCTTTCTTCTCTTCTTTTCTATTTTCTACCCTTTCTTTCTTCATAATGATCCGACTTTCTGTGGAGAAAAAGTCGGGTTATTACACACCACCTCTGGCCAGACCACCACACACATTTCCTTCCACTGACCTGATCCATACCCCTCTGACCTGACCACACAAGCCCATGGCCGAGCCATTTTTGTGAACAAAACCCACTTATTTTGCCTTAAGCTCTTCATATTCCTTTGTATAAACTTCCTCCTCATATTCTACTACCTAGGCCATGCATACACATGACCAAACCTGAGCCAAACTTGTTCAAACCAGAGCCAAAACCATCCCAAGGCCATGAAAAAAGAATAGAGAAAGCATGGCAAAAGATTTGGCATTCGTATCTCTCTTTATTTAAAAGTTATTTCATTTCTAGTGTATTGAAATTTATGGTTTGCTTTGATTTTTGTTTGGGTTGTAACACAAGATCTATATCATTGGATTTGCTCTCCACACTCAAATTGTATTAGAGTTGTCGTGCCTTCGTAATCTTTGTGTTGTGTGCTTGTTGGCAAATCTCCAGCTTAACAGGTGAGTTATTCTCACCAGACAATCTGTACCTATATAACTGATAAACCGACACCACTTGAATCTGTAAATGTATTGCATCCTGTTATAACTGCTATGTTATGATTATATGACGTTCACCCATGCTTAAACACCTGTTATATAATATGTTACTGTTATATTATGTTGTTCTTTTATTTTTATCAGTTTATCACACTGCAAGTTCCTTTTAGATTAGAATCACTATGGGTTGAAATGATACATACCCGAACGGACTTTAGAATAGGAGAAAATCATTATGGGTTGAAATGATATGCCTGAATGATTTTCAATTATTTTCATTTACTTGGGATTGCGGGTTTGAAATGATCAAACCCGGGTATCTTTGTAAATTACGGGTTGAAATGATAAATTACCCGTATCACTTTACCTAGGCTAGAAAATGAAATATAGACCCGTTGTTAAAATATGTTTTATAATTTTTTTTAATATTTTAGAAATGTAAATATTATAATATTTTGATTTAAACTAAATAAAAATGATTTTTGTAAAGCATTATTGATTTTCTGAAAATTTATAAGTGATATAAATTAATGGTAAAATTAGAAAATTTGAAATGTAAGTTATTTTGGGAAATTTTAATTTGGTGATAATTGGAATTTAAATTAAATATGAAATGTGATAAATTCATGATAATTTGGATTAAAGTGAATTTAAATGATTTTATAATATATTAATGTTTTTTTTGAATAAAGTTAAAATGTGAAATGAATGAATATTTAAGTTGAAATTTTGAAATATATCTAAAATTGGAAATTTGTGAATTTGGCTTAAAAGTGAATTTTTAAGTTAAGTAAATAAAAATGGAATTAAGTTATATTTGAAAATTTAAACTTAAGTGTTAAGTTAATTTAATTTAATGAATTTATAACTTAATATTGGAATTTAATAAGTGAATTATTATTAAATTTTGATTTTTGAATGGAGTTTTAACTTTATAAAATCATGAATATAAGGGTATTTGAATAATTGTTTTAAAAGTGAAATTATATGATTTTATAAGTAAAAAAAATGATTTATATAAAAATATAATTGTTTGTGAAATTATACTGAATATTTGAAGTTAGTTAACTGCATTTCTGAAACGCTATTAAATTCTAATGTAAATGATAATACAACATTTGTAAATGCTGTAGTTGATAATAATGAACCAAATGGCTAAATTTAATTAAAGGCTATTATAGCATTTTTGTAAATGTTATAATGGTTGAATTTAACTAAGTTTATTTGAAACTAATGTAACCATATTACAGAATTTTAAATGCTGTCTTTTGTTAAATTGAACTATTTTAAATGTGACTTTCCGTAGCATTTTCTAAATGCTGCGAAAGTTGAAATTTCATTGTTTTAATTAATTTAAGTAAACGAATGAACTTTGAAAAGTTAAATTTTTGGAAATTTAAAATTTTAATTATTAAATATACTAACTTCATTTTTATGATTTAAAATGAAGTAATTTGGTTCGAAATATAAATTATTTTGAAATATGATATTTTGATATTTTGAAATGGATTTTATAAGGATATTAATTTTGAAATGATATTTGATTTCGAAGTATAAAATACCATTTTGAAATTTTAACCACGGGATGTATTTAATTTATAGTTTAACTGATCCTTAAAGGATGGGCGATCCCAAGCATCCTTTGAGTTATTGTGCATTTCTACTACAGTTCACTTGAGTTGGTTTACATTATATAAGTATATATTGTCCTGACTCGAGTGTTTTGTGTTTTACTTTACGCTCGGGTCAGCCTGAGTATTTACAGCTTAGCTTTGGATTTCTTTCTAGAGCTAGGAATCGCTGGAGATTCTGCTTGTCTAGTTATCTGTTCCTTTTAGTTCAGTTGTTCTATTTCAGTTCTGGTATTCATAAACTTCTATTTATTTGAGATGTCTATTATATATGTTTTCAAGCAGATATTATGTATTATGTTTTGAGAGTTTGTTATAGTAGCTTCATGAACTACTATGGTTTTTTATATTCCGCTGCGAGTTATTCTGATATGTTCTGTGTCTGTGATTCTGTGTATTTGATTTCATTTGCTCCAAATTTATTTACAATCTGTTATTTTGAATTATTCAAGCCAGACATGTGTGTATTATTGTCGATTTGAATGGTCCAAAATACCGGGTCGTTACATAAACAGAATACAACTGGCATTTGAAAATGTCAATTACACTTTAAAAATGTTTTTAAAACTAAAATATATACCTAACATGTTATTTACCCATATAAATATAATTTAGAACATTACTTGACCAAATAAAATATTGTTTATATAATTTAAAATAAACAATTTTGTTAAATACAGCAAATTACACACAATATCTAAAAGGGAATAACTTTCACATTAAGCAGTATTCTTGAAATTTTATTTACTTTCATAATAAAAGATAAAATTCAAAATTTCATCATTTTAAATTTTTAAATTAAAAGTCAAAGTTTGACCATATTGACCAAAATTCATAATTCTGAAAAATATCTTATTTAGTTATGTTTGAAATTATAATTCACATTCAAATCACAATTTATATTTAGAATAACAAAATTTTCCATTTAATAAATAAAATAAAGTTTTTAAATCAGGAAATTAAATTTAAAATAATTACAAAATACAGGGTTGTTACACAACTAGTGCCCTAACTTACTTGGCTTCACTCTTGGGTGAGGAATAGTATAAGTTGAAATGTCGAAAATAAGTTAAGTATAAGAAAATTGATTTGTATAAGCAATTGCTTTAACTAGATAATCGATTAGTCGACTATCAAACTTAACCAATTATTATCTTATATCTTTAAACGAATGGTTTTAAAGATAATACAAGTACATAATGATTTTGGCTTTGTTGTGATAATGTTTTAATAGCATTCGTCTTTTACCCTTTTTTACTATACTTATGAATGTAAAAGATCTTTAAAATGATGTTTTAAAGATAAGCATAAGTGAAATGATTTTGGGTTTGTAGTGACAATGTTTAAGTAACATTAGTCTTAAACCTTTTGAATAGATTTGTGAAACACTTGGATCTTTAAAATGCATATTTTAGAGGAAATTATAAGTATGGAATCTTTTGGAAAAAAGATAGAAAAAGTAAAGGTTTAAAGTAAGAATCTTGTTAATGATTTGTAAATATACTTATACCATTTGAGATAAGTATATGAATACTTTTTAATGTATTGAAAGATTACAAATGAATAGTAGAAATTAATAAAAAATGTTTTATTAGATAAAAAAGTTTTACTAATAAAAGGTTTTAATTAATTGGAAGATCAATTAAATAAAAAAGGGATTAGAAGTCGCTTATGTGACTTGATCGTGCTTTGTATGTTTACTCGTTTATGGAAAACAGTCTGTCATTTACTTAGCACTAAAAGCCAATAAAGTAGGCTTGTCTATCTATGGGAATTAAGACCGATGTTCGTGTAAGGATGGAGCAATAGAGCTCTAACCTATCGACTTCACTCTTGATCGAGGGATAGTGTGAGATGAAACTACAGAAAATGTGATAAGTATACGAGACTTGGTTTCCATATGTGATCATTCACATTATCATTGATATGACCAAATTCTTTTATTCAGTCTTGAAGAGACCAAGAGCGATATGTGATTTATTTATCGAAAACCACTTTAAGACTGAGATACGTGTTCTTTCTCTTGGAAGTGGATCTGTTCAAGATGCTGGAATCCATGTGTGGTTTCGAGATCTGTTCGAGATGTGGAAATCCAATTGGAGATTGTGTTCTATTCAAGTGATAAAGTCTCATGTGAAAGATGCCGAACGTAACCTCAACATCAGAATGGATAAAAACAGAGTAGGCCTCATAGCCTCTGGTTTTTCTAACCCACAATGAGATATATTAACTCCACATTTAGAGTATACTTATCGATTTTTGGCTGGTGGGAGTTGATGATATGTGGGATCATGTGTTTGGGCATGGACCAGCTATGTTTACCTAAAGGTATATTCTATGTAGAGATATACGTCGCTCGGAGTTATTTTTTGACCCTTGTGCAGGGGATTGGGTCCGGCTCCATCGTAGAGATCTCCATGGAAAATCCAATATGTGAACATTCCTTATCAGATTTGATTGTACCCTCTAATATGTTGTTGAATGTAATGAATATAACCATTCCGGTTATGTTATATATTTCTATTCTATACCTAGACGTTATCTAATATATCACCTTATACACTTATTAGATGGTGGTTCTTTTAAAGGGATAACCATTATGGCATTCTATAGTGTTTCAAAGTACTATTATATGCTAGCTACATATTTCTTGAATTTCTCATACCAGACTTATGTCTGACGTATGACTTTTGTTTTCTCTAAATTCCTCGTGTGCTCTTTCGAGCAGTTTGAGAAACGCAGTTTTTCGTTGATGTTCTTTGGAGCTCAAGAAGATGACTTGGATGTTTCACCTATTGTAGTATTCCTATTTCCACTACGTTACTATTAATATAACAGCATTTGTGAGGACGGGTTGTTACAACTATCCAGGATGATGATAGTGCTTAGGTTTTGTAACTTCGAAATTTCGGTATCAAAGTAACTCTTTGTACAGTTCTTTTGATATTATAATACCATTCTGATAGTGAGATTCTAATATTTTGTTCCCTTCTTTTGTGTTCTATTTCCTTTTCTTATTTACCCTAACAATTCGTCCTTATGGCATTTGGATGCTCGGTACGCGAATACTGTGGATGTATTAGTGTCGACATTCAAGGGTCAAGAGGGCCAGTCATTGCACTTGGTATCAGTGCCGAAGGGTAAGCCATAACATTGACTTTGGTGGGGTATGACTCATTAAGGGATAGGCTATTGGAATGCCCTAACATGAGTTGAGGGTATTATACATATGATAGCATATTTGTATTTGTAAAAAACGTATGCCTTAATGGTAATTACAACTATGAAAATTAAAAACCTTATATAAGTTTGAATTGTTAATTATAGTTTAGTTAATGTAGGGATTAATGATGTTTATTCGTTACCCCTCATTAATTTGTTTAGTAATGCTGGGCCAGTTTATGAACATTAACTATCATTTGTTGATTGTTGATTTGTGCTCAACCAATTTATAAGTAGTTTTACTCTTTCACTGCATGGGTTGGTAAAGAGTAGTTGTAGATGCATTGAAACGAACACCTTGTGAATTTAATTTCATGGTTTGACTATAAGGCGTTCGGTGGAAATGTTGGGCTAAAAGTTAAATCTAGTAAAAGATGTTTATTTTAATATTAGAAAGATAACATATTTTATAAATAAACATTTGTGAAAGGATTTTATATAAGAAAGTGATTTTATAAAAGTATGGTTTATAAACATGATTATAAACAAGAAGGATTTAAATTTATTTTGAGAACTTAAGTCCTGGTGTCTTTGAAAATGTTTTTCAAGATTTTGGAAAAATAATAGTAGCATTATTTGAAAGTAAGTGTATGGAAAATTGGTTTATAAAATTGAGATCATGGTACTTAGTATTTACGAAGTATTTGGTGCCATTTTAAAATGATTTTGGTTAAGTCTGAAAGGCATGAATTGGATGTATTGAACTCACTCCTGTCATTTGGAAATAATTCTGCTGATGACTTCAACATCATCGGCATTCATTTTTGGGTTTCCTAGTGGGAAATGCTACAGGGTTGTTTTAGTAAAACGGAATCTCATTTGATTCAGAAAGTATTGTTTTTATACAAAAGATATATGTATGTATTATTATTTCAAAATGATTTGAATAAAACCCGGTATTTAGTTCTAAAGTTTTCTTTAGAAAGAAATTTGTTATGAACTTATTTATGTAGAAAAGTTTTATATGCATGCTATATAGGTGCCTTAGTGGTAGTGCCACTGTCCAGAATAAATATTGGAATTGTTCATGTTTTCCCTTTTAGGTAAAGTGTGTTTAACAAATTATTGAAATTTGTTAAGATATTTTATGGACGCATGTAGCTCATGCATTAGGATTGTATGGTATGTAAATCTGGTTATGATATGTTGTTTGGTGGTTTTCGTTTTTTAAAATGAAATGGATTTATCGGTAATTTTGGACAGTTGAAAACTTCTGAATTTTTGTAAAGATTAAAGCCTGGTGTTTTTGTGAAAATATAAAAGTTGAGTTTTTGTAAACCTTGAATTAAAAAGGTGGTATGTTAAAACAAGTTCTAGATTTGTTGAACAAACTTGTTAAGTAAAACAAAATTTGATATTTTGTATATACTCTTAGGAGTCATGGAATATTATACGAGTATGAACTTAAGTTGTAAAATGTTGATAAACTTGAAGTTATGTTTTATGAAACGGTTCATAAATGATTTTATTATTGAATTAAACATACTATTTGGATGAAAGAACGTGATAAAAGGTATTGGTGTAATTAAGAAACCAATAATATAAGTATGTAAGTTATAGGTAGATCATTTTATTTACATGATTGTTCTTAATCCAGTATACGAGTACATGATTTTGAGGTGATTTCTACTGGTCCGAACAAGGATTTTTCACTAGATTCTTAATAGTGAATGCTTGATACAAATTCTTAATATGATCCCAAAGTTTTCTATCATAGTATGTGTGTGACGACCCATATTACGGAAGGTTTAAGTCGACAATAAACCACACATGTCCAACTCAAAACAATTCGAAACACAGATAATCAATAGGGTTTTATTAAGAAAAAATAGAAAAGAAGAAAACAAACATAGAATCTCGCAGCGGAATGAAAAAATATAATAATCAAATAAACAGTTCATGAAGCTGTTTACAATATACATTTGATTAAAATTTTACAACATCTATTAGAGTTATATATACAACAGAAAAATAGAATAATGCAGCACGGTGGAGTAATACTAGTGATGATATACTATAACATCACCTACTTGGAGGCCCAAAACTAATGGCTACGGATGCTGCAGTCATCCATATTTTCTAATCCTCGACGACCAAATACGGTAATGTTAGATACATTAATATAACAGAAACACATGGATATGGGAAAAAAATCAACAAACAACTTTCTCATTCCATTTTAAAGCATTTCAAATTCTTTACATAATCCCATAATCGTTAACCACGTTCAGAGAAAATATAATTATTACAACATACACCAAGTGTGACATATGAAGATGCCCCCTTGGATAATCAGAGTATGTAACTAGGCAATAAATCAACTTTGCCTTTACAACAAAACACAACGGAATCAAAATAGAAAAGAACTCTAAATAGCTATCAAGCCTCCTGCGTGTCTCCGGAAGCTTATTTGTCTAAAGAGGTACCTGAAAACCTCAACTCTCAAACTACTCAAAGTTAATTGAGCAACTGAGAGTTTAAGAGGAAAACATAAACTTTGAGTTAGACATAAAGCCTGGCATGAATAATAATCTACCATCTCAAACAATTTAGATACCTAGGGAGACCACACCGCTTAGCGGAATGGGTTTTCCCCTCACTAGTACCCTAATCAAAACTTTATAAAATCATATACTGTGCTCATGCATCCACAATGGTTAGAACGTAGTAATTCAAAAATATTATGATAATATGCAAACAAGTAAATCAATTCTGGATTTCCCATCCCCATTCATTTTTGACTATCTGTCTCATTTATAGTTTCTAGGGTCATTATTAACCTAATAATTTTCATGGGCTGACTAATAACCTGTTTAATACTTATAAACTCCCTGTCCGATTTCATAATTTTCATGGGATCACTAAGAACCTATTGGACCCTGCCAATAACTTCATTGTTTCATGGATTCTCCCTGAACCTATTGGTATCTCCAATGACTTCCCTCTTATTCTAGTTTTCATAGGTTGACTAGGAACCTATTGACATCTGTCAATAACTTAATCCGGATATAGTTTTCATGGGTTAACAAGAAACCTATTGACATCTGTCAATAACTTAATCTGAATATAGTTTTCATGGGTTCACTACAGACCTATTGGCCCCTGCTAATAACTCTTTCTAATCATAGTTTTCATGGGTTTACTACGAACCTATTGGCCCTAGCCAATAACTTTTCCTATACACAGTTTTCATGGGTTTACTATGAACCCGTCTATCTGGCTATTTCTTTAACCAGTGTTTGGGCTTCCTATATCCTGGTCTCCTGACCTCCTAGATGCAATTCTACTCATTCAGGAGTAACTCAATTTATATTCATTACTGGGTCAACCTAGCTGGTTATTCTGCCCTTTTTCCCCAAATTACAGTTATGGATCCATATTAAAGTGAATATGTAAACTAGAAGAAGCAGACATTTTAAAATAATAATCAACAACATCTGTGGTTTAATATCCTTGAAATCATTTTCATATAAAACATGGTTAATCCCTTTAACCTATTATTCTATCAAGGAAAGCTTCTTCAAAAACTCCAATTTAAAAGCATTTAAAAGCTCTTCTATAATGCCATGGGTTTTACCTTTAAAAATTGAGATTGGGTTCTTGTTTTGAAAACTAAGGCTATCAAAACCTTTAATCTTTACTTTTGAAACCATTGAAAAACTTCCACTCGAAAGCATTCAAGTCTTCTTTTCAAAACTCTAGGCACCTGCCTTTCGAAACCCTTTAAAACCTTACTTTCAAAACCGTTCAAATGTATTAAAGTATTACCATTCAATTATAGAAGCATAGTTTCGAAATCATTTGAAAGTACCCCTTTCGAAACCATTGGGTTTAATTTAAAACATATCTTATTGGGTCTAACTGAATACAAGCGAAAGTACCCCTTTCGAAACCATTAAAAAGAGTTTAGGGAAAAACATATGGCTCCGGCACCATTCTTTTGAAAGCTCAAAGCGTTTAAGTAAACAATTGAAGGGTAGCGTCGAAACCACTTTCGACGTCATTGCCTTCGAAACCCTTGAATCCTTTCGAAAGCTTTAGGAAGTGGCATAGTATAGGTTTAAAACAAAAGCTACCTTTCGAATTGGTTGATGACTTCAATCCATTCAAAAGGCATAGGAATGGCAGAAGGGTTTCGACTTTGTCGAAACCACCCTTTTCGAAAGCATTGAAATTAAAACTAATTAACCCATTCGGAAGCTACAATTTAAAAAAGAGGCGGCAACCCCTTTCGAAAGCAATTTAGAAAGACCCCTTCGAAAGCATATGTTTTGATTACTTCGAAAGCATTTAGTAAAACAGGCAAGCGCATTTCTTTGAAAATAAAACAAAGGTTTCGACCCCATCGAAAGCTATGTTTCGACACCATGCCTTTCGCGCTTCTCCAGTCCACTACGTACCAGTCATTGTTATACCTTATGTATTGGTTTCGGCTTAGTTGGTTTCGACCTGGTAGGTTTTGACTTGGTTGAAGGTGGATGCATAAGGTTAAAAGGTGACTTCTAAAAGAGGTGGAACCTACTTTTCTGGGTAAAGACTGATTTAATGCCAATTAAAGTGAATACTTTATAACTAACCTGCCTATTTCTAACATTTGATTGGTTGCCATAACTTTTCAAATTCTTTACAAAAATTAATGTCGCATAATTTCTGATGTAAACAAGGATTAATTTAACAAATAAGCCCTTCCATTAAGCAAAACCAATAAAATAATTAAATCCTTCCTCTAAAATAATTTAATTTCCATAGTAAATTACTTAGGAATAATTCCCAAAAATTACAGAAATTCACTTTCAATATGTTATCTAACATATAAAAATATCAAACCTAAATTCTTCACAAAATAATCGAAATTAATTTCTAAACCTAATTATACATATTTTCCTTGAAAATTCATGATAAATTCTCCATAGCTTGGAAAATTATAAAAATTAAAACCCATCTCCAAAATCATGTTTTACATAACATATAATTTCCTTATGGCATTCGAAATTCAATTTAAACTATTTTACACTTAAAACCGTGTATAAACAATTATCAAACAATCTTGTTTGAATCAAATATGTTATAAAAATCCAAGCATATCATCATCAAAAATCATCATAATGTATTTAATCTTAAACCCGGAAATCAAATTATCATAAAACAAAATAGAGATGGTTTTGATTATTATTCACCTTGATTAGGATAGAACTTTGAAATTTGACTGAGATTAATTTCCCCTAGCTTGAATCCTTAGCTTTAAATTGATTTTCTCCTCTTTTCTCCTAATGGTCGGCTTTGCTCCTTTTTGTTTACGTTTTTTTATGTTTTGTAAAATGAATGTGAATGGATAGGAAAAGAGAATATAAGGTAATGGGATTATGGTGTGCAATTACCCTAAATACCTTTGCGTTAATTACTTAACATATAAAACCATTTATAAGCCCACTTGTTTAATTAAGCTCTGCCTCTAGGTATTTATTCAAATCTCAATCCCCTCGTCACTCTAATATTTACTTATTCTATTTAATTTATCTAATTAGATCTTTTGAATAATGTTACTAAAAATTTGGGAGTGTTACGGGCTCCCCTCCTTAAACCATTTCATTCTTTAAATTCTGTAAGGACTAAATACTATAACAATCATTTGTAACCACTCCTAACAACCATACTAGAATACCTGACTAGCAATTATCGATATAAATCTAATATAGACATACCATCAAAGCAGATCAGGATAAGTATCTCAAATCTTGTCTTCTATCTCCCAAGTATAGTCCTTCTCATTGTCGCTCCACTGAACTTTCACTAACTTAACTGTCTTGTTCCTCAATCTTTTCTCATCTCTTGCTACTACCCGAACTGGTTGTCTAACAAAAGTCAAATTAGGCTCTACTATCAAATCTTCCAACCCTGTCGGAGGTATAGTAGTCTTTGGATCGTGCACATACTTACGAAGATGAGACACATGAAACACATTATGAACACCTGCCATACTGCTCGGCAACTCTACTATGTATGCGAGCTGTAACGACCCGACTTTCTTTGCCCAGAAAGACGCATCGTTATGAAGAAAGAAAGGGATAGAAAAAGAAAAGAAAAGAAGAGAGAACAACAACATATCAGAAATCTCACAGCGGAACGAGAAATATATTATCACATAAGATATTACATAGTATCATATACATCAGAGTACACAATTTATACATCACAGAATAGACAGTTATAAACTTCTGTCTATTATACAACACAAGTACATCAGTACAATACAGACTAATACAATCACAGCGGAAACTCTATACATCTACTCGCTGAAGCCTCCTGCTTCACAGCTCCTCCAGAATTCGTCAAGATTATCCTGAATCCCTTGACTACTCAATACAATATTGAGTACCCAAGAGTTTAATAAAACAGAAAATAAACACTTGGGTCAGACATGGGTCTGGTGTGAGTAAACGGTTAGATTGCTTAACTTTGAAAACCTTTGAAAACAAAAGTATCACGTAAGACTTCCCACAAATAAACATGGGTAAGTTTTTACCTTACGCTAACTAAAACATTTGATAGGAAATCCGATTGTATTATAATAGGGTCTAGGGTTTTCAAGTAAAATACAGAAATAGCTGAAATGCTTACATCTCACATTCCAACATAATTGGGCACAACTAATACGTACGGCACTTATTGGAGTTTGGATTCCATACAATGGCAGGGCTACTGGGGTATCGCCCGTCACAGTACGTGGCCTAGATCACCGTACCGAGGAGTACGCCCGCTCCCCTGCAACACAAAGCCGGAACCATCCCTTACTGGATAATCCCGAAGAAGACAATCCCGTAGTTGGCGCGACCAACCACACACTAAGCCGAATAAAAGAAAAGGGACCTCTAGACAGGGATCTATCTTGCTCTCAGTGGGTGCTACCCACGAAACCTTGCTGCACCTCCCCTGTTTTAGCCATTCCCGGTTGATGAGGCTTGAGGTTACGATTACCTTTAATCAGAACATATCACTTAGAATGCTCATCGTCCGCCTGACGATGTGCTGAAAGCATTCAATCCATACAAGTTCGTTCCGGGTTCGAACGTAACCGAAGGCATTATCTCGTTACACTCGTTTTGGAATCACCCTCAGAGTTAACGACAATAACCCTTGCACTCTGAATCTTCATCTTCACTTGAGATTCACGACCTATCGTTAATTTGGATCGATGTGGTATTCGGGTCTCCAGACCTGGAATTCCGGTATACGGAAACCCGATCCCGGTCTCATCGAAATCCAAAACGTATCTTTTAAGGGCCAAGTTGTTTTAAGGTTAAAACAATTTAATTCTTATCTATATACACAAAGATAGATAATTCAATAGATAATCTACATTATCATCCCAAACAGATAATTCACATTATCATTATAATTCAACCAAACATCCATATCATATATCAATCATATCTCATCAGAGATATCAAACAATGAAATACATTCAATCTCATTCATTCTTATATAAGCAATGATTTACTTAATCACAATATAATTAATTTAAAATGAATTAAATTAACTATCTCTATCTTTAATTAATTTAAAGTGAATTAAATTAATTACTTCATCTCTTAATTAATTTAAAATAAATTAAATTAATTACTTCAATATAAACCTTACTTATATAATCATTTATTAATTTTAAATTAATTAATTAATCTTCCTCTAAATTTCCACTTTAATTAATCACCCTGATTAATTATACTTTAATTACATTTAAGTAATTATCCTTAATTAATTATCCTTAATCCAATACAGTAATTAACTTTTAATTACTTCATAAATTAATTAATTAATTACTTCATCTCTTAATTAATTACAATTAATCACTTATCATTTGATTAATTAATCTTAATTAATCAACTCTTAATCACATCATTAATTATAAACTAATGATCTCTAATTACATCTTTAATTATTTATTTTATTTAAATTAATTAAATAATTAATCTTAATTAAATCATAATTATTAATCACCTTTGATTAATCTTATCCAGTAATTAACTTCCCTTAATTACTTCCCTTAATTAATTTTTTTTTATTAATTATCTTAACCAATAATTAATTATCTTATTAATTATTCTTAATCCTTTAATTAAATAAATTAAATAAATTATTTAATTAATAACACTAAGTAATTAACTCTTAATCACTTCTTACTAATTATCCTCTAATTACTTTATTAAATAATCTACCTTTACTTAATTACATCCAGTAATTATTCCTTAATTACTTCATCAAGTAATTATACTAAATTAATTTATAAATGATTATCTCTAATTAATTATTAATTAATTAATTTAACTTAATCATTTAAATTTAATTAAATGATTCTTAACTTACTAAATTAAAGGTTCTTAATTAAGAAACTATTATCTTAATTAAATCAATTATTTATCAGTAACACTTGATAATTAAAATAATTTAATTATCTAAATTTCCTTTTCAAATTAATTATCTTAAATTAAATCAACATTCTAAATACTTAAGAAAATTCTTATTTTAATTGATTACTAAATCTTAACCACTAAACCTTACTTAAATTAAAATATAAGATTTAGAAATCAATAAAACATTAAACACATTTTAAATTAAACATTTAAATCTTTAAAACTTTTCCAAAGTTATCAAACAAAATTTAATACAAAATTTATTATTAAAATTCACTTATTTTATTTGAAACTTAATATTATAAAATATATAAACTTGTTTAAACTTTGTTTTAAACTCAGAAAATATTACAAACAAAATTTCTTTTGTTTAAAACTTAAAAACATTTCTTTTACCAAATGCCTTAAAACTGCTTTTATCAAAACCGAGTAAAACGCCTAGAAACTCGAAGAAACTCACGAGTTCATTCCCATTCTACCATACTTCGAGTCAAACCCAGATATCCCCGAATGAAACCCGAGTAACCCCTTTCTTCCCCAAAACAAAACTTCCAGATACACGCAACATGTACGTGCACAGGTGCATGTGCACAACCGATCGAAACGACTCCGACCTTCGCCACGATCATCCCCACGTCGACGACAACCTAAACGTGCCTCCTGACCACCCAGTTTGTCGAATTCGACTAGAATTCGAATTCGAGCTATTCGATCGATTCTGGAACCCAACCTCGACAACCAAAATCCGATCGCCTCGCCACCCACGATCGCCAGAGATCACGCGCTTCCCTCCTTAGCTCCGCCACGACACCACACGTCGTTTCCCTTTAGTCCGATCGCCTCTGATTCAGCTTTGATGAAGAAATCATCTCGAGAAACACTACGACCAAAACAGGTTCGAAAACCCTATCTTGACTTCGTTCATCCATCACGACGGATTATAAAATCCACGACCATTTTTCTGATGTCCAGCAACCTTCCATCCTCCTCTGGCCACAACCCCGTGGTTCACCATTCGCTTGATCGCCTGAATTTGCCCAGCATAACTTTCCCATTCATCTAAGAAGTACTCGACAAACTCTAAGCTATAAAACGTGATATAGCCATTAAAATTCATAGTTTCCTATCACGATTTCAACCATATAATTAAATCTTAAAATTTAATTCATTAAGTTTTGACCCAATTTACATTTCACTGTTGTTTATAAAATTTCGAGTCAGATAATTTATATAAATTTCATAACTTATTTTTAATAGTAATATTATATGATTTCTCACATCTTTCATTTACAAATCAAAAACTACCAGAGACTAAATGATGAGATATTGGTTTTTATAAGAAATCAAAACTGTTATCACTATACAGAAACTATATTACAACTATACAGTCATTCAAGCATCCCTATCCAAACATGCATTAATTCAAGTATTTCAAATAATAGCATGATATTCATTCACAAAAATAAGTTGAAACCAGGGTTTAAAACTGTTTTTAAAAATCCATTTACTCGCCAAGGAACAGAGAGCAGAAGATAGAAATGATTTTCTAGGCTTATTCCAGACTCTCACATACAAACATGCATACATTACAAACATTTCAGATAAATCATCTCATATCAAAATTTAAAATCTGTTTTTAAAATAATATTTACTCACCTAAAATCAGAGAACAGAGAACATTTTCTGTTTCCAGGCTGATGTTGATTTCCAGACTGATTTTGATTTTAAACTCCTTTTGTTTATACTTTGTTGAATTTTAAACTTGCAGTTTGATCCTTGAAACTGATTGCATGTCTTCAGGTTGTTTGAAGAATTTGAAATTGCTAATTGTATTTGAAAATCTTGAGATTGATGTTGTATTGTTTTTTATCTTCTTTTCCACTGATTTGTATTTCCAGATTTTCGTCTTCTTTGAATTTGGTTTCCAGTCTTTTATTTATTTTTAGATTCGAATTATAATTTTTGTTTGAAATGAAGAGAACAAGAGTTTCAGCTGAAAAGTGAAATCAGATCTTTCCCTCTTTCATATTTTAATTTACTTATTTTAATTATCAAAAGGAAATGTGGACATTTGTCCTCTTAAGAGTTAATTAACTTACACCTAAACACTCCAAGCTTCCAAATGTTTACAAGTGTTTTAAATGCTTTATTATTGATTTACAAGTGTTAATTTCTTTTTATTTTGATTTATTTAAATCCTACATGTTTATTTATAAAATATCTATATGTATAAAAATGTATTTATCCTTTTATAATTTAAGCTTTAGATTTTAATAAATATACAAATGTGAAAACAATTATTTATAATAGCTTATGCTTTGATAAAATTAAATATAACATATTTTTATATGCTTGAGAAACTTATTTTAACTATATATATATTTTTAACATTAGTTTTGATGATTATTATATTTAATTTTATAACATAACTCCAAATCACAATATATACATATATATTATAATTTGAAAACATAGCTTTTATTAAATTAAAAGATTCCCTATTCATAATATATATATACCCATATATATACATTATAAATATAAACACTTATATTAGTTTTAGAAAGATAAAACTTCCCAATTTAAAATTGTTAGAAAAGATATTGCCAAATTAGTTATTATTAGCTTTTTAAAATGAATAAACTTGTCAATTTATAAAATAAAATCAAATAATCAATTTAATTATTTATAAAGATTATTAAATTGATATTGCCAAATTTCCGGGATATCACATTCCTCCCCCCTTAAAATAATTTCGTCCCCGAAATTTAAAAGCAAAGATAATTTAATAACCCAGTAAAATTTTAATTTCAAACAGCAACCATACATATCAATTATATTCTAACAACCATAGCAACCAATTTAATCAAGCAAATTTAATTATCCAGACAAAATTCTGGATAGAATTTCCTCGAGTTTCCCCAAGTATACATATATACCGGAATACTCGTTCTATAGGATCTTAACTAACTATCTACAAAAATCTAGAACTCCTTCATCTGATCCTTCAAATCTGAACAAGATATCGGACTAAACTCAAAATCATCTCAACTACCAAATCCTTCTGAACTGCTCATTCCATCACTCGATGAATCATACACATATTCCTCAGAGATATGTGAAATACAATGAATTCCAGTTATCCAAACTGGCAACTCAATCCAATAGATCAAAGAACTATTCCTCTCGAGAACACAGAAAAAATCTTATAATACTTCTGGAGCTTGCTCTCCAATCTTACTGATCTTATATCTCCTTTGATCGGAGAAAACTTAAACAATATCCAATTCTAACTTCAATTTCCAAATTCCATCAATTCTTAACTGCATAACTCTCCTGACGATCCTGAGTCACTTCATCCTTCCTGATCAGCTTAGCTCTTGCTGATGCCTCTTGAAACAGATTAGACCAACATCAAACCAATTTCCGGATCCTTCTCAACAAAATGGTTTCCCAAAAATCACCGAAATCCAGAACACAACTCTACTCCACAACATTAGAGCATTTCGAACTACTTCTCATATCTGAAATAGCCAAACAGTTGCACTTGACAACCTTACCTCCAAATCCTGAAAATTTCTTCATACTTAGAGATACACTTGAATTTCCTATAGAAATCCTTTACTCCAAGAAAATCACAATTCCCGGTTGCTCCCACTCTAGAATAGCTGTTATCTTGCTTCCGCTGCACAACTCTGATCTGGACTAGATGAGAATGCCATCGGAGAACTCGAGCACAAACTTGATCACCCACAGTTCATCACCCCCATAAAATCTTAGTGACTCATTTCACTTGGTCAAAAACATCCCAGTAGAACCCCCTCCAGAAAATTAGGTATGATCAATCCCTCTCCAAAGAATCCTGAGCTGCTTCACCTAATTCTTCTCTAGGAGACATCCTTCTACTAATGCTGAACCACCTGTAACTCCACGAATCAAGTCGATACAGAATCTCAATCTCCAATATCCCAAAAGAACACTCAAACTATCGCAAATCACTTTTGCGATCAACCCGACCTAATATCCAAAGATATCGTTATCTCTTTTCACAAATCAGAACAGCTTATACTTGACTAACCAATTCATCGAAGAAATGGATCCACTCTGCTGCTTCTGGACTCCACCTTCAGAAAAACTACCCAGCCAGAAACTTCCTACCAACACACAGAACACTTCCGAGTTGCACCGCTGACACAGATGCCAAAGACTTCTCAAAACAAAGCTCTTCGAGAAACTCGGACCTCAAACCAAACAGAAACACCATGCTGAACTCAACCACAACACAGAAACAGACATACTTCCTAAAACTTGCTCCAGAAGAAACATCTTCGGAAACATCCATAGTCACTGCGTCTCACCACACAGCTACTTCTTCCAGAAGTTACCAAGATACCATCATTCGCTTTTGCTCATCCAATTTCAAAGATAAACTCCGAACCTTAACAGGTTTCCTTCAGAGATCGGTGAAATCTTTACACCACAACAAAGCTCACTCGAGACAGTATTGGGTCTACAGTCTCGACAAATACACTTCCAACCTCAACATTCAAACTCCAACCATTGGTAGTCGTGTTACATACACCACCACCTTATCTACCTTTATAACTCATATTGGAAAACCCGAACAGGTAACCCAACAAATAGGTAGAAATACATATATATATATATATTTAAAATGATACTTTTTATATAGAAATTATTTCTGGTAAAATTATTTCATTTACCTCTTTAAAACAATATTGTGTCCGTTGACCTGGTTCAAGTGTTTAGAGATCCCTATCAATAACGTTAGCTACTCGTATTGACCAGAATCCATATACCACTCAACCGATCAATTAACACAATATAAAACCATTTTTATATAACTAACAATTACGCGCTCTCAAGATAGACACCACTCCAGAGCTTAGGTATTCACTCAACCTCCCGCTCTGATACCAAATGTAACGACCCGACTTTCTTTGCCCAGAAAGACGCATCGTTATGAAGAAAGAAAGGGATAGAAAAAGAAAAGAAAAGAAGAGAGAACAACAACACATCAGAAATCTCACAGCGGAACGAGAAATATATTATCACATAAGATATTACATAGTATCATATACATCAGAGTACACAATTTATACATCACAGAATAGACAGTTATAAACTTCTGTCTATTATACAACACAAGTACATCAGTACAATACAGACTAATACAATCACAGCGGAAACTCTATACATCTACTCGCTGAAGCCTGCTGCTTCACAGCTCCTCCAGAATTCGTCAAGATTATCCTGAATCCCTTGACTACTCAATACAATATTGAGTACCCAAGAGTTTAATAAAACAGAAAATAAACAATTGGGTCAGACATGGGTCTGGTGTGAGTAAACAGTTAGATTGCTTAACTTTGAAAACCTTTGAAAACAAAAGTATCACGTAAGACTTCCCACAAATAAACATGGGTAAGTTTTTACCTTACGCTAACTAAAACATTTGATAGGAAATCCGATTGTATTATAATAGGTCTAGGGTTTTCAAGTAAAATACAGAAATAGCTGAAATGCTTACATCTCACATTCCAACATAATTGGGCACAACTAATACGTACGGCACTTATTGGAGTTTGGATTCCATACAATGGCAGGGCTACTGGGGTATCGCCCGTCACAGTACGTGGCCTAGATCACCGTACCGAGAAGTACGCCCGCTCCCCTGCAACACAAAGCCGGAACCATCCCTTACTGGATAATCCCGAACAAGACAATCCCGTAGTTGGCGCGACCAACCACACACTAAGCCGAATAAAAGAAAAGGGACCTCTAGACAGGGATCTATCTTGCTCTCAGTGGGTGCTACCCACGAAACCTTGCTGCACCTCCCCTGTTTTGGCCATTCGCGGTTGATGAGGCTTGAGGTTACGATTACCTTTAATCAGAACATATCACTTAGAATGCTCATCGTCCGCCTGACGATGTGCTGAAAGCATTCAATCCATACAAGTTCGTTCCGGGTTCGAACGAAACCGAAGGCATTATCTCGTTACACTCGTTTTGGAATCACCCTCAGAGTTAACGACAATAACCCTTGCACTCTGAATCTTCATCTTCACTTGAGATTCACGACCTATCGTTAATTTGGATCGATGTGGTATTCGGGTCTCCAGACCTGGAATTCCGATATACGGAAACCCGATCCCGGTCTCATCGAAATCCAAAACGTATCTTTTAAGGGCCAAGTTGTTTTAAGGTTAAAACAATTCAATTCTTATCTATATACACAAAGATAGATAATTCAATAGATAATCTACATTATCATCCCAAACAGATAATTCACATTATCATTATAATTCAACCAAACATCCATATCATATATCAATCATATCTCATCAGAGATATCAAACAATGAAATACATTCAATCTCATTCATTCTTATATAAGCAATGATTTACTTAATCACAATATAATTAATTTAAAATGAATTAAATTAACTATCTCTATCTTTAATTAATTTAAAGTGAATTAAATTAATTACTTCATCTCTTAATTAATTTAAAATAAATTAAATTAATTACTTCAATATAAACCTTACTTATATAATCATTTATTAATTTTAAATTAATTAATTAATCTTCCTCTAAATTTCCACTTTAATTAATCACCCTGATTAATTATACTTTAATTACATTTAAGTAATTATCCTTAATTAATTATCCTTAATCCAATACAGTAATTAACTTTTAATTACTTCATTAATTAATTAATTAATTACTTCATCTCTTAATTAATTACAATTAATCACTTATCATTTGATTAATTAATCTTAATTAATCAACTCTTAATCACATCATTAATTATAAACTAATGATCTCTAATTACATCTTTAATTATTTATTTTATTTAAATTAATTAAATAATTAATCTTAATTAAATCACAATTATTAATCACCTTTGATTAATCTTATCCAGTAATTAACTTCCCTTAATTACTTCCCTTAATTAATTTTTTTTTATTTTTTTTATTAATTATCTTAACCAATAATTAATTATCTTATTAATTATTCTTAATCCTTTAATTAAATAAATTAAATAAATTATTTAATTAATAACACTAAGTAATTAACTCTTAATCACTTCTTACTAATTATCCTCTAATTACTTTATTAAATAATCTACCTTTACTTAATTACATCCAGTAATTATTCCTTAATTACTTCATCAAGTAATTATACTAAATTAATTTATAAATGATTATCTATAATTAATTATTAATTAATTAATTTAACTTAATCATTTAAATTTAATTAAATGATTCTTAACTTACTAAATTAAAGGTTCTTAATTAAGAAACTATTATCTTAATTAAATCAATTATTTATCAGTAACACTTGATAATTAAAATAATTTAATTATCTAAATTTCCTTTTCAAATTAATTATCTTAAATTAAATCAACATTCTAAATACTTAAGAAAATTCTTATTTTAATTGATTACTAAATCTTAACCACTAAACCTTACTTAAATTAAAATATAAGATTTAGAAATCAATAAAACATTAAACACATTTTAAATTAAACCTTTAAATCTTTAAAACTTTTCCAAAGTTATCAAACAAAATTTAATACAAAATTTATTATTAAAATTCACTTATTTTATTTGAAACTTAATATTATAAAATATATAAACTTGTTTAAACTTTGTTTTAAACTCAGAAAATATTACAAACAAAATTTCTTTTGTTTAAAACTTAAAAACATTTCTTTTACCAAATGCCTTAAAACTGCTTTTATCAAAACCGAGTAAAACGCCTAGAAACTCGAAGAAACTCACGAGTTCATTCCCATTCTACCATACTTCGAGTCAAACCCAGATATCCCCGAATGAAACCCGAGTAACCCCTTTCTTCCCCAAAACAAAACTTCCAGATACACGCAACATGTACGTGCACAGGTGCATGTGCACAACCGATCGAAACGACTCCGACCTTCGCCACGATCATCCCCACGTCGACGACAACCTAAACGTGCCTCCTGACCACCCAGTTTGTCGAATTCGACTAGAATTCGAATTCGAGCTATTCGATCGATTCTGGAACCCAACCTCGACAACCAAAATCCGATCGCCTCGCCACCCACGATCGCCAGAGATCACGCGCTTCCCTCCTTAGCTCCGCCACGACACCACACGTCGTTTCCCTTTAGTCCGATCGCCTCTGATTCAGCTTTGATGAAGAAATCATCTCGAGAAACACTACGACCAAAACAGGTTCGAAAACCCTATCTTGACTTCGTTCATCCATCACGACGGATTATAAAATCCACGACCATTTTTCTGATGTCCAGCAACCTTCCATCCTCCTCTGGCCACAACCCCGTGGTTCACCATTCGCTTGATCGCCTGAATTTGCCCAGCATAACTTTCCCGTTCATCTAAGAAGTACTCGACAAACTCTAAGCTATAAAACGTGATATAGCCATTAAAATTCATAGTTTCCTATCACGATTTCAACCATATAATTAAATCTTAAAATTTAATTCATTAAGTTTTGACCCAATTTACATTTCACTGTTGTTTATAAAATTTCGAGTCAGATAATTTATATAAATTTCATAACTTATTTTTAATAGTAATATTATATGATTTCTCACATCTTTCATTTACAAATCAAAAACTACCAGAGACTAAATGATGAGATATTGGTTTTTATAAGAAATCAAAACTGTTATCACTATACAGAAACTATATTACAACTATACAGTCATTCAAGCATCCCTATCCAAACATGCATTAATTCAAGTATTTCAAATAATAGCATGATATTCATTCACAAAAATAAGTTGAAACCAGGGTTTAAAACTGTTTTTAAAAATCCATTTACTCGCCAAGGAACAGAGAGCAGAAGATAGAAATGATTTTCTAGGCTTATTCCAGACTCTCACATACAAACATGCATACATTACAAACATTTCAGATAAATCATCTCATATCAAAATTTAAAATCTGTTTTTAAAATAATATTTACTCACCTAAAATCAGAGAACAGAGAACATTTTCTGTTTCCAGGCTGATGTTGATTTCCAGACTGATTTTGATTTTAAACTCCTTTTGTTTATACTTTGTTGAATTTTAAACTTGCAGTTTGATCCTTGAAACTGATTGCATGTCTTCAGGTTGTTTGAAGAATTTGAAATTGCTAATTGTATTTGAAAATCTTGAGATTGATGTTGTATTGTTTTTTATCTTCTTTTCCACTGATTTGTATTTCCAGATTTTCGTCTTCTTTGAATTTGGTTTCCAGTCTTTTATTTATTTTTAGATTCGAATTATAATTTTTGTTTGAAATGAAGAGAACAAGAGTTTCAGCTGAAAAGTGAAATCAGATCTTTCCCTCTTTCATATTTTAATTTACTTATTTTAATTATCAAAAGGAAATGTGGACATTTGTCCTCTTAAGAGTTAATTAACTTACACCTAAACACTCCAAGCTTCCAAATGTTTACAAGTGTTTTAAATGCTTTATTATTGATTTACAAGTGTTAATTTCTTTTTATTTTGATTTATTTAAATCCTACATGTTTATTTATAAAATATCTATATGTATAAAAATGTATTTATCCTTTTATAATTTAAGCTTTAGATTTTAATAAATATACAAATGTGAAAACAATTATTTATAATAGCTTATGCTTTGATAAAATTAAATATAACATATTTTTATATGCTTGAGAAACTTATTTTAACTATATATATATTTTTAACATTAGTTTTGATGATTATTATATTTAATTTTATAACATAACTCCAAATCACAATATATACATATATATTATAATTTGAAAACATAGCTTTTATTAAATTAAAAGATTCCCTATTCATAATATATATATACCCATATATATACATTATAAATATAAACACTTATATTAGTTTTAGAAAGATAAAACTTCCCAATTTAAAATTGTTAGAAAAGATATTGCCAAATTAGTTATTATTAGCTTTTTAAAATGAATAAACTTGTCAATTTATAAAATAAAATCAAATAATCAATTTAATTATTTATAAAGATTATTAAATTGATATTGCCAAATTTCCGGGATATCACACGAGCTTTCCAATCATCTCTATAATCTGGAACAAACCAACATATCTTGGTGCAAAGTTTCCTTGGCTTTTCAAATCGTACGACACCCTTCATCGGTGGTACCTTAATGAAAACCTTATCTCCAACTGAGAATTCTAGGTCTTTACCCTCTTTTCTGCGTAACTCTTCTATCTAGACTGAGCTTCCATCATCCTTTCTTGGATTAACTCAATCTTCTTTGTTGCCTCTCTAACCAGATCTGGACCTAAGACTAATCAGTCTCCAGTCTCCAACCAACATGCTAGTGATATGCATGGCCTTCCATACAAACTTCAAAAGGCGTCATTCCTATACTAGTCTGATAACTATTATTATAGGAAAACTCAACCTAATGTAGGTGACCTTCCCAGGATCCACCAAAGTCCAATACACAAGCTCTCAATTAATCCTCGAGTACCTTATTGACTCTCTCTGTCTGCCTATCCATCTGTGGGTGATATACAGTACTCATCTTAAGCTTGGTACCTAATACATCCTGTAGACTCTTCTAGAATTCGCTAGTAAACAAAGCATCTCTATCACTGACTATACTACTCCCATGTAGTCTAACTATGTTCTTCATGAACCACTTAGCTAAAACAAGTGTCGTCCTGGTTGACTTAACTGGAATGAAATGAGCACTCTTGGTCAAACTGTCCACTATGAACCATATACTTTCATTTTCTCTATTTGACCTTGGCAACCCATCTATAAAATCTATGGATATCTAATCCCATTTACAAATTGGAATCTCCAAAGGCTGAAGCAACCCACTCGGCTTCTGATGTTTGGCCTTCACATGTTTACAGTTTGCACACTGCCTAACCCACAAGCCAACAACCCTCTTCATACCTTCCCAATAAAAACTCCTCTCCATATTTTGATACATCTTGGTCCCTCCAGGATGAATCGTAAATTTGGACCGATGACATTCTTCCAGAACTTCTTTCCTTAAGTCCTCAACATTCGGAACACACAATGGTCCCTTCTTTCTCAACCATCCTCTCTAGTCAAGACTAAAATCCTTCAAATCATCAATCTTGGTTCCAACCTCAAGCCTTCTAATCTTCTCGGCTAATAATGGATCCTCCTTCTGCTTAGAAGCAATCCTCTGGATCAACACTGGTCGAACTTCTAAATAGGACAACCTGGCGGTATTCTGACTAGAACTAGCAGTCGATCTTAACTACACACTACAAGTAGTCAAAGCTTTTAAATCTTTCCATTCTGCCAACATAACTAACACCACATTCTGATGTCTATTGCTAAGACAATCCACTACTTTATTTCCTTTCCCAGGAGTATACTATATACCAAAATTATAAGCTATTAAAAACTCCAACCACCTCTACTATCTCATCTTCAACTCCTTCTAAGAGAATAAGTACCTTAAAGACTTATGATCAATGTATAGCTCAAATCGCTCCCATAAGAGATAATATCTCCATATCTTCAATGTGAAGATTATCGCAGCCAACTCTAAATCATGAGTAGGATCTCTTACTTCATGCGGTCTAAGCTGTCATGAAGCATATGCAATAACTTTACCCTTCTGCATCGATACAACTCCTAATCTAGTTCCACATGCATCAGTATACACCACCAACCCTTGGTTTCCGTCTTGAACTACTAACACAGGTGCATTGGTCAACAAATGCTTTAACTTAAGGAATGCCTCATCACATTTGTCGGACCAAATAAACTTCACATCCTTCTTGGTTAACTTAGTCAAAGGCACTCCTATCAGTGAGAAATCCTTAATGAATCTCCGGTAATAGCCAACAAGTCCCAGAAAACTTTTAATCTCAGTCACCGTCTCTGGTCTCTTCCAATTATTAACAGCTTCGATCTTATCTGGATCGACTGACATGCCCTTCTCTGAAACCACGTGACCAAGACACTTAACCGCTTTCTTCCAAAAATGACACTTGGAAAACTTCACCTTCAGCTGATGCTGCCTCGGCATCTCAAGCACTACTCTAAGATGATCCTCATGCTCTCTTTCATCCTTAGAGTATACTAAAATGTCATCTATAAACACTAACACATGAAAGTTTGAGTTCTATTGGTTTTTTGTTTTCATTCCCGTCAATGGCATCTTCCTCATTCCCGTCCCTTCCTCCTCCCTCTTCTCTGATTCCTTCTTCACCCAATCCTTTTCCCGTGAATCCTCCTCATCCTTCTCCTCCCCTTCCTCCTCCTCCCCCTCATCCTTTAAAATCTTCTCCGTCCATCCCTTCTCTTCCTTCTTCTTCTTCATTTTCTTCTTCTCATTTGATTCCTCCATTATCTTTGTCTTAATTGAATTCTTGTTTGTTCTCCGAGAATCAAGAAACTTTAGGATCTGTTAAGAATTTTCCTCCTCTATCTGATAATGTGTCTTCAAAGAAGATCTTTAATTCATCTAAGTCCTTGGAAATTTATAATAAATGGTCTTCACTTTTTACGAAAAAGCCAAGAAATGCTGGTGTTTTTATGCCAAAGCAATTTTAGATTAAGAGAGATGGATTACTGAAACCTTTACCCGAAGAAGTTAAAAGAGAAGGTATTCAGTACTGGAGTGTTCATTTAGTTGGATTTTTCTTGGATGGATCTCTTTCCTATTTGACTGTAACTAAGCACTTGAGAAGTGTTTGGAGGTTGAAAGGTGAAGTGGATATTAAATCTGATAA
Organism: Allium fistulosum; assembly: GCA_030737815.1. Lineage (NCBI taxonomy): Eukaryota > Viridiplantae > Streptophyta > Magnoliopsida > Asparagales > Amaryllidaceae > Allium > Allium fistulosum. The sequence goes on along the minus strand of CM060906.1, from coordinate 714,200,808 downwards.
TGAAATTTTTTATTTCAAATTCTCAAATGATATAGATAGAATGAAGATCTTACAATCTGACCCGATCTTTATCAAAGGAAAAATGTTCATTATAACAACTTGGAATCCATCATATGGTTATGTTCAAGAACATATTAGGACGGTTCCAGTATGGGTACATTTCTATAAAATTCCCTTGATTGCTTGGACACTGATTGGAATTAATTGGTTGGCCTGTCATATTGGTAAGTTGATTTGCCTTGATGAAAGTATTGAAAAACTGACAAGATTCAAATATGCCAAGGCTCTGATTGAAATATCCCCTAATCAAGAGCTTCCTAAGTACATTGTAATTGATGAATTAGGTGATAGTTGCCCTCATGTAAAAGTTGTATATGATTGGAAGCCTAAAATTTGTTGTTTTTGCAAAGTATTTGGACATGATACTAAGGAGTGTTCAGGATGTTATAAAGATGATAAATCTAATAGTCATAATGGTAGTGATTTTGGAAATACTGTTTTCAGAGAAAATAATGAACAAAATTTATGGAATGAGAATGATTTGAAGTTCCAAAATTCTAGAAATTTAAAGCTGAAGCCTATGAAAGTTTGGAGGAGAAAAGGAAAAGATCAACATATTACAAAGGATGATAATAAGTGGAATAAAGAATCAGATAATTTGTTATCTGACTCTAGACAGAAGATTGGGGATAAAAGACAAATTATTCAAGAGGAAAAAGATAATAGTATTAACAAAAGTTCTCCAATTTTAAATACTGATCATAGTATTTTGGATGACTTAGGATTTAAGGAGAATATATCAACTTCAAATTCTTTTATGATACTGTCTGATTTAAATGAGGAAGCTGATAATAATATTCATATAAAAGAAAGTGAGACATCATTTTCACATTCTGAAAATTTTCAGGATATCTCTAAGACAATTAATAATCATGGATTGGGGGAAGATAACATGAGTGATAGGATTTCTGTTGGAAAAGTTCCTAATACTAACTCAATGGTTCATAATAAAATTTTAATAGAAAACTCAGATGAACTGTTGAAATGTCAAGACAGCAAGGAGATATCAGTTACAAAAAAAGTCATAGATATGATATCACCTATTGTATTAGAGCAAGAAAATTCCTTAAAGAAGAAAAGATGTTACCTCTGAACAATTCTCTCCATACATCAATATTACTCCTCCTGAATTTCTAATTTTACCTCCACCATGTACTTCTAAAGAGAATATAGTGGAACAAGTTATATCAAACAATAAAAAAGGGAAAAGGGGTAAAAAGAGTGTCTCGTTCAATGAAACATCTGATGACCTTAACAGTGGAATTAACTACAACATTGATGAAATTCAGCCTAGAAATAATAATATATCTTGTAAGGAATTATCAACAATTTCTGGTGGAAAAAGGCATACAAGGAAGAATCCTTCAATAATTATATCTCCAAAACTTTTATGATGATGATTAATAACATTGCTTATTGGAACATTAGAGGAGGGCACTTACTATCAAAGCAAGCTGAAGTGAAGAAGTTGATTAAAGACCAAAAAATTCAACTTTTAGCTATTAGTGAAACAAAGTTGAATAGAGAAAAGACAGTACTAGATTGTAAAAATATTGCTCCAGATTGGTCCTTTGAAGATAATCTGAATAGTGCTCCTTTTGGAAGAATTTTGGTTCTATGGAACTCTCATTTTTTCAAAATGACAAAGATAATGGAGGATGATCAAATCATTCATTTCAGTGCTTTATCTTTAACCTCTAACACAAATTTTCTTATTTCATTTGTTTATGCTCAAAACAATTTGGATAGAAGACTTCTTTCTTATCCTTTTATATTGTACATTATCCAATTATATTGTTAACTTCTAAATAATTAAGGTAAGTTATATTGGAATGCAATAGAATATTATACAAATAAAACTTTCTAGTTCAATTATTTCAAGCTTAAATATTTATCCAAAAATTTTGGCTTCATTTTATAATTGAAATCATCCTTTAAGATAAAATTTAAGAATTGAATTTCTGATTAACTTCACACAATTCTAGGTAAATAAATATATATACATAATATATATCAAATCAAATTTGAAATCATATACCAATATATATATTATAAATTAACTCATATTTTAGAAATTCAAATCAATTAAATTTTCCAAAACAAAACTGTAGCAAGGCTACAAGATGGTTTCTTCACTTCAAAACTCGAAAATGAACGTCGATGGTGCTGCAGTCATCACCGAAATTATTTTCCAACGACAAAGAAAAGAGCACTGATTTAAAACTTTTAAAATTCTTTAGAAACAATTTCTATTCGGGCATATTTCAAATAATATATCTTTTTAAAACTTTAAAACCCAAAGTTTGAAATCTTCGAAAATTAAATTCTCAATTCTTGTTTTAAATTCATTTAAATTTCCAAATTAATTTATAGCCGTGTTTAATTATTTAGATATGAAACTAAAGCCAATGATTATAAAATACATGCAAAGCTAAATATTATTTCTTAACACCCAATTCCATTAATTATCAAAAATTCAGAAAATTAACCTTATACATATTATAATTATACAAAATTTATCCATATACTAAATTTAAAAACCTTACTGTGTCAGTTTGTTCTGTTCAAGTGTTTTGGAGATCCTATCGATAGCGTTGATCAAACGAATCGATCGGAAACCCAAATCAACATCAACAACTCAAACAACACAATATATAAAACATCTTTAAAATATAAAATTTTCAAATACAAGATTAATTTCCAAAATATGGATAGGGATTAAAATTGATGGACTCAAATTAAAGAGAACTTTGATTTGAATATAAGTTGGAGACAAAGATAAGACGATTAAATAACAGAATGGGAAGATGGGTAAGCCTATATATATTGCGGGCAACCTTAACCAGGTCAACCGTGACTTAATGAATAAGATCGATGTGGATTTTCTGGGGTAAATCTACATTCGATCTCAAGAGATAGAATTCGGAATAATAAGAGATACTATCATCTAAACCGAGGATATAGAAATCTTCGGTGAATCAATGCTTTTTTTAAAGGAGTTTCACCCCTTTATAAGTCATTAGAATATTGGCGGGACAGCCAATTTATTAGAAAGATTATTCGGAGTGGAGTTATGGGACACTCCAGAATCAAGAAGACACGAATAGGGGAGGACAAGAATGGACTTGGAACCGAAGGGAACGTTCCAAAATTCAAAGGAAACCGAATCGAAGAAGAAGGAATTCAAGTTCGAACGAAAGTGATACTGTAATTAAATTTACTCTATATGCTGAGTTTGCCTAAAACCAGAGCTCTGATACCAAATGTAACGCCCCGATATTTTCAACCATTCACATCCACACATGTCGGACTTGAATTGCTCAAAATACCGCGTTGTAAATAAAAATTTGGCAAACTCATCATATACAGTAAATAAATAATCACAGATCACAGACACAGAGTAATATAATGCAGCGGAAGTAAAGAAATAGTAGTGCATGAAGCTATTATATAAATACATCAGAGTTAAGTAAGATACAATAGAAGTACCAAGATACAACATAAGAAACAGTATGATAATCAGGTACAACTCGGAATACAACTGGAATCAACTGGATAACAAAATGAATAGATATATGGATCTTCAAAGCTAAACTCCAGCTCCAAAGGTGAGTCTCTAATGCTGTATCACTCGGTCTGACTCGAGCGTAAAGCAAAAACAAAACACTCGAGTCAGGACATACATACTTATAAAAATGTAAACCAACTCTAGTGAACTGTAATAAAGGTACAAGTAACTTAAAGAATGCTTGGGATTGCCCATTCTTTAAGGATCCGTTAAACTATCTACTATGCAGTAATATTCGCTATTATAATAATGTCTAATATAAAATAAACATACTTTTTAATAGCGTCAAGGGGTTACCCATATAGCCCTTAACACGTAATAGTCCCAGTAGTCTATCCAGTATTAGCATACTCCCAAAATGGGGGCTACCCTCGATACTCCACAGGCTACGGGAGAAATCACAACTCGTAGTAAAGCTCGATATGGTAGGTGACACGGCACACAAGGCAATGCCAGGGTAGATATACCAATTACGCACACGGATTGATGGAAACGCATAGCAGCCACTACCGCTCCACCTCGAACAACACTCCCAAATCAAGGGGTGCACCCAAACAATCACAAAGTAATAGAATGGTATCGAAGAAGTGCATCCGATAAGAGGTGCTACCTCATTGGCCCGAGATCGCTCCTGTTTTAGCTACCTTATGCCAACTCACGGGAGTTGGGTCCACGCATATACCTTAGGATCGTCGCCACCATCCTACTTCATTCTGGAAACTCCACCGCGTACACGGTTGTCAAAGTGGTTTCGGTATCGACATAGTTATTTGAAATGTAATATTTAAGAAATCAAGGCATTCTGGAATGTAATACTTTCCACTTTACCATTTTATATAATCCAAATGTTTATATACTTACAAATTTTTACCATAGTTATTTTATCACTTCTATTTTATTACACTAATTAATTCATTTCTCCGAGAATCAAGAAACTTTAGGATCTGTTAAGAATTTTCCTCCTCTATCTGATAATGTGTCTTCAAAGAAGATCTTTAATTCATCTAAGTCCTTGGAAATTTATAATAAATGGTCTTCACTTTTTACGAAAAAGCCAAGAAATGCTGGTGTTTTTATGCCAAAGCAATTTGAGATTAAGAGAGATGGATTACTGAAACCTTTACCCGAAGAAGTTAAAAGAGAAGGTATTCAGTACTGGAGTGTTCATTTAGTTGGATTTTTCTTGGATGGATCTCTTTCCTATTTGACTGTAACTAAGCACTTGAGAAGTGTTTGGAGGTTGAAAGGTGAAGTGGATATTAAATCTGATAATGAAATTTTTTATTTCAAATTCTCAAATGATATAGATAGAATGAAGATCTTACAATCTGACCCGATCTTTATCAAAGGAAAAATGTTCATTATAACAACTTGGAATCCATCATATGGTTATGTTCAAGAACATATTAGGACGGTTCCAGTATGGGTACATTTCTATAAAATTCCCTTGATTGCTTGGACACTGATTGGAATTAATTGGTTGGCCTGTCATATTGGTAAGTTGATTTGCCTTGATGAAAGTATTGAAAAACTGACAAGATTCAAATATGCCAAGGCTCTGATTGAAATATCCCCTAATCAAGAGCTTCCTAAGTACATTGTAATTGATGAATTAGGTGATAGTTGCCCTCATGTAAAAGTTGTATATGATTGGAAGCCTAAAATTTGTTGTTTTTGCAAAGTATTTGGACATGATACTAAGGAGTGTTCAGGATGTTATAAAGATGATAAATCTAATAGTCATAATGGTAGTGATTTTGGAAATACTGTTTTCAGAGAAAATAATGAACAAAATTTATGGAATGAGAATGATTTGAAGTTCCAAAATTCTAGAAATTTAAAGCTGAAGCCTATGAAAGTTTGGAGGAGAAAAGGAAAAGATCAACATATTACAAAGGATGATAATAAGTGGAATAAAGAATCAGATAATTTGTTATCTGACTCTAGACAGAAGATTGGGGATAAAAGACAAATTATTCAAGAGGAAAAAGATAATAGTATTAACAAAAGTTCTCCAATTTTAAATACTGATCATAGTATTTTGGATGACTTAGGATTTAAGGAGAATATATCAACTTCAAATTCTTTTATGATACTGTCTGATTTAAATGAGGAAGCTGATAATAATATTCATATAAAAGAAAGTGAGACATCATTTTCACATTCTGAAAATTTTCAGGATATCTCTAAGACAATTAATAATCATGGATTGGGGGAAGATAACATGAGTGATAGGATTTCTGTTGGAAAAGTTCCTAATACTAACTCAATGGTTCATAATAAAATTTTAATAGAAAACTCAGATGAACTGTTGAAATGTCAAGACAGCAAGGAGATATCAGTTACAAAAAAAGTCATAGATATGATATCACCTATTGTATTAGAGCAAGAAAATTCCTTAAAGAAGAAAAGATGTTACCTCTGAACAATTCTCTCCATACATCAATATTACTCCTCCTGAATTTCTAATTTTACCTCCACCATGTACTTCTAAAGAGAATATAGTGGAACAAGTTATATCAAACAATAAAAAAGGGAAAAGGGGTAAAAAGAGTGTCTCGTTCAATGAAACATCTGATGACCTTAACAGTGGAATTAACTACAGCATTGATGAAATTCAGCCTAGAAATAATAATATATCTTGTAAGGAATTATCAACAATTTCTGGTGGAAAAAGGCATACAAGGAAGAATCCTTCAATAATTATATCTCCAAAACTTTTATGATGATGATTAATAACATTGCTTATTGGAACATTAGAGGAGGGCACTTACTATCAAAGCAAGCTGAAGTGAAGAAGTTGATTAAAGACCAAAAAATTCAACTTTTAGCTATTAGTGAAACAAAGTTGAATAGAGAAAAGACAGTACTAGATTGTAAAAATATTGCTCCAGATTGGTCCTTTGAAGATAATCTGAATAGTGCTCCTTTTGGAAGAATTTTGGTTCTATGGAACTCTCATTTTTTCAAAATGACAAAGATAATGGAGGATGATCAAATCATTCATTTCAGTGCTTTATCTTTAACCTCTAACACAAATTTTCTTATTTCATTTGTTTATGCTCAAAACAATTTGGATAGAAGACTTCTTTCTTATCCTTTTATATTGTACATTATCCAATTATATTGTTAACTTCTAAATAATTAAGGTAAGTTATATTGGAATGCAATAGAATATTATACAAATAAAACTTTCTAGTTCAATTATTTCAAGCTTAAATATTTATCCAAAAATTTTGGCTTCATTTTATAATTGAAATCATCCTTTAAGATAAAATTTAAGAATTGAATTTCTGATTAACTTCACACAATTCTAGGTAAATAAATATATATACATAATATATATCAAATCAAATTTGAAATCATATACCAATATATATATTATAAATTAACTCATATTTTAGAAATTCAAATCAATTAAATTTTCCAAAACAAAACTGTAGCAAGGCTACAAGATGGTTTCTTCACTTCAAAACTCAAAAATGAACGTCGATGGTGCTGCAGTCATCACCGAAATTATTTTCCAACGACAAAGAAAAGAGCACTGATTTAAAACTTTTAAAATTCTTTAGAAACAATTTCTATTCGGGCATATTTCAAATAATATATCTTTTTAAAACTTTAAAACCCAAAGTTTGAAATCTTCGAAAATTAAATTCTCAATTCTTGTTTTAAATTCATTTAAATTTCCAAATTAATTTATAGCCGTGTTTAATTATTTAGATATGAAACTAAAGCCAATGATTATAAAATACATGCAAAGCTAAATATTATTTCTTAACACCCAATTCCATTAATTATCAAAAATTCAGAAAATTAACCTTATACATATTATAATTATACAAAATTTATCCATATACTAAATTTAAAAACCTTACTGTGTCAGTTTGTTCTGTTCAAGTGTTTTGGAGATCCTATCGATAGCGTTGATCAAACGAATCGATCGGAAACCCAAATCAACATCAACAACTCAAACAACACAATATATAAAACATCTTTAAAATATAAAATTTTCAAATACAAGATTAATTTCCAAAATATGGATAGGGATTAAAATTGATGGACTCAAATTAAAGAGAACTTTGATTTGAATATAAGTTGGAGACAAAGATAAGACGATTAAATAACAGAATGGGAAGATGGGTAAGCCTATATATATCGCGGGCAACCTTAACCAGGTCAACCGTGACTTAATGAATAAGATCGATGTGGATTTTCTGGGGTAAATCTACATTCGATCTCAAGAGATAGAATTCGGAATAATAAGAGATACTATCATCTAAACCGAGGATATAGAAATCTTCGGTGAATCAATGCTTTTTTTTAAAGGAGTTTCACCCCTTTATAAGTCATTAGAATATTGGCGGGACAGCCAATTTATTAGAAAGATTATTCGGAGTGGAGTTATGGGACACTCCAGAATCAAGAAGACACGAATAGGGGAGGACAAGAATGGACTTGGAACCGAAGGGAACGTTCCAAAATTCAAAGGAAACCGAATCGAATAAGAAGGAATTCAAGTTCGAACGAAAGTGATACTGTAATTAAATTTACTCTATATGCTGAGTTTGCCTAAAACCAGAGCTCTGATACCAAATGTAACGCCCCGATATTTTCAACCATTCACATCCACACATGTCGGACTTGAATTGCTCAAAATACCGCGTTGTAAATAAAAATTTGGCAAACTCATCATATACAGTAAATAAATAATCACAGATCACAGACACAGAGTAATATAATGCAGCGGAAGTAAAGAAATAGTAGTGCATGAAGCTATTATATAAATACATCAGAGTTAAGTAAGATACAATAGAAGTACCAAGATACAACATAAGAAACAGTATGATAATCAGGTACAACTCGGAATACAACTGGAATCAACTGGATAACAAAATGAATAGATATATGGATCTTCAAAGCTAAACTCCAGCTCCAAAGGTGAGTCTCTAATGCTGTATCACTCGGTCTGACTCGAGCGTAAAGCAAAAACAAAACACTCGAGTCAGGACATACATACTTATAAAAATGTAAACCAACTCTAGTGAACTGTAATAAAGGTACAAGTAACTTAAAGAATGCTTGGGATTGCCCATTCTTTAAGGATCCGTTAAACTATCTACTATGCAGTAATATTCGCTATTATAATAATGTCTAATATAAAATAAACATACTTTTTAATAGCGTCAAGGGGTTACCCATATAGCCCTTAACACGTAATAGTCCCAGTAGTCTATCCAGTATTAGCATACTCCCAAAATGGGGGCTACCCTCGATACTCCACAGGCTACGGGAGAAATCACAACTCGTAGTAAAGCTCGATATGGTAGGTGACACGGCACACAAGGCAATGCCAGGGTAGATATACCAATTACGCACACGGATTGATGGAAACGCATAGCAGCCACTACCGCTCCACCTCGAACAACACTCCCAAATCAAGGGGTGCACCCAAACAATCACAAAGTAATAGAATGGTATCGAAGAAGTGCATCCGATAAGAGGTGCTACCTCATTGGCCCGAGATCGCTCCTGTTTTAGCTACCTTATGCCAACTCACGGGAGTTGGGTCCACGCATATACCTTAGGATCGTCGCCACCATCCTACTTCATTCTGGAAACTCCACCGCGTACACGGTTGTCAAAGTGGTTTCGGTATCGACATAGTTATTTGAAATGTAATATTTAAGAAATCAAGGCATTCTGGAATGTAATACTTTCCACTTTACCATTTTATATAATCCAAATGTTTATATACTTACAAATTTTTACCATAGTTATTTTATCACTTCTATTTTATTACACTAATTAATTCATTTGGATATTAAATAAACCATGCTTTTAAGTTACATAAACTTAATTACTGTAATTTCTCATTTAAAGTTGAAATTCCTTATGTTAAGTTAAAGTATATTATTAACTTGCATTTCATTATTACAGTAAGGAACATTTATTGTTTTAATCAATATTACATTAACTAAAATTACATGTCAAATGTATATTTTTAACTTACATTTTATTTTCACAATAAAGAGCATTTATTGTCTTAATCAATATCACATTAATTAAAATTACATGTCAAATGTTCATTTTTAACATACATTTTATTTTCACAATAAAGAGCATTTATTGTCTTAATCAATATCCCATTAATTAAAATTACATGTCAAATGTTCATTTTTAACTTACATTTTATTTTCATAATAAAGAGCATTTATTGTCTTAATCAATATCCCATTAATTAAAATTACATGTCAAATGTTCATTTTTAACATACATTTTATTTTCACAATAAAGAGCATTTATTGTCTTAATCAATATCCCATTAATTAAAATTACATGTCAAATGTTCATTTTTAACCTACATTTTATTTTCACAATAAAGAGTGTTTATTGTCTTAATCAATATCCCATTAATTAAAATTACATGTCAAATGTATATTTTTAACTTACATTTTTTCACAATAAAGAGCATTTATTGTCTTAATCAATATCACATTAATTAAAATTAAATGTCAAATGTTCATTTTTAACATACATTTTATTTTCGCAATAAAGAGCAATTTTTTTTTGGCAAAGTCAGCGAGGTTGATTGGACCCCTACCAGATTTATTGATAACAGAAAATAAAGATTCAAACAAGCTTTGAAACAAGCTAAAAAAAGGAAAAGAAAGAAAAAAAGAAATAGAATACAAGAGAGAACCAACTAGACAGCCCAAGCTTGGAGAATGCCAACAGGGTACTACCTATTGCTCCTTAGAAGTTGCATGTACACCCTATTCCTCACTTCAAACCAGAGAGTGTCATAAGTTTTCGACAAATTCTCAAAAATTCTTGCATTCCTTTCCCTCCATATCACATCAAAATAGATTTTCAAGCAAACAATCATTGCACTAACCTCATCATTCCCCCTTGCAGCAGCTGTATGAATAATTTCCAAAGCAGAGACAGAGTTGGCAGTATTAAGAACAAACCCAGTGGTGCTACTGATTCTACTCAACAAAGTAAGTAAGGCAGAGCATTCAAAAAAGAGATGATCAACAGTTTCATCACACATGTCACAGAAAACACAGGAGGTGCACACAATCAAACCAAACCTATCCAGTACATCCCTAGTCATCAAAGCATGACTAACAACCTTCCACATCATCAAATTCTCTCTAGGCACAGATTCTTTAGTCCATAAAACATAGTACCACCTAGCAGCTGGTAGAGGAATTGAACCAGATAAGAACTTGTACACAGCGGCAACAGAGTGTAACTTCTGGTCCCAAGAAACAGAAATAGAATGATCAGCACATTTGAATAAATTCATAACTTCACTCCACAATTGCCTTATCATCTGATTGCTATTTTAAGGCAACAACATATTGCCTTCAAATAAAAAATCAGCAGCCTTAGCATTACAATGAATACCTGTTTGCTGAATCAGGGGATACTCACAAACTTTAGATAGTATCAGACCCTTCTTAACCCATGGTTCATGCCAAAAACTAATATATGAGTTAGGTTGTAAATGATATTGAACCATAGGTAAGTAAACATCCCTAAGTTTCAGCAAATTCCTCTAATTAGAGCTGCAATTCTAAGGTATATCCATACACCAGAAATGCCTTCTCTTAATATTGTACTGCCACATCCACCTGACCCATAAACTATCTTTCTTGAGTATTAGATCATCAAAATGTTTACTAAAAGCAGCAGTATTCCACTTCCTAATATTGATAATACCAAGACCACCCTGCTTCAAAGTGGACTCAAATAAGGAAAAGGAGCAAGGAATTAATTGTCTTAATCAATATCACATATTTTCGAATTAGGTTATATTTCCAATCACAATTTCCATTCATTTATTTAACATTTTTAATACATAGAAAATCATTTTTCACTTTATTAAATCATTTTAAAAACCAAATATAAATTAAAATATCAAAATTTACATTTTCAAAATACTTAAAACTTCCAGAAAAATATATAAAATAACCATGGGTCTGTATAATATTTTCTAACCTAGGTCAAGTGATATGGATAATATATCATTTCAATCCGTAATTTACAAAGAAAAATCTAGGTTCTATCATTTCAAACCCACAATCCCAAGTTAAATAAAATAAATAAAAAAATCGCTCAAGCCTATCATTTCAGCCCATAACGATTTTTCCCTATTCTAAAGTCCGTTCGGGTATGTATCATTTCAACCCATAGTGATAGGGAACTTGCAGTGATGATAAGCAGGAAATAAATAACTGTATACAAATAATATTAAAACAGATGATATAACAGGCATATAAACAGTATTTAACATCATATAAATATATCACAGGCATGTATGAACATAACACATTATTTTATACAATTAACTTGTCATCAATTCACAATTATAAAAGTACGTATGTCTAGAGTGAATAACTCACCTTTAAAAAGCTAGAATTGAAATTCAAACCTAAATCTAGACTCCGCAAAGCACGAAAAAGCACGACAAAGCACAATGCAAACTTGAGTGGATGAAGAGTCAGATCCAAATCTTGTAAGCAAACAAATATTACATACATAAGAATATGATTCAATACAAAAGAATAGAGGTTAAAACAATGGAAAAAATAACGAATCAAAGTGGGATTGTAACGACCCATAATTTTCGAACTCGAAAATTCCAGATAGTTATGAAAAAGAAGAAAGAGGTAGAAGAAGAAGAACAGAAATATCAACATCTCATATTCGCAGCGGATAAAATATAATAATAATATAATGACAGTTTACAAAAGATTATTATATCTGTCGATTACATTTTCATACATCAGAGTTTTACATATCCACAGTCACTGAAATATACAGTAATCATGTCTCAGAATTACAATAATATACTACAGCAGAAATACTCTATACGTACTTGCCATCCAGCTCGTCTCCTGAGCTCCAGAACGTCCTACCTGAAAATCTGTAATACTCGGTCTGACCCGAGCATTACATCAAAGTAACACCCGGGTCAGGCTGGAAACCAGCGTGAGTAAACCCAACTAACATGGAATACCAAATAAACAACTTATATAAACCCGGGTAACTTATATCAATTTAACCAATTCACAATTTGCTATAGACAATGCTTATTTCACATATAAATTTCTAAGTACCAAACTTAGATAAAATAATCCAAATTCACTCAAATCATTTCATTCCAGCCTATTGATTTTACAGATCAATTTATAAAAATTCGAAGTGGTTTCGGGTATTTCCCAATACCCGACCCCGGTCTCTTCGAAATTTACGTCATCCTAACCCAAGTTAATCAAATGAAATACTCAACATTTTATACCAAAGATATCAACTCATTCAATCATCCAATACCATTCAATCATCCATAAGCAAAGCCTTATCACATACAAATCAATTCAATTGATTCAAATTGAAATTTCAAACCTCAAACACTTAGATTCATTCATTTAACATTGATTAATTCCAAATAAATTAATCAATCAACCATTCCCTATTCATTCATCTTAATTAATCACCCTGGATTAATTATCTTTCAATTACATTCAAATAATTATCTTTAATTAATTCCATGCTATTAATTATTCTTAACCCAAATCAATAAGAAATCTTAATTACTTCATAAATCAATTTAAACTATCATCTTTTACATAAATTCTTGATTTCTTATATTAATTAATTTTCCACGAGTCACTTATTTTTTTGATTAATTAATCAATCGTTACTTACATCATTAATTATATAAATTAAGGATTTCTAATTTTTCTCCAAACTTTAATTACATTAATTAATAACACAGTATTAATCATTCCAATTAATCCCAATCTGTAATTAAATAACTCTGGATTTACTTCATTAAATAAATCAATTGCTCCTTAATTAACCATCTTAAGTAATCTCTTGATTAATCTCACAAAGTGATTATATTTTATTAATTACATTAAGTAGCTATTTAGCACACCATTCAAATGGTTATTCTGAGTTACTTATACTTATGTAATTACTTACAACTTAATTCATTATTTATTCAAACCTTCAATTACTAAGTGAAATAACCCAAATCATTAATTAATTGAATTAATTAATTATCCATTTTAATTACCCTACTAATTTAATGTATCACAAATTATTAAGCCTTTAGTAACTTTTAAACGGAAACATTTTCTTATTTATGTTTTAAGTTTTGAACAACTTAAAATTCCCAATACTTCGAGTTAAGCAACCATCAACTCGGGAACCATCCAAAACCAAAATCACCAGATCATCAATTTCACAGTGCATATCAAATCAATTCAAACATTCAACCACATATTTAAATTTAACCATTTAAATTTGAATAGAAATCCAACAGAGTGAGATTTACTCACCTTTGCTTCCGATTTGCAAATCCGATCCAATCTCGGCTTGGCTTCACGGTTTCGACCTTGTATAAACATTTTATAGTTTATTAATATTTAAACTTATGAACAATTACTCTGCTTTTGATAAATCTAGTTATTTTTTTATAACATATTTCAAAATCTATTTACATTCATATCTATAGTGAAATAACCTATGTTGTTATTTGCAATCTTTACTCATAAACCTTAGATATATACATGTGCAATTTACTTATGTTTTCCCCTATGTACTCATATATATTAAATTAGATTTAAATTTGAGAATGATTCATTATTATATATATATACCTTACAGAAATAAATGTTTCTTTTCTATTATCTATTATTGATTTCAGACTATAATAGTTTAATAAATTCCCAAATTCACAAATAAATCCACAGATTTCATTTACTAGTTTCTAAACTTAAGTAGCTTTTAAATTAAAAAGGTTAAAGATCACGTACCCTATTCAAATGAGAAACCCACAAGCATCGAGCTCTTGCTCTTCACGAGATTTAAACTCGCTGCTCCACTCCACACTGCCGATCACCCATCGCTTCTCCAACGACTACCGTTGCAGCTCCGACCCCTTCTTCGACTCACGATGCCGCCCCACCCAGACAAGAAATCCATAAATCTCGATGTGAACCCTAGCTTCCCAATCCAACCACCGAGCTCGATCTACACTGCCTCGCAGCGACCCACTGACGAACTCGCGCAACCCTAACAACTTCACGACCGAAGTTCTAAATACCAACGTGAGCTCGAAATCGAATGCCCCAAGCTGAACTCGATCGCCACTTTCCCCTATGAATGATTCGATTTTTGAAACAGAGAGGGATTCAATTCGATTTGTATTGCAAAAGAAAGCGGTCATTTTATTTTGATCGATGGATTGCTCTTTTTATTTCTTTGTTTCGGCTGTGGACATTTTGCAAGGAATGGGAGGCGAGTGTTTAAAATGAAGAACATGGAACAAGAAAATATTGTAGCGTGTAGGTGAAGATAAAGGAAAGGGTACGACGATTTCGGGAGGCTTCCAGCGTACGCTTGTTTTGTTAATAAAAATATCTCTGACTAGTTGACTTTAAATTTTATTATATTATAAAACTTCAAACGTCTTGTTAATTGCCCTTTAAATTTCAAACTCCTCTTAAGGAATGCCGCTAGACGATTATAGGGTTTTACCCGCGTTTCAAACACAATAGAATGTGTTTCGAAAGATAATTCGACCATATGCGCGAGTTACAGAAGTAAACAATCAATTTTAAATTAAAATGATTAAAATAGTTTCTATGCGTTTTGAGTTGCCAGGGTCAACCGACAACTCCGATTGCTACTAAATTTGAAATCCGATAATAACTAACTATTACGGATCCAATGGAACTGGTTTCATCGAATTCCGAGACTGTGCCTCGGAAGACTATTTTTAAATATCGATTTAAACGGTGTATTTTCAAAACTGAACAAATCACCTTTAAATTAAATTTCAACCATTCTATTATCTTCAGCATCATCGTTATAAATTTTACAAACCTTCAAATTATTTTAACAGGCTTAGAAATTCCAGATTCAACAATTTACCCAATTTTAATTATTAAATTCAATATTGAACTATAAAATTCAATGATTTAATTATCAATTAAATATTTATATCTCGAATTCAAGTTAAAATTAACTTTCAAATGTTTAAAATCAATTCAATTATCCCATTTTAAATTGTTAAAAATTTCGGGTCGTCACATTCCTCCCCCCTTAAAAGAATTTCGTCCCTGAAATTACTAGTTAGGAAGAATGGTGTCATACCCGTTTACCTTTTCCCAAAACCAACAGTTCAACACCTTACCAACTATCTTTCATAAAAGACTCATTATCATTCTTATTAACTTCTCAAACTCGCCCATAGTTTTGAGACAATACCACTTATACTCAATTATTCAAATTTAAATTTAAATCAAATTTTGAATTATCAAAATTTTTTCAAAAATTCTCTAACTCTCTAAATTTTCAAAAAAATTTACCAGCGTCTCCTTTGCGCGGCTAGCTCGGTACTACTACAAAAGGCCACTACGGGCTCTCAAAATCTCAAAAGAAACAAAAGCCAAGTGGCTATATCCAAAACTCAATCCAATTTCATACAGAAATTTTAAATACATACCTTTTTGTCGAGCATTTCAAATTTATCTTTTGGAATCAAATCCAATTCCTTTTCCCTTTACTACCTGCATATCTTACTTAGCACTAATATCCAATCACAACTGTCAAAACATTTTATTGACTTCCTTACCCAAGTCAACACTTATCCACCCAAGATATCTTTCTAATATTCAATTTCCAATTAAGGATTTATCATTGTTTACTTAAGTTAGCATAAGCATTTTATATGCTCCTTTATTTATTTCACTTTATCACTTAAGTTTATATCTATTTCTATTCAATTTAGTTTTCACACTCCACATAAATTTTAGTTATTTCCAACTTTGAACATTAAATTTTATCTTCCATTTATAACTAGTTTATGTCGTTGTTTTAATTTAGTTTCCTTCACTAATTTATTTCAAATTTTCAGTTAGAAACCGTTTTGTCATTAACAAAATTTTCCAAAAATCTTCAAATTATTCTAACTCCCAAAATTTTCGGAAAATTTTGACAGAGTCTCCCTTGTACGGAGGGACTTCTGCGATATCGCAGGATGCACAGATATATATATATATCGGCCTCAGGCCGGAAATCACAATATATATCAATATATGCAGTTCATATCTCCTATTTTGAATTCTTTTGCGTAAGCGTACCTTAATTTAGCATTTTTAAAGCAAGCGGCTTATTATTTAGCAATCGTCGCATCCAAATCCAGCCAAACGGCCTTCAGGTACCTGTACTATCTCAGTTTAAACATGTAAGTGTCATATATAGAAAATATATTAGAATTTCACTTACTTTTAATGGCAAACACAAACATTTCAAAAGCATCAAACGCCAACGCTTACCATAAGCGATTTATATAATTTAAAGCTAATTTCATTGCTTCCCGCCACATTTATATGCCATTTCATTCAATTTATTTGCTTATAACTCACATTTCTTACATTCGATTTATTTTTAATCCAAACAAGCTCATATTTACTTTAAATGATTCAAAAATCTATTTTATTTGTTTCTATTAATTCACAGAATTTCTTTACCTTCGTTTATGTCAAACGTCAACTATTTTTATGCAAATTTGACGATAGTCGCTTAGTAGAGTATCCATTTTAGTTTATAACTACTTCCAAATCAATTTCAACTCATTCTATATGTAATTCCATTTCCCAAATAAATTTAACCCAACTTTTATTTAATGGTCTACCACTTTGCTCGAAACCAAGCTTTTATTGAATTAAATAATTTTACCTTCAAATTAATATGCCTCATAACTTAAGTTCATTTCGAGAACCCAACTTCAATTAGAACTCTGATTTGATTTCCATTCAATCAGACTTCATCCATTCATTATTTAATTCCATTAACCCATTTATTCATCCCATTTTGAATTTTTAACTCATTTACTTTATCCATTTTCGAAGCCATTCTCACTTTATTTTTCTTTACCTGGGTTTTGTTTGCAACACAAATCATTTCATTAAATATTAATCAAATCACACTTGAGTTCAATGGTAATTCAAACCATCACTTTTTCAATCCCACTCTACTTTATTTTTACAACTTCCCCACTTATTTAATTCATTATCAAATCCCAGTCGAATTCTATTTACAATTCAAATTCATTTCCAAACTCCATTATTAACGTACAATCCATTTTATTTAACCGAGTTAAATTTTATTAATATACTCTATCAAATAATTATTTAGCTAATTAGCTTACTTCCAACCTTTAAATCAATATTCGATTTTATTACACAAATTACTTTATTAAATTTTCCTGAGTTCAAAGTTTATAAATTCACTTTGGATTTCCTTTCATTTCCCAAAATTCCAACACTTTTATTTTAAAATTTAGAAATGCTTTTAAATTCAAATAATATTATTAAAATAGCTTTTTATAAAAATACTTTTTATAACTCGATGTCTCAACCAGTCCATCCTTGTTCTCACATAAATTCAGTCATACGTTGATCAGGCGTAGGACTGAAAATCTATAAGTACTTAGCAGACTCATTTTCGACATCCAGTGAAAATACTTCGAAAGTAATTTTACTTGAAAATATCGAAAATAGTTTTTGAAAACAGTTTACTGAAAATATCTTTGGTGAGAATGCTCTGGAAATCATCACACCCATCCATGGTCACAGTTACATCCTGGGTTACGTTGCCGTCGCAGCAAAAGTCCATGTAACTGATTACACCATAAAACCCACGACAGATCGCAGTTACGTCCAGGGTTACGTTGCCATCACAGCAAAAGTCCATGTAACTGCAGGCTCTCAGCGGCCTCACGATTACGCTGTCGAAATGAAACTTCTCCACTCCTACATAGGTCGCAGTCTACCGATGTAAAATCAAACATAGACTGTTGGCTCTCAGCGGCACACACGACTTTCGCTATGTTACCATAGTGTCACAGTCTACCGATATAAAATCAAACGCAGACTGCTGGCTCTCAGCGGCACACACGACTTTCGCTATGGTACACTACTCATAATCCTCAGGAACTAGTTTTGTCCGGACTCCTCATAGGATCAACTTTAGAACCTCCCCCTTAGAGGCTCAAGGCAGTACCATCCAATGGCACTCCTGAGAAGTTCATTTCAAGGGAGCGCCTTTTTCCCCAAAGCCAATCTCAAAACACTTTATACTATACACATATAGTATTTTTCCCAAAATCATACACCTAGTATGAATTTCACACAAGGCTCCTTTACACAAATCGATTTCCAAAATCGATAAATTTCAAAGTAGGCTTTTCCAAATCTCAATATTGATTTACCCAAAAATCAAAAGCCCTTTCAAATCCAAAGGTTCCCAAAACCTTATTCCAAAATTCTCATAAGATCCTTTATATATATATAGATATATATAATTTTTAAAACTTTGGATCATTTCAAACTTGTATAAAACTCCTTTTATACTTCAAACACTTTCAAAAATCCTTTTCTATGTACATTCACTTGAATTTCCATTCACATACTCACAATTGCTTTAATTTCATGGGATTATCACTTCAATCCTTATCCGAATTGAGTATTTAACCAATAACAGTTTGAACTCCAACCAGTTTATATTTAGAAAATAGCTTGAAATTTTTAAAACAGATAAGTAGTTGAAAATAAATTATTAGTTTGCAAAATAGCTATAAAATAGTTAACTGATTTGTGAAATAGTTGGAAAATAGTTATAGAAATTTTAGATAATTGCAAAATAGTTGTAAAATAGTAATTAATTTATAAACCAGTTGAAAAATAGTAATTAGTTTAGAGAACAGTTGAAAAATGGTTAAATAGCTCCAAAAATAATTGTAAAACAAGTATAAAATAATTTGTCTTAAGGAAGGAAGGTTGTATATATTTAATAGCTTGGAAAAATGAATTTATATTAAAACAATTTATACTGAAGATAGTCCAGAGTCAAAACTGTCCACTTTCCCATCAATTCCATTTAAATTTCCACTTCCATTTAAATGGACCCAATTCCAATTTGAATAATCTTCAATTTCCATTGAAATTGATTTAATCCCAGTTCAAGTTGAATTAATTCTCAATTTCCTTCCGACTTCAAATCATATTCCATTTGATCTTTAAACTTGTACAACTTTAATTATAATTTCAATTTTACAACTCCTATTTATAATCAATTACATTCGCATTTTGCTTGTAACTCGGAATTATACATTTTATTTAGCCAATATATTTTTATTATTCCTTAAACATTTTAATCAAGATTCTAGAGTTTCACAAATTTCCAAAATTTCAGTATCATCTTAGAATTCAACTATATCCAAAATGCTTTGGCAAATTCAATTATTCCCTTTGAATTTCAAAACCAAACCCAGTTCACAAACAATTCCAATTTAAAACAATTTGTTAGAATTTCTCTTCTAGAAACTCGAAAATGAACATCGATGATGCTGCAGTCATCACCGACGTTATTTTCCAGTGTCCAAAAGAGTTTCAATGCTTTTATCTCATTAAAACATTTCCACATATTTTTTTTTTGAAATAATACCATTATTTCTCCAAAACCTTTGGAAACCACTTTCAAATCCAAGGAAATTTTAAATTTTCCCAAAAATCTTCAAATCCCCAATCCATCCAATTCATATTTAAACATTACTCTGGAATTTTCATCTTACTTTATTTTCAAATATTCTCTGGAATTCTATTTCAGATTATAATCCCATTTATTTCAATTTATAAATTACATTTACAATTTATATTTCAAATTCCATTTTGTTATATAAGTTTATTCTTCAACTTTGGCTATAAGTTTCAATTTGGTCGTATTTTATATTACTTCTTAACTCAATTCCAATTATTTAACAACCAATTACCTAAATATTCATTAGAAGGAAATAATGCTTTATATATCAAAATATATTTTTTATATAAAATCATTTAAAACCTTTATATAAGAAAATAACAAGTACGCTCTCATATAAATATATTCAACTCATTCTAGAGTACTACAGACTCTATTAAATGAGTAATTCCCACCAGAGCCAAGGTTCTCGCTTAACCTTTCAGCTCTGATACCAACTGTAACGACCCAGAATTTTCGAACTCGAAAATTCCAGATAGTTATGAAAAAGAAGAAAGAGGTAGAAGAAGAAGAACAGATATATCAATATCTCACATTCGCAGCGGATAAAATATAATAATAATATAATGACAGTTTACAAAAGATTATTATATCTGTCGATTACATTTTCATACATCAGAGTTTTACATATCCACAGTCACTGAAATATACAGTAATCATGTCTCAGAATTACAATAATATACTACAGCAGAAATACTCTATACGTACTTGCCATCCAGCTCGTCTCCTGAGCTCCAGAACGTCCTACCTGGAAATCTGTAATACTCGGTCTGACCCGAGCATTACATCAAAGTAACACCCGGGTCAGGCTGGAAACCAGCGTGAGTAAACCCAACTAACATGGAATACCAAATAAACAACTTATATAAACCCGGGTAACTTATATCAATTTAACCAATTCACAATTTGCTATAGACAATGCTTATTTCACATATAAATTTCTAAGTACCAAACTTAGATAAAATAATCCAAATTCACTCAAATCATTTCATTCCAGCCTATTGATTTTACAGATCAATTTATAAAAATTCGAAGTGGTTTCGGGTATTTCCCAATACCCGACCCCGGTCTCTTCGAAATTTACGTCATCCTAACCCAAGTTAATCAAATGAAATACTCAACATTTTATACCAAAGATATCAACTCATTCAATCATCCAATACCATTCAATCATCCATAAGCAAAGCCTTATCACATACAAATCAATTCAATTGATTCAAATTGAAATTTCAAACCTCAAACACTTAAATTCCTTCATTTAACATTGATTAATTCCAAATAAATTAATCAATCAACCATTCCCTATTCATTCATCTTAATTAATCACCCTGGATTAATTATCTTTCAATTACATTCAAATAATTATCTTTAATTAATTCCACGCTATTAATTATTCTTAACCCAAATCAATAAGAAATCTTAATTACTTCATAAATCAATTTAAACTATCATCTTTTACATAAATTCTTGATTTCTTATATTAATTAATTTTCCACGAGTCACTTATTTTTTTGATTAATTAATCAATCGATACTTACATCATTAATTATATAAATTAAGGATTTCTAATTTTTCTCCAAACTTTAATTACATTAATTAATAACACAGTATTAATCATTCCAATTAATCCCAATCTGTAATTAACTAACTCTGGATTTACTTCATTAAATAAATCAATTGCTCCTTAATTAACCATCTTAAGTAATCTCTTGATTAATCTCACAAAGTGATTATATTTTATTAATTACATTAAGTAGCTATTTAGCACACCATTCAAATGGTTATTCTGAGTTACTTATACTTATTTAATTACTTACAACTTAATTCATTATTTATTCAAACCTTCAATTACTAAGTGAAATAACCCAAATCATTAATTAATTGAATTAATTAATTATCCATTTTAATTACCCTACTAATTTAATGTATCACAAATTATTAAGCCTTTAGTAACTTTTAAACGGAAACATTTTCTTATTTATGTTTTAAGTTTTGAACAACTTAAAATTCCCAATACTTCGAGTTAAGCAACCATCAACTCGGGAACCATCCAAAACCAAAATCACCAGATCATCACTTTCACAGTGCATATCAAATCAATTCAAACATTCAACCACATATTTAAATTTAACCATTTAAATTTGAATAGAAATCCAACAGAGTGAGATTTACTCACCTTTGCTTCCGATTTGCAAATCCGATCCAATCTCGGCTTGGCTTCACGGTTTCGACCTTGTATAAACATTTTATAGTTTATTAATATTTAAACTTATGAACAATTACTCTGCTTTTGATAAATCTAGTTATTTTTTTATAACATATTTCAAAATCTATTTACATTCATATCTATAATGAAATAACCTATGTTGTTATACGCAATCTTTACTCATAAACCTTAGATATATACATGTGCAATTTACTTTTGTTTTCCCCTATGTACTCATATATATTAAATTAGATTTAAATTTGAGAATGATTCATTATTATATATATATATACCTTACAGAAATAAATGTTTCTTTTCTATTATCTATTATTGATTTCAGACTATAATAGTTTAATAAATTCCCAAATTCACAAATAAATCCACAGATTTCATTTACTAGTTTCTAAACTTAAGTAGCTTTTAAATTAAAAAGGTTAAAGATCACGTACCCTATTCGAACGAGAAACCCACAAGCATCGAGCTCTTGCTCTTCACGAGATTTAAACTCGCTGCTCCACTCCACACTGCCGATCACCCATCGCTTCTCCAACGACTACCGTTGCAGCTCCGACCCCTTCTTCGACTCACGATGCCGCCCCACCCAGACAAGAAATCCATAAATCTCGATGTGAACCCTAGCTTCCCAATCCAACCACCGTGCTCGATCTACACTGCCTCGCAGCGACCCACTGACGAACTCACGCAACCCTAACAACTTCACGACCGAAGTTCTAAATACCAACGTGAGCTCGAAATCGAATGCCCCAAGCTGAACTCGATCGCCACTTTCCCCTATGATCGATTCGATTTTTGAAACAGAGAGGGATTCAATTCGATTTGTATTGCAAAAGAAAGCGGTCATTTTATTTTGATCGATGGATTGCTCTTTTTATTTCTTTGTTTCGGCTGTGGACATTTTGCAAGGAATGGGAGGCGAGTGTTTAAAATGAAGAACAGGGAACAAGAAAATATTGTAGCGTGTAGGTGAAGATAAAGGAAAGGGTACGACGATTTCGGGAGGCTTCCAGCGTACGCTTGTTTTGTTAATAAAAATATCTCTGACTAGTTGACTTTAAATTTTATTATATTATAAAACTTCAAACGTCTTGTTAATTGCCCTTTAAATTTCAAACTCCTCTTAAGGAATGACACTAGACGATTATAGGGTTTTACCCGCGTTTCAAACACAATAGAATGTGTTTCGAAAGATAATTCGACCATATGCGCGAGTTACAGAAGTAAACAATCAATTTTAAATTAAAATGATTAAAATAGTTTCTATGCGTTTTGAGTTGCCAGGGTCAACCGACAACTCCGATTGCTACTAAATTTGAAATCCGATAATAACTAACTATTACGGATCCAATGGAACTGGTTTCATCGAATTCCGAGACTGTGCCTCGGAAGGCTATTTTTAAATATCGATTTAAACGGTGTATTTTCAAAACTGAACAAATCACCTTTAAATTAAATTTCAACCATTCTATTATCTTCAGCATCATCGTTATAAATTTTACAAACCTTCAAATTATTTTAACAGGCTTAGAAATTCCAGATTCAACAATTTACCCAATTTTAATTATTAAATTCAATATTGAACTATAAAATTCAATGATTTAATTATCAATTAAATATTTATATCTCGAATTCAAGTTAAAATTAACTTTCAAATGTTTAAAATCAATTCAATTATCCCATTTTAAATTGTTAAAAATTTCGGGTCGTCACAGGGATAACTTGCCTTAATCAATCAATGGCTTGGCTACACCACATATGGGTTCAACCATCATCTTGTGTTGCTTGGTCATGATGGTTAGAGGTGTGCTAGGAGAAGATGGAGGCCGAGCCTAACTTGGAGGAAGACAAAGAAAACAAAATGAAAAAAAGAGGAGAAGGAAGAAGGAATCCATGACTTTAGATCTTGTATTTTTCTTCTTCACGCAAATGAATAAGATGAGGAGATGAGAAACTTTGTACATGAAATAAAAAGAGAGAGTGGCGGCTAGGTTAAAGGAATGAACAGCTAAGGTAAGAAATAAAGAGGCTAGGCAATAAAAGCTAGGAGTTTGAATGGTTTGGGAAATTAAAAGGCAACAAATAACTTGATGTATTTATTAATTTTTTTCCTTTGTTTGCATGCAATGAAAAGAGGAGTTTAAGGAACAATACGTACGTGAATTATGAGAAGAATTCATGGTTAATGAATGTGGGAAGTAATTGCTATGCAAATGGAAAGGCAAGGGAAAAGAAAAAGGCAACAAATAAACAAAACAAGTAACCTATATCTCTTGCAATTTCTAAGCTATTATTAAAAAAAATCAATCAGAAATCAAATAAAAATATTCAAAAATTATACAAATAAAATAGAAAATAAAAATTAGAGAAACAAACATAGGGAAATAAAATATAGAAAGTCATTGCGTGTAAACACCGTATTTTATCTAATTTAAAAATTATAAGTTTAACTCCCCAATTAAATCCATATATTTGATTTCCCAATTTTGTTATTGAATCAACTATTAACTTATCCTCTTATGGGTAATATTAACATTGGTTTATATACTAATACATTAATAACTTCCCAATTCATCCAAATTTCAATTTACATAGTAATTAATTTCATTTACCTACAATAATCCATTTTATTATAGATTACATTCCAATTAAATAAAAATTGCTTCCAATAATTTGATTTGGTTTAATTGCCATCTTTATACTAGGTCCATTATTACCCTCTATACCTAGTTACATTAGTTTTATATCCCTTTTTAGATTTTGTATAAATGTTACATTTCTAAATGTGTAATCTTGTCAATTGTATACATTAATTAAGGTTGAAAACTAATAAATAAATTTACCTTAGTTCCCTTCTTTTTTACAAATTTATTACTTTATAAATAAATTTACGTTTCTATTTAATTTATACATTCACATTTCCCGTTACCGCATTAACTCTCATTAATGACATTAAAGATTCCCTATTTAATTTATAGACTAAATAGGCAACTTATAATAGCTGTTGCCATTACCCTTAAATTTACAGTTAAGTTTATTATATTCAACTAATTATTATAATTACCTACCTAATATTGAATTTACTCAATTACTATTAATTATACTAATTCATTTATTTACACACCACTTACCCTTATTTACTTATATTCAAATTTATACTCAAATATAACAGTTACAACTAAATTAATAGGCCAATTAAATAGTAACTTATAATCGTTACTGTTACTTTAAGTCACATTAATGAATTCATTATTGTTTACAAATCAAATGTTACAATTACTTAATTAACACTGATTTACTTCAATTTATATTAGTCATATATTATCCCATTGATGATTCAACATTCACACTTGTGATTTCATTGTTCACAATAAATATTACCATTCTTATATACCCAATCTTTATTCAAGAGTCATTTAATTCATATTATTCCTTTTATAAATTTAAATGTTTGCATTAGTTTTCTTACATTAATTTATAGCCAATTATACCAATTTTCATTACTTCACTAAATTGTAATTTCATTTCAATTGTTAATAATTAGTTTTTAAATACATTGTTAAATTTCATTTTGGCATTCATTTCATTATTAAATTACAAAGTTTTTATTTCTTCCAAATTTATTTACCAAAATCTTATTAAATTGACAACTTTAATTATTGAAAATTTACGGGTCGTTACAGAAGGAGAAGTGATGGGAGGTGATCCTTACATGTCATGAAAGGGGGTGAGAACAAGCTTATGCTACACCATTTGAAGCCTATATAAGGAAGGAAACACCCTTGTTAAATAATGACTAATTCACAAAGTTTGAAATTAAGTATAAGAATTAAAAATTGTGGAAGTGCTTAAGCACTAATCTACTAATTCTTGTCTAACTTTTTCATTTGTTATTCAAATCATTTCCAATCTCTTCTAAACTTTGGCTATAGGCCTAAAACATCATGGGAATCATGAATAGCAAGTAAGAAGTAGGAGAATGTGAGAGGAAGAGGGGGTTCCCGAAGAGGGAATGTGAGCATAGAAGGAGGAGGAGAGGTGTGGTCTTGGTTTGAAAGTGCTAAAAATTGGATCTTTAGATTTTTGTTAATGGAAGGAGGTGGTTCTTTGTTCTTGTGTCTTTGTGCTAGGGATTTTTATGGATTTAAGTGAATTATATCTCTATCTTGTTTGTATATATTATGTATGTGTGTATATATATATTGTGTTTGAATTATAAAGTTAAAAAGACATTAATTCAGTAAAGTTATAGACTTTGGACCCTTTTGCATTAGAAAGCAAACGATAATATTATATTATATAACATCACTTTTATTACCTTCTTAAACATATGACATGATCTTGACTTGATTTTAAAATGGTTTTTTAACTTGTGTGTTAGATTGAAGTAAGTTTGAAAGTGTTTGAAGCGTGAATAGTCGTTATAAGTGCACTACTGAATCCCTTATTTTCGGGAATTTTTATAAATAAATGGGAAGACATTCTTAGGGGTTTCTTTCTATTTTTTAAGTACCCTAATGGTAGTACTTACTATAAAAATTTCAAATCATAAATCATTTATTAAAGTGGTTAAAACTAGCTACAAAATCGCAATTTTCAATGTGTTCTTTAATAAGGACTTTTAACAGCATTTATAAATGCTGTAGTAAGTCGCTTATGGGTTTAAGTGTTTGAAAATGATATTTAAATTTGGTATTTTTTTAGTATTTTTATAGATGTTTTCAAACATGTTTTGAAGTATTCTAAATTTGGTTTGAAATTTAAATATATTTTTAGTAATTATGTACAAATTTAGAAAAAGGTAATCGAACAGGCTTAACACTAGAAGCCAATGAGGTAGACTTCTCTATTTCTGAGAGTTAAGGTTGATGTCGAGTAGGGAAGGAGCAATAGACCTCCAACCTACTGGATTCCCTCCTAAACGAGAAATAGTTAAGTTGGAATGTCGAGAACGTGTTAATCTTGTTGTTTATTTACTTGTTTAAAAGGTAGTTAACTTTGCTTAACGCTAAAAACCGACGAAGTAAGCTTATCTATTTGTTAGAGACTGATGTCAAGTAAGGATGGAGTAATAGAGCTCTAACCTACTGGGATTCCCTTTTAAATGAGGAATAGTTAAGTCGAGAATGTTGAAAACGGGTTAATTATGTTGTTCGTTACTTGTTTATGGAAATCATTTATACTATACTTAACACTAAAAGCCGACGAGTAAACTTGTCTATTTGTGAGATTCAAGAATAATTTTTCTAGGCAAGGCTTTGATGTAACCAATGCTCTCAATTACTTGGTTTCACTCTTGGGTGAGGAATAGTACAAGTTGAAATGTCGGAAATGAGTTAAGTATACAGACATTGATTTGTATAAATAATCGTTTTAACTAGATAATTGATTAGTTGACTATCGAACTTAACGTATTATTATCTTAGATCTTTAAAAGAATGTTTTTAAAGATAATATAAGTATAGAATGATTTTGGGTTTGCTGTGATAATGTTTTAATAACATTCGTCTTTAATCCTTTTTTATTATACTTATTAATGTAAAAAGATCTTTAAAATGATGTTTTAAAGATTAGCATAAGTGAAATGGTTTTGGGTTTGTATTCACAATGTTTAAGTAACATTAGACTTACACCTTTCAAATATATTTGTAAAAGCACTTAGACCTTTAAAATGGATATTTTAAAGGAAATTATAAGTATGGAATCTTTTGGGAAAATGATATAAAAAGTAAAGGTTTAATAAGAAATCATGTTAATGATTTGTGAATTTACATATATATACCATTTGAGATAAATATATGAATACCTTTTGAAGTATTGAAAGATTACAAATAAATAGTAGAAATTGATAGACGATGTTTTATATTAGATAAAAGAAGTTTTACTAATTAGAAGATTAATTATATAAAGAAGGGATTAGAAGTGGCTTATGTGACTTGATCGTGCTTTGTATGTTTACTCGTTTATGGAAAACATTTAGTCGTATACATAGCACTAAAAGCCGATGAAGTAGGTTTGTCTATCTATGGGAATTAAGACTGATGTTCGTATAGAGACGGAGCAATAGAGTTCTAACCTACCTGATTTACTCTTGATCGAGGGATAGTCAGATTAAAATATCAGAAACGTGAGAAGTATACGAGACTTGGTTTTCATATGTGATCGTTCTCTCTTTTTTGGAGAGAAATGTGTGACCCTCAAAAGTAGAGGAGAGCACACATGTGTGTGTGTGTGTCACTGAAAATAAAGGAGCTGCCGACATGCCTGGTAGGTAACAAATCATAATACAAAAAAATCAAAGAAAACAGATTCAGGTAACTTCTTGAATGAGCTCCGGCAAGGCCACCGCCCATTACACCTCAATATCGAGCTTCGACAAGGCCACCGCTTGATAATGAAGTGTTAGAAGTACCCAGAAAACCCATGGTGCAACCAAGTGCAAACGAAATCGACAAGCAGCTCCAGCAGAGAAAGAATGCTTCATTGCAAACGCGAATGAAACATAATGAAGTCCTCACTGCAAATGCGGATGATCCAGAATGAACGTTTCACTACAAAAGCAGATGATCCATTATGTGACCAAGTTCACAAATGAGATCAACAAGTAGCTCCACCACAGAAAGAATGCCACATTGGAAATGGGGAAGAACCGGATAGAATGCCTCACTGCCAACGCCCAGAATGAACGCCTTACTGCAATCTTGGTGACAGCAACCCCGAAAACCTACAAATAGTAGCCTAGCAGCATTTTTGGCCTAATCTTGCATCTGTAGATGGAACTAAAGAAAAATATAAGAATAATACACACACACATATATATATATGTATGTATGTATGTATGTATTAATGAAGTAAAAGTAATAAATCTAAAGCTAAAATTATAAGACAATAAAGAAACTAAAATAAGAGAAAGACTAATAAAAGGATTGAAGCTCATTATGCAACATCTTAACTAACTCTAAGTTATGAAATAGTGATTTTGAAAACAAAAAGGCATAGAAAGAAACAAAATATGAAGCTAAAAGCCTATAAACTATAAAATCTAAAAAATTAACATTATGCTCTTTTGATCAAAAGAACATTATGATAATCAGTAAAATCATCATTCAAATTCACGAAAATGTTAATGTTATAATTATTTGTGTTAGAAATATTGGATTTTTGTTTAAATAACTTAATACTATTTCTAACCTTATTAAGATATTCTTTAAATGATTATTTTTAGCCAATCTATATTTAGGATTTGAGATCCAATTGAAACAAAATGATGTTATTATAAATATCAGTCTATTAATATGACTAGTATTATTATTAAGTCTCTGGTTTCTCTCGAACAAAATATACCAACATATTATAATGAATAAAGTATCTAGTACTATTTCCCTTCTTAAACTTAAATCTTAAATTATTCCAGTAGTAATCACAATCAGAAACTTTAGTTGTAAAAATAAAGTTAAAGATTTTAAGAGTATTGTTAAGAATGTAGCAAGTATCCATACAATCATAATAAATATGATTAATATCTTCAAAATACAGTTTACAAAAAGTACATTTATTATCAATTTGCATATTCTTTCTTTTTCAAAATTCAGTAGTATTTAGTTTCCCATGCATGATTAACCATATATGAATCTTAGCTTTTGGCAAAGTGTTAGCTTTCCAAATAAAAGTAAAAGAGTTATTAGTAACGCCCGAGAAATTAAGAAATTTACATAAAGAATTAGAAGTGAATTTCTTACTTTTGTCCCATTCCCATTTAATAATATCATTATCGTTATCAATATTATATAAATTCAATCTTGCACATAATAAAGAAAATTATCTAAGATTTGTACCTTCTAAGTTCTATTAAAACTAAAGTTCCAAGGGGGCTCATTATCCAGAGAAAAAACATTTATAATTAAAGCATTTTTAAAGTTACAAATAACAAAAAGCTTTTTAAACTCTATCCTAAGAGGAATCACAGATATCCAACGATCATGCCAAAAAGAAGTATTATTTCCTGAACGAACAATCTTATTAGTACCAAGGTTAAAAATCTCATGACATTTTAAAATTGATTTCCAAATATTAGACAATTTATTAATAACTATAGGTGTAATTTGGTATAAATTATTACTACCATTATAATAATGTTTAGAAATAATTTCTTTCCAAATAGAATTATCATTTATATCCTTAAATTTCCATAACCACTTCCCTAATAAAGACAAATTCAGGTTACGTAAATTAATAACTCCTAAACCACCTTCTTTTTTTGATTTACAAACTGTTTCCCAATTAACTAAACAATTAAAACTACTGTTAGGATTATCGCCACTCCATAAGAAATCCCTTCTTATTTTATCAATTTTATTTGTAACAACCCGCATATTTGTCGATTTTATATTTAAATATTTTTTTAAATATTTTATCGTTAGTCGGATTTTAGTCCGAAAAGCTACTTTTTGCATACGGTCAAATTAGAACTCGAGACCACCTCCATTGAGTTCAAAATGACGTTTGCGATCTTTTTGAGTGTAAACTTCGATATGTTTGGAGATAGTGAAATTTTCGTAACTTTTTGCTTTGAGCTTTTGGTTTGGGCTGAACCACTTCTAAGTCAGTCCCAACCCCCTCTCCACTTCACTAATTCCTTCTTCATTTTCCTAACTCTTAAAGCTTCTTCAAAAATGGTGGAGGGAATGGGAAATTAAAACTCCAAAGTCTCAGTCTTCATTTCTAATCCAACATCTGCTCCAAATTCAAGAAGAAGGCATTGATTCAAGCTTGGGACTGTTCTCAATTTGCTTTCAAGCTCGGTTTCCATCAATTTCCGTGAAAAGGTGAGATTTTTATCTCACATTCTTGCCTATAACTGTCATTGGACTGTTGGGAATGATTCCCTATCACTATTTTGTGTGCATTTGCATTTGGTGTGGATTGAATTGGTGGAAAACCTAGAATTTTCGAGTGTTAGCAGTTTTATGCATCTTAGGTCGTTCTGCCTGTGCTAGGTCATTCGCTGTTGAAAATTCATACAGAGCTTGGGTCGTTTCCGGCCTTAATTTGTTTTGGCCATAGGTCGTTCGCCATTAGGTCGCGCCCCTTAGGTCGCTCGGCCTTACTTACCTCGTTAGGTCGTTCGGCTATGTTAGGTTGCGCGCATACTAGGTCGCGTCCCATAGGTCGTTCAGCTATATTAGGTCGCGTGCATACTAGGTCGCGTCCCATAGGTCGTTCGTCTCTAGGTCATTCCATTACTTGAGTCGCTCGCCTCCTCTAGGTCGCTTGTCTCAGTTAGGTCGCTTGGCCTATATAATTGCATGTTGCTCGCATGCTTTAGGTCGTTTGCACCATTAGGTCGTTAGACCTTATTTTAACTAGGTCGTTAGACCTTATTCCCTTTAGGTCGCATGACTTCATTTTCTTTAGGTCGCATGACCCCTGAAGTCACTCGGCCGTTCCACCATAGGGCGCAAGGCCTTAGGTCGCACCGTTTAGGTCGTGTGCTACCCCTTTAGCCGTTAGCTCCTTAGGTCGCTCGGCTTCACTTCATTAGGTCGCTCAACCTGCTTGCAGTCTTCAGCTCGACAATGTTAGGTCGCGCATCACTTTAGCTCGGCCATGTTTGTTCTCAGGAGCATTCCTACTTTGATGGTTTTGGAATTGATTTCTTTGGACTTTACTCACGTCTTCGAATGTGAATTTTTGTGATTCGATTTGTTTCAACAATCGTTTTGTGGTTTGTCACTTTAAAAATATGAAGGTTTCAATACTAGTAGTAAATATCAAAACTCTTTTATCAACTCAATTTCAACACTATTTTATTACAAAACTCTTTTCCTCAAACCGTTTTCCAATCTATTAGTATATACAAGCCTTTACTTCACTCGGATGAGAAATCTACATAACGGCTTAGCAAAACAGGTGGTATGAAACGCTTGCGTTTACTTCGTCGGTTAATTCTTGGACTTGTTCGATTGAATCTCTTGTGACAATTTTCTAGTGAAGATTCACAGCTTGTTCGTAAATATTTAAGTTAAACAAGTGGTTATGGGACATGAAGCTAAACTCATATTTACTAGTTTGGTGTGATTGACACTTCTTGATGATCATGATGATCATTTTTGTGATTTAGACTAGCAATTGTGCAATGTCTCTTTGTCTACGAGGGAGACTAAACCCCGTTTGTGTGATGTTTCACCATCACATATGTGGGGTAGCGCCCCATGGTCTTCGGGCCGTTCGTGTGTCAAAATTTAATGGATAGCTTCCATGAGATAGCTTCTCGTTCTTGTGTTACACGTGTTGGTGAGTTTTCATGCTCCCGTTCTTGTGATAGGCCTCCCCCCGTTTTTTTATGTGATTTCTGGATTTCGTGTGTTGATTTCTGGAATTTGTGCTTCACCAATTTTCATGATTTTCATTGATATGTTATCAATTTTTGTGCATTGGTGAATTCGTGTGTCATTGACTTGTTATGAATACAAGTTTAGGGTATGATACCCCATTTTATCTTTGAGAAGATTCTTGTGATATTGATTAATCTCTTGTTGATTTTCATTTACATACTTATAGTAGTATGCCTTTATGGTTATTATATGTTTATGCCATATCTCTTATTCTATATCATGTCATCTGATATTTATAGCTAGACTGATCCGTTTATTATTTTCTTATGAAATAATACTCGGGCCAGACCGAGATGTTACAGGTGCTTCTGCTTGACTTCTCTCCCAGGGATCTATTACTCTGACTTTTGGCTAACTACTTAGATTAGTAGTTTTTGTTGTACACATTTGAGATATCGACTAATTGATGTATTCTTTTGTATAGCACATGTTGCTATTCTTTTGTATTATCGTGGATCTTTCTGACCACTACTCTGATGTACACTTTCATGTGTTAATATATATTCATATCTTTTTCCGCCTTTGAGATATGGATGTCTGTGACTGATTTATGTTATGTTTACTTCTATGTTTGTTTCCGAAGATTATTTGTAGCCACTGTGTGATAGCTTTGAGTTTGTATCGGTATGTCGGATTTCCTCCTTAAATGATATGCATTCTATACTATCTGACATATCGGTGCTTGCACAAAGAAGTTACATTGATGGTCGCTCCTCAACAGCCTTATTCTCCGTGCTAATTGACAACACTACACCGTAGTGTTCTTGGTTAGCGTGGGTATAGAGGTGGGGCGTCACAGCTTGGTATCAAAGCCAAACTTCGGAACAATGTAGAATAACTTAACAAGGATCATCGTCCTAAGTCCAACTTAGGAGTCGTGCCTTAGGATTTAATTCGAGTCTTCGTACCGATTCATCCTATTTTCTTTTATGTATCCTTGTTTTATCTATCAAGATTTGCTTGATATTTATTTGGAGAATAACCTTTTTCTTCTTTTCTCTTCCTTAATGAAGAGAATGTCTAGACTAGGTCGTCCCAGAGCTGGACCATCTACTGTTACTCCCCAGGATGGAGTTTTCATGACTGCTCAGCAGCTTCTTGATTTAGTAAAGAATGCTCAAGCAGCTGGTCCTAATCAGGAACCTACTCATCCTAAGTCTGGATTTGCACGTTTGTGCAACGATTATACCAACTTAGGTTGGAAACCATTCAAATGTTCCGAAACTATTATTGAAGTCCAGGCTTGGTTAAGAACATGCGATCGAATCTTTTTTCACATGAATCTTATCGATCTTCACCGTGTTCAGGTGGCCTCCAGTATGCTCCAAGAGAGAGCATTGGATTGGTATGAACTTCTTATTTCTGAAATAAATGAAGCAGATCTCACCTAGGAGCAATTCCAGGAACGCTTCGAATTAAAATTCATACTAGAAGCAGAGAAAGTGACATTGGCTTGATGTTTCATAGACCTTGTTCAAGGCGAATCCTCTGTGACAGATTATGTCGCATCCTTCGAGTCACTGTCTAAATATGAGGTCGAATACATCAACACCCCATTGAAGAAGAATCAAATATTTGTCTATGGCTTAAACAAGAATCTCAAGAAGCCATTAGTTCTAAAATTAGAAGTTTCTTTCGATCAACTCATTGATATCGCTCTTCGTCTTGAAGAGGCTGATAGGGAAAGTGATGTTGAAGTGGTGGCTGCCAAACCAAACTTCAACAACAAGAAAAGGCCTAACAAGTTTAAAGGTCCTTATCCCAACAAAAAGGGTAAGCAAGCAACTCCTGCAGCAAAGACACCTTCCCCTAGTGAGGGGAAATGCTTCAACTATGGTGCTAAGGGCCATTTTGCGAACAAGTGTTCAAAGCCCCGTTCTTGTCGCTATTGTAAGAGTCCAGATCACTATATGCATCTATGCCCTAAGCTTCAAGGCAACGAGGGAAAGTTAAACGTGGCTCAAGCCCCTGGCAACACATCTCGTGGTCAAGGTATGTCTCATTCTGTCCTTGATGGCATTATTATATTTTATGATCAACCTATTAGAGTTCTCTTTGATACGGGTGCATCCCCTTCTTTTATATCAAAGGAACTTGTCGATACTTTTTCTTTAAGTGTTGTTGCTTTAATGACTTCTTTAAGAATTACGAATCCGGTTGGTGGATCCGCAACTCTTAGTTTGCTTTGTAAAGATGTGGAGATTGTTTTGTGTGATTTTCCTTTCCTAGCCGATTTGCATGTCATGCGTTATTTAGGCTTTGGAATGATTTTGGGTATGGATTGGCTTAACCGTTATGAAGCTCATGTCCTATGTAACAACCCTAGATTTTGGCCTATATTTTAAATTTTGACTTTATTTTATTTTAAATTATTTTAAACTTGTTCTATTTCAAACATTTCATTTTAAATATAAATGTTGACTATTAAGTGATTTATAGTTCAAACTAGTATAAATTGGATATTTCACTGAAAAGTGAATTTCTATTGAAACTGGTCAAACTTTGACTTTTGAACTTTAAATTTAAATATTTCAAATTCTTAAATTTTATCTTTTATTATGAAAATAGATTTAATTCCATGGATACAGCTTTTCGTTTCGTTGGAAACGGAGTTAAATTGTGAAAGTTATGTATATTTCAATATTGTGTGTAAACTGATGTATTTAGCAATATTGTCTATTTTAAATTATATTTTATTTGTCATATTTTGTTCTAATATGTGTTAGTATTTTATTTTATGTATAATTTTGTCTTTTAAATAATTTAAAGTGATTTTATAATTTTTCCAAAGCGTATTGAATTTATTTTCTATTTTTAAAGGCTAGTTTCTATTTTTCTGCTATTTTCTTCAATTAAATTATATTTAATTAAAATTTATTTATTCATTTTGTGAATGCATTTTTATTTTATGTTATTATCTTTGTTTATAAAAAATTTTCAAGTCCATAAACTTTTTCCAAAGTTCATTGCATTTATTTTTCATATTTTCAAGACTAGTTGCAATTTTTGCTGTTTTACTTAATTAAATTTTATATAATTAATAATTAATTAATTTATTTTTGTTTATTTACTAAATTTTCGTATTTTATTTGAGTTTATATATATATTTCAGTTATATAAAACTTAAAAAGAAATTAGAGGAAATATGAAAAGTTTTAAACTATTGAAATTCCTATGGCTTTTCACCTCCCGACCTTTCACTTTCTCAACTCCTCTCTTCAATGTTTTTGGCCATGCATACCCTATTCTTTTCAGCGGACTTCTTTTCATTTTTTTCACGCAAACACTTCTCTTTCTCCTCAAAAAAATCACGGCCATGGCTTCAAAATTTTGGGTAAAAATTCCTTCTTTCTTCCTTGTTTTCTATGTTTTTTCTATTGAAACTGCATATGCTCTCTACCTTCATAGTTTGGTTCCTCCTCCTCCAGGCTTTGGCCGACCACCACGACCCCCTTCCTCTGACCATCACCCATCCTAGCAACCCTCCTCCTCAGGCCTAACCAATCCAAGTCCAAGATCTACACAAAATCCACCAAAAACCATCACAAACTATCACTTATGACCTAGAATTGTCATCTCCTCCTTCTACCACCTTTTGCCACCACTACCTCCACCACCACCACCTCTGACCTGACCTTCCACCACCTCTGGCCCACACTCCAGCCACCACCTGACCACCACATACCATGGTCAAGCCACATCAGCAAGGGGCCGAACCCTATGGTGCAACAAAAGCCACACTTTGCTTTGAAACCCTTTGGTATTCCATTGCCTTCAACACCTTGTAACTTCCACTCACCTTCATCACCTTGTAGCCGCACCTTTTCCAGACCATACCTGATCCAAACCATGCCTTTAGCCGTGCCATTTTAGATCTGGAGCTGAAGCATAGGTGGTAGGAAGCAAGTGCAAACACTTTGACTTTGTTTATGCATCCATTTCTAGCATTGTTTATTGAATTTTTGGGTTGAAATCTTATGTTGTTTGTAATTGTTTGGTTTGAATGTGACAAGGCAATTAGCTTTGGCTCTCCCACACTCAAATAATTATCGTGCTCTCGTGCCTCTGGAAATCTTTGTTGTGCGTTTGTGGTTGTCATCTCCAGCTTGAACAAGTGAGTAATTCTCACCAGACAATGTGTACTTATATAACTAGTAAACTGACACCATTTGAATCTGTAAAATTATATCATCCCGTTGTAACTGTTATATTATGATCATATAATGTTTACCCCTGTTATTACATATGTTATATCATCTATTACTGTTATCTCATGCTATTCTGTTTATTTATATCAGTTTATCACACTGCAAGTTCCCTGTAGATTAGAATCACTATGGGTTGAAATGATACATACCCGAACGGACTTTAGAATAAGGAAAAATCGTTATGGGCTGAAATGATAGGCCTGAACGGTTTTTATTTATTTATTTATATTACTTGGGATTGCGGGTTTGAAATGATAAAACCCGGTTTTTCTTTGTAAACTGCGGATTGAAATGATACATATCCGTATCACTTGACCTAGGCTAGAAAATTTTATACAGACCCGTGGTTTATATATTTTTCTAAAATTTTTAAAATACTTTTTTTTAATGTAAATATTATGGTATTTTGATTTAAATTTCATTAAAATGATTTCTATAAAGTATTTGTGATTTTCTACAAATTAAATAAGTGAATTAAGTAAATAGTGAAGTAGAATTTGAAATATAAGTTAATTTTGGAATTTATGATTTTGTTTATAAATGGAATTTTTGTAAAGTAATAAAATATGACAAATTTGATTTAAAGATGAATTTAATGATTTTTATTAAGTAATAATAATGTTTTAAAGGTGTTAATGATTTTGTATAAATTAAAATATGGAATAAATGAACATTTAAGCTGAATTTGGAAATATAACTTAAATTGAATTTTGTGAAATTTGTTTAAAAGTGAAATTTTAATTAAGTAAAATAAATGGAAATAAGCTATATTTTTGGAAATTTAAACTTAGTTGTTAAGTTAATAATTTAATTAAAGAAATGAAAATTTAATTGTTATTAAATTTGATTTTTGTATGGAAATTTGACTTTATAAAATCATAGAAATAAAGGTATTTAAATGATTGTGTTAAATGTGAAATATATGATTTTATAAGTTAAAATGATTTATATTAAAAGTTAATTACTTGTGGAATTGTAAATAAAACTCTGAATATGATTTAACATCATTTTTGAATGTAATGTAAAGGATATTACAGCATTTTGTAAATGTTGTAGTGTTTTAAATGAACTAAAAGGTTAATTTGAAATAAAGGCTATTATAGCACTTTGTAAGTGCTATAGTGGTTAAACTTAACATGTAAGTTAATTGAAACTTAAAAGAAATCTATTACAGCATTTAACACTGTCTTTTGTTAATTAACTGTTTTAAACTATAACTTTACGTAGCATTTTATAAGTGCTACGGAAACTATATTTTGTTGTTTTAAATTAATTTTAATGAAAAATAATCTCTGGAAAATGATATAATTTTGGGAAATTAAATGTTAAATTTCTAAAGATAATGAAGAGATATTTAAGTGGAAGAATTTGATTTCTAATGTGAGTTTAAAATGGTATTTAAATTTAATAAAATGAATGGATTTAAATGGTATTTAAATGAATAAAAATGAATGGTGTTTTGAATAATATTTTGATATTGTGAAATGAGTTTGAAATGATACTTGATTTCTGACTTATTTAATTTATTTGATAAATGAATATTTGAAGTATATATTAATTGAGTTTATTTAAATGATATTGGATTTATGAAATGTGGGAGATTTAAAGTTTTGAAATATACTAAAGATTGAATATTGTATTTTGTGGATTTAATCTATATTGGGAATTGATAAGATTTGAAACGGTTTGTTGGTAAACTGTAATTGAATTGAAATTTGATGGTTTGAATTTAATAAGTTTGTAAATGTATAGAATTAAAAGATGATTTTAAATATATGATTTCGAAATGCTATGATTTTCAAAGTATAATGATTTCAAATGTTTTGTTTCAAAAGAGTTATAACTTTGAAAGTATAGACTATTTGAAAGGTGAATATATGTTTGAAATGGAAATGATGTTGTTTTGAAATGAACATAGTTTTGAAATAAAATGATTTTGGTTTCGAAGTATAACTATCAAAGGTATGATATTTTGATATATAAAAATGATTTGAAATAAAGTTTGAAAAGATATAATATTTTGATGTATTAAAATGATTTGAAAAGAAGTTTGAAAGGATACGATATTTTAGAATATTGAAATGATTTGGAAATGATAAATCTTTATTTTGATAAAGACATGATTTTGAAATGATATCTTATTTTGAAGTAAAGTATTGTTTTTAAAAGTTATAACCACGGGTTATAATAACGATTGGTTGGCAAAGAGACCGGGATCGGATATGGACATACTCTCTGTCGATACCGAAAACCACTTTGACAACCGTGTACGCGGTGGAGATTCCAGAATGAAGTAGGATGGTGGCGACGTTCTTAAGGTATGTTACGTGGACCCAACTCCCGTGAGTTGGCATAAGGTGGCTAAAACAGGAGCGATTGACGGACCAAGGAGGTAGCACCTCTTATCGGACACACTTCTTCGATACCATTCTATTACTTGTGATTGATTTGGTGGCCACCCTTGATTGGGAGTGTTGTTCGAGGTGGGCGGTAGTGGCTGCTATGCGTCACCACTAGTCCGGATGCGTAATTGGTATATCTACCCTGGCATTGCCTAGTTGTGCCGTGTCACCTACCATATCGAGCTTTACTACGATTATGATTTTAAGATCCGACCGCGTTAAGGTTCTCCATCCCCTTAACGCTATTTTCTATATGATTATACTTTACTGATTAGACATTATTATAATAGCGAATATTACTACATAGTAGATAGTTTAACGGATCCTTAAAGAATGGGCGGTCCCAAGCATTCTTTAAGTTACTTGTACTTTATTACAGTTCACTTGAGTTGGTTTATATTATATAAGTATATATTGTCCTGACTCGAGTGTTTGTGTTTTGCTTTACGCTCGGGTCAGCCTGAGTATTCACAGATTTGGATTTCCACCTTCTGGAGATTTGAATCACTGGAGATTATCTGCTAGTCTTGTTCTATCGACTTCAATTATGTTGCTCTGTTCAGCTTGTACTTGGTTATCTTATTTATACTTCCGTTGTACTCTATTTCTTCTATTGTATCTTATGTACTCTGATATATTTATATAGTAGCTTCATGAACTACTATTTCTTTTACTTCCGCTGCATTATTTTACTCTGTGTCTGTGATCTGTGATTATATTTATTTACTGTATATTCTGAGATTTGCCAAATTTTAATTACAACGCGGTATTTTGAGCAATTCAACTCCGGCATGAGTGTCTACCTATACACTTATAATGGATGCGAATGGTTGAAAATATCGGGTCGTTACAATTGGTATCAGAGCTTTGGCTTTGAGGCAAAACTCAGCATATAGAGAAGATTTATTTACAGAATCACTTTCGTTCGAGTTTGAATCATTTCCTCTTGATTCGAATTTCCTTTTAATTTTTGGAACGTTCCCTGCGATTCCAAAATTCATTCTTGTCCCTCACTATTCATCTTCTTTTGATTCTGGAGTATCCCATAACTCCGCTTCGAATGAGCTTTATAGTGAATTGGTGGTCTCGCCAATATTCTAATGACTTGTAAAAGGGGGAAAACTCCTTTACAAATTTGCATCGATTCACCAGAGATTTATATTTATCCTTGGTTTAGATGCTAATATCTTTTGTTATTCCAAACTCTATCTCTTGAGATCGGATGTAGATTTACCCCAGGAAAATCCACATTTGCTCTTATTCATTAAGTCACGGTTGACCCGGTTAAGGTTGCCCGCGATTTATCTAAGCTTATCCATCTTCATATTTTGTTAATTAATCATCTTGTCTTTGTTTCTAAACTATCTCCAACATTTTGAATTGTACTTTTAAATCTATATTTTATTATATATTGTGTTGTTTGAGTTGTTGATGTCGATTTGGGTTTTCGATCGATTCGTCTGATCAACGCTATCGATAGGATTTCTAAAACACTTTGACTAAACAAACCGATACAATATTATTTTAAAATTTGGTTAATTAAATAAAATTTAATATATAAGTAAATTTATGGAACTTAATAAATTGGTTTAAATTGATTATTTAAAATGATAATACTTGATTTATCATTTATTGTTCTACAAAGGAATTTATAAATAGTTGTTTATAAATTTATTTGGGAACTGAAATGAATTTAAAACAAGAAATTTAAAGAGTTTAATTTCCGATGGATTTCAAACCTTGTGTTTAAAATTTTTAAAAGGATATTATTTAAAGTATTTTTGAATAAAAAAAAATGTCTCTAAAGGATTTTAAAGTTTAAAAATTAAGTGCTCTTCTCTTTGTCGCTGGAAAATAATTTCGGTGATGACTGCAGCATCATCGACGTTCATTTTCGAGTTTCGAAGTGAAGAAACCATTCTGTAGTCTTGCTACAGCTTTGTTTTGGGAAACTTGATTGATATAAATTTCTAAAATATGATTGATTTATAAAATATATAGATATATGATTTAAATTTGATTTGACAAATTATGTAAATACATTTATCTATCTCTAAATGGTTTGAAAGGAATCGGAGATTTTATTCTTAAATTCTATCTTAAATAATAACTTCAAGTATAAAAAGAAAATCAAAATTTTTGAATAGATGATTCAAGCTTGAAATGATTGAATTAGGATGTTTATAGTGTATATTAATTTTAGAAAGTTTTATTTGTATAATTCTCAATTGCATTCCAATATAACTTACCTTAATTTTTAGAAGTTAACAATGTAATTGGATAATATACAATATAAAAAGATTTTTATAAATAAAATTTGAGTGGTTATAATAAATATTATACACTTAAATTTTAGTTATAAAAAGATTAACACAGGTAAATAGACTAAAAGGTTAATTGAATAATTTACAATACAAATGATGTTAAGGGAATTAGGAATAAATTAAAACAGTTATAATAAGTGTAAGCATATTTAACATATGTGATAAAATATTTGAGAGGGATAAATTTAATTATAATTAGGAATAAAGAAGAATTAAATTTATTGAATGTTATACACTTAATTTTAATCAAATCATGATTTTAGAGATTGTTTGTTTAAGAAAATTTGATGATAAGATAATGAAATTAGAGATAGTTAAGATTTATTTAACTTGTGTAAAATTAGTTATCAGTTAAGCTGAAACCATGGAAATTTCAAACCTATTATCTTATTTTGTTTTTCAAACTTATTACCTAATTTTGTTTTTCAAACTGTCTGTTAGTTGTCCTTATTTTTCCTTATCTTGCTACAGACTGGTATAGGCATCTATCTATAATCTTTTTGCTTAGAAATCTTTCTATAATCTTTATAATCTTTGGTACTCATTTTAAATCTGAGCACTGCTTTCCAACCACAGACTATCGGTCAAGCGGAAAGAGTGAATCAGATTCTAGAGGATCTTTTCGTACTTGTGTTCCTGATTCTGGAGAATCATGGGAAGACCATCTCCACCTTGTTAAACTTACCTATAACCACAGTTATCAGGTATAATTTCAATCTTTTGTCATCTTGTCTTAATCTCATTTCAATTTTATCTTTCCTGTGTTTTCCCGTACTTCATTCCTTTTCGGGGACGAAAAGTTTTGAGTGGGGGAGAGTGTAACAACCCTAGATTTTGGCCTATATTTTAAATTTTGACTTTATTTTATTTTAAATTATTTTAAACTTGTTCTATTTCAAACATTTCATTTTAAATATAAATGTTGACTATTAAGTGATTTATAGTTCAAACTAGTATAAATTGGATATTTCACTGAAAAGTGAATTTCTATTGAAACTGGTCAAACTTTGACTTTTGAACTTTAAATTTAAATATTTCAAATTCTTAAATTTTATCTTTTATTATGAAAATAGATTTAATTCCATGGATACAGCTTTTCGTTTCGTTGGAAACGGAGTTAAATTGTGAAAGTTATGTATATTTCAATATTGTGTGTAAACTGATGTATTTAGCAATATTGTCTATTTTAAATTATATTTTATTTGTCATATTTTGTTCTAATATGTGTTAGTATTTTATTTTATGTATAATTTTGTCTTTTAAATAATTTAAAGTGATTTTATAATTTTTCCAAAGCGTATTGAATTTATTTTCTATTTTTAAAGGCTAGTTTCTATTTTTCTGCTATTTTCTTCAATTAAATTATATTTAATTAAAATTTATTTATTCATTTTGTGAATGCATTTTTATTTTATGTTATTATCTTTGTTTATAAAAAATTTTCAAGTCCATAAACTTTTTCCAAAGTTCATTGCATTTATTTTTCATATTTTCAAGACTAGTTGCAATTTTTGCTGTTTTACTTAATTAAATTTTATATAATTAATAATTAATTAATTTATTTTTGTTTATTTACTAAATTTTCGTATTTTATTTGAGTTTATATATATATTTCAGTTATATAAAACTTAAAAAGAAATTAGAGGAAATATGAAAAGTTTTAAACTATTGAAATTCCTATGGCTTTTCACCTCCCGACCTTTCACTTTCTCAACTCCTCTCTTCAATGTTTTTGGCCATGCATACCCTATTCTTTTCAGCGGACTTCTTTTCATTTTTTTCACGCAAACACTTCTCTTTCTCCTCAAAAAAATCACGGCCATGGCTTCAAAATTTTGGGTAAAAATTCCTTCTTTCTTCCTTGTTTTCTATGTTTTTTCTATTGAAACTGCATATGCTCTCTACCTTCATAGTTTGGTTCCTCCTCCTCCAGGCTTTGGCCGACCACCACGACCCCCTTCCTCTGACCATC
Organism: Allium fistulosum; assembly: GCA_030737815.1. Classification (NCBI taxonomy): domain Eukaryota; kingdom Viridiplantae; phylum Streptophyta; class Magnoliopsida; order Asparagales; family Amaryllidaceae; genus Allium; species Allium fistulosum. Next base: position 714,157,033 of record CM060906.1, on the reverse strand, counting down.
ACCCATCCTAGCAACCCTCCTCCTCAGGCCTAACCAATCCAAGTCCAAGATCTACACAAAATCCACCAAAAACCATCACAAACTATCACTTATGACCTAGAATTGTCATCTCCTCCTTCTACCACCTTTTGCCACCACTACCTCCACCACCACCACCTCTGACCTGACCTTCCACCACCTCTGGCCCACACTCCATCCACCACCTGACCACCACATACCATGGTCAAGCCACATCAGCAAGGGGCCGAACCCTATGGTGCAACAAAAGCCACACTTTGCTTTGAAACCCTTTGGTATTCCATTGCCTTCAACACCTTGTAACTTCCACTCACCTTCATCACCTTGTAGCCGCACCTTTTCCAGACCATACCTGATCCAAACCATGCCTTTAGCCGTGCCATTTTAGATCTGGAGCTGAAGCATAGGTGGTAGGAAGCAAGTGCAAACACTTTGACTTTGTTTATGCATCCATTTCTAGCATTGTTTATTGAATTTTTGGGTTGAAATCTTATGTTGTTTGTAATTGTTTGGTTTGAATGTGACAAGGCAATTAGCTTTGGCTCTCCCACACTCAAATAATTATCGTGCTCTCGTGCCTCTGGAAATCTTTGTTGTGCGTTTGTGGTTGTCATCTCCAGCTTGAACAAGTGAGTAATTCTCACCAGACAATGTGTACTTATATAACTAGTAAACTGACACCATTTGAATCTGTAAAATTATATCATCCCGTTGTAACTGTTATATTATGATCATATAATGTTTACCCCTGTTATTACATATGTTATATCATCTATTACTGTTATCTCATGCTATTCTGTTTATTTATATCAGTTTATCACACTGCAAGTTCCCTGTAGATTAGAATCACTATGGGTTGAAATGATACATACCCGAACGGACTTTAGAATAAGGAAAAATCGTTATGGGCTGAAATGATAGGCCTGAACGGTTTTTATTTATTTATTTATATTACTTGGGATTGCGGGTTTGAAATGATAAAACCCGGTTTTTCTTTGTAAACTGCGGATTGAAATGATACATATCCGTATCACTTGACCTAGGCTAGAAAATTTTATACAGACCCGTGGTTTATATATTTTTCTAAAATTTTTAAAATACTTTTTTTTAATGTAAATATTATGGTATTTTGATTTAAATTTCATTAAAATGATTTCTATAAAGTATTTGTGATTTTCTACAAATTAAATAAGTGAATTAAGTAAATAGTGAAGTAGAATTTGAAATATAAGTTAATTTTGGAATTTATGATTTTGTTTATAAATGGAATTTTTGTAAAGTAAGAAAATATGACAAATTTGATTTAAAGATGAATTTAATGATTTTTATTAAGTAATAATAATGTTTTAAAGGTGTTAATGATTTTGTATAAATTAAAATATGGAATAAATGAACATTTAAGCTGAATTTGGAAATATAACTTAAATTGAATTTTGTGAAATTTGTTTAAAAGTGAAATTTTAATTAAGTAAAATAAATGGAAATAAGCTATATTTTTGGAAATTTAAACTTAGTTGTTAAGTTAATAATTTAATTAAAGAAATGAAAATTTAATTGTTATTAAATTTGATTTTTGTATGGAAATTTGACTTTATAAAATCATAGAAATAAAGGTATTTAAATGATTGTGTTAAATGTGAAATATATGATTTTATAAGTTAAAATGATTTATATTAAAAGTTAATTACTTGTGGAATTGTAAATAAAACTCTGAATATGATTTAACATCATTTTTGAATGTAATGTAAAGGATATTACAGCATTTTGTAAATGTTGTAGTGTTTTAAATGAACTAAAAGGTTAATTTGAAATAAAGGCTATTATAGCACTTTGTAAGTGCTATAGTGGTTAAACTTAACATGTAAGTTAATTGAAACTTAAAAGAAATCTATTACAGCATTTAACACTGTCTTTTGTTAATTAACTGTTTTAAACTATAACTTTACGTAGCATTTTATAAGTGCTACGGAAACTATATTTTGTTGTTTTAAATTAATTTTAATGAAAAATAATCTCTGGAAAATGATATAATTTTGGGAAATTAAATGTTAAATTTCTAAAGATAATGAAGAGATATTTAAGTGGAAGAATTTGATTTCTAATGTGAGTTTAAAATGGTATTTAAATTTAATAAAATGAATGGATTTAAATGGTATTTAAATGAATAAAAATGAATGGTGTTTTGAATAATATTTTGATATTGTGAAATGAGTTTGAAATGATACTTGATTTCTGACTTATTTAATTTATTTGATAAATGAATATTTGAAGTATATATTAATTGAGTTTATTTAAATGATATTGGATTTATGAAATGTGGGAGATTTAAAGTTTTGAAATATACTAAAGATTGAATATTGTATTTTGTGGATTTAATCTATATTGGGAATTGATAAGATTTGAAACGGTTTGTTGGTAAACTGTAATTGAATTGAAATTTGATGGTTTGAATTTAATAAGTTTGTAAATGTATAGAATTAAAAGATGATTTTAAATATATGATTTCGAAATGCTATGATTTTCAAAGTATAATGATTTCAAATGTTTTGTTTCAAAAGAGTTATAACTTTGAAAGTATAGACTATTTGAAAGGTGAATATATGTTTGAAATGGAAATGATGTTGTTTTGAAATGAACATAGTTTTGAAATAAAATGATTTTGGTTTCGAAGTATAACTATCAAAGGTATGATATTTTGATATATAAAAATGATTTGAAATAAAGTTTGAAAAGATATAATATTTTGATGTATTAAAATGATTTGAAAAGAAGTTTGAAAGGATACGATATTTTAGAATATTGAAATGATTTGGAAATGATAAATCTTTATTTTGATAAAGACATGATTTTGAAATGATATCTTATTTTGAAGTAAAGTATTGTTTTTAAAAGTTATAACCACGGGTTATAATAACGATTGGTTGGCAAAGAGACCGGGATCGGATATGGACATACTCTCTGTCGATACCGAAAACCACTTTGACAACCGTGTACGCGGTGGAGATTCCAGAATGAAGTAGGATGGTGGCGACGTTCTTAAGGTATGTTACGTGGACCCAACTCCCGTGAGTTGGCATAAGGTGGCTAAAACAGGAGCGATTGACGGACCAAGGAGGTAGCACCTCTTATCGGACACACTTCTTCGATACCATTCTATTACTTGTGATTGATTTGGTGGCCACCCTTGATTGGGAGTGTTGTTCGAGGTGGGCGGTAGTGGCTGCTATGCGTCACCACTAGTCCGGATGCGTAATTGGTATATCTACCCTGGCATTGCCTAGTTGTGCCGTGTCACCTACCATATCGAGCTTTACTACGATTATGATTTTAAGATCCGACCGCGTTAAGGTTCTCCATCCCCTTAACGCTATTTTCTATATGATTATACTTTACTGATTAGACATTATTATAATAGCGAATATTACTACATAGTAGATAGTTTAACGGATCCTTAAAGAATGGGCGGTCCCAAGCATTCTTTAAGTTACTTGTACTTTATTACAGTTCACTTGAGTTGGTTTATATTATATAAGTATATATTGTCCTGACTCGAGTGTTTGTGTTTTGCTTTACGCTCGGGTCAGCCTGAGTATTCACAGATTTGGATTTCCACCTTCTGGAGATTTGAATCACTGGAGATTATCTGCTAGTCTTGTTCTATCGACTTCAATTATGTTGCTCTGTTCAGCTTGTACTTGGTTATCTTATTTATACTTCCGTTGTACTCTATTTCTTCTATTGTATCTTATGTACTCTGATATATTTATATAGTAGCTTCATGAACTACTATTTCTTTTACTTCCGCTGCATTATTTTACTCTGTGTCTGTGATCTGTGATTATATTTATTTACTGTATATTCTGAGATTTGCCAAATTTTAATTACAACGCGGTATTTTGAGCAATTCAACTCCGGCATGAGTGTCTACCTATACACTTATAATGGATGCGAATGGTTGAAAATATCGGGTCGTTACATCCTATGTCCTGAGCGGACTATTTATCTCCGACATCCGCAATCTGTAAATCAGATTTCTATTATTCTTAAAGATTCAGATTCCGCTTTGGTTGCATCTTTATATTCTTTAAATCCTCGCGATGATGACAATGATGATGAGGAGGATGTCATTTCTCTTATTCGCGTCGTTCGTGAATTTTCCGACATATTTCAGCCCGTCTTAGGATTACCACCTAAGCGATCAATTGAGTTCAAAATTAATCTTATACCTGGAGCTCAACCTATTACCCATCCTCCTTATCGCATGTCCAATAAGGAGAACGAAGAGATGCGCAAACAATTATCCGAATTGGAGACGAAGCAACTTATTCGCTCTAGTTCCTCGCCTTGGGGAGCTTCAGCTATTTTCGTAAATAAGTCCGATGGTACACTTAGGCTTTGCGTCGACTACCGCAAGCTTAATGATCTTACTATTAAGAATAAATATCCTTTACCTCGGATTGATGATCTGTTTGATCAACTTAGTGGTGCTAGAGTCTTTTCACAATTTGACTTGGCTACCGGTTTTCATCAGCTTCGTATTGCAGAGGATAGTATTCCTTTGACTTCATTCCGTACTCGTTATGGATCTTATGAATGGCTAGTTATGCCATTTGGTTTAACGAATGCTCCGGCTTATTTCGTTGACCTTATGAATCGAGTTTTCAAAGATTTTCTCGATCGGTTTGTTCTCATCTTTATTGAAGATATTCTTGTGTATTCTTGTGTATTCTAAAACTAAAGAGGAACATGAAAAGCATCTTCGGATTGTATTGGAAACTCTTAGGAGCAATCAATTAAAAGCAAAATTTTCTAAATGCCACTTTTGGCAATCTAATGTGAAGTTTCTCGGTTATATTATTTCCGAATCCGGAATATCAGTGGATCCTTCAAAGATTGAAGCGATTCAAAATTGGAAGAGACCGGAGAGTGTAACGGAAATCTGTAGCTTCCTTGGGTTGGCGGGTTATTACCGTCGTTTCATTAAGGACTTTTCCAAAATTGTCGTTCCTCTTACTGGCTTAACAAAGAAAGGTGTTAAATACATTTGGTCGGACAAATGTGAAACTTCTTTTTAGGAATTAAAAGAACTCCTTTCTGATGCTCCTATTCTTGTTATTCCCGATAGGAATCAAGATTTTGTTGTTTATTCCGATGCTAGTCGCGTTGGTTTGGGTGCCGTTCTTATGCAAAAAGAACGTGTTATTGCTTATCTTCTAGGCAATTGAAGCCGGCTGAGACTAGATATGCCACACACGATTTAGAACTCGCGGTTATCGTTTTCGCCCTTCGAATTTGGCGATATTATCTTTTGGGAGAGAAATTTATACTTTATACCGATCATAAGTCTTTGAAATATTTATTTTCTTAAAAGGAACTTAATTTGCGTCAACAACGTTGGCTCGAATTCCTTGCTTCATATAATCTTGATATTCTTTACACTCCCGGAAAGGGAAATCGAGTTGCCGATGCACTTAGTCGCAAGCAACAAGCGGTTGTTTCTATGATGATATCCGAATGGCATGATCTCGAGGTTTTATCCACTTGTGAGATTAGAGATCGTGTTTCCGATTTATGTTCATCTCTTGTTTTATGTAGCCTTGAGGCTCATCCTTCTCTTTTAGAAAGCATTCTTGAAGCTCAACAGCTAGATCCTGAATTGGCTTTGCTTGGCCAAAATCTTAAGGATAAAACCGATATTGAAGGTTTGAAAGACTTTGATATTGATTTTCGTGGCGGGATTCGAAAATTTGGTAGACTTATCGTACCAAATAGTCGAGATCTTCGTAAAGATATTTTAGAAGATTCTCATCGTTCCAAATTTTCCATTCATCCCGGTAGCAGTAAAATGTATGCGGATATGAAGCGACTTTATTACTGGGAGGGAATGAAATCTGATATTGCTAACTTTGTTAAGTGTTGCATGACTTGCCAACTTGTTAAGGCTAAACATCAAAGGCCAGGTGGGTTATTGCAACCTTTGGAAATTCCAGTTTGGAAGTGGGATCAAATTTCCATGGATTTCATTGATGGCCTTCCCCGTTCTCGTTCGGGTCATGATAGCTTATGGGTGATCGTTGATAGACTTACTAAATCCGCCCATTTTATCTCCATTCGGTCTAATCGGACCGTACCTCTTTTGGCCAAACTCTTTATCAAAGAAATTGTTAAATTGCATGGAGTTCCTACTTCCATTGTTAGTGATCATGATCCATTATTTACTAGTGGATTCTGGAAGAGTCTTCAAAAATCTTTGGGAACGAAGCTTAATTTTAGCACCGCTTATCACCCCCAGTCCGATGGACAAACTGAGCGTGTGAATCAGACACTTGAAGATCTTCTTCGTGCTTGTGTTCTTGACTTTGGTGGAAGTTGGGAAGATCATATTTCACTTGTTGAATTTTCCTATAATAACAGCTTCCAATCTAGTATTGGTATGGCACCTTTTGAGGCACTCTATGGAAGGCCATGCCGATCTCCTTCTTGCTGGCTTGAGGCCGGTGAGAAGCTCGTTTTAGGTCCAGATTTTATTCGGGATTCCACAGAAAAGATTGAACTTATTCGACATAGGATGAAAGAAGCCCAAAGTAGACAAAAATCCTATGCCGATAACCGAAGGAGAAAATTAGAATTTTCTGTGGGAGATCTTGTATTTATTCGTGTTTCACCTATGAAGGGTGTGGTACGTTTCAGTCGATCGGGAAAGTTAGCGCCTCGATATATTGGGCCATTTACTATCACTGAACGTATTGGTTCCATGGCTTATCGCCTTTCATTACCGACTCAGTTTTCTGCCATGCATGACGTGTTTCACGTTTCTCAATTACGGAAGTGCCTTTAGGATTCCGATTCCATTCTTGAGCCCGGTGTTGTGGAAGAGATTGAAGTTTCTCCTACTTTAACTTATGAGCAGCATCCTATTTGAATTATTGCTTCGGAGGTCAAACGACTTCGAAATAAAGATGTTCCACTTGTGAAGGTTCAATGGTCCTCAAATCCTAAAGATTGCTCTTGGGAATCTAGAGAATTCATCGAGCGTACACATCCGGAATTACTTTCTCATGCTCTTTAAGGTGAACTTCTTATTTCGAATTTCTTTTTGTGTTAATATGCTTTTATGGTTGTTACTTTTTATTTCCACCTTATATATTGCGAGGACGCAATTTCTTTAAGGAGGGGAGTCTGTAACAATATTTGTCGATTTTATATTTAAATATTTTTTTAAAATATTTTATCATTAGTCGGATTTTAGTCTGAAAAGCTACTTTTTGCATACGGTCAAATTAGGACTCGAGACCAACTCCATTGATTTCAAAATGACGTTTGCGATCTTTTTGAGTGCAAACTTCGATATGTTTGGAGATAGTGAAATTTTTGTCACTTTTTGCTTTGAGCTTTTGGTTTGGGCTGAACCACTTCTAAGTCAGTCCCAACCCCCTCTCCACTACACTAATTCCTTCTTCATTTTCCTAACACTTAAAGCTTCTTCAAAAATGGTGGAGGGAATGGGAAATTAAAACTCCAAAGTCTCAATCTTCATTGCTAATCCAACATCTGCTCCAAATTCAAGAAGAAGACATTGATTCAAGCTTGGGATTGTTCTCACTTTGCTTTCAAGCTCGGTTTCCATCAATTTCCGTGAAATGGTGAGATTTTTATCTCACATTCTTGCCTATAACTGGCATTGGACTGTTGGGAATGATTTCCTATCACTATTTTGTGTGCACTTGCATTTGGTATGGATTGAATTGGTGGAAAACCTAGAATTTTCGAGTGTTAGAAGTTTTCTACATCTTAGGTCGTTCTGCCTGTGCTAGGTCGTTCGCTGTTGAAAAGTCATACAGAGCTTGGGTCGTTTCCGGCCTTAATTTGTTCTGGCCATAGGTCGTTCGCCATTAGGTCACGCCCCTTAGGTCGCTCGACCTTACTTACCTCGTTAGGTCGTTCGTCTATGTTAGGTCGCGCGCATACTAGGTCGCGTCCCATAGGTCGTTTGGCTATGTTAGGTCGCGCGCATACTAGGTCGCGTCCCATAGGTCGTTCGCCTCTAGGTCGTTCCATTACTTGAGTCGCTCGCCTCCTCTACGTCGCTTGTCTCAGTTAGGTCGCTCGGCCTATATAACTGCATGTTGCTCGCATGCTTTAGGTCGTTTGCACCATTAGGTCGTTAGACCTTATTTTTACTAGGTCGTTAGACCTTATTCCCTTTAGGTCGTTAGACCTTATTACCTTTAGGTCGCATGACTTCATTTCCTTTAGGTCGCATGACCCCTGAAGTCACTCGGCCGTTCCACCTTAGGTCGCAAGGCCTTAGGTCGTTCCACGTTAGGTCGCACTGTTTAGGTCGTGTGCTACCCCTTTAGCCGTTAGCTCCTTAGGTCGCTCGGCTTCACTTCCTTAGGTCGCTCAACCTGCTTGCAGTCTTCAGCTCGGCAATGTTAGGTCGCGCATTACTTTAGCTCGGCCATGTTTGTTCTCAGGAGCATTCCTACTTTGATGGTTTTGTAATTGATTTCTTTGGACTTTACTCACGTCTTCGAATGTGAATTTTTGTGATTCGATTTGTTTCAACAATCGTTTTGTGGTTTGTCACTTTAAAAATATGAAGGTTTCAATACTAGTAGTAAATATCAAAACTCTTTTATCAACTCAATTTCAACACTATTTTATTACAAAACTCTTTTCCTCAAACCGTTTTCCAATCTATTAGTATATACAAGCCTTTAGTTCACTCGGATGAGAAATCTAATTAAACGGCTTAGCAAAACAGGTGGTATGAAACGCTTGCGTTTACTTCGTCGGTTAATTCTTGGACTTGTTCGATTGAATCTCTTGTGACAATTTTCTAGTGAAGATTCACAGCTTGTTCGTAAATATTTAGGTTAAGCAAGTGGTTATGGGACATGAAGCTAAACTCATATATTTACTAGCTTGGTGTGATTGACACTTCTTGATGATCATGATGATCATTTTTGTGATTTAGACTAGCAATTGTGCGATGTCTCTTTGTCTACGAGGGAGACTAAACCCCGTTTGTGTGATGTTTCACCATCACATATGTGGGGTAGCGCCCCATGGTCTTCGGGCCGTTCGTGTGTCAAAATTTAATGGATAGCTTCCATGAGATAGCTTCTCGTTCTTGTGTTACACGTGTTGGTGAGTTTTCATGCTCCCGTTCTTGTGATAGGCCTCCCCCCGTTTTTTTATGTGATTTCTGGATTTCGTGTGTTGATTTCTGGAATTTGTGCTTCACCAATTTTCATGATTTTCATTGATATGTTATCAATTTTTGTGCATTGGTGAATTCGTGTGTCATTGACTTGTTATGAATACAAGTTTAGGGTATGATACCCCATTTTATCTTTGAGAAGATTCTTGTGATATTGATTAATCTCTTGTTGATTTTCATTTACATACTTATAGTAGTATGCCTTTATGGTTATTATATGTTTATGCCATATCTCTTATTCTATATCATGTCATCTGATATTTATAGCTAGACTGATCCGTTTATTATTTTCTTATGAAATAATACTCGGGTCAGACCGAGATGTTACAGGTGCTTCTGCTTGACTTCTCTCCCAGGGATCTATTACTCTGACTTTTGGCTAACTACTTAGATTAGTAGTTTTTGTTGTACACATTTGAGATATCGACTCATTGATGTATTCTTTTGTATAGCACATGTTGCTATTCTTTTGTATTATCGTGGATCTTTCTGACCACTACTCTGATGTACACTTTCATGTGTTATATATATATTCATATCTTTTTCCGCCTTTGTGATATGGATGTCTGTGACTGATTTATGTTATGTTTACTTCTATGTTTGTTTCCGAAGATTATTTGTAGCCACTGTGTGATAGCTTTGAGTTTGTATCGGTATGTCGGATTTCCTCCTTAAATGATATGCATTCTATACTATCTGACATATCAGTGCTCGCACAAAGAAGTTACATGGATGGTCGCTCCTCAACAGCCTTATTCTCCGTGCTAATTGACAACACTACACCGTAGTGTTCTTGGTTAGCATGGGTATAGAGGTGGGGCGTCACATTATTAATCACCAAATTAGGGAAAAGATGCATATACATCCAATAGATTGTAAGAGCAGATAAAATAGAGTTGATGAGAACTAATCTACCCGCTCTCAATAAAAATCTCCCATTCTAATTAGAAATTCTATTTTTAATTTTTTCTATTATAATTAACCAGTCATCATGCTTATGTTTAGTTGGTCTAATAAAAAATCCAAGATAATAAAAAGGGAAATTCATAGTTTTACAATTAAGCATATTAGCAACTAAACCTTCAACCTTATCAACATCATTTAATACTAAAACCGAACTTTTATCGAAATTAAATTTTGGCCCTAAAAGAAGTTCAAAGCTGGAATAAATTTAAGGGTAATGATGTGATTAGGCAAATGAGAAGTAAATAATAAGGTATCATCTGCAAATTGAAGAATAGAGAGACCATTGTGCGAAATTTCACTACCAACACACCCTAAAGAACCATTTCCAACCACTTTTTTAATAATCATAGAGAAAACATCTGTAGCTAAGTTCAACAAAAGGGGCGATAAAGGGTCAACCTGCATTTAACCACATTTTGATTGAATTTTATTTCCTAAAATTCTGTTAACAATTATACTAGAATTACCAGTTTTAAGCAAAGTTATAATCCAACCAATCCATTTGCTACTAAAACCTCTAGGTAGTAACATATCAATAAGAAAATCCCAATCCACCGAGTCGAAAGCTTTCGCAAAGTCCAGTTTTAGAATCGCATATGTAAAGTTATTCTTACAACAATGATTAATGTACACTTGAACAATAGCCACTCCATCAATGATATTTCTACCCTTAATGAAAGCGGTTTGTGAACAATCAATTAGATCATTCATTCTTGTGCTAAGTCTATTAGCTAAAACTTTTGAAATAATTTTACAAAACAATTAATTAAAGAAATTGGTCTAAAGTCTTTTAAATTATTAGCACTGATTATTTTATGTAATAGAATGACGTTTGCAAAATTAAATCTTCCTAATTGTAATTAATTTCCCATTATAAAATTCATTAAACATGCTAATTAAATCAAATTTTAAAACATCCGAAAATAATTTGTAAAATAAAATAGGAAACCCATCAGGACCCGGGGTTTTATCACTAGGCATGTCATTAATAGCCTTCAAAATCTCCTCTTCAAAATAAGGTTTATCAAAATCATTAAGGCTAATTCTGGAATCAATAGGATAAAGTTCATTCCTTCTAACATTTATCCTATGCTAATTCTTATTGCCAAAAATATCCTTATAGTAATCAGTAAAGGCCTTATTTAGATCCCTTTGATAAACCAATTCAATATTGTTGACAGAAAAGAATTTATTGTGTTGCTACATTTTCTACCATTAGCCAATTATGAAAAAAATTGTATTATTGTCGTCTTCATTAATTCATTGAATTCTAGATCTCTGTTTCCACATAATCTCTTCCATTTCTAAGATTGAATTAAGTTCTTCTTTTAGATTAGAGAGAACATTACGTTCCCCAAGATTAAGTTGTCTAGTTTCTTCTATCTTGTTAATTTTAAGCATTTCGGAAAGTAAATTTTCATTTTTAATTTTAATACTGCCAAAAACATTCTTACTCCAATTTTTAAGAAAATTCCTAAGACCCCTGAGTTTTAAAACAATTTTTTTGCTGAGTTATCCAAATTCCTAATATTATAAAACTTCATTGATATCCATTTATTTTTAACTAGGTTAGAGAAATTGGATTCTAATAACCACATTTTTTCAAATTAAAAAGTTTTATAAATAATTCTATGATGATCACACGTAAGAATGATAGGGCAAGGGTCGGAATATGTATAAGGCAAACTAGTGACTCTACAATTAGAAAATTTATCTTCGATTTCGTCACTGATAAAAAATCTATCTAAAAGTGCCATAGAATGGGATTCCCTGGTATTACTCCAAGTGAATTCTCTATTAGATAAAAGCATTTCAATCAAATTACTACTAATAATAAATTGATCAAACTCTTCCATAGAAGAGAAATCTTCTTCTCGAGGATATCGCTCTCCTAAAAAACGCATAACACATTGAAATTTCCACCCAAAATCCAAGATCCAGGAGCGAATGATCTAAATTCTAGACATTCGCTCCATAGAACTCGACGACCAATTTTCGAGTTTGGTCCATAAACGTTAGAAATACTTAATAAATAATTATCGCTAAGGTTAATGAGAATTATATGTAGAGAGTGCTGTTTAGTAATAGTTTGAAGAAGTTTAAAAGCATTATCACGCCACCCTATAAGTAAACCCCTAGAAGCTCCAATTGAAGGTAAATAAACCTAATGTCTAAAATGATAACCACCTAATCTTTTATAAAAACGAAGATGAGGACAATCAATTTTCATTTCTTGCAAAAGTGCCATATCAATAAAGTAATCTTTAAAAATGTTCTAATTTTATCAGATTTATTTAAATCATGAAGACCCCTAATATTCCAGCTGATAATCCTCATAATCCAGTTGATCTAACCGTCTTCATTTCCCTACTCCTAATATAAGCAGAATCTAATTCATCATTACTAAAAACAAAAGTGGTGTCCCTAGCTTACTGACACAGTTCACTGGTGGATAAACTACCAAGAGCATAGGAAGAATAAGTACTACCTAAAACAGAAACCATACCTGAGCCTGAATTCGTAGTGCCACTCATAGCACACGAATCAGGTGACTCACCCATACGCGAAGAAAGACTGTTACGGACCTTGGCACTACGTCGAACAACACCAGTGGCAGCGACTGATTTCCTACGCCTGCCTCCCTTTGATGGAGCAGATAAATTTGAAGCTCTGTTAATAGAATTACACTCACCACCATTTACTGTAGCAAAATGTGAAGTGTTCACTATGCACTCCGATTTCAATGACACTATATTACTATCAGTCTAAATATCATTTCCCAAACTTAAAAAGCTAACACCTTCTTTGAAACCAACACTTTCACTATTCAAAACTCCATCCCCATCTATAAGAACATTGCCATCTTGCGAAATACTTCCATCTCCAACCAACAGCAACTCACCACCTAGTCGAGCAATAGATCTAGACAAACCACTCAACTTCTCTCCATCTAAATTCCCAACCACATCACTCAAACAATCACCATAATGGAACAAACTGCTGGTGTTAACATACTTCACTGTGTACATGCTCTTGTGCACATCTACATCCTTGTGCATATCATCACAGAACTAACTGGAAATACTATTAGCTTCAGGGACATATACAACAATGCTTAGATCAGAGCCACCTTTATCATTTCTAATAGTATCACCTTCATCAACAAATATAACATCCCCATCCCCAACAGACATAACCACACCATCTAACAGAGCATCAGATCCAGACAACCCACTCTTTTCCACTTCATTGTGTATATGCTCCTGTGCACAACAATACTCTTGTGCATATCATCACCTAAAACACTAGAATCGCAGTTTATTTTTTCAACTTCTAAAAACTCAACAGAATTATTCCAATCATCAGAGATAAGAAAAACACTACTTTGATCAAGGCCATTCTTATAACTACTTATAGAACAACCTACTTCATACACCTTGTTAACAACACCACCCTCAACATCCTCCAACAAATTGCCAGAAGTATTATGGCATTCAAGCACCTTATTTACCAAACTGTCATCTTGCAACAATGGTTCGAAAGATGAATTAACATTATTAGCACTATCAACCAATTCAGATTTATTATCAGAAAACTCCACAGACCTAAGACAGTCAAATCGATTTGTGGTGACTAACTCAAACCTCTCCACATCACATGAATTAGCTCTAGATCTTTTACTATGAACATGGACGAAATCATTATTCAGCTTTCTCATATGAGATGAAGAATCACTAACCCTCTTTGGAAAGACAACGTATCTGAAACCATATAATGAATCATTGTTTTCTAATGAAAGAGCATCCAATTTACAGTGTACAACATCAGGATCCAAAAGCAACGGATCAAGGAAATAAGAATCATCCTTTTGAACTGCAACAGAAGTATCAGATACATCCTTGATAACTTCAGAACTGGTCGAAACACCATTATGCCCTTTGGAGACAGACAACATATCTACATCCGAGACCTCATCAATCACAGAAGAAGCATAATCTCCAAAATAATCTTTAGGATCACTAAATTTCTTTCTATAATTCTTGCCTATATTAACCGCATTTATAGCATCAAAATAGCAGAATAATTCCTCCAAGAAGCCAATTCCTACCATCCTCTGCACCCATAAGTGATCTAATAAAATTCTTTTGAGCTTCATACATTTCAAGACGAACTGAAAACCATGATCAGTAGTAGATGGAGCGCGATGCCTACCAGCATTAAAGTCGAATTTCCTTGAACATTCGAACTTTTTATGCCCGAAGAAACCACACTCGATACATCTTATAGGGTCGTGACAATCCATATCCATATGCGAATAATGTCCGCATCGAAAGCAAATTATTCTCCCTTTTCTTGAATCGATCCATTTCTTGGATTTTGGTGTTTGAGAGAAAACTTGAGAAGCAGAAACTTTAGAACCCTTAACAACATGGGCATAAAAACGTGATGATAGAGGATCGTGATCATTAAAAAAAGAGAATGGAGATTATGGGATTAAGGAAGAGAAGGCAAGATTAATGAAGAAGATTGCAAAAACAAGAACGGAACTTTCGCCATTATTTGCAAAGTAGTTTATTATTGAAAATTAATAGTCAGAAGATACCCTTTTATTTTACAAATCATTCTTATGCGATCTTTCTCATTATCATTGATGTGACAAAATTCGTTGATTCAGTCTTGAAAATACCAGGATCGATAAGTGTTTTATTTATCGAAAACCACTTCAAAACTGAGATGCATGTTCTATCTCTTGGAAGTGGATCTGTTCGAGATGTTGGAATCCATTTGTGGTTTCGAGATCTGTTCGAGATGTGAGAATCCAATTGAGGATTCATATTATGTTCGAGTGATGAAGACTCGCGTGAAAGGTGTCGAACGTAACCTCAATATCAAAAATGGCTAAAAACAGAGTTGGCCTTATAGCCTGGGTTTTAGCTAACCCACAACAAGATATATCTACTCCATATCTAGAGTATGCTTATCGAATTTTGGTCGGTGGGAGTTGATGATATGTGGGATCACGTGTTCGGGCATGGACCAGCTGTGTTTACCTAAAGGTATATTCTAACTACAAATATACATCGCTCGGAGGTACTTTCTGACCCTTGTGCAGGAGATTGGATCTGGCTCCACCGGACATATCTCCATGGAAAATCCAATATGCAAACGTTCCTTCTCGGATTTGATTATAACCTCTAATATGCTGTTAAATGTAATGAATGTAACCATTCCGGCTATGTTATATGTTTATATTCTACACCCTAGACGTTATCTAATATATCACCTTATGTACTTATTTAATTGTGGTTCTTTTAAGGGGATAACTATTATGGCATTCCATGTGGTCTTAAAATTACTGTTATATGCTAGCTACATACTTTTTTGAGTTTCGCATATCAAACTTATGTCTGACACGTGGCTTTTCATTTCCTTAAATTCCTTGTGTGCTCTTTCAAGTAGTTTGAGAAAGGCAGGTTTTCGTTGATGTTCTTTGGAGTTCGAGCAAATGAGCTAGATGTTTCACCTACCGTAGTATTCCTATTTCTGCTACATTACTAATGTATATATCAGCATTTGTGAGGACATGTTGTTATAACTGTCCAGGCTTGTGATAGTACTTAGATTTTGTAACTTTGAAATTTCTGTATCGAAGTACCCTTTGTACTGTTCTTTTGATATTATATATTACGTTTCGCTAGTGAGATTCTGATATTGTGTTCACTTCTTTCTTGTTCTATTTCTTTTCCCTTTTATTTTACCCTAAAAATTCATTCGTCTGGCAATTGGATGCTTGACACATGAAAACCATGGATGTATCAATGTCGACATTCGGGGGGTAGAGAGGGCGAGTCGTTACAATACCCCCGAGCTACTAATCTTTTTTTTTGGGACTTTAAGCAGGGTTTTAACGAGGGCCCTTACCTCCTTCTATTAAAAGAAAAAAGAAAATAGGTACAAAAAGTGCAAAAAAGAAAAGGAAAACAAACAAACAAAACCCCGAGCTACTAATCTTGCTTTATTGCAAATTATATTTCCATTTTTATCGGCTTTATTTTTAAATACCTACTTTGTTCCAACAACGTAATGATCATCTGGTCTTGGAACAAGTTCCCAAACTTTATTTCATTCAAAATAATTTAGTTCCTCTTGCATTGCTAATATCTAGCGGCTTCATTATAATTTTTCGGTTCAATATTTGAAATAAATGCTACCTGACCAATTTGATTTAATTGACTTCTAGTTGTAACTCTAGTATTTACATCACCTATTGTGTTGTCTATAGGATGGTCTTTTAAAATTCTAGGAGGGGATCTCAAAACATTATTGGTATTATCCGTATTAACATTTTCTTTTTCATTTATATTATTGATGTTATTTTCTGGAACAAGATTTTGGTTTTCTAATAAATCCATCTACATTCCCATTTTTATTTTTAAATTCTTCATCAAAAGAAACATGTAAAATTTCTTCATATTGGTTCGTTTATTAAAAACTCTATAGGCTTTACTTCGTTTTAAATAGCCAATAAAGATTCCTTTATCGTGTAATGACCCACTATTTTGGACCATTCAAATCAACAATAAATCCATACATGTCGGACTTAAATAATTCAAAAAAATAGATTGTAAATATAAATTTGGCTAAACTCAGAATATACAGTAAATAAATCACAGATCATAGACACAGAGTAATATAACAATGCAGCGGAAGCAAAGGAATAGTAGTTCATGAAGCTACTATATAAATAACAGAGTTAAACAAGATACAACAGAATTTACGAATACAAAGATTTCTCAATACAATAGTCAAATACAAGATCTGAATACATCACTGGAATCAACTGGATAACTAAAAGCAGAATCAATAGATGGATCCAAGCGGAACTCCAGCTCCAAAGGTGAGTCTCGAATGCTGTATCACTCAGTCTGACCCGAGCGTAAAGCAAAACACAAAACACTCGAGTCAGGACATACATACTTGTACAATGTAAATCAACTCAAGTGAATTGTAATATAAAAGTACAAGTAACTTAAAGGATGCTTGGGACTACCCTGTTAGGAAATCAAATCTACGGTTTCGATGACAACAACTATACAATGGAAATCGAATGTGCATATATATTTCTATTTATAGGTATTTGCTAAAGAAACATTACTAGAGAGACAAGAACAAGGCTTGAAGAACGTATCAAGAAGCTATAAGTCAATAGAATCAGAAGAGCAATGACACAGACACAAGAAAAGCAACATGCATAAGTTCAGACGTCTAGGTGCACTAGCCAAACTCTGATTGAATTCTCTGGTTCGCAAATCAGACAGAATCAGACGTCTGGTTAGTATACTCAGATGTCTGAAAAGAAACCATATGCAAAAATATATAGAAGACAGACGTCTGAAACATTTTCCAAACGTCTGGTTTAGAACTCGGCTACTACCATTCAAAGTACAACTGTCACAATTGAAAAGACACCTTCGATCCTCTTCGCTGCAACTCTTCATCATCATCAGGAGCGACCATAGAACACTTTCTAATGGATGCAACTACTCAAGGAATCTCTCTACCACTATAAATAGCATCAAGAATCCAAGAGAAGAACCTACCTGACTTACTTGCGCTTTCTACTCTTATACTCTGATATATTCTTGAACTCTAGCAAATCTATACTTGTAATCTACTCTTCCAAATACACAGTTCCTCATAGACAACACTCTCTAGATATATATTGGAAGCATTTGTACCATATAGTCAAAATCCATGTAATAGAGAACACACAGTTGACAAAGAAACTCTGCTATTGTAAACCTGTTCCTCCGGGTGAAGTGAAGGTTATTCGGTAAAAAGAAATTCCAAAGAGGAGCTTCGGGACTGGACGTAGGACGGGAGGTCCAAACCAGTATAAAATCTCTGGTGTGATTATTCTTGTTTACATACTTTAATATTGTTACAATATAGTTTAAATTAGTCACATACTCATCATTTGCATAATCGATCCACCATACTATAGACTTTCATTTGGTATCAAAGCAAGGTTTGATCAAAATACAGTAATGCGTTTTTGAATCATTTTGATATGGCAAGTATTTTTCAAGAAGGACAATCCACAGCACGACTACCACTTTTTATTGGCTCTAACTATGCATATTGGTCAACACATATGAGAATTTTTATGGAAGCTAATGGTCTAGAAATTTGGTCAGCCACTCAAAATAAATATGAAGCACCTACTACTGCTATGAACACATGGACTGATGCACAAAAGACCTCAGCATCAAACAATGCTAAAGCTATGAACGTTTTATTTTGCTCTCTAGATAAAAATGAATTTTCACGTGTCATGTTATGTACTACTGCATTTGACATTTGGCGTACTTTACAAATTACACACGAAGGTACAACAAAGGTTAAACAAACTAAGATTTCAATTTTGCAAAACCAATTTTCGTCATTTAAAATGAAGCAAAATGAAACTATTGTTGATATGTATTCTAGATTTCAAACTATCCAACATGATCTTATGGCATTAGGAGTTAAATTTACCAATTTTGATTTAGTTTCTCGAATACTCAACTCTTTAACATCAGATTGGGAAAGGAAAGTATTAGCTATTGAAGAAGCTAATGATCTCTCTACTCTCAAAACTGAAGAGTTGATATGAAATTTAATGTCATATGAAGCTAATTTGTAGGCACAAAAAGAACTAAATTCAGAAAAGAAGAACATAGCATTTTCAGCAACAAAAAATGATGACTCTGATTTAGATGAAGAAGAGATAGTCTTCATTGCCAAGAATTATAACAGATTCAAGAAATTTAGAAAGATGACAAAATTCCAAAAAGAAGGGAAGTCCAACACAATAAACTTATCTCAAATTAAGTGCTAGGAATGTGATCAATACGGACATATGAAGAAGGATTGCCCTAAACTCAATAATGATAAAAAGAAGAACAAATTTGAAAAATTCAAAAAGAAGAAGGCTTTCAAAGTAACATGGGAAGACTCGGATTCTTCATATTCTGAAAGTGATAGTGATGGAGAACAAGCTAATGTGTGTTTTATGGCATAAACTGATGAGGTATGTCTGGAACTTAGCTATGACGAATTATTAGAACTTAGCATGGAATTAGATGATAAATTTAGACAAGTTAAAAAATTTAACAAAGAATATATAGCTAAAATAAATAGATTAGAACTTGAAGTACAAATGTTAAAAGAAGAAAAAATTATCTTAGAAGAAGAATAAGAATTATCTCAAGAAAAAATTAAAAATAATTTGATAGAAAGTAAGGCTATTACTATTGATTTTGAAAACACTAAAATAGTAAGGGATGATTTACTAAAAGAAAAAGTCAACTTGAAAAGCAATATTGAAATATTGAAAATTGAAAATTTAGAATTAAAAGAAAAATTAGATAAAATTACAAATAATGTGTCAAAATTCAATAAAGGGAAACAAGATTTGGAAAATCTTATCAAAACTTCAAAACCATCAGGCAATAGAAATTGAATAGGATTTAAAAATATTTCTAAACAAAAAGGAAATGATGCAAAAAAAAATTTGTATACAAAAACTAAAAGTTTACCTATGTCTAGTATGAATACCAAAATTATGAAAATTTGGATTCCTAAGACAAATAATAATTTAATTAAACAAAAACATATTAATTATTTCTTAAAGAATGTAGTCTATAATAAAAATTATATTTATAAAGGTACCAAACCGTCGTGGGTATGGCTACCTTATTCTAACAATAGGGACCCTTACAAAAGTATATGGGTACCAATTAAAACATCTTTTAATTTGCAGGTACCCAAAATAAAACATAAGGAGAAATGGATACTAGATAGCGGATGCTCCAAGCATATGACCGGAAATTCAAAAATGTTATCAAATATAACATACATCGATGGTGGAACGGTAACCTTTGGAGATAATTCAAAAGGATATGTCGTTGGCACTGGAGAAGTCATCAATTATGGTATTTCTAACTCTTCTATTATTACAAATGTTTTATTAGTAGAAAATCTAAAACACAATCTACTAAGAATTAGTCAATTATGTGACAAAGGATTTCAAATAAATTTCGAAAAAGATAGATGTAATATTTTAGATAATAACAAAAAACTTATATTTGAAGGTTTTAGAAACAAAATTATCTATGTATTAAACATGAATATAAATAAAAATTCAAATTTATGTTTAACCGCCAAACATAATGATCCATGGTTATGGCATAAACGTTTTTGTCACATCAATTTGAAAAGTATTAATAAATTGGCAAAATATGAGTTAGTTAGAGGTTTACCTTAAATAAATTACAAAGTAGAAAATTTATGTGACGATTGTCAAATTGGAAAACTAAAGAAATCGTCTTTTAAATCAAAAAATAATATTTCTACAAAACAACCATTAGAATTATTACATTTAGATTTATTTGGTCCAACACAAATACGATCTATAAATCACAACAAATATGTTTTCGTGATAGTTGATGATTTCTCAAGGTATACATGGACCTTGTTTTTAAAACATAAAAGCGATAGTTTTGAAATGTTTAAAATATTTGCTAAAAGAATTAGAACACAAATGGACTTGAAAATTAAAAATATTCGAAGTGATCACAAAGGAGAATTCGAAAACAATCTTTTTACTAATTTTTGCAATAAGAAAGGAATAAGTCATAATTTTTCTTTTCCTCGCACACCTCAACAAAATGGTGTAGTAGAAAGAAAAAATCGTACGTTACAAGAATGTGCACGAACACTACTGAATAGTAGTAGTTTACCAAAACACTTTTGGACAGAAGCTATTGCCACAGCTTATTACATATTAAATCGAGTAACCATACGTCCTATGACTAAACAAACTTGTTTTGAAATATTTTTTGGAAGAAAACCTAAAGTATCATACTTTAAAACTTTCGGTTCAAAATGTTTTATATTAAATACAAAAGATAACTTAGGAAAATTTGACCCAAAGGCCGATGAAGGTATCTTTGTTGGATATTCGGATCGTAGCAAAGCTTATAGAATTTTTAATAAACGAAATAATACTATTGAAGAAAGTTTACATGTTTCATTCGACGAAAATCTATTTAACCATCGTACTAATGATGAAGAAGAGATTATTCCAATAACAAATCCAACAAATTCTATTAATAATGAAACGAATATGCAAAATAACAATTTAATATCATCTCCTAGAATTCTTAAGAATCATCCAAAAGATAATATCATTGGAGATCTCAATTCTAGAAGAACTAGAAATCAACTTAATCAAATAAGCCATATAGCATTTGTGTCAAATCTTGAACCAAAAAATTATAAAGAAGCTTCAAATGATAACTTTTGGATAATGGCTATGCAAGAAGAATTGAATCAATTTGAACGTAATAATGTTTGGGAACTAGTTCCAAGACCCGAAAACCAATCGGTTATAGGAAGAAAATGGGTATTTAAAAACAAAGCAGACGAGAATGGAAATATAGTAAGAAATAAAGCACGCTTAGTTGCTCAAGGTTATAATCAAGAAGAAGGTATCGACTACGACGAAACTTTTGCCAAGTAGCAAGACTTGAGGCCATACAAACATTACTCGCTTTTGCAAATCATCACAATTTTAAACTGTTTCAAATGGATGTCAAAAGTGCTTTCTTAAATGGTTTTATCAAAGAAAACGTATATGTTGAACAACCTCCACTATTTACTCACGAAAAATATCCCGATCATGTTTTTAAATTACAAAAAGCTTTATATGGTCTGAAACAAGCTCCCCGAGCTTGGTACGAACGACTTAAAAATCACTTAATTACATCGGGTTTTCAAATAGGAAAAATCGATACAACTTTATTTATTAAACGAGAAGATAACGATATTTTAGTTGTGCAAATTTACGTAGACAATATTATTTTTGGTTCAACTAATAAAAATCTTTGTAATCATTTCTCAAATATTATGACCAATGAATTTGAAATGTCTCACATGGGAGAATTAAGTTTCTTTTTAGGTTTACAAATAAAACAACTTGAAAATGGTATTTTTATTCATCAAGAAAAATATTGTAACGACCTATTACGACGCTTTGGAATGGATAAAATTTCAAGCAAACCAACACCGATGAGTACTACTGTTCACTTAGAAAAAGATGATAACGGAAAAGATTTTGATGAAAAATTATATCGTAGCATGATTGGTTTCTTACTCTATTTGACGGCTAGTCGACCCGATATTATGATGAGTGTATGTCTTTGTGCTCGATTTCAAGCAAAACCAAAAGAATCTCATCTAAGAGTTGTTAAGCGTATTTTATCAAAAAATTGTGATAACACGAGTGCAATAAATTTATCAAAATATAGCAAAGCGTATTTTATCAAAAAATCTCCAATATATTGTGATAACACGAGTGCAATAAATTTATCAAAAAACCCTGTCAATCACTCACGAACTAAGCATATAGATATACGACATCATTTTCTATGAGACAATGTTGAAAAAGGAAATATCTCATTAGAATACGTAAATACCGAAAATCAAATAGCAGACATCTTTACAAAACCACTAAATGAACAAACTTTTATTAAACTCCGACGTGATTTAGGGATTTGCTCTCTTCATGATCTTCTTACTGAATAATTCTTGCTTCATCTAGCCTATATTTAGTCAAGTGTTTTTCTATCCACAAATTATAATCAGTAATTTATACACCCTTTGTTTTTTAGATAGTTAGTTTCTCTATAAATAATTTTTTAACGTATATATAAATAGTTATACTTCAAGAAAAATTATATACACACAATTCATATTTTCCTCAACAAACAAAATATAGCCATGTCTTCTGATAACTCTTATATTTCCTTCTTGATGCCTACGTCGGATAGCTCGGTTGATACACCCCAGCGACTTCCTACACACACACCAATTCATGAACCGACGCATATGTGGTCCTCATATCATACGGGATTTACTCCCAATAGCAAGAAGACCAAAAGATCTCTGTTTGTATCTCCTAACACAAAGGAGAAAATTGATGAAATTCATCATTATCAGAAACAACAGATAGATCTTCAACGAGAACTATATTTTGAGCAAAAGGTCACAGCATGTCGCCTAAGCTTTTTGGAACAAGTAGCGATGAAGTTTTGTACGTCACGAAAGAAAGATGTCCATGAACCACTACCAAAACCTTGTAGTTCCTTAGATCCCTCATCTTCATATCGTACTCCTTTGGATCCATCACCGAGACGATTTTCTGGCTCTCCAAGAAGCCACGAACGTGGTAATATATGGTCTCCACTTAAACCATGGAGGGATAACAAGTCAGGAGATCGTACAACTCCATCGCCTTCTAAATAAATTATTTTTATTTTATTTTTATTTGTGTGTATCTAAGTTTGGTTGTTATTTTATACAAAATAAAACTACATCTTTTTATATATAAATTAGAGAATCAACAAATAAGCAAAACCATTAAATTTTAGGCTATTTTTAGAAAAATTTCCAAAACCAGACGTCTGGATATAGACCTCAAACGTCTGACATTCTGATATACGTCTATTTTTTCCATTGTGCATATATCAAACGTCTGTAATATCTACCAGACGTTTGAAAATTTGTTCTGTCTATTCAAATTTTAAAAACCAGACACTTCCAGATGTCTGAAAATTGCTTCCAAACGTCTGGTAAAACTCTCTGACTATAAAATATTACACAATCAGTCAAACCAAAAGTCTAGCTCATAGACAAGACGTCTAAACTTATCTACTGGTTTCAATTTAGGGCAAACCAGACGTCTAATTTAATATCCAGATGTCTGAAATTCAATCGACCCTTTAAATTAACCCAGATAACGTCATTTTTTTTTACTTTCGTTTCAAATTTTGCATCTGCGACTTCATCAATTGATGATTTTTTCTCAAAAAATTCGAGCTCATTTCACAATGCCTCCTAGAACTAAAAATCTCAAGACATCAAAATGCAAACAAGACCAACCAACAACATCTTCAAACCCCCAAGTCTGTTCGGCTGATCAAATTGAAAGATGGATGAATAGAGCACCACATTCAATCAAAAGGTACGAAGATATACAAAAGAAAAAACTACACACAGGTCCTTTCTATAATCTACTTAAATTTCCAATGTACGATTTGGATGAAATATGTGAAAATTCTGTTCTAGACACTTTAATTTCATTCACTCCTAATGACGTCCAAATCGATCAATTGGCAATATTTCTTTTCTATGCAAACTTAGACAGCACTTCAGTATGGAATACTGAAGATGAGGATAACTGGATATGGTCTAGCATGTATGGCAACATGATCAGACTCACTCCTGGCATAATCGGGAGAACCCTAGGATGTTCTGACACAGGCGAAGATTTATACAACATTCTCGATATGCGCTTTCAGCCAAGAGATAGTATAACACATCAGATTTGGGAAGATGAAATGCCAAAGTTTGCTTCTAAATATCTACGTCCAAAAGCACGACTCCTAACTCAAATGATAATCAATACTATTGTTCCACGTATGGTAAGCCATGAGCAAATAACTGAGTTGGAGCACAAAGCCTTATATGCTTTATTTAGTGGAACACGGGTGAATTGGGCCAAATTCATCTTCGACGAGCTCAAACAATTTTGGACTCGATCATGGTCATCAATTATTTACCCGACATATATTATGCGACTTCTTCGTGCACATAACATCCCATCCTATCTATCAACTTTCGAAGAAATCTCACCAAAACATGCTTCCACCAAATTTTTTTCGCTTATGCACTTACCCGAAAATCCACCAGAATTTATCTCAGTTGAAGATTGGATGCACAATCGTCAAGCAAGACAAGTTGAGCCTCCTTCTCAACCACACATTGAACCATCTCAAGAAGAGGAACAACATCGAGAAACAACTCCACATCCTCCTGCACCATTTGATTATCCGGGACAAGATGAAATTATGGAGACTCGAATGGATACAAATCCAAATGAAAGTGTTCGAGATCTTACCCTTCGAAATCAACATATACTATCTCAAAATCAAAAACTTTTGGCTAAGCGGATTGATAGCTTCGAAACATCATTTGCTACACGCCTAGCCACAGTTGAAGAATCTCTTTTGACTGTTTTATTGGTTCTCAAAGAAGTTCTACAACGGGTTCGTGGTCCAACACCGCCTTCTGAAGATTGGCCAACCCCAGTATCTTCTTCTCCCACAAAACATTCCAAACTTTCTAAGGATGAACCTCTAAAACAAGTTTTGACATCTCCTACAAAGACTAGTACTTCTGAAAAAGAAGAAACAAAGGAAGCTGACCAAGATAAAGCTTCTCCAAAGGAGTCATAGATTTTAGGAATCATATATTTTAGGATTTTGGGTTTTCAACGTTTGTAAATTAACAAAATCTATGTATGCTTTCACTTTCGAATTATTAATGAAATTATCATTTTGTCTTTGACGTTAGTTAAATTATTTTTAATTCTTTTTTGATAATTCCAAAGGGGGAGAAATATAAGTATAATAAAACATTAAGAATAAGCACATATTCAGAGGGAGATTTATAAATTATATATAAGTACATCGTATAGTTGTCATCATCAAAAAGGGGGAGATTGTTAGGAAGTCAAATCTACGGTTTCGATGACAACAACTATACAATGGAAATCGAATGTGCATATATATTTTCATTTATAGGTATTTGCTAAAGAAACATCACTAGAGAGACAAGAACAAGGCTCGAAGAACGCATCAAGAAGCTACAAGTCAATAGAATCAGAAGAGCAATGACATAGACACAAGAAAAGCAACATGCACAAGTTCAGACGTCTGGGTGCACTAGCCAGACGTCTGATTGAATTCTCTGGTTCGCAAATCAGACAGAATCAGACATCTGGTTAGTATACTCAAACGTCTGAAAAGCAACCATATGCAAAAATATATAAAAGACAGACGTCTGAAACATTTTCCAAACGTCTGGTTTAGAACTCGGCTGCTACCATTCAAAGTACAACTGTCACAATTGAAAAGACACCTTCGCTCCTCTTCGCTGCAACTCTTCATCATCATCAGGAGCGACCATAGAACACTTGCTAATGGATGCAACTACTCAAGGAATCTCTCTACCACTATAAATTGCATCAAGAATCCAAGAGAAGAACCTACCTGACTTACTTGCGCTTTCTACTCTTATACTCTGATATATTCTTGAACTCTAGCAAATCTATACTTGTATTCTACTCTTCCAAATATACAGTTCCTCATAGACAACACTCTCTAGATATATATTGGAAGCATTTGTACCATATAGTCGAAATCCGTGTAATAGAGAACACATAGTTGACAAAGAAACTCTGCTATTGTAAACCTGTTCCTCCGGGTGAAGTGAGGGTTATTCGGTAAAAGGAAATTCCGAAGAGGAACTTCGAGACTGGACGTAGGACGGGAGGTCCGAACCAGTATAAAATCTCTGGTGTGATTATTCTTGTTTACATACTTTAATATTGTTACAATATAGTTTAAATTAGTCACATACTTGTCATTTGCATAATCGATCCACCATACTATAGACTTTCATGCCCATCCTCTAAGGATTCATTAAACTATTTACTATGTAGTAATATTCGCTATTATAATAATGTCTAATAGTAAAATAAACTTACTTTTAAATAGCGTTAAGGAGTTACCCATATCCCCCTTAACACATAATAGTGCCAATAGTCTATACAGTACCTGCGTACTTCCTAATCGGGAGGCTACGAGAAGATACTCCATAGGTATGTGTAACGATCCCGAAATTTAAATTTATTCAAATTAATAATTAAATGAATTTTTGAATTTAATTGAGTAATTAAATAAATTTTTGATAAAAAATTGTAAATTTAATTAGGGAAATTTGAGCGAGTTTCCCCGAGTATCAATTTTATTTGAACGATCGTTTAAATTTAATGTTTGTATATATTGGATTTAAAATTAAATCTTAAATAAATGGTTTAATAATGATAATTGATGATAATGAATATTAGAGTTGATGGTTAATAATGGTTTGAGTTATAAAATAATATAAAACAATAAATATTTAAACTAGAAATAGAAAATAATATAAGGTAAATTTTAATAAAAATGGAGAGTAGAACATTTGCATAATTTTAACAACATATTAAAATAGAATCTCATGTATATAAAACAACAAGATAAAATTCAAAGTTAAAAAGAAAAGAAACAAATAAAATACATATACACTTAAACAAATACAAGCCATCACTATCATCTCAAATTTGTACAGCCAAGACAAACAAATATGGCTTAGGGAAACATAGAGTACATAGCATTAAATGCTTCCATTCCTTAGCAGCCATGCCTTAGTACAAAACAAAGCAATGTTCATGCTATTGCACAAAATAATACAACACCCTGTAACCTCATTCTTCATATACATATCACCTTCCTTTTCATTCAGTTTCGTCCATTCTAAGTAGAAGAAAACTGAGAGAATATCATCTTATATTCAAACCAAACATCAACCTAAACATCTCAGATTTAAACATCAAAACAATCAAACTTCAGCCTGGAAAAAGGAATCAAAGTAAAATGAAAATTAGAGAGTTTAAAGCCAAGCAGAGATCTGGAAACCAAAATCTGGAAATCAAGAGCAAAGTAATTAATTCAACTTCAAGCAAAGTTTTCAGATTTAAAAACTAAAAGCTCTGCTCTTCTTTCTCTGTTCTTCTTTCTTCCCATCAGGTGAGCAAACCTTATTTTTAAAACCTGATCTGCTTGATTTCTGTATGCCTGTGATGATGAATTGAATTATGTTTGGCATGAATGTTTGTTTTTGCGAAAATAGATGAACATCTCTGTGTAGATAAACATGCCTATATGTGTAAATATGTTGGCTTCTGTTAGTTACAGGATTCAGAATTTTGTTTAAAAATAATAAGATAAAAATATAAAAATCCAATATCTCTTCGAATAATGACATTTAGATTATGATGTCTGAATAAAAACTGTTTATAACACTCTAATCTACTTTTTAAAAATAAATTCCAGATGTAGATATTTGTGGGATGTTTATAAAATTGAATATGACAGTGAAAATCTAACTCAAGTTAAAAATCGATGATTACGGTTTCTTGTTTGGATTTTATGAAGTGATTTGTAATAGAAAACTATGATTTTTGAATCAAGTTTCAAGATTTTTAGGTTGGGAATTGTGGAGTTAACTCGAATTGAACAGAAAACGCAAAAATGGCAATTTTCGGTGAACGACGTTGATCTAGGGTTCGGGTTTTCTCGTGGCGATGGAGGAGGCTACAGGGATGCCTGGAAAAATGGGCGGAGGTGGCGAAGATGACGGTGGCGTTGGCGGTGTGAGGTTTCAATCTGGTGACCTAGTTTCTACTGGGTCGAATGAATCGACCACCACGGCACGTACGATTGATCGAGTGCTTCGGGGTTTGGGGTGATGATAGCTTGGTCGTAGTCGAAGTAGTGACCGGAGTTGTGTAGACGCTAGTGGCCGGGGCGTCAAGAACAAGGCGTTGACAGGTTCGAGGAGCACCTGTTCTTTTTGGGTTCCAGGTGAGTTGGAGTTTTTGTGGTCGAGATCGGTGAAGTAGTCCAATAGCGACTTGGTGGCAACAGAAAAGATGGACGGAGCAAGGCAGAGCGTTCGTGCACGTGCACGGTCTGGAATGCGTGTCAATGGGAAGATGGGCTGGGTACTCGGCTGCGTTCTTGAGTTTGTGGGTGGAAAAGACGAAGTCGAACTCGAGTTTATCTCAAGTAATTCGAGTATTCAAATCGAAGCAGGATTTTGCGTGTCTCGAATATTTTCTCGAGCAAAATGACTTTGGTCCCGAAGCAGTTTTTGGGGTGGCCCGAGTAGGAAATGGTCTACAGCTTTTGAAAACTGACCTTAATTTTATCTTGAATTGAATTTCAGATTTTGAAATGAAATTGAGTTTTTATAAATTCAAATCTTTAAATAAGGTTAAAAGTTAAGGTCTTCTTTTAATATGTGAAATTTAAAGTAGATTGATTTTTTTAACTTTATTAAAGTTAAATAAGAATTCATTTCAATCTTGAATTTAAATTGAAATTTGAAAATGAAATTTGAAACAATGTTTTCAACATATTGTTAATAACAATTAATCATAAATATGGATGAGTTTACTCTAATTAATGAATGATTAATCAATTAAAGATAATTAATCAAGGGGTTTATGTATAATTACTCGATGTAATTAAAATGTGATAAGTAATTAAAGATAATCACTTATTGTAATAATTAAGAATAATTAATTAAATGATAATAAATTAAAGGTTGATTAATTGTAATTAAAGGTTAATCAATTTATTATTAATGGTTAATTAATAAATAATTAAAGAGTAATTAATCAAATGATTTGTAATTAACCAGGGTTTGAAATTCATAAGAAATTAATCTGATTTAAATTAATCAGATAATTCATTGATTTTACTTATGGATGTTTGGATTTCATTGAATGTTGAATTGTTTGATATCCCTGATATATGATGCTTTGTGATACACCCTGATTTATGTTGTGATCTGTAGTTTACTTACCTGTGATATATATATGTGATCTGTGAATGAACGATAAGCGTTATAGTTATATCGCTTATCAACTATATCCTGTATTTTGTTATGTGATGATTGATGTTGCACTATTGTGTGTGAAACCCCTGGACCACACCTTTGCACACACAAATATGGATTTCACGTGGAAATCGGTTAAGTCACAAATAATTTAAATTTGATGTTTTTGAAATTGAAATTTTTAATTTCAATTGATTTTGAAATTTGAAATTCGGGGTTAAAGTAAAAAGCTTTTGAAATGGATTTTCAAAGATAAAAGTTATTTTAAATAACTTAACCGAGTTTTGAAAATTTAAATAGTTAGATTTAAATTTGGATTCAAGTTTGAAATTAAGCTATGATTTGGAAACTAGGGAGTAAAGATGATATAAATGTGTTTATATGAATTTAAACCATTTTAAAATTATAAGTTGGGAATTTGGATTTAACCCAAGAACCTTAACTCGTATAAATGAATCAGATTTCCAGAATGAAAACTGTTTGTTTTCAAAGAATAAAAGCTTTTAGATAAGAAATGAAATTCCAATTTAGGTAAAGGAATTTCAAGATTTAATTGAAAAATGGATTTTCCAAGTTATAAATGAATTCTTTTCGAAAGCTATGAATTAAATCTGTTTATTTTTAACAGATTTGAAATGATGTTTTGTTAAACCATTTGAAATGAAATTGTTTTGAAAGCTATTTGTTAAATCTTTGATTTAAAGATTCAACGAATTAATTAAATTGAAATGGAAATCGATTTGGAAAATCTGTGAATGAATCTTTGTGAAATTAAGTGAACTTTGTGAATTAAATCTTTTTGTTTAAAAAGATTAAAATGGAAATTTGTTAAACCATTTGAAAGAAAGTTTGGAATTGTTAAGTTGTGACTTAATTGAAATCCCATATCCATATGTTTTTTTTATTGCGCTCACTATTCGGGTTAGCCGGGAAAAGACATCTGTGTCATATAACCCATTCCGAATAGTGATACGTCGTATATGGATAGCATTTGAAGATCGGTGTTGAAGACCGGATATTTTCGAAAATGAAAGGACAACCTGTCGAATGTCTCTGCACTGGGTAGCTCCCGGTATAGAGATTTATATCACTCTTTTTGTGACAGGAAGTCCGGACGTGATTGGAAATTATCCGGATTTGCAAGGGCTTCGTGAGAAGTGCCTTCGGTTCTGTTCGATCCCGGAACAGACTTGTATGGATTGTATGTCTGACATTACACTTTGAGATATAAAGCCGATTTCTTTCAAATACATTTCTGTTTGGTGGCGGAGAATTTATTCTCTTAGCTTAACACCCTTCTCTGAGACGTACGAGCTCAGAGGTTATGTAGTTGAAATTTATCAGCGATATATCCCAATTTGGTAATGTGGCATGCTGAGTGTTGCTGTGTGATGATCAGTGTTTGATCATTGGTGATATGATCTTTTGTTTGATCATTTATCTTTGTGATCATAGGTTGATCATCTGTTGACCCAAAGCGTGGCTTTTTGAAAAAGCGTAGCTTTGTGGACGAGACTTCGTCGAGCCTCACAACCCGGTAATGGTCGAAACAGGAATTGTGCGGCAAGGTTTTCAGGGGTAGCACCCCTAGGGTATGACCATTCCTTCTGGAAAAGGTTAGTATCATGGTATGGAGCCCAGATACTTACTCATGTGGATACACTTTCTTTATGATGTGTGATGTTGGTTATCGAGCGCTCGGATAAAGGTCCCAAAGGACCGGGGGTGGCATATCTGAGGTTTCTTTTATCCCTTGGGAAAAGGGGTTGCCGGCCTTGTTTGGCAGAGAACAGTTGGTTCTCGGAACATCCCGCCAGAGGCGTTTCTTTCGTGGAATAGGAAGTTCCTTAGCCTGACCATTTGTTGGAAATCCAAACAAAACAATACGAGCCCTGTACGGTTTTAGTTGTATTACCTGCCATGGAATGTGGTGGTAACCTGCTATTGAACATGGTAGCTATAGTAGGCATAAGTGCGAAATGTCTATGCTGGCTAAGATTTATATTCTATTTTCGAAATTGTTTTCTACACTATGCACTAGTAATAATATCAAATGATTTGATTTTGCGTAGTAAGCATCTTTGACTATCATAAGAAGAAATCTCCTCCAATTCTGCATTTGCATTGTGTGTGTGGTGGGAGGTCTTATGGTAGTTTCATTTTCCAAAAGCATTGCGAATTGACTTTAAAATTCTCTGCTGTTTGTTTTAAAGATAAACTGTTTTTGTTGCTCACACCAGTCCCATGACTGATCCAGAGTTTATTGTTTCTTTCCTAAACTTTGGATGCTCAAAATATTTCTACACGAGCAGTCTAGAGTTTGGTTTTTCAGATAGTCAGATTAGTAGGTTATCTGGAGCTAGTTCAGTCTTTGGATCGGACTGCACTTGCTTATCTTGGTGTATCGTTATTGGGAGTTCAAGCTATTTCTGGATTAGTGCTTTGAAGATGGAGATTATCCGCTGCTGATGTTATCGTTTTCTTTTCCGCTGCTATTTGTTGTATCATATCTCTGATGTATATTGATATTCATTGTATCATTCTGTTGTATCAGATATTGTATATCAATGTATTATTCATTTCTTCCGCTATGTTATTTACTTAACTGTGTTATAAGCTCCGGCGACTCGGATTTGAACGCTCGAATCTACGACATTCGAGTACGATGTAAAGTATGGATGTCGATTTTCGAACGCGAAAAATCTGGGACGTTACATATGACACAAATAGAAACTCTTAGTAAAGCCCGGTATGGTAGGTGACACGGCACAACTAGGCAATGCCCGGGTAGATATACCAATTACGCATCCGGGCTGGTGGAAACGCATAGCAGCCACTACCGTCCACCTCGGAACACACTCCCAAATCAAAATCGAGGGTGGCCACCAAATCAATCACAAAGTAATAGAATGGTATCAAAGAAATGCGTCCGATCAGAGGTGCTACCTCATTGGCTCGTCAATCGCTCCTGTTTTAGCCACCTTATGCCAACTCACGGGAGTTGGGTTGTAATATCCTGGAATTTTAGGCAAATAATTATGTAATAATCTTCTTTATAAATCAATTAATAATCTAAAAATTTATCCTTTTTCCTAAGCAAATAAAATAAATATTAATTTGAATATATATAAGTAAAATTTAAAAAGAATTTGAATTTGAAATTCAAATGTAAACAATCTTAAAAATAAATTGAGTTTAAAATAATAAGTGTATATGATTTTTATTAGCATATCATTGATTTTATATCATTGTCTTTAAAATTTTATATAGATAAGTGTAAGAGAAATTTAAATATTAAATACTTAAGATATATATATATATATAACTAAATTTAAAAATATAATATAAATACATATTAAAAACATGGAAATTACAAATGTAAATAATGTGTGTACATAATCACAAATGTAAGCAAAAGAAATGTGTTTAATGACAAGTGTTATCAAAATTGTACAAGTGTCCTTAATCTTTTTATTTTTCAAAATAATTAATAAATGAGAAAACTAAGTTATATAAACATCTCCATATTCCTCTTTCATTTTCTTTGATCAGAAAATTTCTAAAACAAAGAAAACTATAGTCTGTAACAAACCAGTAAATAGAAATCAAGAAAATTCAAGTAACCTCTCCATAATTCCAAAATCTGAACAAAAGTAATCCTAGAAGCTCAACAAATTCGAGTCAAAAAGCAAGCTAAGCAAATTCAAGCTAAGATTCAACAACTCAGATCAATTTCAGTTTCAAGTTTCAAAAGATTAAGCAGCTTCCAGTTTTAATCATCTCAGGCTTCCTCTAACGGTGAGTAAATATTTATTTAAAAGTTCAAGTAAATAAATATTGTTGCATGTGTATTTCTGTGATGAAGATTGTTTTGCATGTGTATATATATAAGTGAAATTCCTGTATATATGGATGTATTGTAGTCTGTTACATATATACATCTCTGTTTCCATAGTTACAGAGTTGAAATAAATAAGAAATTCAAAATCTCTTAAACCATTCTATGGTGTATTGTAGTTTTCAAACAAAATAGGATTGTTTAAACATAAATTAAGGTATAAAATTTTATTCATAAATTTTAAGTTTGAAATTCTTCTAGAATCAAGAAATAGAGTAGCAAATTCTAAAACAGGTAAAAATCAAACTCAACGATTTGTAAATTCAGGTATTTATTCTGAATCCTCTAAGCAAATTAGGATTTTTAAAACAAAAATTGTAATTTTTAGATTAGTATTTTAGGAGCAGATCGTAGTTGAACTGGGAATAGGTTTTGACCAATTTCTGGCGATCGACGAACACTTAGACGTTGGGGTTTTTGTCGGAGCTTAGTTGTCGACTGGGAAGGTCAGGAAAAATGGCGCAGGTGGTGATCGAGCGTCGTGGCGTTGGAATTTGGATGGAGTAGGGTTTTTGAGGCAGTTTTGATCGAGATTGCGTTCGAGGTGGTTTCATCACCGTGGGAAGGTCGGAGTGGTTCGCGAGGGGTGAGATTGTCGTGTGGATCTATGACGATGCTTTGGTCAGAGGAGCTTGAGTTCTGGTGGAGGAGTTCATCGACGACAAAGGAGTTTGGTCGTCTGTGTTTGTTCCAGTTTGGATGAGAAGGCTCGATTTCGTTCTGTTGGATATATCGACGAACTGGGTGGTCCGGTCATCGGAGAGGATGGTCGTCGACTTGGGAAGGCTAGCGGCAGTGATCGGCGGTGGCCAGAGTGGACGTGCACGTGCACGTGCACGTTTGGGATAGTCTGGGTTTGGCTGTGGTTTTGAGTTTTGGAGAAGAGAGAGTGGACTTGGGGTTGTTCTCATGTGAGTGAGTAGGCGACTCGAAGCAGATGAGTGTTCGAGAGAAACTCGGGGAAGACACGGGGTGTTTGAGGGTTTTGCTTGGGTATTTGGGGTTGTGGACTCGAGTAGAACTGAGTGCAAATTGTGTTTTCAGCTTTAACTTAAACTTAAACAAAACAAAGTTTTGAAAGAAGAAAAAAGAAAGCTCGGGAAAGTAGAAGTAACTCGGGTTTTGATGGAAAATACTCGGGTTGTTCTCAGGTTATAAATTTGATGTTAAGTTTTAAAATTTAACATAGCCAAGATAAATTAATTATCTTAAAACTATTTTTAGTAATAAATTGAATTTTTATGTTTTGTTAATTTAAGTTGAGAAAAGTATTTTAAGATATTAATTAAGTAAATCCTTAATTTGTTTAAAAGCCTAATTAATCAGATAATTAAATAGCTTAATTAAAAGATTAAGAGTTTTAAACTTTAATTTAACTTAAAGCTTTTGATTCCAAGGTTATAGGGTAAGATATTGAGATGATTAAGAAGATTGATTAAGATAATGATTATCATCTAAATTTATTAATTGATTGATAATTAAAGATTAATTAATAGGAAATTAAAGATTAATTATTGATTAATAAATTAGTAATTAAAGAAAAAATTAATTGTTAGCAAAAGAATAATTAATGGGTGTGATTAATTAGGGTTAATTAATCAATGTAACTAACCAATGTAATTAATTAACCAAAGGGATAATTACTTGTTGAAAGTAATTAAGGCTTAATTACTTAGTGTAATTAATTAAAGGATTGATTAATTAAAGTAATTAATTAAGGGTTAGTCAATTAATGAGTATGATTAATTAAGGGTTAAATTAATCAATATAAGTGATTATAAGATAATAAATATGAGTAATTAATTAAGAATCAATGCAATTAATTAGTTTGTAATTAATGTTAAGTAAAGGTAATCTAAGTAATTAAAGATCAGTAATTAATTTAATTAGAGATAAATTAAATTAATTTTGGAAGTGATCAATCTTGCTTATGAATGATTGAATGATATTGTATGCCTTAGATAGATAATATCTCTAATATGTGATGCTATGTGATATGATATGTTTGTTTTAAACTGTGATAATATGGTTATCTATCGATGATGAATTACTGTATAAAGGTGACATCGGTATTTAAAGTTTGAATTGTATTTCATTGAATAACTTTGGTTAAGATGACATTGGATTCGAAGAGACAGGAGTCGGGTATTAGTTAATACCCGAAACCACTTCGATTTGAAATCTTCTATAAATCTTTATAGATTGATATGTGAAATCAAATAGGCCGGTTTGGGATAATATGGACCATTTGAACTAAGTTGGATACTTAGATATTGTTTTGTGAAAATAAGTGTTGACTATATAAGTTGTTTACTTATAGAAAAGTATGAGTTACCCTGGGTTTAAATAAGTTCTATGGATTGAATTTCATGTTAGATGAGTTTACTCACGCTAGTTTCCAGCCTGACCCGGGTGTTACTTTGATGTAATGCTCGGGTCAGACCGAGTATTACAGATTTCAGGTAAGGACGTTCTGGAGCTCAGAATGCGAGCTGGATGGCAGGAACGTATGGAGTATATTCCGCTGTGATATTATAGTTGTCTGAGACATGTTAATTTTAACTGTCTAGTACATTTGTGAATGTTGTAACTCTGATGTATTAAAATGTAATTAACAAATACAGTTTTCTTTGTATAACTGATATTATTATTTGATATTGTATTTTGATCCGCTGCGAATGTGAGAATCTGTGTCTTGTTTTGTTTCTTCTTCTATCTCTTTTCTTTTTCTCCTAACTATCTGGAATTTTCGGGTTCGAAAATTCCGGGTCGTTACAGTTGGTATCAGAGCAGAAGGTTAAGCGAGAACCTTGGCTCTGTTGGGATTACTCGTTAAGGATAGGGTCAATGGTACCCTAGAACGAGTTGAGTGTATATATATATATATGAGAGCGTAATTGTTATTTTCTTATATAAGGATTTTAAATGATTTTATATAAGAATATATTTTGATATATAAAATGATATTTCTTTCTAATAAATATTAAGGTAATTGGTTGTTAAAATATTGGAATTAAATTAAGTGGTAATAGAAATAAAGCCAAAATAAAATTGAATAAAGATAAGTTTGAAATG
Organism: Allium fistulosum; assembly: GCA_030737815.1. Lineage (NCBI taxonomy): Eukaryota > Viridiplantae > Streptophyta > Magnoliopsida > Asparagales > Amaryllidaceae > Allium > Allium fistulosum. The sequence continues at coordinate 714,120,239 of CM060906.1, read as the reverse complement.
AATTCAAACTAAAATTAAAATCTTGAATTTGTAGAAATGTTATCAAGAATAAAGGTAATAATGAATTGGTTTCCAGATATGATAATCTTGGTTATTATCATAAATGGTAATTGTGTTTAATAATGAATGTTGTTAGTGATTTAGCAAAATGAAATGTTTAGGGAAGTAAACATTTAAGTGAGTATAACTTATAAATTGGAATTGAAGATAATTTAAAATTGTGAAAATTTAAATCTAAATCCAGAAAACTTGAAATTATTTTAAAGAAGTTTGTTTTGAATTAAAACCAAGGGTGGTTTAAAAATTTAAAGTATAACTTGGTGTGTAAAGAAAATGTATATATGAGGAATATACATAATACCAATGATGATTTGAAATAAACACTTAGTGTTGAGTTTTAAATTGGAATGTGATGTAAAACCCCAAGTAAAGTAAGTTTTTAAACTTAAAAAGGGAAAGACTATTAATCTGAAGTTTAAAATTTGAATGGGAATTCAAATTGTGAAAAGTTGACCGGATTAAGTAAATTTAACTTGAAGGAAGTTAAATAAGTTGAATAAATAACTTGAATTGGAAATTTCAAGATGAAATTTAAATTTAACTCGGGAAGTTAAAAGGTTGATTTTAAATGGGAGTTATGAGTGATCTCAAAATGGGTTTGAGATCTGGAAAATTGAAAATGGATAATAAATTAGAATCTGAAGATTAAATTGTTTTTGAACTCTAATTTGAACTTTAAAATAAGCTAAGTAAAGATATTTTAAAATGGAAGTTTGAAATTTAACTCGAATTTATATAATTCGAGATGGTTTTAAATTGAGATTTAAATATAATTAGTTCAAAATGAATTTGATTTGAATTAATTGGAATTGTGATGGAAGATGTATAAGTTTAAAAAAAAAAAATTCAAATGGTAAATTAGAATTGAAATGATTTGAAATTGAAGCTGGTTCAATTTGAAATTAATCCAAATTGATTTGAAATAATTTGGAATTGTGATTAAAGTTAAATAAGTTAAAAAAAAAACAAATGGAATTTGATTTAAATTGAAAAAGAATTAAGGTTAATTCAACTTGAATTGGGATTAAATCAATTTCAATGGAAATTGAAGTATTGAGTCAATTTAAATAAAAGTGGAAATTGAATTGATGGGAAATTAATTGGAAATGGAGATTGGGAAATTAAACAGTTTGGCTCTGGATTGTTTTCAAAATAAATTGTTTTAATACAAATATATTTTTCCAAACTATTTACTATACAAATCTTTCTTCTTAAACCCCAAACTCTCTTATACTTATTTTACAATTATTTTGGAACTATTTAACTATTTTGAAACTGTCTTATAAACTAATTACTATTTTTCAGTTACTTATATCTAATCACTATTTTAAAAACTATTTTGCAATTATCTAACTATTTTATACCTACTTAACTATTTTACAACTATTTTACAAACTAATAACTATTTTTCAACTACTTGCCTATTTTAAACTTTTTCAAGCTATTTTTAAATTTAAATAAGTCAGAGTTCAAACTGTTTGTAATTGAAGTAATAACTCAATTGGAAATGGAAGCAATTGAGAATAAGTGAATGGAATTAAAGGAAATGTGAATAGAAAAGAAAATTGATTTGGCTAATAACCAATAAAGATAAATACGTAGGATATACGTATATTATTCTATTCGCATAGTGATTTGATCCAGATTCGAACACAGAATTTCGAGATAGTATTATCGATCCGAGTTGGGATTTTTCGCTCGATTTTCGACGGCGAACCTGGATATGGATTTTTGATTGGTTCTGGATATTCTCTATCATAGCTACGACTATGCAAGGAGAATGACGGTTTCTGATCAAGAAACCAGATCTGAGTCCGCACTAGGAAGCCGGGTGGACAATACTAGTTCGGAAGTGAAATTGTGTGATCGATTGAGCGATCAGATTGATATAGCGTACGGATGATATGTGTACATCGTACGGGTTTGAATGAAATTGGCTTTTAAAATTTGAGGATAAGAAATTTGAAATGGTTTTCGAAAATGAAAGGTATATTATGTGAAATATAATGGAATTGGGTATTTCTTTGGTTGAAATTTACTTTATGGAGGTAAGTAAATGGTAAATAACTTTATAAAGAAATCAAACTTGAATATTTGATTTGACAATAAATAAAGTTATATTTTGTAATATGATAAACTTCCCTTATTGAATCTAGTCAGAATAAAAAGGGTTTTGAAATATTTGAAGTATAAAAGAGGTTTTATACAAGTTTGAAATGATCCAAAGATTTTCAAAGTTATATACATATATATATATAAAGGATCTTATGAGGATTTTGGGAAAAGGTTTTGGGAACCTATATAATTTGGAAAAGGCTTTTGATTTTTGGGAAAATCAATTTTGGGAATTTGGAAAGCCTAGTTTAAGAATTATCGATTTTGGTAATCGATTTTGTGTAAAGGAGATTTTGATAAATCATAAAGGGTATGATTTGAAGATACTATAAATATATAGTATAAAATGTTTTGAGTATAGCTCTGGGGAAAAAGGCGCTCTCTTGAAATGAACTTCTCAGGAGTGCCACTGGGTGGTACTGCCTTGAACCCCAAGGGGGGATTCTAAAGTTGATCCTGTGAGGAGTCCGGACAAAACTAGTTCCTGAGGATTATTTGTGTAGCGAAAGTCGAGGGGCTGGTGCCCACAGAGGCATTTGAGTTATGCTGTAACAACAATTTAACTCGATGCCACTGCGATCTACTGCAGACCATAGCGGAAGTCATGTGTGCCGCTGAGAGCCAACTGTCTACGTTTGATTTTATATCGGTAGACTGTGACACTATGGTAACATAGCGAAAGTCGTTTGAGCCGCTGAGAGCCAACAGTCTGCGTTTGATTTTATATCGGTAGACTGCGACCTATGTGGAGGAGTTTCATTTTGACAGCGAAATCGTGTGTGCCGCTGAGAGCCAACAGTTACATGGACTTTTGCTGCGACGGCAACGTAACCCTGGATGTAACTGCGATCTGTTGTGGGTTCCATGCTGTTATCAGTTACATGGACTTTTGCTGCGATGGCAACGTAACCCGTGATGTAACTGTGACCATGGATGGGAGTAATGATTTCCAGAGCATTCTCACCAAAGATATTTCCTCTATTTTCAAAAATGTTTTCTATATTTTCACAAAGTTTTCGAAAATACTTTCCAAGTATTTTCACTGGGTGTTGAAAACGGGTTTACCAAGTACTTATAGATTTTCAGTCTTATGCCTGATCAACGTATGACCGAATTTCTGTGAGAACGAGGATGGATTTGTTGAGACATCGAATTATAAAAGTATTTTTATAAAAAAATTTTGGTAATATTATATAGATTTTAAAACGTGTTTTAAAATGATCAAAGAATATTAATCTGATTTAAAACATTTTAATAAATTCTGGCTTCGTTCCTTTTCGAGGACGAAAAGATTCTAAGGGGAGAGGAATGTAATATCCTGGAATTTTAGGCAAATAATTATGTAATAATCTTCTTTATAAATCAATTAATAATCTAAAAATTTATCCTTTTTCCTAAGCAAATAAAATAAATATTAATTTGAATATATATAAGTAAAATTTAAAAAGAATTTGAATTTGAAATTCAAATGTAAACAATCTTAAAAATAAATTGAGTTTAAAATAATAAGTGTATATGATTTTTATTAGCATATCATTGATTTTATATCATTGTCTTTAAAATTTTATATAGATAAGTGTAAGAGAAATTTAAATATTAAATACTTAAGATATATATATATATATAACTAAATTTAAAAATATAATATAAATACATATTAAAAACATGGAAATTACAAATGTAAATAATGTGTGTACATAATCACAAATGTAAGCAAAAGAAATGTGTTTAATGACAAGTGTTATCAAAATTGTACAAGTGTCCTTAATCTTTTTATTTTTCAAAATAATTAATAAATGAGAAAACTAAGTTATATAAACATCTCCATATTCCTCTTTCATTTTCTTTGATCAGAAAATTTCTAAAACAAAGAAAACTATAGTCTGTAACAAACCAGTAAATAGAAATCAAGAAAATTCAAGTAACCTCTCCATAATTCCAAAATCTGAACAAAAGTAATCCTAGAAGCTCAACAAATTCGAGTCAAAAAGCAAGCTAAGCAAATTCAAGCTAAGATTCAACAACTCAGATCAATTTCAGTTTCAAGTTTCAAAAGATTAAGCAGCTTCCAGTTTTAATCATCTCAGGCTTCCTCTAACGGTGAGTAAATATTTATTTAAAAGTTCAAGTAAATAAATATTGTTGCATGTGTATTTCTGTGATGAAGATTGTTTTGCATGTGTATATATATAAGTGAAATTCCTGTATATATGGATGTATTGTAGTCTGTTACATATATACATCTCTGTTTCCATAGTTACAGAGTTGAAATAAATAAGAAATTCAAAATCTCTTAAACCATTCTATGGTGTATTGTAGTTTTCAAACAAAATAGGATTGTTTAAACATAAATTAAGGTATAAAATTTTATTCATAAATTTTAAGTTTGAAATTCTTCTAGAATCAAGAAATAGAGTAGCAAATTCTAAAACAGGTAAAAATCAAACTCAACGATTTGTAAATTCAGGTATTTATTCTGAATCCTCTAAGCAAATTAGGATTTTTAAAACAAAAATTGTAATTTTTAGATTAGTATTTTAGGAGCAGATCGTAGTTGAACTGGGAATAGGTTTTGACCAATTTCTGGCGATCGACGAACACTTAGACGTTGGGGTTTTTGTCGGAGCTTAGTTGTCGACTGGGAAGGTCAGGAAAAATGGCGCAGGTGGTGATCGAGCGTCGTGGCGTTGGAATTTGGATGGAGTAGGGTTTTTGAGGCAGTTTTGATCGAGATTGCGTTCGAGGTGGTTTCATCACCGTGGGAAGGTCGGAGTGGTTCGCGAGGGGTGAGATTGTCGTGTGGATCTGTGACGATGCTTTGGTCAGAGGAGCTTGAGTTCTGGTGGAGGAGTTCATCGACGACAAAGGAGTTTGGTCGTTTGTGTTTGTTCCAGTTTGGATGAGAAGGCTCGATTTCGTTCTGTTGGATATATCGACGAACTGGGTGGTCCGGTCATCGGAGAGGATGGTCGTCGACTTGGGAAGGCTAGCGGCAGTGATCGGCGGTGGCCAGAGTGGACGTGCACGTGCACGTGCACGTTTGGGATAGTCTGGGTTTGGCTGTGGTTTTGAGTTTTGGAGAAGAGAGAGTGGACTCGGGGTTGTTCTCATGTGAGTGAGTAGGCGACTCGAAGCAGATGAGTGTTCGAGAGAAACTCGGGGAAGACACGGGGTGTTTGAGGGTTTTGCTTGGGTATTTGGGGTTGTGGACTCGAGTAGAACTGAGTGCAAATTGTGTTTTCAGCTTTAACTTAAACTTAAACAAAACAAAGTTTTAAAAGAAGAAAAAAGAAAGCTCGGGAAAGTAGAAGTAACTCGGGTTTTGATGGAAAATACTCGGGTTGTTCTCAGGTTATAAATTTGATGTTAAGTTTTAAAATTTAACATAGCCAAGATAAATTAATTATCTTAAAACTATTTTTAGTAATAAATTGAATTTTTATGTTTTGTTAATTTAAGTTGAGAAAAGTATTTTAAGATATTAATTAAGTAAATCCTTAATTTGTTTAAAAGCCTAATTAATCAGATAATTAAATAGCTTAATTAAAAGATTAAGAGTTTTAAACTTTAATTTAACTTAAAGCTTTTGATTCCAAGGTTATAGGGTAAGATATTGAGATGATTAAGAAGATTGATTAAGATAATGATTATCATCTAAATTTATTAATTGATTGATAATTAAAGATTAATTAATAGGAAATTAAAGATTAATTATTGATTAATAAATTAGTAATTAAAGGAAAAATTAATTGTTAGCAAAAGAATAATTAATGGGTGTGATTAATTAGGGTTAATTAATCAATGTAACTAACCAATGTGATTAATTAACCAAAGGGATAATTACTTGTTGAAAGTAATTAAGGCTTAATTACTTAGTGTAATTAATTAAAGGATTGATTAATTAAAGTAATTAATTAAGGGTTAGTCAATTAATGAGTATGATTAATTAAGGGTTAAATTAATCAATATAAGTGATTATAAGATAATAAATATGAGTAATTAATTAAGAATCAATGCAATTAATTAGTTTGTAATTAATGTTAAGTAAAGGTAATCTAAGTAATTAAAGATCAGTAATTAATTTAATTAGAGATAAATTAAATTAATTTTGGAAGTGATCAATCTTGCTTATGAATGATTGAATGATATTGTATGCCTTAGATAGATAATATCTCTAATATGTGATGCTATGTGATATGATATGTTTGTTTTAAACTGTGATAATATGGTTATCTATCGATGATGAATTACTGTATAAAGGTGACATCGGTATTTAAAGTTTGAATTGTATTTCATTGAATAACTTTGGTTAAGATGACATTGGATTCGAAGAGACAGGAGTCGGGTATTAGTTAATACCCGAAACCACTTCGATTTGAAATCTTCTATAAATCTTTATAGATTGATATGTGAAATCAAATAGGCCGGTTTGGGATAATATGGACCATTTGAACTAAGTTGGATACTTAGATATTGTTTTGTGAAAATAAGTGTTGACTATATAAGTTGTTTACTTATAGAAAAGTATGAGTTACCCCGGGTTTAAATAAGTTCTATGGATTGAATTTCATGTTAGATGAGTTTACTCACGCTGGTTTCCAGCCTGACCCGGGTGTTACTTTGATGTAATGCTCGGGTCAGACCGAGTATTACAGATTTCAGGTAAGGACGTTCTGGAGCTCAGAAGGCGAGCTGGATGGCAGGAACGTATGGAGTATATTCCGCTGTGATATTATAGTTGTCTGAGACATGTTAATTTTAACTGTCTAGTACATTTGTGAATGTTGTAACTCTGATGTATTAAAATGTAATTAACAAATACAGTTTTCTTTGTATAACTGATATTATTATTTGATATTGTATTTTGATCCGCTGCGAATGTGAGAATCTGTGTCTTGTTCTGTTTCTTCTTCTATCTCTTTTCTTTTTCTCCTAACTATCTGGAATTTTCGGGTTCGAAAATTCCGGGTCGTTACATGGGTCCACGTATATACCTCAATAGGAATCGTCACCACCATCCTACATCATTCTGGAATCTCCATCGCGTACACGGTTGTCAAAGTGGTTTTCGGTATCGACAGATAGTATGCCCATATCCGATCCCGGTCTCTTTAACAACCAATCGTTATTATAACCCATGGATATTTATTGCAAAATAATTTATACTTCAAAACCAAATATCATATCCATTTCAAAACTAGTTTATACTTCAAAACCAAAATATCATATTCAAAACTAGTTTGTACTTCAAAACCAAAATATCATTTGAACAAACCCAAATTTCCAATCACCGAATACTTCTTTCAATTTATTTAAACTTGAAATATTCCTTTTTAAATCATCTTAAACCAAAACCACTATATAAAGCCATATTCCTAAATCTTAAATTGCAAATCAATATATTCAAAACAATTCTTAATTAAATATTATTTCAAATAAATTCATTTCCAAAATCATAGTACTTTTAATGTTATAACACCTTTGAATCCAAACACTTTGAAACCATAATACTTTGAAACCATATCAATTTTAAAAATGTTATCATTTGGAAATCATAGTATTTAGAAAAATCATAACACCCTTAAAAATAATATTCATTACCAAAGTTATAGCATTATTAAGTTCATTCGTCCAATTATACGAATTTCGAAAACATGGTATTAACTTATAAATTTCAAAAATGGTTTATATTTCACCTCAAAACATTTTCATTTAAACCATTTAAATTAAATGTCGAAATCTTCCAAAATAATATTCATTTCCAAAGTTCATTGTAATTTCAACAACAATAGCACTTATAACGTGTTACGGTAAATATATTAACATTTCAAAAACATTGTAAATTCAAAACAGCAACACTTATAAAGTGCTACAGTAGGTATTTTAGTGTTGCAAAACAGTTCAGTTTCAAAAACAGCAGCACTTATAAAGTGATGTAGTAGACATATTGGTATTTTTAGAAATAGTTCAAATTCAGAAATAGCAGCACTTATAAAGTGCTGTAGTATTATAGTTATTTCAGAACATAGTTAAATTTCAGAAATAGCAACACTTTGGAAATGCTGCCAATACAATTCCAGATTTATTATAACATTTCAAAAACATTAAAACTTCAGTTTTAACCATTTTTAACTTATAAAAACATATCTTACATTTCAATAATATTCATTTGGATATCATTTAACTTATGATTTAAATAAAATAACTTTTAATAATTAAATATCCGATTAAATTATAATTCATTTATTAAGTCAAATTTACATTATAATTTGCTTAACTATCATGTTAACAACAACAAACCTTAATATTTCTTTTCTTTAAAACATCCATTTCATAACTAAAATATTTTATTTACTAAGTTACTCTAAAATTCCATTTTTGATCAAATTTTAAGTTATCAAGTTAAATCATATTTAAGTCAGATTTTATACATTTTTCTTATACAATTTTGACTTAAAGAAAATCACTATAAAATTTTATTATATGAAACATTCCCATTTCATAAAATAAAACTGAATTTCCATTTATTTTCCTAACTTTAAATTTTATCAAACAACTTAACACTTTATTTGAAATCCCCATTTCATAAATAAAACTAAATATTCTTTTAATAAGTCAAACTCCACATTTCCAATTGAAATCAAATTTTCCATTATAAAGTTAAGTCATAATTTAAGATACATTTTTCCATTTAAATCATAATTATTTATTTTACAAAACAAATCCATTTCATAAAATAAAAATATATTAAAATCACTAGGTTAGATTTAAAATCGCATATTAAATCAAATTTAAGCAATTTATCATAAATAAAATCTCTAAATTCAATTTAAAACCAATATATCTTTATAATTTCAATTAAAACCACCTATTGACTTATAAAATTTTAACTTATAGGAAACCAATATATCTTTATAATTTAAAATCATTAAATCAACTTTAAGTTAAAATTTCATATATTAAAAATTCAAAATACTTGATAAACTTTTTAAGAAAATATTATATCAAAAGTTTATCCATCGGTCTGTATAATATTTTCTAACCTAGGACAAGTGATACGAATATGTATCATTTCAATCCGTAATTTAAAAAGAAAATTTTAGGTTCTATCATTTCAAACCCGCAATCCTAAGTAAAATAAAATACAATAAAAATCACTCGAGCCTATCATTTCAGCTCATAATGATTTTTCCTTATTCTAATGTCTGTTCGGGTATGTATCAACCCATAGTGATAGGGAACTTGTAGTGTGAGAATCAGTAAATAAATGAACAGTAGAACATATAATCATACCAGATGATGTAACAAATATATAAATAGAATTTAGCATCATATAATCATATCATAGGCATATATGAACATATTAACATAACATATAAATTTTCTACAATTCACATGCCATTGTTTCACAATTATAAAAGTACGTATGTCGAGAGTGATAAACTCACCTTTTAAAGCTGGAGATAACAATTCAAGACACATAACTAGACTCCGAAAAGCACGACAAAGCACGAATTAGATTCGAGTAGATGGAGAGCCAAGATCCAAACTTTGTACATAAACAAAATACATATATTTATAAGTAAATAATTATACATAAAAGAATGAACTAAAATACAAAGAAAATAAGCAAATCAATATACCAATGGCTCGAACATCACAAGTAGGCTCGGCTACATCTATATGTGCTCGGCCATGATGAGTTTTGAAGCTGATAGGCTCGGCCATGGTGATCTTTGAGTCAAGCAATGCATGGCCATGCAAGGTAATATGAAGAGATGGCAAGTTACAAGTCATGTAGAATGCAAAAAGGCAAAGGAATGAAGGGTCAAGTGGACAAATGTGTTTGGCCCTAGGCTAAAGTTGGGATCGGTCTGGTTCAAGCATGGTCAGTGTGACGACCCGACCTCCTACGCCCAGAAAGTCGTATCTTTTTAAGAAAAGAAAGAGGTGAGAAAGTAGAATAGAAAGAGAAGAAGAAGAAACAACATCAGAATCTCAACAGCGGAACAAATAAAATATAATATATCACATAGATATTACATAATATCATATACATCAGAGTACACAGACAATACCTCACATACTAGACAGTTATAAACACCTGTCTAGTTAATACAACTCACACATCACAGAGATACAACACAGCGGAAATACAGAATAACACTAACATAGCGGAACCACTATATATCTAAACGCTGAAGCCTCCTACTCCATTGCTCCTCCAGAATTCGTCAAAGCTAACCTGAATCCCTTGACTACCCGTAAAAATTTGGGTACCCGAGAGTTTATGAAAAACAGAAATAAACTTCGGGTCAGACATGGGTCTGGTATGAGTAACAGGTTAAAATTGTTTAACTTTGAAAATCATTTGAAAACAAAAGGTATCACGTAAGACTTCCCACACATAAACATGGAAAAGTTTTTACCTTACGCTAACCAAATCATTTGATAAGAAATCCAGTGATATTATAATAGTGTCTAGGGTTTTCAAATAAATAAGAAATAGCTGAAATTGTTACATGATTAAATTCCAGCATACTAGGTTTACAATCAAAACCGTAAGGTCTCGTAGGTAAAATGGGTTTTCAACAATGGCTGGGCTACTGGGGTACCGCCCGTCACAGTACGTGGCCTAGATCACCGTACCGAGGAGTACGCCCGCTCCCCTGCAACACAAGGCCGGACCCATCCCTTACTGGACAGTTCCAAATAAGATCACCCCACAGTTGGCGCGACCAACCGTACACTAAACCGAAATAAATAGGGACATCTAGACAGGGGTAAACCTTACTCTCAAGTGGGGGCTACCCACGAAGCCTTGCTGCACCTCCCCTGTTTTAGCCATTCCCGGTTGATGAGGCTTGAGGTCACGATTACCTTTACAGAACTCATCTCTTAGAATGCTCATCGTCCGCCTGACGATGTTTCTGAAAGCATTCGATCCATACAAGTTCATTCCGGGTTCGAACGAAACCGAAGGCATTATCTCGTTACACTCGTATTGGAATCACCCTCAGAGTTAACGATAATAACCCTTGCATTCTGAATCACCATCTCGAATCTATAAGTACTATCTTCGTCAAACTCATTACGGAATCACCCACAGAGTTATACTGACGAATAGTTCTTATACCTCGAGTCTTCACTTGCTCCACTTAGATTTCACGACCTAACGTTATTTTGGAATCGATGTGGTTTTCGGACTCCCAAATATGGAAATCCGATCCCGGTCTCACCGAAATCCAAAACGTGTCTTTTAGGGCCAAGTTGTTTTAAAGGTTTAAAACAATTCAATTTATTATCTATATCAACACAGATAGATAAATCACAATATCACAGATAGATGATCACATATCAGCATAAATGGATAATCTATATCATCACACTTCAAACAAAGCATCCATATCACAACAATATTACTCATCTCATATCTGAGATCACAATCAATCAATGGGATATCAATATCAATCATCATACATAAGCAAGGATTAATAATCACATCATTGATAATTAATTTAAAATGAATTAAATTAATTATCTTACCTTTAATTAATTTAAAGTTAATTAAATTAATTACTTCATCATTATTAAACTTGCTTATACTACTATTAATTATCAATCAATTAATCAATCATCATCCCATTTTTCCTTTTAATTAATCATTCCCGATTAACCATCTTTAATTATATTTAAGTAATTATCCTCAAATTATTCCACAGATTAATTTCTTTAACCAAATATAGAAGTAAATCCCTACATTACTTCATTTATTAATTAACCAGAGTTAATTACTTTGCTTAATTATTTATTTAAATAAAACTCTTCATTTATCAATTATATTCCAGATAAATCCATTTTAAATTTCAACATTAATTATAAAAATTAATGATCTCAAATTATAATTACAATTTAAATTAATTACATCAAAGTAATTTATCCTTAAATTAATCCAAAATATTAATCACCTTTGATTAATCGCAATCAGTAATTAACTCCTTTAATTACTTCATTAAATAAATTAATTACTCCATAATTAATTATCTCAAATTAATCCTTTGATTAATTTTACAAAGTAATTATACTCAAATTACTTTATAAACAAAACATCATCCCATTAATTACATCCTGTAATTAAACATCAATTACTTCTCTAAGTAATCATACTTATCACATCATCAATTTGATTTATCCAAATTAATTAAAATAAATTAATTAACCCAAATAAATCAAATTACTCAATCAATTAAAATGAGTAATTATTTTCTTAATTACTTCCTATTCAATTAACAATACCTTAACATTTACAATGTTGATTTTTAATTAATTAATCCAATTAACAATTAATAATCAATTATATTGATTAATTATAAAATAATCCAGTTAACGGTCTTCATTAACATCTATTAATTACTATCCTAAAGTAATTAACTTATATTAATTATTAATAAGTTTAATTTACCCTTTATAAATTAATTAAAGTCTAATCTATGATTTTAATAACATATCAATTACTTAATCCATTATTAAAACTTTAATTAATTCACAATTACAAATTTAACCTATATAAATTTATCAATTATCATTCTAATCATCTCAAGAGTTAATGAATTTAAATCTTTAATCTTTATTATTTAAAGAAAACTCATTTTCCATAATTGATTAAATATTCACTTTCAAAGGTTAAAACATTTATTTCACTTTTCCCTTTTGAACTTTCATTTCAATTTCAGGTTTTAAAACGAACACAGATTTAAATTTTTATCACTTCATAAATCAACTTTTAAAAACTTAAATTACAAACTAAAAACAACACTTAGTTATAAAGATTTTTTTTTAAAATCAAATTCCCTACCATTTCAAAATCTCTATTTATTTAAAATATTTTAAATTTATAACTTTCTACTTTTTCAGAAAATCTAGAATTTATGCATTTAATTACTCTCAGTTTGATTTGATTTTAAATTTTAAATTTTAAACAAACCTTTAAACTGTTAAACGAAGTTCAGTTTTAAAACTGAGAAACATCTTTTACCCGAGTTTCCCCTCAATCGCTTCGAGAAAAACAGAGAATTACCCGAGCCAGGACGAAATCTACTCGAGTTTCATTTCCCTGTCAACCCAAAAATATCACAGCCATCAGAACACTCAACTGTGCACGTGCACGTCACCAGCCACCACATCCGGTCATCCACGACCACCTCCACATCTCGACGCTCACCTCGACATCCTCTCTCAGGCCTCCGATCATCCACTCAGGCACTCGATCGAAATCGAGTTCGATTTCACACCTGGAACCCAAACCAGAAAACACCACCACCTGGGAAAACTTCGCCGTGCTCCCATCTCCGACCACCAGAGACCACCGAACTCCGGCCAAAGCCTCTTCCACCTCCCCTCTACAACACCACAAAAGCACGCTAAGCTCGATCATGCCTTGACGTCGAATGAGACAAAAACCCATAGCCATACAAAACTAGGTCACTAGTTTCCAAACGCTTCTCGCCGCCACCACGTTGACCTGCTGACCAGTCCACGTGGTGATTTCAAGTAAATTCTTCAACCTGTTATTCAATTCTGGAATATTTACCTAAAACTATCACTCTTTTCAAACCAAAACAATTTAAGCCTGCATGCAACTGCAAGCATTTTCTTCCAATCTGGAAATTATCTAAAGCAAGCATGCATGTCGTTTTCAAGTTTTCAAGGGCAAGAAGCATCCCAGTTTCAAGTTTTCAAAACAATTTTCAAAGTAAAGGTTCTGTTCTCATTTATTTCAGGTGAGTAACATTTTTATAAAAAAAATGCAAGTATAAAATTATATTGCTTGATTATCTCTGAAAGCAAGTAGGCCTGTGGATATGTTTTAAACTATGTGGATATGTATGTCAATGTTTTGTTGTTATGGTTAAGATGTTCTCTGGTTTTAAATTCCAGGTTCTAAATAAATTCTTAAACCAAATACTCATTATCAAATCTTCATTTGTATCTAAGTCTAGAACAAAATTCGTTGTTATATCATAGACTTTAGATTTAAAACTTGTTTAAGTCAAAACAACTTGGTGTTACCTCTGGAAATAAGAAAAACTACAGAGCAACTAAAACAAGCTAAAATCCAACTAACAAAATTCGTAGATTCAGGCATATAAACTAAATGCTTATATCAAAATATGATTTTTAACACTCGAATCATAATTTTTAGTGATGGGATTCGAGAGCAGTTCTGGTTTGACCAGAAAAGTGTATCAGGGGTTGTCTCGGGTTAATATTCGTTTACAGGCTTAAGGGGAAACTGTTCTGGTTTCTTAAATTTTTAAATAAATTTCAACTGAAGTTAACTGGAGAGTAAAGTTTTAAAACAAGCTTTAAAATTTAAGTTTCAATCTGGTTTCAAGTTAGTTGAATATCAGTTTAAAAATATTTAAAGTTTTAAACTTAAATTGTTTTTAACTACTTTAAACAATTTTTAGAAGGAAGGAGAGATGAGTCTGAGTTTCTCGAGTAGAACCCATGATTTACTCGAAGCAAGATGGAGTGTGACTCGAAGTAAATGGGGTGACTTCGGGTAAGGTTTGTGTCAGGCTTCTATAACCTGACAGTTTCAAAATTTAAATTCAATTTTAAATTTTGAATGTAAGTTTAAACAAGTTTAAACTTAATTTAAAAATAAGAATTCAAAACTGAATTTTTTGTATCCTAGTTTAAAATTTGAATTAAGTTATAAATTTAATTCTTTAACAATTTTTAAATGCTAAGTGTATTTTAAATGATTCGAATTTAAAATAAAGTATAAAAGAGTAGTTTAAAGGTAAATTGTGTTAAAATGTTTTGTTTAAGATAATTCAATTTATAAGTAAGAGTAAAGTTTTATCTTAAATTAAATTAATGGGATGATTAAATGGATAAAGATTGGATGTTAATTAATGATTAAGAATTAATTAATCAAGTAATTAAAAGTTAATTAAGTTACAGTTAGAACTTAAATTAATTTAATAATTAGTGGTTAATTAATGGTTTATCAAAGATAAATTAACTTGTAATTAAAAATGATTAATCTAAGTTTACATTCTTAAGAAAGGAAATTAAGAATTGTAATTAGTTAATGAAGGTCATTAACTTAAGATTTGTTAAATAATGTATTTATGTGATAAATTTTAATAATTAATTAGATTAATTGATTAAGAGAATCAATTGTGAAAATAGTTAAGTATAATTACTTAAGTGAAGCAATTAAAGGAATATTACTTAATATAATTAATTGAGTTTAATTTGATTTGTTTAAGTTAATTAATTTAGTTTAATTAATTTAAATTTATCATTGAAAATTTATTAGAGATAAGTAATTGCTTAAATATAATAAATGAAGTATAATTACATAGTAAAGCAATTAATGGTAACTATTGTATGTAATTAATTGAAGATGATTTAGTATGATAGTAATTTGGATTAAATTACTTTGTGGAATTAATCAAGGGATTAATTGAGATAATTAATTAAGGAGTAATTAATTTATTAAGTGAAGTAATTAAGGGTAGTTAATTACTGAATGGAATTTATCGAGACTGATTAATAAAGGTGGTTTAGTAAAGATTAATTACTTAATGTAATTAATTTAAATGGAATAATTAAATCAAAATGTAATTAAGGATCATTAATGTATATGATTAATGATGTAATTAAGAATTGATTCATTAAAACTAATTAATCAATAATAAGTGATTTTGAGTAATTAATTAATTGTAATTAATTAAGGATAAATGTAATTAATTATGGTTAATTAATAAAAAGAGTAATTAAAGGTTAATTACTGTTTTTGGTTAAAGATAATTAATTTGTAAAATTAATTGGAAGATAATTACTTGAATGTAATTAAAGGATAATTAATCCAGGATGATTAATTAAGATGGAAATCTAGAGAATGATTAATTAATTGATTTGTAATTAATTAATGGTTAAGTAAGCAGGATTTATAGAATGAAGAAATTAATTTAATTCATTTTAAATTAATTATAAATGATGTCTTATGAATCATTGCTTATGATGGATGATATTGATTTCCTTGAATGGTTTAAAATCTCAGATATGAGATAAATAATGCTGTGATATGGATTGTCTATTTATGTGATATTGTAGATTATCTATCTGTGATATTGTGAACTATCTATCTGTGTGTATATAGATAATTAAAATGAATTGTTTTAACTTTAAAACAACTTGGCCTTAAAAGACACGGTTTGGATTTCGATGAGACCGGGATCGGGTTTCCGTATACCGGGATTCTAGGTCTGGAGACCCGAATACCACATCGATCCAAAATAACGATAGGTCGTGAATCTCAAGTGAAGATGAAGATTTAGAGTGCAAGGGTTATTGTCGTTAACTCTGAGGGTGATTCCAAAATGAGTGTAACGAGATAATGCCTTCGGTTTCGTTCGAACCCGGAACGAACTTGTATGGATTGAATGCTTTCAGCACATCGTTAGGCGGATGATGAGCATTCTAAGTGATGAGTTCTGACAAGGTAATCGTAACCTCAAGCCTTATCAACCGGGAATGGCTAAAACAGGGGAGGTGCAGCAAGGCTTCGTGGGTAGCACCCACTTGAGAGCGAGATATACCCCTGTCTAGATGTCCCTTTTTATTTTAGGCTGTGTGGGCAGTTTTGAGCTCCAACTGCCGGGGTTGTCTTGTTCGGGACTGTCCAGTAAGGGATGGTTCCGGCCTTGTGTTGCAGGGAACTTAGGGTGGGTTCTCGGTACGCTGATCTAGGCCAGGTACTATGACGGGCGGTACCCCAGTAGCCCTGCCATTGTATGGAATACAAAATCCAATAAGTGCCATCGGATTTGATTGTAAACCTAGTATGCTGGAATTTAATCATGTAACAATTTCAGCTATTTTCTATTTACTTGAAAACCCTAGACCTATTATAATATCATTGGATTTCCTATCAAATGTTTTGGTTAGCGTAAGGTAAAAACATTTCCATGTTTATGTGTGGGATGTCTTACGTGATACCTTTTGTTTTCAAAGGATTTTCAAAGTTAAGCAACTTTAACATGTTACTCATACCAGACCCATGTCTGACCCGAAGTTTATTTTCTGTTTTTCCTAAACTCTTGGGTACCCAAATTTTTACGGGTAGCCAAGGGATTCAGGTTTGCTTTGACGAATTGTGGAGGAGCAATGGAGCAGGAGGCTTCAGCGTTGTAGATATATATATAGTGTTCCGCTGTGTTGGTATCTCTGTGTTTTATTTGTATTGTATCGAGTTGTATTAACTAGACAGGTGTTTATAACTGTCTAGTGTGTGTTGTATTATCTGTGTAACTCTGATGTATATGATATTATGTATTCTCTTATGTGATATATTATATTTTATTCATTCCGCTGTTGAGATTCTGATGTTGTTTCTTCTTTCTTCTTTATCTTTTCTATTTCTCACCCCTTTCTTTCTTAAAAACGGCGTGATTTTCCGGTAGTGGAAAGTTGGGTCGTCACACGTGGTGATTTGAGATTTTTCTATTTTCTATTTTCTATTTACTTGAAATTTGAGATGAACGGTATCAGCAATTTGGGGAATTGCCGATGATCCATTTAGTGTTTGAAGTTGAAATCTTGGTAGTAGCTTGCTTGTGGGTTGTAGATGAAGGGAAAAATGTTGTAGAATTTTTCCTATGATCGATTTGCTCGAAATCGAAGAAGTTAGGGTTTTAGTTGGTTGCTGGTTGGGTTGAACTATCGTGGCATTCGCAACTTGGTTATAGGACCGGAAGCGTTCGCTTTTGGGGAGACGGTGGCTCATGGTCGTGGGGTTCGATGGTGGACGAGGCTTTGGCCGGAGTTCGGTGGTCTCTGGTGGTCGGAGATGGGAGCACGGCGAAGTTTTCCCAGGTGGTGGTGTTTTCTGGTTTGGGTTCCAGGTGTGAAATCGAACTCGATTTCGATCGAGTGCCTGAGTGGATGATCGGAGGCCTGAGAGAGGATGTCGAGGTGAGCGTCGAGATGTGGAGGTGGTCGTGGATGACCGGATGTGGTGGCTGGTGACGTGCACGTGCACAGTTGAGTGTTCTGATGGCTGTGATATTTTTGGGTTCGCATGTGGTCGAGTGGTTGTAGGCGATGGTCGTGACGATCTTAGTTGGCCAGGGTTGAGGGGAGATGTGCACCGGGCACGTTCGTGTGCACGTTTGGGTTCAGGCGAATTTCGTTTGGAGAAGACGAGTTCGACTCGGGAGATGTTCGAGTAAATGGAGCTACGACTCGAAGTAAATATAGGGGATCTCGGGTTGTTTGTTTCCAGCGATTGAGGGGAAACTCGGGTAAAAGATGTTTCTCAGTTTTAAAACTGAACTTCGTTTAACAGTTTAAAGGTTTGTTTAAAATTTAAAATCAAATCAAACTGAGAGTAATTAAATGCATAAATTCCAGATTTTCTGAAAAAGTAGAAAGTTATAAATTTAAAATATTTTAAATAAATAGAGATTTTGAAATGGTAGGGAATTTGATTTTAAAAAAAAAATCTTTATAACTAAGTGTTGTTTTTAGTTTGTAATTTAAGTTTTTAAAAGTTGATTTATGAAGTGATAAAAATTTAAATCTGTGTTCATTTTAAAACCTGAAATTGAAATGAAAGTTCAAAAGGGAAAAGTGAAATAAATGTTTTAACATTTTGAAAGTGAATATTTAATCAATTATGGAAAATAAGTTTTCTTTAAATAATAAAGATTAAAGATTTAAATTCATTAACTCTTGAGATGATTAGAATGATAATTAATAAATTTATATAGGTTAAATTTGTAATTGTGAATTAATTAAAGTTTTAATAATGGATTAAGTAATTAATATGTTATTAAAATCATATATTAGACTTTAATTAATTTATAAATGGTAAATTAAACTTATTAATAATTAATATAAGTTAATTACTTTAGGATAGTAATTAAAAGATGTTAATGAAGACTGTTAACTGGATTATTTTATAATTAATCAATATAATTGATTATTAATTGTTAATTGGATTAATTAATTAAAAATCAACATTGTAAATGTTAAGGTATTGTTAATTGAATAGGAAGTAATTAAGAAAATATTTACTCATTTTAATTGATTTAGTAATTTGATTTATTTGGGTTAATTAATTTATTTTAATTAATTTGGATAAATCAAATTGATGATGTGATAAGTATGATTACTTAGAGAAGTAATTGATGTTTAATTACAGGATGTAATTAATGGGATGATGTTTTGTTAATAAAGTAATTTGAGTATAATTACTTTGTAAAATTAACAAAGGATTAATTTGAGATAATTAATTATGGAGTAATTAATTTATTTAATGAAGTAATTAAAGGAGTTAATTACTGATTGCGATTAATCAAAGGTGATTAATATTTTGGATTAATTTAAGGATTAATTACTTTGATGTAATTGATTTAAATTGTAATTATTTGAGATCATTAATTTTTATAATTAATGTTGAAATTAAAATGGATTTATCTGGATTATAATTGATAAATGAAGAGGTTTATTAATATAATAATTAAGCAAAGTAATTAACTCTGGTTAATTAATAAATGAAGTAATGTAGAGATTAATTTCTATATTGGTTAAAGTAATTAATCTGTGGAAATAAATTTGAAGAAAATTACTTAGATGTAATTAAAGACAAATTAATCGGGGATGATTAATTTAATGGAGTAATGGGATGATGGTCAATGAATTGATTGATAATTTATTTGTAGTAATATAAGCAAGTTTAATAATGATGAAGTAATTAATTTAATTAACTTTAAATTAATTAAAGGTAAGGTAATTAATTTAATTCATTTTAAATTAATTATCAATGATGTGATTATTAATCCTTGTTTATATATGATGATATGGATTCCATTGATTGATTGTGATCTCAGATATGAGATGAGTAATATTGTTGTGATATGGATGATGTGATTGAAGTGTGATGATATAGATTATCCATTTATGCTGATATGTGATCATCTATCTGTGATATTGTGATTTATCTATCTGTGTTGATATATAGATAATTGAATTGAATTGTTTTAAACCTTTAAAACAACTTGGCCCTAAAAGACACGTTTTGGATTTCGGTGAGACCGGGATCGGGTTTCCATATTTGGGAGTCCGAAAACCACATCGATTCCAAATTAACGTTAGGTCGTGAAATCCAAGTGGAGCAAGTGAAGACTCGAGGTATAAGAACTATACGTCAGTATAACTCTGTGGGTGATTCCGTAATGAGTTTGACGGAGATAGTACTTATAGGTTCGAGATGGTGATTCAGAGTGCAAGGGTTATTGTCGTTAACTCTGAGGGTGATTCCAATACGAGTGTAACGAGATAATGCCTTCGGTTTCGTTCGAACCTGGAACGAACTTGTATGGATTGAATGCTTTCAGAACATCGTCAGGTGGGCGATGAGCATTCTAAGAGAAGTGTTCTCTAAAGGTAATCGTAACCTCAAGCCTCATCAACCGGGAATGGCTAAAACAGGGGAGGTGCAGCAAGGCTCCGTGGGTAGCTCCCACTGGGGAGTAAGGTCATCCCTGTCTAGATGTCCCGATTTATTCGGCTTAGTGTGCGGTTGGTCGCGCCAACCGTGGGGTGATCTTATTTGGAACTGTTCAGTAAGGAATGGTTCTGGCCTTGTGTTGCAGGGGACTTAGGGTGGGTCCTCGGTACGGTGATCTAGGCCACGTACTGTGACGGGCGGTACCCCAGTAGCCCAGCCATTGTATGGAATCCAAAATCCAATAAGCGCCCTCGGTTTTGATTGTATACCTAGTATGCTGGAATTTAATGAATGTAACAATTTCGGCTATTTTCTATTTACTTGAAAACCCTAGACACTATTATAATATCACAGGTGGTATCAGCAATTTGAAAAATGTATAGGTCGGGTCAGAAAACTGATAGTTCCTCCTCAAAACAGATATCCTGACCTGCTGAGCTTCCAGAAGAAATGGATAAGTCTTTTACATCTACCCGAACTGCTGACTGTACATACTAAAACATGAAAATACATACTAAAACATGATTTTTAAAACAAGAATTAGAATTTTTAAGCATATTTAAAGATGTACAGGCTTTCTTAGTCTACCAAAGATAAATACAAGTTAGTTCAACTTATAAAAATTTCTAATGCTTAGATGGTAGTTAAACAAACTACTTTTGTTTATATCTTACATTCAAACAATCAATAGATTAAGAGAAAAAGGTTTTGTTTTCAGATCTACTTAGAATAAAAGAGCAACAGGCAACAGGAAATCAAAAAAACATATCAGATATGCACACACATCCATATATACAAGATATATATATCATCACAGAGGAAACATGCTTTATCTAAACTTAGTTTATATTTTAAAAAAATATGTTACTCACCAATTAACAGAGAAGAACAGAACACCTCGTTTGCAACAGTTTTGAATTCTTTGAAAAACTGGAAAGTGCTTTCATTTACATCCTTTTGCCAAGTCCCTTGCTTTTGTTTTAGTTGTAGTTGCTGATGATGTTTTAGATGAAGACTTGTTTAGGTTTTCAAATGAAGTTCCATTACAATTTGTATTTAGTTCGAATGGAAATGGAAAGTGATAGGAAGAAGATAGCTTCCAGTTTGAAGTAAAAAGAAGTTACAGGTTCGATATTTTTTTTAAATGGTCAGAGATATTTCTGTACAATGGGGGCTGAACATCATATTTTACACAACACGAATTGACAAGGTTGGCTGCTAAGAAATTTGAGGCATTAAATGATATTGTACTTATGTCTCATTTTCTATACTTATCTCTTATATTTTTCTATTTGCCTGAGACTTCACTTATAAGCTACAAAAAATATTATACTTTGCATTTTGACTTTGTTGCCTTAAGCTTTGCAGCATATTCATATTCGAACATTGTTTGATTAGTTAGTGTGTTTGTTTTTTTTATAATTTATAATTTATAAAATTTTACTTATGTATTTTTGTACTTGTATTGTTGTATTGTTACTTTGCCATAGTTTGCTTTTTGGTATTTATTTTGTTATTCGTTTTGTTGTTATTCTAACATATTGTTTGATTATGAAATGTAAGTGGTTGTTATTTTAACACGTTGTTTGATGATGTAGTGTAAATGTGGTTCTAGTATATATTTATTTATTTATTTAATAGCTTTTAAAAGTTTTATTTCAAATAAATTATAATTCCCAAATCACTAAAATATATATTTGAAATTGAAAAGAAAATTTATCAATTAAATTTAAAACAGAACTTCCCTATCTACAATATATACCAATATATATATATATATATATATATATATATATATATAATAAATAGAAAATAATTTACTAGTTTTAAAAGATATAATTTACAATACGATATTTATTAAAAGAAAAATATCAATTTAGATCTTATAATTCAAAAATATATCAAATCAATTTAATATTTATCACAGATTATTAAATTGATATTGCCAAAATTTCCGGGATGTCACAGTCAGGTCTGGGTCAAGGGTCATGTCAGTAACGGCAGGTGCTGGAGGAGGTGGTGGTGATGGTGGTGGAGGCCGAGGCAACAAGGAAGAAGGTGGTGTGAAACGATGGGAGTTCGGCTAGGTTTTGTTGCATGGTGGTGGAGTTTGATCAAGTCAAGTCACGGTTAGGTTTGGGTCAGGTCATGGTGAGGCCGTGGAAGGTGGTGGAGGAGGAGGTGATGGTGGTCGGCAAGGGGTTGGATGATGGAGAGGCCGAGCATGCTTGTGAATAAAAGAAGAAAAAGAAAAGAGAATAAAAAAGAGATGCCATGAAATAGAACTTGTATATATTTTTCTTGAACGTGAAAATGAAATGAGAAGGAGAAGAGGTGAGATGATTTGTGAAGTGGAATACACGGCTATGAAGAATGAAATGCACGGCTAAGAAGTAGTAAAGAGGTCGGCTAGAAAATGAAAAGGCTAGGAAAACAAAAAGGCACAATTAAAACAAGTAACATAAGACTCTTGAATTTTCCTAAGCCTAATTATCAAAATAAAGAAATAAGAATACAATAAATAAAATAAAAGTCTAAACAAGATAAAATAAAAATAAAAATAACATAGAGAAATGAACATAGGAAAATAGAAAATAAAATGCAGAAAACAATTGCGTGTAAAACGCTGAAAGTTATCAAATTTAAAAAGTATAAAACGGAAATTTACGAAATGAAAAGCAGCACGAACCTCAGAATCAAATGTAGTTTCAAAGAAAATGATTAGAAATTAAAAATTCAAATTTTAAAATTTTAACCGAAAGTCAAAGTTTGACCAAAGTATAAAATTTTCAAAAAATATTTATTTTATTATTGTGACGCCCCACCTCTATGCTCATAATAACAAAGAGTATTAAAAGAAATACTGTCTGTTATTACGAAGAATAAGGCTGGATATGAGCGACCATCCGTAATTGGCCTTACACTAATATTGGTTATCTCGATAGGAGTGGTACATACTTTTTATTTTTTCTTCTATTATTTATTTACTCCCATCGACACACCCAATACTAGTATAAAACGAACTACGACGGTTCATAATAGTTTAGGACATTAGATATAACAATAACACAGATAATATAAATGTGGAACACAGATAAAAACAAAAGTCTCATATATATATAACTGATGTCAGTTAATACATAGTTGACACGATACATATAATACAACTACTACAAAATGACACTGACAACTTCGGAAGATGTGAAAAAGTCTTCAAATCCTGAACAGCAACTCAAAGAAGAAAATCTACAACCTGAAATAACTCGGGTCTGACCCGAGTATTAAATTCAAAAGAAAATAATACACGGGTCAGTCTAATTCAAACTCAGTTATTAGTGCATAGCAGCAATAATAATCAGATAGTCAAATAGACGATAATCACAGAAATCTCGTATACCCAACTCTCGATACGAGAATTGGATAACGGCAGATATAACACTAAACAGCGTTAATGACAAATCAACAATCCAAATCAGAATACAACTCCAAACCATTTGAAATTATACAACGAAACAATTCAACAAATCGAAACATCAATTTAAAACTGTCAAATCTGATAGGGCTGCAGTACACGCACGCGTGTACTGCCTCGCCACTATCGCAAGAGATACACAAAAGCTCAGTGAAAGACACAATTGATCACAAGGTCAAAACCCCAAAGCCGGGTTCAACACAAGTGTGACTTCATCAATCAAGCATGAAATGATCAAAAACCAACCAAATAGAGCCAAATCACTGCATGCACCCACACATACATATGTATGTATAGATATGGATACACATATGTGACAGCAGTGCAAACCAACAAAGGCAATATCACAAGCGAGACCAAAACCAAACAAATAAACTGAATGCAAGGATCTAATGTCTCAAATGACTCAAGTACATGAATGCAACAGACTCATATATAAATATCACAAGGCACGTGTACGCCTACTATACAATCAGACTCGACAATATTCGCCAAGGGCCGAGCAACTTGAAATGTGAACAGTGTCAAGCTTAGGTATGCAGACCAAATGACAACCCAAGCTCAAGTTATACAATGCACCCGTGAATGATGATTGTACAACTACAAAAGGTCACTGAATGCATGCAACTGAAACAATGGCAGTTCAAGTATGCAGAGAGCACATGAAGACTGGAATAAAGGACCCAATGCGGCAAGTAAACAGAGGCTAAAGAGTGAAACAGAGGTAAAGTGAGACCAGAAGTGAAACAGTGAAATTCAACGATAACATATGTACAAATGCAAAGACCAGTGGAGTACAATAGTGAATCATCTACAGGTTCCAGTAAGCTTATGCACATCAAACCAGAAAGGTGCACAAAGACCACAAGTTCAAGTGACAGATAGTATGCAAGCAAATGACATCAATGAACTACAAGCAACTGGTTTGTACACAAGTGCTCAGCAAAGATCATGCGAAACCAGACTACAAGTATACAACAAAAATATGGAAATACAAATATCATCGTCACCAGAATGGAGTACGACAGTGCCAAAATCACAGAGTCAAATTCAAATCCAGGCAGTACTAAGTTCGAACAAAGGCAAGGTCACAAAGTATATTCAGTTCAAAATAATGTTGGAGCTACAAAGAAAAAGGGTCACTTTCCGGTATCAAAGCAGCAGTTTCTAAATACTCCAAAAACAAAGTGTACGAAATCAGTGTATCAGTGGAGAATACCAAGTTGAACAATCAAAAATCACTAGAATTCAAAGCAGTAGTAGCCCAGAAGTCAGACAACGAAATTCACGAATAAGCGAGAATAAATTAGATGTGAGCGAAGGATATCACTCACCCTTTTTCGACGAACCAGACTAATTTGCAGCCGAGCAACCTCGAAATCACAGCGCAAAGAGATCGAACGAAGCCTCTATCACAGCTGACATCACCTCGAGAGACGATGATTCGAAAGCCCAGTTACGAGTCGCGGCCGTAGCAGTCGAGGGAAGACGAGCGAAGTTCGAAACCTTGCGGCCATCGTCTTCGATTTCTATACCCTAATCTTTGAAAGGAGGACGAACGAGAAGAATCACGTGGCCGCCATTTTTAATCTTTCTTTTTGATAGGGTTTCGAAAATATGGTCAGGAGTAAAGGGAACGGGTCCAATTGTTTAGAGAGGGGAATGTAGTGAATGTTATCACGACAACTAAAATAACCAAGGGCTAGGGTAAGTTTTTGAACGCCCACATAACAACAATTAAATTTTCAAAGGATTTCATTTTGATTAAAAACTTGATCGAGCAATTACTAGCATTCTAATCGTTTAATGACGATATTTATTTTTCACAAAAGCTCGGGTTGTTACAATTATATTTGGAAAATAAATTACAAACAAATTCCAAACTTACTTTGGAAAATTCTAAAATTCACTTTTAAATGATTTAAAAATCAAAATTTTCAAATAAAAATTAATTAAAAATATTTACAAAATTATGGGTTGTTACACATCGGCTTTTAGATCAAATTTGCCTAATTGATCTTTAGTATTCAATATGAAACATTTTGAACCAAAAATTTAAAAATAAGAGACGTTTTCTTTCCAAAAAAATTTCATAGGAAGTATTTTTAGTCAACGGTCTTAATGATACACAATTATGTACATAGGAAGCAGTAGCAATAGCTTTGGCCCAAAAATTCTTCCGTAAGTTGCTGCTACTTAGCAATGTGTGTGCACATTCTTGTAGAGTATGATTTTTCCTTTCAACTACACCATTTTGTTGTGGTGTTCGTGGAAAAGAAAATTTGTGACTAACGCCTTTCTTATTGTAAAATATTTATAATAATTCATTTTCAATCTCTCCACCATGATCGCTTCTTATAAATTTAAATTTTAAATTTCTTAAATTTCGAATTCTTTTTGCAAATATTTTAAACATTTCAAAAGTATCACTCTTGTGTTTTAAAAATAAAGTCCAAGTTAATCTAGAATAATCATCAGAAATCACAAAAACATTTTTGTTATGATTTATCGACCTTACTTGAGTAGGATCAAATAAATCTAAATGGAGTAATTCTAGTGGTTGTTTTGACGATATAGCCTTTTAGATTTAAAAGAAATTTTCTTTAATTTTCCATATTGACAAGCATCACATTACTTTTTAACTTTCAAATTTATATTTGGTAATCCTCTAACTAGTTTATTTTTAGATAATTTATCAATATACTTAAAATTAGTGTGACAAAACTGTTTATGCCAAAACCATGGATCATTGTGATTGGCAACTAGACACAAATCATTGTCATGTTTGATATTCATACTTAAAATACAGATATTTCATTTTCTTATTCCTTCAAAAATCAAAATTTTATTTTGTTCAAAAATGTTGCATCTATCTTTTCAAAATCAATTTTAAAACCTTTATCACACAACAGATTATACTCAAAAGATTATGTTTTAAATTTTCTACTAATAACACGTTAGAAATTAAAGGAGAGGTAGATATGTCAACATTAACAACGTCTTCAATTCCAACTACGAATCCCTTCGTGTAGTCTTCGAATGTTACAGTACCTCCATCGATATATGTTATATTAGATAAAATATTTGCATGGCCCATCATATGCTTAGAGCATTCACTATCGAGTATCTATTTCTACTTTTTATTTTTTATTTTGAGTACTTGCAAAAGAATAAGAGTTTTATTGATACCCACTTCCTACGTTAGGGTCCTGTGTGTTAGTAGAAGAAGGTAGCCATAACCAAGATGGTTTGGAACCATTAGAAGTATAATTGCTATTTTAAATAGTATTTGCTAGATAATCATCTATAAATTTCTATCTAATTAATTTGTTACTTGATTTAGGAATCCAAATATTTAAAATTTTAGAATTTGAAGTAACTCGTTTATCACTATCTTTGGACTTCTTAAACTTTGTATATAAAGTGCTATACTTCTTGTGATTATTTTGTTTAGTTTCGAAACCAAGTCCATTTTTTTGCCAGAGGGTTTTGAAATTTTAATTAAATTTTCTATACTTTTCTTTCCTTTGTTAAATTTTGAAATATTATTAGTAATTTGTTCCAATTTTTTTTAGATCTACAATTTCATTTTTAGCCAAGTCTAAACTAGATTTTAATTCATAAACTTCATTATTAAGCTTATCATTCTCAATTTTGTTGGCTTTAATCTCATCACTTAAAACAACATTCTAAGAAGTTAAAAATTCATAAGATTTTTATGAAATTTCTAGTTCTTCTAGAATACTTTTCTCATCTTTTAGTAAGCCAATTTCTAATTCTGCTCTATTTAGCTTTCCTATATTTTCCTTATGATTTCTTTAAATCTGTGAGTTTATCACCCAATTCAATACTAATCTGTAACGACCCATAAATTTTGATTGGTTTTAATAATGTATTTAACTAAATTTTGTGAAATTATTAATAATAAAATTTTGAAAAAAAAATTATTTGGATTACATATAATTAAATATAGGAAATGGTAAATTTTCAATTAATTATATGAAAGTTTATTTATTATGTAATTCTATTAAATTCAAATCAGTTAAGAATTGTTGAAAATAAATTTGCATGAAATCAAGGGAATCGACTGTTACCATAAATTTTATTTCTTCCCTGTCCATTCAAGTTTTACATCAGTTACAATCCAATCAATACCATACCTTTATTACTCCCTGTATTCATGCTATAGCTCTTTAATTTTCTATCCGTTGCTATTCCATTTCGGGATTGTTCCTTCCCTATTTATTCCATTTCAAACATTTTCTCTTCTCTCTGGTAGAAACATAATATTTTACATCATTTATATATATATAGCTGTAGCTTGCATTCATTCGTTTGTTCACTTTTACGTTTCTCATACTTTCTACTTTATTGTCCTTAATTCCCGTGCTTGACGTTATCATTTCAGTTTCTTTCCATTGAATGTGGCACGTTTCATTGTTAACGTTTTATTCCATTTATATGTGTGGCTTTCCTTTTGCAACCTGTTCCATTTCTATTTTCTTCATTTTCAAAATTTGAAACGTACAGGCTGGACCACAGTATTAATTGCTTTCCAATTCACGTTCAAACGTTGCTATTCCTAGCTACTAATAAATTTAGAAATCAGTGTCTGTTACTTAATTTATGGATACGTTCAAAGCATTGGCTTTTATTATTCAGCTCAATTAAGGGTGACCGTTGCCATCACATAACCGGTAAAAGATTTGTATACGTTTTATTTGTTTATGTGGCAACGATTCACATTTACACTATTATTGCCTTTTTAACTTCACTAGTTTTCATTTATTTGTGTACGTTTTCATTTCAATTATTGTACACATCATGGTTCCTTTT
Organism: Allium fistulosum; assembly: GCA_030737815.1. Classification (NCBI taxonomy): domain Eukaryota; kingdom Viridiplantae; phylum Streptophyta; class Magnoliopsida; order Asparagales; family Amaryllidaceae; genus Allium; species Allium fistulosum. Next base: position 714,091,224 of record CM060906.1, on the reverse strand, counting down.
ATAAATTCATCGCCCATAAATAGTTTATTTCTTTTCCCCTTCATCTTCATTTGTACCATATTCATTTATTTGTGTATATTTTCATTTCAATTATTGTACACATCATGGTTCCTTTTATAAATTCATCGCCCATAAATAGTTTATTTCTTCCCCTCTTCATTTTCATTTATTCTATATTTATTGCCAACGTTATAAATTTGAAAGATCACTTGCTTCCCTTGTCTCCCTGATTTCACATCTCTGTGCCTATCCTTTTGAGTTTCTTACTTTTATATTCTATTATTAGCCTAAATGTGCATTTTGACTGTTGCCATCCCCGTATTTATTTCTTTCCTTTTTGAAATTAAAACGTATACGTTTTACATTTTATTTATTTCTAAACCATTCATTGCCTTTCCTTTAAATCAATCCATTCTCTTCTTATTTGCTTTAACTTCTCTGCTGAATCAACGCATGAACGTTGATTTTCATTTATTATTAACTTTTATATTATATTTTTCTCTGTAGCTTTCCACTACCTCTCTCTTCATATATTTCATTGTTGCCTGCTCCTTCTTCATTTTCGAGATCCACTCCCCACCATTGCTTACTTTTCCTCCTCCCAAATTTTTCCATGGCCTACGCTAGATTAAAAAAAAAAAAATATTTGCGCGACGTATATACCCATCGCCTGAAGCTATCTCCGCCCCTCTTCCCTTTCCACCGCCTACAACCCTCAACCTCCACTCACGTTTCTCCTACAAGTGCATGCTTACTTCCTTTCCTAAATAAGAAGGTATATTTATTGTTTAAAATTTTTCTTATAAACGTTCAAAAGGATTTGAGAAAAATTTGCATTCTTTTGTACAGATCTTGTTATATGTGAAATTAAATAAGTTATGAAGCTATAAAGGTTTACTTATACAAGATTTATATATATATAAGAGTGTTATATAAATGAATTTTATACTATGCGTTAACTAAATACATTGTTATTTATATGATCCAGTTTTTGAATATATGTTTGAAACGTTTTGATTTTTATATATACAAATATTTTATTTTATACATATATTTTGTTATATATAAAGGTTTAATAAAAAAAAAGAGAAAAAAAAGGAGTAAGTTAACAATGTATTAGAAAGAATATTGTTTATCTGCACATATATGTGCATAAGTTGTTTGATTTCCTGCTGGATATTTTGAAAAGGAAAGTAATAAACTATAATAATTATATATATACATAAGTATTCATTTCAAAAGATATTATATATATGTGTGTTGATCTTTAATATATGTGTTTTATGTTAGTACATTGATTTTTTTAACTATACATATATATTATTTTAATATTGGTTTAAAATGAATATTTATTACATGGAAACGACAACCATAAAATGAATATACTATATATGTGACATTTTGAATAATTATATATTTGTTATTTAACATTAATATGAAATGGAAGTGTTTTAAAGTTATATGGTTTTCATGGGTGTGCATATATATATATATATATCATTTTTTAAAATGCGTGTTTTGATTTAACGTTCATTTTGAAAGAAAGTAATAAATTAATCATATAATCTCCGTTTCAATTTTATCAAGCTAATTTGATCCGTTCTCATCAATTTCTATCTATCAGCTTTTCCGTCGAAATTGTACCATCTAACTTTGCTTTGGAAGTCGTGCTTTCATTTCATAACTCAACTTCATTGTCTATCTCTCTAACCTCGAAAGGTGAGCAATCACTCACGATTAATGTTCTTGTATTTATTAAATTTGATTTCAATTGAAACGACAATTGAAATATGATGCTGTAGTTATTTAAATTGTTATATATGCTATTATCTGTATATGTCCACCTATGACATCTGACACCAGTATCTAGTATTTATATGCCTGTTATTACCATTATCTGTATATGTTCACCTATGACATCTGACACCAATATCTGTTATTTATATTGATGATATATGCCTGTTGTTATATTTTTTATTATCTGTTATCACTCTGCAAGTTCCCTGTTAGTATAGAATTCACTATGGGTTGAAATGATACATACCCGAACGGACTTTAGAATAGGAGAATTTCGTTATGGGTTGAAATGATAAACCCAACCGATTTTCATTTGAATTGAAATTGGGATTACGGGTCGAAATGATATCTACCCGTATATATTTAAATTTCGGATTGAAATGATAAATATCTGTATCACTTAACCATATGATAAATATATATACAAACAGCGTTGGTCCATATATATAAATATTTTAAAAATGAATTCTATGGTTTTGGAAAGAAATATATGGTTTTAATAAATGTTGAGCCTTAAATTATTATATATAAATGGGAATGATTGATTTAAATACATATAATATGTTGAGTGTTTAAAATATATTTCAAAATAGATTTTGGTAATAATTTGAATAAGTTAAGGTTAGAAAGATAATTTGAATTTAGTTGAAATTGTATTCAATAAAGAATTTTATTTAATTAAACCGATTTGAAACTTATTGAAACTGAGATGTAAGATATGATTTATAACTTGAGTTTGATTTATAAGTAATCTAATGAATATTTTTTTTTGTTTAACTAAAGTTTAAGGAAATATTTAGTAAAAATGTAATTTAAGGCTAGTTAAATGATATTGAATTTATTAAGTGAATATTCCCTGATTAAATAATAATGAAGTTAAATCAAGAGCTATATGAAACTGTTAAATTTAACTTTGAAAATGTTGAATATTAAAGCTTTGAAATATATTGAAAATTTAAATGATCTGTTTAGAAATGAATTAAATTGATGAATTGAGCTTTGAATAAATTTGAATTTGGAATTTGAAGTTGATTTGAATCGATTTGCTAGACTTGAGGAAATTAAATACTTTACTTTTTAAATCATTTAATATATATATATACTATTTTGGAAAATGGATATATTTGAAATGAAATGATATTTGGGTTTTGAAGTATAAATTTAATTGAAATGACCACGGTGTTAAAATGTATATTTCCACCTTGTAGATAGTTCTGAAGATCCTTAGAGGATGGTTATCCCAACATCCTTTAAGTTACTCGTATTTCAATTGATATTTCACTTGAGTTGGATTTATTTATATAAGAATGTTAATCCTGACTCGAGTGTTTTGTGTTTTGCTTTACGCTCGGGTCAGACCGAGTGATACAGAATTTGAGACTCACCCTTGGAGTTTGGAGCTTCCTTTGGAGATTGTGATATCCCGGGAATTTGGACAATATCAATTTAATAATTTATATTTAATAATTAAATTGATTTGTTGATCTTTGTTAATAAATTTGAAAAAATTTAATAATCTAATTAAATAAATATTTAATTAGTAATTTATCTTTTAAAAGTTTAATAGAATGATTTCTATTTATAATATATATATAAGTGTATATATTGTAAATAGATGAGTGGGTTTGAATTTAACAAATAAAGTTATGTTTTCAAATTTCTAATATTTTGGTAATTTGGAAATTATGATTTAAAATAATATTTAGCTTTTCAAAGATATTTGATAAATAACTATATGGTTTTTAAATACTCAAGATAAATGTTAATTGTTTAAATTTATTTTAGTTTAAGTTTAAAATAGAAATTTATTAACAAAAAGGTTTGTTTTTATTTTATTTTTGAATATAGCTTGTTAAATATAATTTGAATATATATATATAAGTATAACCTTAACATATTAATATAAAAAAATAGGAATTTATATATATAAAACTAGTCTAAACACTTGTCAATTAAGGAAATTATGAGAAATACATGTGTAAGCTAAAGATGATTTGAATTAACAAGTGGCAACAATTTTTCTTATCAATTATAATTTATAAATAAGTGTTATTAGAACAAACCAGGCTAATGCTCCTCTTTCCAATTTCTTTTCTTCATCTCTAAACTAAAACCGAAAACCAAATTCAAAACTAAAATCAAAAAAAAAGAATCAAAACTACAACTTCAGCTGAAAACAAATTTCTCAAAAAACAAAATCAGCAAGTAACACTCCTCAAAACCAGAAATCAAATTCAAATCAAAACCTGTAAATCATTTTCCAAGATCAAAATCAAAGCCTGAAATCATTTCTTAAACCTGGAAATAAGTCTGAACATCAATTCTTCAAACCAGAGATTATCAAAACAAAGTCTGCATCTTTTTCAAAACCTGGAATCAAAAGCCTGTTCTTTCTTTCAAATCTGGGATCTGTTTAAAGCAAGCAAATCTGAAATCTTAAGCAACATCTCAAAATCATGACATGCATGCAAGTTTCCAAAGCTAGCAATTCAAGTTTCCAAAGCTAGCAATTCAAGTTTTCAAAGCAAATCAAACATTCAAGTTAAAAGATTTTAAAGTTTCTGAGGCACTTCAGTTTTAAATTTAAAGCCTGGGAAAATTTCTCTGTTCACTTTTAAAAAGGTGAGTAACTTTCATTTTTAAAACTTAAATATATGATATATGCTTGCATGTGATGATATTGCTTGTATTGAAGTTCTTAATTTGAATTTATATGAAATGGGTATGAATATGTGTGGGAGCCTGTCTGTTTATATATAAAAAAAAAACCTATCCTCTGTTATTTATCAAGTGAGAAAACTTTTTGTCTTTAAAAACAGTTTTAAATGTCTGATTATACTTAGATGCTTGCGATGGATTTTTGTATTAATATGGTTTGCATATGTTGGTACATGTGAATGCATGATAGTATAAGTGAAATGCCTGTACAAAAGTTTGTGTGTATGAATGTATATTTCTCTGTTCTATGTCAGAATTAAACCCATTCAAATTTAATTCCATTTCTCTTTATACATTCAGTTTTAAGACTTGATCTCTAAATAGAAAATGATTGTGGAAGTGTAATATTGTTTCTAAAAATAACTTCAAGAATTTATATTAAGTATGTACTTCGGAAATTTAAAATTAACAGTGAAGTTCAAAAATGGGTTCAAATCGATAATGATAATTTAAATTCTTGATTATATAAAATTAAACGTTGTGCAAATTGATGAATTTTGATATATAAATCAAGATTTTTAGGATGGTAGTTTAAGAGAAATGATGGGATGATCAGAATTTGGGTTTTACTCAATTTTTGGTGATTGGCGAAATAATGGGCCTCGGGGTTTTTACTGAAGCATATTTGAGAATGGGGTAACTCGGCAAAAATGATCGGAAAATTTTCCGATCATCGAGCTGGTGGCACGATGATGAAATAGGGTTTTAGTGCCAGTCTGGTTGGCATTGTTTCTCGGATTCAAACGCTGACATGGGTGGATCGGTTGCTACCGCACCTGGGGGAATCGATGTAGGGAACTGCAGCGAAGGTCTGGATACGATGGCGGAGCTTCTGATCGATGGAGGTGGCGAAACGTGGAAGCTTTTAGGTATCGTTTGGTTCCAGGTAGAAGTCGTGATGCTCGATTTCAATTTCCTGTTGAATTGGATGATCTAGGCGTTTGTGATTGATGAGGAGGTGTTCGTCGATGTATTGGAGGTTGCCGAAATTGCCGGAGGTGACCAAGTCGTCGGTGTACGTGCACGTGTGCACGCGTGATACTCTGATACAGATCTGAGCTTTATAGTTTGGGAAGATGAAGTCTGGGTTGACTCGTAGAGATGCGTGAGTGACTCGAAGTCGTGCTCGTGGAATTGTAGAAATGGCTCGGGTTCAAAAGGGAGACTCGCGTGGGCTAAACTGTTTTAATTTTTTTTACTTGACAAAGTTTTAAAATAACAGGGGAAGGGAAACTCGAAGGGAACTCGGGGGTTTCCAGTTTTTACTCGAAGCATTTAGTGGTAGGCTCGGGTAATTTGAGTTGGTACAGGCCTTAAGCCTGTTTGTTTTTAACTTTTAAATTTGGTTTAAAATTTTGGAAACTGAAATTTTAAACAAAGTTTTAAAGCAAATTTGGAAGTATGGATTCAAATTTAAAATTGTATCCTTGTTTGAAATAAATAGGTTGATAAAATTTATGATGTTTTAAAATTTAAATTGTTAAAAGTATATTTTAAAATGGATTTTGAATTCAAATAAATTGGTTTAAAATCTTATAAATGTTAAGTGTTCTTAACATTTGATTTAAAAAGATTTTGTATATTTGATTTAAATATTGGTTAAAGTTAAATTGTAATCTATTTAAATCTTTTAATTTAAATGAATTAAAAGAAAGATTTTAAAGTAAAATGTTTAAAAGACTTTTGTTAATAATAACTAAAGTAGTTAAAGGTTAATACCTTAGTCAGAAAGTAATTAAGATTTAATTATATAGGAGTAATTAAATTAATAAGGTAATTAAAGAATAATTGATAATTTAATTAATTAATTGATAAATAAGAGTTTATCAAGTTGTTTTAATAAATAATTTATTAAAGATTAATTACCTAAAGAAGTAATTAAAGAATTGTTAAATAATTAATGAGGGATCATTAATTAGGGATAAATAAATAATTAATTAATGAGATTAATTTTGGTAATCAATTTGATTAATAAATTAATAATAATCATTTATGGAAATTGGTTAAGTATAATTACTTAATGGAAGTAATTAAGGTAATTAATTACTTAAGGTAATTAATTAAATAATTTGATAAGTTAAATTAATTAATTTAATTAATTTAAGATAATCACTTGGTTATGTGATAAGTATAATTACTTAAATGTAATTAGTGAAAGTGTAATTACTTAGGAAAGTAATTAAAGTTAATTAGTGGATGTAATTAACTAAGGATGATATAATGAAAGTTATTTGAGTTAATTACATTAAATAATTAATCAAGGGATTAATTAAAAGATAATTAATTAATGAGTAATTAATTTATGGAAGAGTAATTAAGGGTAGTTAATTACTAGATGAGATTAATCAAAGGTGATTAATAAATGTGACTAATTAATTATTAAATTAATTTAATTTAAATAAGATAATTAATTAAGAGTAATTAAGAATCATTAATTAATATAATTAATGATGTAATTAGGAATTGATTAATTAAGATTAATTAATATAAAATTTGTGATTAAAGTAATTAATTAATTGTAATTAATTAAGGATTAATGTAATTAAATACAGTTAATTAATAGATGAAGTAATTAAAGATAAATTACTAAATGATTTAAGTTAATTAACTTGTGAAATAAATTAAGAGTTAATTACTTAAGGTAATTAAAGTATAATTAATCAGGATTGATTAATTAAGATGATACTTAAAGTATGATTAATTATTGGTTTAATTAATGATTAAGTAAGAAAGATTTATAAAATGAGGTAATTAATTTAATTCACTTTAAATTAATTAGAGATGATATAAATCATTTCTTAGAGATGGATGAATAATATAGAATGCTTTGCATTGTTGTTATCTCTGATAAGAGATATGCTGATCTATGATATGGATGCTTTGGTTAAATTGAAATGATAATATGAATTTTCTGTTTGTGATAATGTAGATTATCTGTTGTGAATTATCTATCCGTGTAGTATAGATAACTGAAATGAATTGTTTTAACCTTAAAACAACTTGGCCCTTAAAAGATACGTTTTGGATTTCGATGAGACCGGGATCGGGTTTCCGTATACCGGAATTCCAGGTCTGGAGACCCGAATACCACATCGATCCAAATTTACGATAGGTCGTGAATCTCAAGTGAAGATGAAGATTCAGAGTGCAAGGGTTATTGTCGTTAACTCTGAGGGTGATTCCAAAACGAGTGTAACGAGATAATGCCTTCGGTTTCGTTCGAACCCGGAACGAACTTATATGGATTGAATGCTTTCAGAACATCGTCAGGTGGACGATGAGCATTCTAAGTGATGTGTTCTGATTTAAAGGTAAATCGTGACCTCAAGCCTCATCAACCGGGAATGGCTAAAACAGGGGAGGTGCAGCAAGGCTTCGTGGGTAGCACCCACTGAGAGTAAGGTCATCCCTGTCTAGAAAGTTCCTTCTTTTATTTCGGCTTAGTGGTGCAGTTGGCGACGGCCATCTGTGGGGTGATTTTATTCGGAATTATCCAGTAAGGGATGGTTCCGGCTTTGTGTTGCAGGGGATTGGGAGTGATCCTCGGTACGGTGATCTAGGCCCCGTACTGTGATGAGCGGTACCCCGGTAGCTCTGTCATTGTATGGAAATCCAAATTCCAATAAGTAATAACGGACTTTATTGTATACCTAGTATGCTGGAATTTAATAATGTAACAATTTCGGCTATTTCATATTTATTTGAAAACCCTAGACCTATTATAATACAATCGAATTTCCTATCAAATGTTTTGGTTAGCGTAAGGTAAAAACTTACCCATGTTTATTTGTGGGGAGTCTTACGTGATACTTTTTCTTTCAAAAGGTTTTGAAGTTAAACAAGTTTAACCTGTTACTCACACCAGACCCATGTCTGACCCAAGTTGTTTATTTCTGTTTTATAAACTCTTGGGTACTCAAATTTTTACGAGTAGCCAAGGGATTCAGGCTTAGCTTTGACGAATTGTGGAGGAGCAATGGAGCAGGAGGCTTCAGCGTTCGTAGATATAGTATTCCGCTGTGTTGATATCTGTGTTAGAGTCTTGTATTGTATTTGAGTTGTAATATCTAGACAGATGTTTATAACTGTCTAGAATGTGTTGTATAGTTGTGTAAACTCTGATAAGTGTTGTATACTATGTAATAGTTTCTTTATGTTATTAATATAATTTATTCGTTCCGCTGTGAGATCGTTGTTGTTGTTTCTTCTTTCTTCTCTTCTTTTCTATTTTCTACCTCTTTCTTTCTTATTAACGATGCGTCATTCTGTGGAATGAATGGCGGGTCGTCACAGTGGTATCAGAGCGATAGGTTGAGCGAATACCTAAGCTTTTGGTTAAGTGAATATCAGAACACTAGGTTGAGTGAATACCTAGGTTCGGAAGGATTGTTCATTAGAGATAGGATCTGTGGCAACCTGTTTGAGTCCGAGTGTAAATATATATACGAGAGTGCGTATTTGTTAGTTATATAAAATGGCTTTATATTGTGTTAATTGATCGGTTGGGTGGTATATAGATTCTGGTCAATACGAGTAGCTACCGTTATTGATAGGGATCTCTAAACACTTGGACCAGGCCAACGGACACAATATTGTTTTAAAAGGGAAGGTGAAATAATTTTTACCCAGATATATATTTTCTATATATAAAAAGTATCATTTTAAAAGTATATGGTATTTGTGATGATTGGTTGAGATGATAATAATTTATCATCTAAGATTAGGAGTCTGAGTGTTGAGGTTGGAAGTATATTTGTCGAGACTGTAAACCTAATACCGTCTCGAGTAAACTTTACTGTGGTAAAGAATTTCATCGATCTCCGAAGGAAACTGTTATGGTTCGGAGTTTATCTTTGTAGTTTGGATGAGTAGAATTTGGATCTGTCGGTTGGGCAGAAGCGAGTGATGGTATCTTGATACTTCTGGAAGAAGTAGCTGCGTGATGAGATGCAGTGACTATGGATGTTCCCGAAGATGTTTTCTTTGGAACAAGTTAATGAAGTGTGTCTGCTTCGGTGTCGAGGCTGAGTTCAGCAAGATGTTTTTGTTCTGTTTGAAGTCCGAATTTCTCGAAGAATTTTGGATTGAGAAGTCTGTGGCATCAGTGGCAGTAGTGCAGCTCGGAGTGTTCTGTTTTCGGCAGAAGTTTTTCTGAAGGTGAAGTTCAGAAGCAGCAGAGAGAATCCATTTCTTCGATGGATTGGATAGTCAAGTGTGAACTGTTCTGATTGGTAAAGAGAGAACAGTTTTATTTGGCTGGGTGGATCGCAAAAGTGACTTGCGATAGTTTGAGTATTCTTTTGAGTTATCCGATATTTTCTGGAATGTGTTGTCCAGTCTGTGCTTGTGTTCATCATCAGCATTTTCATTTCTACTCCAGATCAGAGTGGTGCAGCGGGAGCAGTTTGGCAAGTGCTCCTGTTTATCTTTTCCAGATAGGAGAAGTTAGTTCAGTCTACTGATATGGTGAAGTAGAGTTGTGTTTTGGATTATTGGTAGATCTTGAGAGGATCATTGTTGATTGGGTTATTTCTGGTCCAGTTATTGCTAGAAGCATCAGCGAAGGTTGAGTTGATCAGGAAAGATCTGTAGACAGCTCAGGATCGTCTGAAGGATTTTGTGGATAAGAAACGATAGAATTTGAAATTCGAAATTGGAGACTTCGTGGTTGTGAAGTTTTTCTCTGGTTAAAGGGAGCAATAAGATTTGGTAAGTCTGGGAAGTCAGCTCCGAGTTATTCTGGATCTTTTCTGTGATCTAATTTGGATAAGTACTTTGATCTACTGGATTGAATTGTCAGTTTGGATAACTGGAATTCATTGTGTTTTACGTATCTCTGAGGAAGTACGTGTTTGATCTATCTCTGGTTGTGGAACCAGCAGTTTTGGAGGATTTGGTTGTTGAGTCAGACTCGTCTGTAGTCTGATATCTTGTTTAGTTCTGTAGATCTAGATGAGTAGAAGCTCTATAGCTTCGTAATTTAGATTGTTTGTAGAACGAGTGTCCCGGTATATATATATATATATACTTGGGGAAACTCGAGGAAATTTTATCCAGAATTTTGTCTGGATAATTAGAATTGTTTGATTGGATGATTGTTTGCTATGGTTGTTAGCATATGGTTGATAATATATGCTTGTTAAATATTGAATAGATTATTAAATTACCTTTGTTTAAATTTCGGGGACGAAATTATTTTAAGGGGGAAGGAATGTGATATCCCGGGAATTTGGACAATATCAATTTAATAATTTATATTTAATAATTAAATTGATTTGTTGATCTTTGTTAATAAATTTGAAAAAATTTAATAATCTAATTAAATAAATATTTAATTAGTAATTTATCTTTTAAAAGTTTAATAGAATGATTTCTATTTATAATATATATATAAGTGTATATATTGTAAATAGATGAGTGGGTTTGAATTTAACAAATAAAGTTATGTTTTCAAATTTCTAATATTTTGGTAATTTGGAAATTATGATTTAAAATAATATTTAGCTTTTCAAAGATATTTGATAAATAACTATATGGTTTTTAAATACTCAAGATAAATGTTAATTGTTTAAATTTATTTTAGTTTAAGTTTAAAATAGAAATTTATTAACAAAAAGGTTTGTTTTTATTTTATTTTTGAATATAGCTTGTTAAATATAATTTGAATATATATATATAAGTATAACCTTAACATATTAATATAAAAAAATAGGAATTTATATATATAAAACTAGTCTAAACACTTGTCAATTAAGGAAATTATGAGAAATACATGTGTAAGCTAAAGATGATTTGAATTAACAAGTGGCAACAATTTTTCTTATCAATTATAATTTATAAATAAGTGTTATTAGAACAAACCAGGCTAATGCTCCTCTTTCCAATTTCTTTTCTTCATCTCTAAACTAAAACCGAAAACCAAATTCAAAACTAAAATAAAAAAAAAAGAATCAAAACTACAACTTCAGCTGAAAACAAATTTCTCAAAAAACAAAATCAGCAAGTAACACTCCTCAAAACCAGAAATCAAATTCAAATCAAAACCTGTAAATCATTTTCCAAGATCAAAATCAAAGCCTGAAATCATTTCTTAAACCTGGAAATAAGTCTGAACATCAATTCTTCAAACCAGAGATTATCAAAACAAAGTCTGCATCTTTTTCAAAACCTGGAATCAAAAGCCTGTTCTTTCTTTCAAATCTGGGATCTGTTTAAAGCAAGCAAATCTGAAATCTTAAGCAACATCTCAAAATCATGACATGCATGCAAGTTTCCAAAGCTAGCAATTCAAGTTTCCAAAGCTAGCAATTCAAGTTTTCAAAGCAAATCAAACATTCAAGTTAAAAGATTTTAAAGTTTCTGAGGCACTTCAGTTTTAAATTTAAAGCCTGGGAAAATTTCTCTGTTCACTTTTAAAAAGGTGAGTAACTTTCATTTTTAAAACTTAAATATATGATATATGCTTGCATGTGATGATATTGCTTGTATTGAAGTTCTTAATTTGAATTTATATGAAATGGGTATGAATATGTGTGGGAGCCTGTCTGTTTATATATAAAAAAAAAAAACCTATCCTCTGTTATTTATCAAGTGAGAAAACTTTTTGTCTTTAAAAACAGTTTTAAATGTCTGATTATACTTAGATGCTTGCGATGGATTTTTGTATTAATATGGTTTGCATATGTTGGTACATGTGAATGCATGATAGTATAAGTGAAATGCCTGTACAAAAGTTTGTGTGTATGAATGTATATTTCTCTGTTCTATGTCAGAATTAAACCCATTCAAATTTAATTCCATTTCTCTTTATACATTCAGTTTTAAGACTTGATCTCTAAATAGAAAATGATTGTGGAAGTGTAATATTGTTTCTAAAAATAACTTCAAGAATTTATATTAAGTATGTACTTCGGAAATTTAAAATTAACAGTGAAGTTCAAAAATGGGTTCAAATCGATAATGATAATTTAAATTCTTGATTATATAAAATTAAACGTTGTGCAAATTGATGAATTTTGATATATAAATCAAGATTTTTAGGATGGTAGTTTAAGAGAAATGATGGGATGATCAGAATTTGGGTTTTACTCAATTTTTGGTGATTGGCGAAATAATGGGCCTCGGGGTTTTTACTGAAGCATATTTGAGAATGGGGTAACTCGGCAAAAATGATCGGAAAATTTTCCGATCATCGAGCTGGTGGCACGATGATGAAATAGGGTTTTAGTGCCAGTCTGGTTGGCATTGTTTCTCGGATTCAAACGCTGACATGGGTGGATCGGTTGCTACCGCACCTGGGGGAATCGATGTAGGGAACTGCAGCGAAGGTCTGGATACGATGGCGGAGCTTCTGATCGATGGAGGTGGCGAAACGTGGAAGCTTTTAGGTATCGTTTGGTTCCAGGTAGAAGTCGTGATGCTCGATTTCAATTTCCTGTTGAATTGGATGATCTAGGCGTTTGTGATTGATGAGGAGGTGTTCGTCGATGTATTGGAGGTTGCCGAAATTGCCGGAGGTGACCAAGTCGTCGGTGTACGTGCACGTGTGCACGCGTGATACTCTGATACAGATCTGAGCTTTATAGTTTGGGAAGATGAAGTCTGGGTTGACTCGTAGAGATGCGTGAGTGACTCGAAGTCGTGCTCGTGGAATTGTAGAAATGGCTCGGGTTCAAAAGGGAGACTCGCGTGGGCTAAACTGTTTTAATTTTTTTTACTTGACAAAGTTTTAAAATAACAGGGGAAGGGAAACTCGAAGGGAACTCGGGGGTTTCCAGTTTTTACTCGAAGCATTTAGTGGTAGGCTCGGGTAATTTGAGTTGGTACAGGCCTTAAGCCTGTTTGTTTTTAACTTTTAAATTTGGTTTAAAATTTTGGAAACTGAAATTTTAAACAAAGTTTTAAAGCAAATTTGGAAGTATGGATTCAAATTTAAAATTGTATCCTTGTTTGAAATAAATAGGTTGATAAAATTTATGATGTTTTAAAATTTAAATTGTTAAAAGTATATTTTAAAAAGGATTTTGAATTCAAATAAATTGGTTTAAAATCTTATAAATGTTAAGTGTTCTTAACATTTGATTTAAAAAGATTTTGTATATTTGATTTAAATATTGGTTAAAGTTAAATTGTAATCTATTTAAATCTTTTAATTTAAATGAATTAAAAGAAAGATTTTAAAGTAAAATGTTTAAAAGACTTTTGTTAATAATAACTAAAGTAGTTAAAGGTTAATACCTTAGTCAGAAAGTAATTAAGATTTAATTATATAGGAGTAATTAAATTAATAAGGTAATTAAAGAATAATTGATAATTTAATTAATTAATTGATAAATAAGAGTTTATCAAGTTGTTTTAATAAATAATTTATTAAAGATTAATTACCTAAAGAAGTAATTAAAGAATTGTTAAATAATTAATGAGGGATCATTAATTAGGGATAAATAAATAATTAATTAATGAGATTAATTTTGGTAATCAATTTGATTAATAAATTAATAATAATCATTTATGGAAATTGGTTAAGTATAATTACTTAATGGAAGTAATTAAGGTAATTAATTACTTAAGGTAATTAATTAAATAATTTGATAAGTTAAATTAATTAATTTAATTAATTTAAGATAATCACTTGGTTATGTGATAAGTATAATTACTTAAATGTAATTAGTGAAAGTGTAATTACTTAGGAAAGTAATTAAAGTTAATTAGTGGATGTAATTAACTAAGGATGATATAATGAAAGTTATTTGAGTTAATTACATTAAATAATTAATCAAGGGATTAATTAAAAGATAATTAATTAATGAGTAATTAATTTATGGAAGAGTAATTAAGGGTAGTTAATTACTAGATGAGATTAATCAAAGGTGATTAATAAATGTGACTAATTAATTATTAAATTAATTTAATTTAAATAAGATAATTAATTAAGAGTAATTAAGAATCATTAATTAATATAATTAATGATGTAATTAGGAATTGATTAATTAAGATTAATTAATATAAAATTTGTGATTAAAGTAATTAATTAATTGTAATTAATTAAGGATTAATGTAATTAAATACAGTTAATTAATAGATGAAGTAATTAAAGATAAATTACTAAATGATTTAAGTTAATTAACTTGTGAAATAAATTAAGAGTTAATTACTTAAGGTAATTAAAGTATAATTAATCAGGATTGATTAATTAAGATGATACTTAAAGTATGATTAATTATTGGTTTAATTAATGATTAAGTAAGAAAGATTTATAAAATGAGGTAATTAATTTAATTCACTTTAAATTAATTAGAGATGATATAAATCATTTCTTAGAGATGGATGAATAATATAGAATGCTTTGCATTGTTGTTATCTCTGATAAGAGATATGCTGATCTATGATATGGATGCTTTGGTTAAATTGAAATGATAATATGAATTTTCTGTTTGTGATAATGTAGATTATCTGTTGTGAATTATCTATCCGTGTAGTATAGATAACTGAAATGAATTGTTTTAACCTTAAAACAACTTGGCCCTTAAAAGATACGTTTTGGATTTCGATGAGACCGGGATCGGGTTTCCGTATACCGGAATTCCAGGTCTGGAGACCCGAATACCACATCGATCCAAATTTACGATAGGTCGTGAATCTCAAGTGAAGATGAAGATTCAGAGTGCAAGGGTTATTGTCGTTAACTCTGAGGGTGATTCCAAAACGAGTGTAACGAGATAATGCCTTCGGTTTCGTTCGAACCCGGAACGAACTTATATGGATTGAATGCTTTCAGAACATCGTCAGGTGGACGATGAGCATTCTAAGTGATGTGTTCTGATTTAAAGGTAAATCGTGACCTCAAGCCTCATCAACCGGGAATGGCTAAAACAGGGGAGGTGCAGCAAGGCTTCGTGGGTAGCACCCACTGAGAGTAAGGTCATCCCTGTCTAGAAAGTTCCTTCTTTTATTTCGGCTTAGTGGTGCAGTTGGCGACGGCCATCTGTGGGGTGATTTTATTCGGAATTATCCAGTAAGGGATGGTTCCGGCTTTGTGTTGCAGGGGATTGGGAGTGATCCTCGGTACGGTGATCTAGGCCCCGTACTGTGATGAGCGGTACCCCGGTAGCTCTGTCATTGTATGGAAATCCAAATTCCAATAAGTAATAACGGACTTTATTGTATACCTAGTATGCTGGAATTTAATAATGTAACAATTTCGGCTATTTCATATTTATTTGAAAACCCTAGACCTATTATAATACAATCGAATTTCCTATCAAATGTTTTGGTTAGCGTAAGGTAAAAACTTACCCATGTTTATTTGTGGGGAGTCTTACGTGATACTTTTTCTTTCAAAAGGTTTTGAAGTTAAACAAGTTTAACCTGTTACTCACACCAGACCCATGTCTGACCCAAGTTGTTTATTTCTGTTTTATAAACTCTTGGGTACTCAAATTTTTACGAGTAGCCAAGGGATTCAGGCTTAGCTTTGACGAATTGTGGAGGAGCAATGGAGCAGGAGGCTTCGGCGTTCGTAGATATAGTATTCCGCTGTGTTGATATCTGTGTTAGAGTCTTGTATTGTATTTGAGTTGTAATATCTAGACAGATGTTTATAACTGTCTAGAATGTGTTGTATAGTTGTGTAAACTCTGATAAGTGTTGTATACTATGTAATAGTTTCTTTATGTTATTAATATAATTTATTCGTTCCGCTGTGAGATCGTTGTTGTTGTTTCTTCTTTCTTCTCTTCTTGTCTATTTTCTACCTCTTTCTTTCTTATTAACGATGCGTCATTCTGTGGAATGAATGGCGGGTCGTCACAGAGATCCAACTATCGCCTCAGCTTTCAGCTCTTCTAGTTGATTTGTTCAGAGAAGTCATCTGTTGTACTGGAGACTTCACTGCATTTGAGATATTCTGTTGTATTTTATTTCTAACTCTGATGTTTATATAGTAGCTTCATGAACTACTATTTTATCTATTCCGCTGCGTATTATTGTATTACTCTGTGTCTGTGATTATGTGATTGATTTATTTACTACATATGCTGAGTTTTGCCAAATTTTTATTACAATCTGTTATTTTGAATTATTCAAGTCAGACATGTGTGGATTTATTGTCGATTTGAATGGTCCAAAATACCGGGTCGTTACATAATCTCTAATCACATTATATGAAAGTTCGGGATTTACCTCAATAGTGGCCATGAAACAAAAATTTGCTTGTTCCATATCACTATCACTTTCACTATCTAAAGAAGATGAATTGAATCATCCCATGTAACTTGGAAGGCCTTTCGCTTCTTCTTGAACTTTTCAAATTTGTTTTTTCTCATTATTTAGTTGAGGACAGTCTTTCTTCATCTGACTAAATTTGCCACATCTATAGCACTTGATTGAAGTTGGATTAGTTGAGTTACCACCGTTTTGAGCTTTCGTGAACTTCTTGAATTTGTTGTAATTCTTGGCAATGAATATGACTCCTTATCATCCAAATCTGAGTCATCGTCATTGGCTTGGAAGGCTATACTTTTCTTCTCCTAATTTTGTTCTTTCCTTGCCTGCAAATTTGCTTCATACGACATCAAATTTTCAATTAATTCTTTAACTTTGAGTTGTAAAAGATAATTAGCTTATTCTATAGCCAAAACTATTCTTTTCCATTCAATAGTTAAAGAAATAAAAATTCATGTAGCAAGATCAAATTTAGCAAAAGTAACTCCTAGTGTCATAGGATCATGTTGAATTGTTTTAAATCTAGCATACATATCTACGATAGTTTCGTTTGCTTTCATTTTGAATGATAAAAATTGTAACGACCCTGAATTTTTGACATTGGAAATCAGGATATTTAATTGATTTTAAATATCTAGAAGTTAGTTTAATTTGAAATTCGAGATATTAGAATGAATTTTGCGATTTAATTATTGAATTTAATCGTTAAATCTGGGTAAAAATTTGAATCTTCAGTTTTAAGCTGATTAAAAATATTTTCAAGGCTTAGAAAATTTATATTGATAATTCTGAAGGTATTGGAACTGTTTTGTTCAGTTTTGAAATTTTATCGTTTAAATTGATATTTAAAAATAGCGTTCCGGGGCATAGTCTCGGAATTCGACAAAACCAGTTCCACTGGATCCGCAATAGTGTATTATTATTGGATTTCAATTTTCGTAATGTTTGGAGTGATCGTTTGGCCGTACGATAAGCAAACACGCTGAAAATATATCGAAATTTAATTTAATAACTAGTTCGAAAAGCTATCTTCTCCATACGATCGAATTTGGACTTGGAACCTTTTCCATTGCGTTCGGAATAGGCGTATAACATTACGAACGCCTAGCGGCACACCTCGATAGGAAGTCAAAAATTTTAATTGACTTTATCGGAACGATTCGAATTTGAATTTAAATTGAATATTTACACTAGTCAAACCCTCAGCCGTATTCTTTCACATCTAAACTTTTTGTTGTCACTATAGCCTTCTTTTACAAGCCATCTTCTGATCGACATCACATCTTGTCCCCTTTGTTTTCTTTTATCACGCGAGCAGTTCTTTATCGTTCAAAAGAAAATAAAAATGGCCGATCAAAGAAAAACAAACTCCTTCATCTTAAATTCGAAATCCTCAGCTTGAATTCATGAAATCAAATAGCCGCTCCTCTAAAAATAAAATCCAGATAAAAATCGAAATCATCTCGGCGACAAGTTGAATGTCCGATGCTACCTCCTATTCGAATCGCGATTAGGTTTGGGTGCTATTTCGAATAGGTGGGGCGGTGACGAGAGGGCGATGCGACAATCGATAGGTGACCTCGGTGAACGGTGTTTATGTCAGGGCTGTCTCGAGTCGAGCTCGTTCACGTCGCGGCCACCTGGAAGCGCTAAAAGAAGGCGGGCGCTCGCGCTCGCGAGGAAGAGGCGACCTAAGTTTTTCACAGGGGATCTGGGTTGTCGTAGGGGCTTGTGAGTGTGGTCGAGTTAAAAGGCGGCGGCAACTTCGACGAATTGTAGTGTGGTCGCAAAATACAGGCGAATCGATTTCGAATGGTGGCTCTTCATTCGATCTGGAGGTTGAGACTTCGACTTCGGCTTTGGGGGAGAGGCATCGGCAAGCAGGCGAATCAACTTCGTGGAGAGATGATCGTCGTATGGTAGTTTGTTTTCGACGATTGCAGTAAGGTATAAATTCTATTTCGATTCAATGTATATATATAAATTTATGTGTAAACTGAAAGGAATGTATATGCAGTTTTCAAATTTTATATGCATGAAGAAATCATTCTATAATCTTTCTGTTTAGAAATCTTTCTATAATCTTTGATAATCTTTGGTACTTATTTTGAATCTGAGCACTGCTTTCATCCATAGACTGTCGGTTAAGTGGAAAAAGTGAATCAGATTCTAGAGGATCTTTTCATGCTTGTGTTCCTGATTCTGGAGAATCTTGGGAAGAACATCTCCACCTTGTTAAACTTACCTATAACCACAGTTATCAGGTATAATTTCAATCTTTTGTCATCTTGTCTTAATCTCATTTCAATTTTATCTTTCCTGTGCTTTCCCGTACCTCATTCCTTTTCGAGGACGAAAAGTTTTGAGTGGGGGAGAGTGTAACAACCCTAGATTTGTGCATATATTTTAAATTCGACTTTATTTTATTTTGAAATTATTTTAAACTTGTTTTATTTCAGACATTTCATTTTAAAATATAAATTTTGATTATTATGTGAATTATAATTTCAAACTTGTATAAATTGGATATTTTACTGAAAAGCGAATTTCTGTTCAAACTGGTCAAACTTTGACTTTTAAATTTTTAATTTAAATATTTAAATTCTTAAATTTTATCTTTTATTATGAAAATAGATTTACTAACATGAATACTGCTTTTCAATTCGTTGAAAACAGATTTAAATTGTAAAAGTTATACATTTTTCAATATGGTGTGTAAACTGATTTATTAAGTAATTTTGTTTATTTTAAATTATATAAATTTTATTTTCTTTGTCATATTTTATTTTAGTTTTGTTAATATGTTATTTTATGTATATTTTTGTCTTTATTATTTTTAAAAGTAATAATGTAATTTTTCTAAAGTTCATTTGAATTTATTTCAATTTTCAAGCCTAGTTTCCATTTTTCTACTATTTTCTTCATTTAAATTTTATTTAATTAAAATTTATTTATTTATTTTTATGAATTCATTTTTATTTTGTGTTCTTATCTTTATTTATAAATACTTCTCAAGTACATAAATTTTTTCCAAAGTTCATTGCATTTATTTTTCATATTTTCAAGACTAGTTGCAATTTTTGCTGTTTTACTTAATTAAATTTTATATAATTAATAATTAATTAATTTATTTTTGTTTATTTACTAAATTTTCGTATTTTTATCTGAGTTTATATATATATTTCAGTTATCTAAAATTTAAAAAGAAAATAGTGGAAATTTGAAAGGTTTTAAACTTCCAAAGTCTCTTTGCATTTCCGACCTTTCACTTTCTCAACTCCTCTCTTAATTGATTTTTGGCCGTACCATTCCTACCTTCTTTCAGCTGCATTCTTCAATTTTTTTCACGAGAAAAACATTCCTCAAAACCACAAAAAAATCACGGCTCCATTGTGTTCAAGGTTTGGTAAAAATTATCATCTTCTTCCTTTGTTTTTATGACTTCTCTTATTGAAATTTCGCATATGCTCTCTACTTCATAGCTTTGTTCCTCCTCCTCCATGCTTTGGCCGACCACCACCACCCCCTTCCTCTGACCATCACCCACCCTAGTACCCCTCCTCCCCAGGCCGAACCAACCCAAGGCCAAGATCTGCACAAAAATCCAATTAAACTATCACAACCCATCACCTATTGTTGAAACCAATCCTAGTTTGTCATCTCCACCTTCTACCACTATTAGCCGCCACAACCTCCACCACCACCACCTCTGGCCTGACCTCCACCCTCTGCCATGTCACCCACCACCTCCTGGAGCCACTGGCCGTGACCCATAACTTCTGGCCGTACCAAACAAGAGCAAACAAATGATGTATGTTGCATAGTTTTAGCCATGTACACCTAGTTTTATGCACCTAGACTAAACCCACCTTTGTTAACACATGCTAGGCCAACCTTTAGGAACCCAAACCTGATCCAAACCATGCCTTTAGCCGTGCCATTTCAGATCTGGAGCTGAAGAATAGATGGTAGAAAGCAAGTGCAAACACTTTGGCTTTGTTTCGTGCATTCATTTCTAACATTGTTTTATTGAATTTTTGGGTTGAAAACTCATGTTGTCTATATTTGTTTTGCTTGAATGTGACAAGGCAATTAGTTTTGGCTCTTCCAATCTCAAATTATTGTCGTGCTTTCGTGCCTCTGGAAATCCTTGTTGTGTGTTCGTGGTCGTCATCTCCAGCTTATACAAGTGAGTATATCTCACCAGACTAATATGTACTTATATAATTGATAAACTGACATCACTTGAATCTGTAAATTTATATCATCCTGTTTGTGATGACCGCCCATGACCCCTGCACCGAATCTAGAGAAAGTGCGCTGTAAAGTGTGCCAGGCGACCATGGACGATTGTCAAGGTAAATTAAACAACAGAATCTATCGTATTGCTCACAGCGCATGGACAAAATACAATAGAACATATGTATAGTGAAGCTTTACAGAACAAAATGCCATCATATAAAACTCCATAATAGTTGAATACAAGCATCCAAATAGTCAATACATCAAGCCTCACTACATATCTCTCAGAGAATACATAACAGCGGAACCTCCAGTACATATAATAAGAAGATAATATGCAACCCTCCAGCTCGTGTTCGATATCAGCATCGTGAGAAGAGAACAGCACCTGTCACCTGTTACCTAGTCTGCCCGTCCCAAAAATGGACGAACAGCCCAAGGCAATAAGGATTAAAACATAAAGCCTTGAGTCAGACAACGGTCTTAGTGAGCAGTAAATTAACTAACAACATACCAAAAGAGCATAAAGGAAAAGAAATAGGAATACAACCCTCCCATTCCAACCTCATTCTACAGCGATAGCCCCCAGACACACACTAAGCAGAAGCAAACATAGCAGAGCATACAATTTAAAGTAAAGCTACTATCACTCGAGTCAAGGGCGATGTTTTCCAAGTACCAAGGCCTAAATCAGATAAGCACCCAGAAAATACCGCTCTTGAGTCCGAATGACGATACAACCAAACATCCATGACTCT
Source organism: Allium fistulosum (assembly GCA_030737815.1). Taxonomy (NCBI): domain Eukaryota; kingdom Viridiplantae; phylum Streptophyta; class Magnoliopsida; order Asparagales; family Amaryllidaceae; genus Allium; species Allium fistulosum. Next base: position 714,069,487 of record CM060906.1, on the reverse strand, counting down.
GGCTATCACTGTTATCATTGCTTCGATATCACCGTTAATTGAATGACCGGCACATTCTTTCAGCCGTCCGTCAAGGGCTAATGGAAACCCCGGTTCTAGACATAACTCCCGCACGTCGTCGCAGCCCGTGCCTAGGACTATCGAATCTGCCCAGAGTACTCGACCATCAACAGTTGGCCGTTGGGACTATCGAATCTGCCCAAACGTACTCTTGCTTAGAGCATGCTAGAACCTTCAACAACGATGCTATCCAAGCCTCCTGGTCATCCTCCTCGACGACATTCTCATATCCATTCATTATCCTCAACTCGAATCATATCACCGAGTTATCAACATGCTTGGAATGATCCCGTCTGGATTAGACCAAGTCTTCATCATATGATGCCTCGCTTCATTACATCCTTGCAAAGCCTCATCTCAACTTCACATCATCAAATCTATGCATAAGAGCTTCATCATCCCGCTACATATGCCACTAGCAGCTTTCCCAATTCAAGAGCCTTTCCCTTAGCTTTTGAATCATCTTCGATCTAAATCTAATCATCAATCATCTAGTTCATAACAAGCAATCAAATCAAACATCAATCCAAGCAATCAAGCATTCAAATATGATCTAAGTAGACAATTATAACAATAATGGCATTTTCGTAATTAAAGAGTTGAAAGTCCAATAAGCATGAAAACATGGATTATATCTCTACAAACTTGATGAATGAACTTGCATAGGTTAACATATGATAAAATGAATGTAACATCATCATGAACAATGGATCTATATGGATCTACACTTTGGATGAAGAAAATGCATAAGAATCACTATTTTAACACCAAATCGAACCAACAATCCGATCTACTCCTTTGGATCCGTGTGAGAGATAATCACCACTCACCAAATCACCTAAACAACCTCAAACCAACACGCTTCAGATCTGGACAGCGAAGGATCAAGCTTGATCTATCACGAATCCGCTTCAAACGAAGAAATCTCTCTTGAAAAGATGAAGATCTTCAATCTAAGCTCTTGAATCTTCAATTTGATCTTCAACTTGGATGGATGGAAGCACTAGATTAGAGTGGAGAAAAGAAGTGAAGAAGTGTAGAAGTCGAGCTCTCAAAATGGCAGCACTTCGTCGCTTCAAAATCCGGATCCCAAAAAGTGAGAACAACCCTCTCTATTTATAGCAGGAAATCTCTTAAGTCGTAACTCGGCTATCTCCCTAGGTCGTTTCCGACCTAAGCCTCTCCGACCTAAGCCTCTCCGACCTAACAGATGCACGTGCGCATTCAAACACCCAGCGACCTACGACCTAACGCAACGCGTGACTTAACACATGCGCTTCCACTTGTATACGACTTACGACCTAACACAGATCACGACCTAACACTTAGACAAATCCTTGCGACCTAACAACTTAGCAACCCATGTGACCAACAGATGCTACGACTTAACTCCTCAGCGACCTAACACATGTCGACCTAAAACAACACGCGACCTAACACTTAAACTATCTCCTACGACCTAACAACTCATACAACAAACTATTCACGCGACCTAACTGGGTTATGTTCTAACTCCTTAAGTCGCCTAACTCTTAGGTCGCTAACACGCTACCCTTCTTAGGTCGCTAACCTATAGGTCGCTCCAAGATACTAAGTCGCTAACCCGGTAACCATTAGGTCGCTAACTCGCCCTGCCGACCTAACACTTAGCTCACCGAAACTCTTAGGTCGCTCACAATAGTTTCCTTAGGTCGTTGCCGACCTAACTCTACCCCAGAATACTTAGGTCGCCTACTACTCTTCCTTAGGTCGCCTAAACCTCTTAAGTCGGTCACGACTTATCACTTAGGTCGGTCACTACCTTAAGTCAGGAACTCGACCCAGACTTATCTCTTAACTTGCCTATCCCCTTAGGTCGCAGACCTTCTCTAAGTCGCTCACGACTTATCTCCTAAGTCGCCAACAACATTTAGTTCTCTAGGTCGCGTACGACCTAGGACTTAGGCAATTTCAACCAAAATCTGAAACAACTAGAAAATGCTGAAAATCCCAGATTTTGACAAACTTTTCGATCCGTAAAGTACGGGTCGTTACATTCTCTCCCCCTTAGGAATTTCGCCCCCGAAATTCCAAGCAATCAAAGACTATTCTGTACGCCTACCATCCATAGCAATCAACAAACCATGCATCCAATTCTAGCTTAGCGTACAGAATTCTAAGACTTAGAACAAGTTACAATATCGCGAGATGAGACGACACCTTAGGGCCATACCTTGAAGAGTTCAGGATGAGCTGCCTTCATCCTCTCTTCCATCTCCCACGTACAGTCGTTATCATCATCACTCCATTGTATCTTGAGTAACTTAACCACCTTCCTCCTAAGCTGTTTCGTGTCGGTTTCAACAACACGAAGCGGTTTACGAGGTCTTCTATCAACTGGATCAACTTCAAAATCTTCATAGCTATCTGCAGAAACTACTGCATTCGAGTCGTGCACATACTTCCGTAGATATGATACATGAAAAACATTGTGCACACTCGACATCTTCTCTGGTAACTCCAATCTGTAAGCGAGCTTTCCAATTCGCTCGATGATCGGGAATGGTCCAACAAATCTCGGAGTCAATTTTCCTCTCTTCCCGAATCGAATAACATTCTTCAGTGGAGAAATCTTCACAAAAACCATATCTCCTACGTCGAATTCCAAATCCTTTCGACGCTTGTCGGCATAACTCTTCTGACGATCTTGGGCTGCCTTCATTCGTTGCCGAATGATCTCTATACAATCTGAAGTCTGTCGAATCATCTCTGGCCCAAGTATCAGCTTTTCTCCAGTTTCCAACCAACATGTCAGAGAGTTACACGGTCTTCCATACAATGCCTCATACGGTGCCATACCAATGCTTGACTGGTAACTGTTGTTGTACGCAAACTCCACCAAATGAAGGTGATCTTCCCACGATCCTCCGAAATCCAAAACATAAGCTCTGAGGAGATCTTCCAAAATTCGGTTGACTCTCTCGGTCTGACCATCTGTTTGAGGGTGATAAGCTGTACTCAAACACAACTCGGTTCCCAAAACTTCCTGGAAGCTCCTCCAAAATCCACTAGTGAACAATGGGTCTCGATCGCTCACTATACTCTTCGGAATACCATGGAATCGAACTATCCACTTAACATACAACTCAGCCAACTTTGATGCAGTCCTAGTCGATCGAACAGGAATGAATCTTGCACTCTTGGTCAAACGATCCACAATGACCCAAATCCCTTCATTTCCCGTTCTTGTTCTGGGTAGTCCATCAATAAAATCCATCGATATCTGCTCCCACTTCCATGTAGGAACTTCTAATGGTTGAAGCAATCCGCTTGGCTTCTTCTGTTCGGCCTTCACCAACTGGCAGTTCATACACTTGGAAATAAAATTTCCAACATCCTTCTTCATACCTTCCCAGTAGTAGGTTCTCTTCATATCCCGATACATCTTATTTCCACCTGGATGAATTGTCAGCTTCGAGTGATGACTTTCCTTCAGAACTTCACTCCTCAATTCATCTATATCGGGAACAACTAGTCGTCCTTGCTTCCGAAGCCAACCTTCTCGATCGACCTCAAATCCTTTATCCTTTTCTGGATCCAATCCAGATTCCAATTCACGGATAATTTTGACAATCTTATCATCTCGCTTTTGACTCTCGCCAATTCTCTCCACAAGAGTCGGTCTTATCGATAAGTTTGCCAACATCTCAGGTTCCAATTCACATCTAGGCCTGAAGTCAAATCCAGTTAAATACTCGAGATTCTTCCATTCTGAAAACATGGCTCCCAATCCTGCTGTCTTCGACTTAACGCATCTGCCACTGCGTTACCTTTTCCCGGAGTATAGGCTATACCAAAATCATATGATGCTAAAAACTCTAGCCAACGTTGCTGCCGAAGATTCAAATCCTTTTGGGAGAAAAGATACTTCAACGACTTATGATCCGTAAACAACTTGAATCGAACTCCCAATAGATAATGTCTCCACATCTTCAGAGCGAAAAAAATTGCCGCTAACTCCAAATCATGAGTCGGGTAATTCCTTTCATGCGGCTTTAATTGTCGACTGGCATACGCAACAACTTTATCCCTCTGCATCAGCACTGCTCCAAGTCCAGTACCACATGCGTCGGTGTAAACCACCATCTCATCATTCCCACTTGGAATAGTCAAAATAGGAGCACTCGTCAATCTCTCTTTTAGGATTCCGAAAGCTTGCTCACACTTAGCATCCCAACTGAACACTTGGTTCTTTTTCGTCAATCCTGTTAACGGTGCAGCTACCTTGGAGAAGTCTTTGATAAACCGTCGATAATATCCTGCTAATCCAAGAAAACTTCTCACATCAGATGCATTCTTAGGTCTAACCCAGTCCTGGATTGCTGCCACCTTAGCGGGATCAACCGCTATTCCATTTCCAGAAATCACATGGCCTAAGAACCTCACTTCACTCTTCCAGAAGTGACACTTCGAAAACTTAGCCTTCAGCTGATGTTTCCGTAAGATCTCCAAAACAATACGCAAGTGTGTCTTGTGCTCTTCTTCAGTTCTGGAATAAATCAGAATATCATCCACGAACACAAGTACGAACTTGTTCAACTGATCTCTGAACACTCTATTCATAAGATCCACAAAATATGCTGGCGCGTTAGTCAACCCAAACGGCATTACCAGCCACTCAAAGAAACCAGATGGTGTCCGAAAAGCAGTCTTCGGCACACTATCCTTAGCCACTCTCAACTGGTGAAATCCCGTTGCCAAATCCATCTGAGAAAACACCTTGGCTTCGTGAAGCTGATCAAACAAGTCATCTATTCTCGGCAATGGATACTTGTTCTTCTTAGTCACCTTATTCAGCTCACGGTAATCGACGCACAATCTCAACGACCCATCTGTCTTGGTTGCAAACACAACTGGTGCACCCCACTCGGACACACTACGCCGAATGAATCCTTTCTGCAAAAGATCATCAACTTGCACCCTCAACTCTTGCTGTTCCCTAGGCGCCATCCGCCTAAGAGGCATCACAACAGGTCTGGCTCCTTCAACTAGATCTATACGAAACTCAATCTCTCTATGCGGCGGCAACCCTTTGACTTCGTCAAAGACATCCTCGAATCCATTAGCGATCGGCACTGATGACAGTCCATCCCGTGGAACAACTAGCGAATACATGAAGCTCATGAAGACGCCTTCTTCATGCTTACATCGTATCACAATCTTTCGCCCCTCCACATTCTCGACTGTCACTTCCAACCTTTCGCAATCAACCTTAGCCGCATACTTCCTAAGCCAGTCCATACCCAAAATAATTCCTAACCCCGCAAAGTTCAGAACAAAGCAATCACAAATAAAAGAGCAACCATGACTCGATACAACTAGACCACGGCATAACATACACAAACAAGACGAACCCCCAACTGGATTAGTCACAACCAATGGCCTATCAACAATATCCGGCTTCAAATCTAACCGGCCTACTAGTTCATTACAAACAAACGAATGTGACGCTCCAGTATCAAACAAAACTCTAACTGGAACACCACATAGGAAAAGAGTACCTTGAACAACCACACTCTTTCCTTTCTCTTCAGCAGTAGGAGCTTTCGAAGACGACGGAACAGCTCCCAAAGCATAAGCTTGCACAATCTGCTTGTCTCTCCTCGGTTCTGGACAATTCTTTCTGAAATGCCCCGGCTTGTCACAGTTGTGACACTTCATTGGCACCTTAGGATTCTTACAATCCTTCGAGAAATGGCCCTTCTGCTGACAATTGTAGCAAGTCACCTCGCCTTTCGGCTTCTTCTGACCATCCTTACCCTTCTGCTGCTGCTGCTTCCTCTTCTTGTTTCCACCCTGCTGGGGTTTAGACTCTTCCCTGGTCACAGCAACAACAGATCCATCCTTAGGAAACAGACTCTCATGCCTGAGAGGTTTCTCCACAAGCTTCTCAAATGAATCGTCCAAATGATCCACCAACTGTCTCCCAAGATAACTGTCCAAGCCTGTCACAAACTTCTCATTCTTCTGATAAGCAGATTCAATATATGACCGGGCATACTTGGACAAAGCCTCAAACTCAGAAACATACTCAAGAACAGATCTTCCACCCTGCTTGAGGTCTACAAACTTCTTGAACAGAACAGACTTTTGAGCTGTAGAAATGAACTTAGCTTCAAATCTAGCTTGGAATTGCTCCCAAGTAATCTCTTCCTCCGCAGTATTGATGGTAATAGAGTTCCACCAATCAGAGGCTCTCCCTTGAAGCTGCCTTGATGCCAACTTCCTCTTAGTTGCATCATCAATTCCCAAATCACCAAAGATCCTTCTACAAGCATCTATCCATCTCTGGACTTCGATAGTTGATTCTGTTCCCAAGAAAACCTTCCCTCCAAGAGCAGTATAATCCTTGCACAACTTAGCAAAATCCACTGGTTTCGGAGTTTGGACTTGAACTCCAACATCAACTGCCGCCCCTGGAACTGGTATCCTTCTCATGATCGAAGTCATCATAGCTTCGAACATGGCTGCATAATCAGCAGTCTCTTCAGTAGCACGGCCTTCCCTAGCAGCTGGTCTCCCTCTTCGACTCATTCTCAATATCTATAAAAAGGAATGATTAGTACATCTAGAGAAACAACTGCGTAAAAGACTCAATTCTACTAAACTACTATATTATCTATAGTATTCATCCATCAAAATACAATTACGTCTCTCATACGTAGTTACTACAGTGAGCGTTGGGTAAAATCGATTAACCAATGCTCTGATACCAAATGTGATGACCGCCCATGACCCCTGCACCGAATCTAGAGAAAGTGCGCTGTAAAGTGTGCCAAGCGACCATGGACGATTGTCAAGGTAAATTAAACAACAGAATCTATCGTATTGCTCACAGTGCATGGACAAAATACAATAGAACATATGTATAGTGAAGCTTTACAGAACAAAATGCCATCATATAAAACTCCATAATAGTTGAATACAAGCATCCAAATAGTCAATACATCAAGCCTCACTACATATCTCTCAGAGAATACAAAACAGCGGAACATCCAGTACATATAATAAGAAGATAATATGCAACCCTCCAGCTCGTCTTCGATATCAGCATCGTGAGAAGAGAACAGCACCTGTCACCTGTTACCTAGTCTGCCCGTCCCAAAAATGGACGAACAGCCCAAGGCAATAAGGATTAAAACATAAAGCCTCGAGTCAGACAACGGTCTTAGTGAGCAGTAAATTAACTAACAACATACCAAAAGAGCATAAAGGAAAAGAAATAGGAATACAACCCTCCCATTCCAACCTCATTCTACAGCGATAGCCCCAAGACACACACTAAGCAGAAGCAAACATAGCAGAGCATACAATTTAAAGTAAAGCTACTATCACTCGAGTCAAGGGCGATGTTTTCCAAGTACCAAGGCCTAAATCAGATAAGCACCCAGAAAATACCGCTCTTGAGTCCGAATGACGATACAACCAAACATCCATGACTCTGGCTATCACTGTTATCATTGCTTCGATATCACCGTTAATTGAATGACCGGCACATTCTTTCAGCCGTCCGTCAAGGGCTAATGGAAACCCCGGTTCTAGACATAACTCCCGCACGTCGTCGCAGCCCGTGCCTAGGACTATCGAATCTGCCCAGAGTACTCGACCATCAACAGTTGGCCGTTGGGACTATCGAATCTGCCCAAACGTACTCTTGCTTAGAGCATGCTAGAACCTTCAACAACGATGCTATCCAAGCCTCCTGGTCATCCTCCTCGACGACTATTCTCATATCCATTCATTATCCTCAACTCGAATCATATCACCGAGTTATCAACATGCTTGGAATGATCCCGTCTGGATTAGACCAAGTCTTCATCATATGATGCCTCGCTTCATTACATCCTTGCAAAGCCTCATCTCAACTTCACATCATCAAATCTATGCATAAGAGCTTCATCATCCCGCTACATATGCCACTAGCAGCTTTCCCAATTCAAGAGCCTTTCCCTTAGCTTTTGAATCATCTTCGATCTAAATCTAATCATCAATCATCTAGTTCATAACAAGCAATCAAATCAAACATCAATCCAAGCAATCAAGCATTCAAATATGATCTAAGTAGACAATTATAACAATAATGGCATTTTCGTAATTAAAGAGTTGAAAGTCCAATAAGCATGAAAACATGGATTATATCTCTACAAACTTGATGAATGAACTTGCATTGGTTAACATATGATAAAATGAATGTAACATCATCATGAACAATGGATCTATATGGATCTACACTTTGGATGAAGAAAATGCATAAGAATCACTATTTTAACACCAAATCGAACCAACAATCCGATCTACTCCTTTGGATCCGTGTGAGAGATAATCACCACTCACCAAATCACCTAAACAACCTCAAACCAACACGCTTCAGATCTGGACAGCGAAGGATCAAGCTTGATCTATCACGAATCCGCTTCAAACGAAGAAATCTCTCTTGAAAAGATGAAGATCTTCAATCTAAGCCTCTCCGACCTAAGCCTCTCCGACCTAACAGATGCACGTGCGCATTCAAACACCCAGCGACCTACGACCTAACGCAACGCGTGACTTAACACATGCGCTTCCACTTGTATACGACTTACGACCTAACACAGATCACGACCTAACACTTAGACAAATCCTTGCGACCTAACAACTTAGCAACCCATGCGACCAACAGATGCTACGACTTAACTCCTCAGCGACCTAACGCATGTCGACCTAAAACAACACGCGACCTAACACTTAAACTATCTCCTACGACCTAACAACTCATACAACAAACTATTCACGCGACCTAACTGGGTTATGTTCTAACTCCTTAAGTCGCCTAACTCTTAGGTCGCTAACACGCTACCCTTCTTAGGTCGCTAACCTATAGGTCGCTCCAAGATACTAAGTCGCTAACCCGGTAACCATTAGGTCGCTAACTCGCCCTGCCGACCTAACACTTAGCTCACCGAAACTTTTAGGTCGCTCACAATAGTTTCCTTAGGTCGTTGCCGACCTAACTCTACCCCAGAATACTTAGGTCGCCTACTACTCTTCCTTAGGTCGCCTAAACCTCTTAAGTCGGTCACGACTTATCACTTAGGTCGGTCACTACCTTAAGTCAGCAACTCGACCCAAACTTATCTCTTAACTTGCCTATCCCCTTAGGTCGCAAACCTTCTCTAAGTCGCTCACGACTTATCTCCTAAGTCGCCAACAACATTTAGTTCTCTAGGTCGCGTACGACCTAGGACTTAGGCAATTTCAACCAAAATCTGAAACAACTAGAAAATGCTGAAAATCCCAGATTTTGACAAACTTTTCGATCCGTAAAGTACGGGTCGTTACACTGTTATAACTATTATATTATTATTATATGATGTTCATCCCTGTTTATACACATGTTATATCATCTGTTACTGTTATATATTGTATACTATTTATTTATATCAGTTTATCACACTGCAATTTCCCTGTAGATTAGGTTCACTATGGGTTGAAATGATACATACCCGAACGGACTTTAGAATAGGGAAAAATCGTTATAGGCTGAAATGATAGGCCCGAACGGTTTTATTTATTTTATTTAACTTGGGATTGCGGGTTTGAAATGATAGAACCCGGTTTTTCTTTGTAAATTACGGATTGAAATGATATATATCCGTATCACTTGATCTAGGCTAGAAAATTATATACAGACTCGTGGTTTATATATTTTTCTGAAAATTTTAAAATATTTTAAAAATGAAAATATTATGATATTTTGATTTAAATTTTATTAAAATGATTTCTGTAAAATATTAGTGATTTTCTACAAATTAAATAAGTGAATTAAGTAAATGGTGAAGTAGAATTTGAAATATAAGTTAATTTTGGAATTTATGATTTTGTTTATAAATGGAATTTATGTAAAGTAAGAAAATATGAAAAATTTGATTTAAAGATGAATTTAATGATTTTTATTAAGTAATAATAATTTTAAAAGTGTTAATGATTTTTTATAAATTAAAATATGAAATAAATGAGTGTTTAAGTTGAATTGTGTTGTTTAAATTGGGAAATTGTGAATTTGTTTAAAAGTAAATTTTAATTAAGTAAAATAAATGGAAATAAGTTATATTTTGGAAATTTAAACTTAGTTGTTAAGTTAAGAGTTTAATTAAAGAAATGAAAACTTAATTTGTTATTTAATTTGATTTTGTGTGGAAATTTGACTTTATAAAATCATAGAAATAAAGGTATTTAAATGATTGTTTTTAAATGTGAAAATATATGATTTTATAAGTTAAAATGATTTATATTAAAAGTTAATTATGTGTGAAATTGTAAATTAAAACTCTGAATTTGATTTGACAACATCTTTGAAATGTAATGTAAAGATATTAAAGCATTGGAAAATGTTGTGGTTGTTTTAAATGAACCAAATAGCAAATTTGAACTAAGGGTTATTATAGCACTTTGTTAGTGCTATAGTTGTTAAATTCAACTAAAATTTTAATTGAAACTAAATTTAAGATGTTACAGCATTTTTAATGCCGTCTTTTGTTAATGAACTGTTTTTAAACATAACATTTCGTAGCATTTTCTAAGTGCTGCGAAAGTTGAATTTTCTTTGTTTAATAAATTCAAATGAATAAATGATCTTTGAAAAAGATTAAATTTTGGAAATTAAATATTTAATTAGTAAATATAATGAATTGACTTTAAATGATTTAAATGGAATAGTTGACTTGGGAAATACAACTATTTTGAAATGTGATTAAATGGTATTTAAATTTAAATTAAATAAATGATGTTTTGAAATGATATTTTGAAATGAATTTGAAATGATATTAAATCTTGGAATGAATAATTGAAGTTTTTATTAGTATGAAAAATATTTGGTTTACTTGTAATTTGAATCTATTTAAAGGATATTGGACTTATGAAATATAGGATAATAAAGCTTTGGAATTTATTTTATAATTTGAATAGTTATTTTGTGGATTAAATCTATATTTGGAATTTATAAGTTTTGAAATGGTCTATGGAAATTTAATTGAAATAAATGATTGAATTGAATTGAAACTTTGGAAATTGAATACTTGATTTGAAATATAATACCTACACTTTTAAATGAATTTAAATGAATTAATTTGTTGGAATATAATTTATTTAAAGGTGACTTGAAATGATAATAAATGAATGATATCTTTAAATTTAAAAAGTATTTAGAGTTGAATATTTAGATTTGAACTCAAATGATATTTTGGTATATTAAAATGATTTGAAATGAAGTTTGAAAGGATATGATATTTTGATATATTAAAATGATTTAAAATAAAGTTTTGGAAGGATATGATATTTTGATATATTAAAATGATTTGAAATGAAGTTTTGGAAAGATATGATATTTTGATATATTGAAATGATTTGAAATGAAGTTTTGAAATGATATGATATTTTAAATATATTGAAATGGTTTGGAATTGATTTAATCTTCATTTTTGTGACGACCCGACTTTCCACTCCCGGAAAGTCGCATCGACAGTAAGAAAGAAAGGGTGAGAAGTAGAAAAGAGAGGAAGAGAAAAGAAACAAACACAAATACTCACAGCGGAAACGAACAAAATATATTATATCACATAAATATTATATAGTATCATATACATCATCTATCAGAGTTACACAGATTACACATCACATACTAGACAGTTATAAACATCTGTCTAGTTATTACATCTCAACATAATACAGATCAATACAAAGATCAACACAGCGGAAACTACTAACTATATCTACAACGCTGAAGCCTCCTGCTCCATTGCTCCTCCACAATTCGTCAAGGCTAACCTGAATCCCTTGGCTACTCGTAAAAATTTGAGTACCCAAGAGTTTATAAAACAGAAATAAACAACTTGGGTCAGACATGGGTCTGGTGTGAGTAACAGGTTAAACTTGTTTAACTTCAAAACCTTTTGAAAGAAAAGGTATCACGTAAGACTTCCCACACATAAACATGGGTAAGTTTTTACCTTACGCTAACCAAAACATTTGATAGGAAATACGATTGTATTATAATAGGGTCTAGGGTTTTCAAGTAAAATACAGAAATAGCTGAAATGCTTACATCTCACATTCCAACATAGTTGGGCACAACTAATACGTACGGCACTTATTGGAGTTTGGATTCCATACAATGGCAGGGCTACTGGGGTACCGCCCGTCACAGTACGTGGCCTAGATCACCGTACCGAGGATCACTCCCAATCCCCTGCAACACAAGGTCGGAACATCCCTTACTGGATAATTCCCGCACAAGATACCTCACGGTTGGGATCAGCAACCGCACCACTAAGTCGAAAATAGAAAGGGACATCTAGACAGAGGTAACCTTGTCCTACTTGGGTGCTACCCACTAACCTTGCTGCACCTCCCCTGTTTTAGCCATTCCCGGTTTGTGAGGTTTGAGGTTACGATTACCTTTAAATAGAATACATCTATCTTAGAATGCTCATCGTCCACCTGACGATGTGCTGAAAGCATTCAATCCATATAAGTTCGTTCCGGGTTCGAACGAAACCGAAGGCATTATCTCGTTACACTCGTTTTGGAATCACCCTCAGAGTTAACGACAATAACCCTTGCACTCTGAATCTTCATCTTCACTTGATTCACGACCTATCGTTAATTTGGATCGATGTGGTATTCGGGTCTCCAGACCTGGAAATCCGGTATACGGAAACCCGATCCCGGTCTCATCGAAATCCAAAACGTATCTTTTAAGGCCAAGTTGTTTTAAAGGTTAAAACAATTCAATTCTTATCTATATACACAAAGATAGATAATTCAATAGATAATCTACATTATCATCCCAAACAGATAATTCACATTATCATTATATTTCAACCAAACATCCATATCATACAGCATATATCTCATCAGAGATATCAATCAATGTCAAGTATCCAATACTAACACCCATTCATAAGTAATGATTTATCATCTCTAATTAATTTAAAGTGAATTAAATTAATTACTTCATTTTATAAATCCTTCTTACTTAACCATTAATTAATTACAAATTAATTAATTATTCTCTAATTACCTTTTTTTTTTAATTAATCATCTTTGATTAATTATCTTTTAATTACATCCAAGTAATATATCTTCAATTAATTTCTCAAATTAATTATCCTTAACCACTTATAGTAATTAACCTTTAATTACTTCATTAATTAATTTACTAAAATTAATTAACTTAATCAACTATAATTAATTACATTAATCCTTAATTAATTACATTGATTAATTACTTCATTTATTAATTATTACTTAATTAACCAATCTTAATTACATCATTAATTATATTAATTAATGATCCTTAATTACAACTTAATTATTAATTACTTAATTAAATTAATTACATTAAGTAATTAATCTTTATTTAAACAACATTTATTAATCACTCTTGATTAATCTCATCTAGTAATTAATTCCCCTTAATTACTTTCATTAACTAAATTAATTACTTCCTTAATTAATTTCTTAATTAATCCCTTGATTAATTATTCAAAGTAATTAACTCAAATTACTTCTATTAATAAATCATTATGCAACTAATTACTTCCAGTAATTATATATTATTTACTTCCCTAAATAATCATACTTTAATAATTACATTAAGTAATTATTATTAAATCAACTCTTGATTATTCTAAATTAATTAAACTCAATTTATTAACTTAACAAATCAAATTAACTTCAATTAATTACAATAAGTAATTAATTCTTAGTTACTTCCATTAAGTAATTCCATTAAACAATTTCGCAAATGATTATCTTTAAATTAATTAATCTAATTAATTATTAAAATTAATTACATAAATTAATTATTTAATAATCCATAGTTAATGACCTTCATTAACAATTATTTAATTACTTTTCTTAAGTAATTAACTTAGATTGATTATCTTTAAATTAATTAATCTAATTAATTATTAAAATTAATTACATAAATTAATTATTTAATAATCCATAGTTAATGACCTTCATTAACAATTATTTAATTACTTTTCTTAAGTAATTAACTTAGATTAATTATTATTAATTCCAAATTAATAAATCTTAATAACCAATTAATTAATCTCTAATTATTTAATTAATTAAGTGTTAACCATAACTTAATTAATATTTAATTACTCTATTAATTAATTCTTTACCATTAATTAATATTCTAATTTATAAATCTTAATTACAATTTAATTATTCTAATTAATAAATCTTAATCATTAATTAATTAGTATAAACCTTTAATTACCTATGTAATTAATCCAAATGATTAATTAATCAAATTAAATTAATTATCCATTAAAATTCCTAATAAATTAAATAAACACAAATCTCTAATTACTTTAAGATAAAACTTTGTTCTTATTAAGTTATCATTTACAAAGTATTTTAAATCAATTTACTTAAATTTTATCTTCAATATTTCATTTTAAATTTAAAGATTTAAAATGAATACACATTATCTTTAATAATGTTTAAACAACATTTCTAAAACTCTTTTATTTACAAGTTAAAGAAATACTCATCTTATAAAAGAACCTAAAGAACTTAAATTAAATATACTTTTAAGTTCTAACCATTTAATATACATTTTGACAATTAAAGTTATTAAACAATTTAAATTTTAAAACCCTTCTTTTATTTAAAACTGAAATACAGATTTAATTCTAATTCCAGATAAAACTTAGATTAAATTTTACCTGCAAATTTAAAACTTCATCTTTTTAAATTCAACTACCTAATCATTTTAAAGTTGCTAAAATATTTTAAATATTTTAAAAACTTTATTTTATTTTTGAACTGAGATTCAAACTTAAACTTGAATCAGTTTTAAATTTAAATTTTATACTGGTTTAAAACCCTTAGTTAATCATTTAAACTCAGTTTTAAAATTTTAAAACAGTTTAGTCTTTTAAATCTGAAACCCAGACTTTTACCCGAGACCCCTCAAAAATACTTCGAGTCGATAACCATATTAACCCGAGCAAGAATTCAAATGCCACGAGAAACCCCTGGTACCCCTCCTCTGTTTAAAACCAGACTTCATTCAGGCGTATCACAATCTCGTGCACGTGCACCGGAGATACAATCAACTCCGACCATCCACGTCTTCTTCACCACTTCGACGATCAACCATCATCCAAACTACGATCACTCGATCACCCAAAATGCCAGAGAAACAAAATCGAGCATCCAAAACTAACTCGAACCCAAAACTGGAACATCTTCAATCCCTGGAACTGCCTCGTCTTCAAAATCTCGACCATCAGAACTTCTGCAACTCCGACCATATCTTCATCATCGACCAAACTTCGCTCTCTCAAAAACCTGAAGCACTCGATCCACTTGAGAAAGCGTGAAGATCATTTTCCCTAACCTAGTTAAAACTAGGGTTAAAAATTTAAATCCTAAATCATATTTGCCTCTATACTTTAATCACCTTCCTGGCAATTTTTCAACCATCACCGATCATTCCTCTATCCTTACTGAAGAATACAACACTTCAACCCATAGAGATCAACAGAGCTACCCAAAAATTCATATTTAACTAAAACCAGAACTGCACCTTCAATTCTAAACTAAAAATTAGGATTTTAATACTAAAAATCATGTTATAGTTTATGTATCCCATTTATAATCCTGGAATAGCAATTTAAAATATTTGAGTTTTTACTTTTATATACATGCACTTGTTGATTTTGGTTTACAGAGACATTCGAACTTTAAATTTGACTTAATTAAAATTTTAAACATTTGTCTAAGATAAACCAAACAATTCTTGTTTGTAATTTAAATCCTAATAAAAACTAGATCAAGTGGTAAGAGATTTTAAAGGGAATTTTGAGTCTGGCAAGCAAAACAAGAACAGAGCACACCATACATCCATTGTTTCACAGTAATTTCACTTATACATTCATATATATAAAGAAACTCACATATATATACTCACAAGAACGTACTTTCTTTCAGAAGTTAACATGCAAACAGATTTCTTATATTTAAGCTTCAAAAAAATGTTACTCACCTTTATAAAGATGACAGAGTCTATTTTTGAAAAGCTTTTGAAACTGTTTTGAACTTAAGACCGGAATGCCTTGCTTTTAAAACTTTAACTTGTATGCCTCATTTGATTTAAAACTTGAGTGATTTGCTACTGAAACTTGCATGCAGGCTTCCAGGTTGAAGAAATGAATGAAGACAGCTTTGAGTTGATTCCAGAGTTGAAAAGAAGATGTTTGCAGGCCTTTTGATTTTGCTTTATATTTTGAAAAATGCAAATTTGAAAAGAATTTCAGGCCTTTGTTTTTGATTTCAGATTTGCAAAGAAATCAGGCTGAAAACTTGATTTTTGATTTCTAGTTTTGAGGCATTAGATTACTGATTTCAGTTTGAAGTATTTGATTTCAGGTTTCTTTTTGAAAATGGAGAAATGTATGAAGGCTGAAGAGTTGATTTGGAAAAGAATTACAGGTTGAAGAATTTGGTTACTGATTTCTTTTGAATAAATTTCCAGCTGAAGCTTTTATCTTAGCTTTTGAAAAATGAAGATTAGAAAAGAATGGGAAATGAAGAAAGCATGTTTTTATAAGTATAATTGATTTATTTAGAAATTAAAAGAAAAAAAAATCAAAAATAAAAGGACACTTGTCTCAAATTTTAACAATTGTCAATTTGTAATGTTTGTTGATTAACACTTGTTAAAACAAAGACTTAAGATAATGACATATGTCTCTTAAGTAATTTTTACATATTTAACTTATTTTAAAAAATGCCTTTTCTTATTTATAAAATACTTATCTATATATATATATATTACTTTTTAAAGAAACAACAACAAATTATATTTTAAAATAAAAGTGTATACAAATATTCTAAGATCTAAAACAATTTAAACATTTATCTAAAGTATATTTAAAACTATAGTTATTTATTTAAATAACTTTGAAAAGTCATATTAAATTAAATCTAAATTTCCAGTTTGCCCAAAGCTTTCTATTTACAATATATACAAATAAATATATATATTCAAATAGAAAATATCTTATTAGATTTTAAAAGATAAAATCACCAATTAATACTAATTTAATCAGATTATTAAATTAAATTCAAATCTTATTATCAAAGATCATCAATATCAATTTAATTATTTAACAGATTATTAAATTGATATTGTTAAAATTTCCGGGATATTACATTCCTCCCCCCTTAAAATAATTTCGTCCCCGAAATTTAAACAAAGGTAATTTAATAATCTTATTAAAGATTTTAATTTAAAACACAAGCATACACTATCATCCATATTCTAACAACCATAGCAACCAATTCATCCAATCAAACAATTCTAACTATCTAGACTAAATTCTAGATAAAATTCCTCGAGTTTCCCCAAGTATATATATATACCGGGATACTCGCTCTACAAACAATCTAAACTACTAAGCTATAGATCTCTTACTCATTTAGATCTATATAACTAAACAAGAAATCAGACTACAGACGAGTCTGACTCAATAACCAAACTTCCCAAAACTGCAGATTCTAAAACCAGAGATAGATCAAATACGTATTCCCTCAGAGATACGTAAAACTCAATGAATTCCAGTTACCCAAACTGACAATTCAATTCAGAAGTCCAAATACTTATCCAAATCAGAACACAGACTAGATCCAAACATAACTCTACTTCACAACATCATTAGATTCCAAACTTACTTTTCCTATCCAGAGATGCACTTCCAAACCGCTTCTGCTGCACCACTCTGATCTGAGATAGAATACAAACACAGACTGGACAACTCATTCCAGAAATAAGGTTCACTGATCCATAAAGAAAACTCGGATACTTCAGCAAAACTTGAGCTGCTTCACCAACTCCATCTCTAGGAAAACATCCTTCAACTAGACTGAACCACTGGTATCACTCATGGAATCCAGTCGATAAGAAAACTCAACCTTCAGATGCGGACAAACTTCTGACTTCTCTGGAGACATCCAGAAAAATTCTGACAACCCAAGAGAACACTCAGACAATCGCAAGTCGCTTTTGCGATCAACCCATCCTAATTCCAAACAGACTGTTCTCTCTTTACCAATCAGAACAGCTTACGCTTATTTATCCAATTTATCGAAAAAATGGATTTACTCTTACTACTTCTGATCTTCACTTCCAGAAAAACTGCTCATCCAGAAAACTTCCTGCCATCACAGAACACTCCGAGCTGTACTGCTGCCACAAATGCTAAAGACTTCCTTTTCCAAAGCTCTTCGAAAAACTCGAACTCAAACCAAACAGAATCACCATGCTGAACTCAGCCACAACACCAAAGCATACACACTTCCTTAATCTTGTTCCAAAGAAAACATCTTTGGGAACATCCATCGTCACTGTATCTCATCATACAGCTACTATTACCTGAGGTATCAAGGTACCATCACTCGCTTCTGTTCAACCGACAGATCCAACTTTACTCATCCAAACTTCAAAGATAAACTTCGAACCTTTAAAAGGTTTCCTTCAGAGATCGATGAAATCCTTTACCATAGCAAAGCTTACTCGAGACGGTATTGGGTTTACAGTCTCGACAAATACACTTCCAACCTCAACATTTAAACTCCAACCATTGGTAGTCGTGTTACACACACCACTACCCTATCTACCTTTATATCCTATATTGGAAAACCCGAACAGGTAACCCAACAAATAGGTAGAAATATATATATATATTTTTAAAATGGTACTTTTTATATAGAAATTATTTCTGGGTAAAATTATTTCATTTACCTCTTTAAAACAATATTGTGTCCGTTGGCCTGGTACAAGTGTTTAGAGATCCCTATCAATAACGTTAGCTACTCGTATTGACCAGAATCCATATACCACTCAACCGATCAATTAACACAATATAAAATCATTTTATATTCACTAACAAATACGCGCTCATATCTATTAATACACTCAAATTCCCACCAGAGCCAAGGTTATCGCTAGCCTCAGCTCTGATACCACGTGTGACGACCCGACTTTCCACTCCCGGAAAGTCGCATCGACAGTAAGAAAGAAAGGGTGAGAAGTAGAAAAGAGAGGAAGAGAAAAGAAACAAACACAAATACTCACAGCGGAAACGAACAAAATATATTATATCACATAAATATTATATAGTATCATATACATCATCTATCAGAGTTACACAGATTACACATCACATACTAGACAGTTATAAACATCTGTCTAGTTATTACATCTCAACATAATACAGATCAATACAAAGATCAACACAGCGGAAACTACTAACTATATCTACAACGCTGAAGCCTCCTGCTCCATTGCTCCTCCACAATTCGTCAAGGCTAACCTGAATCCCTTGGCTACTCGTAAAAATTTGAGTACCCAAGAGTTTATAAAACAGAAATAAACAACTTGGGTCAGACATGGGTCTGGTGTGAGTAACAGGTTAAACTTGTTTAACTTCAAAACCTTTTGAAAGAAAAGGTATCACGTAAGACTTCCCACACATAAACATGGGTAAGTTTTTACCTTACGCTAACCAAAACATTTGATAGGAAATACGATTGTATTATAATAGGGTCTAGGGTTTTCAAGTAAAATACAGAAATAGCTGAAATGCTTACATCTCACATTCCAACATAGTTGGGCACAACTAATACGTACGGCACTTATTGGAGTTTGGATTCCATACAATGGCAGGGCTACTGGGGTACCGCCCGTCACAGTACGTGGCCTAGATCACCGTACCGAGGATCACTCCCAATCCCCTGCAACACAAGGTCGGAACATCCCTTACTGGATAATTCCCGCACAAGATACCTCACGGTTGGGATCAGCAACCGCACCACTAAGTCGAAAATAGAAAGGGACATCTAGACAGAGGTAACCTTGTCCTACTTGGGTGCTACCCACTAACCTTGCTGCACCTCCCCTGTTTTAGCCATTCCCGGTTTGTGAGGTTTGAGGTTACGATTACCTTTAAATAGAATACATCTATCTTAGAATGCTCATCGTCCACCTGACGATGTGCTGAAAGCATTCAATCCATATAAGTTCGTTCCGGGTTCGAACGAAACCGAAGGCATTATCTCGTTACACTCGTTTTGGAATCACCCTCAGAGTTAACGACAATAACCCTTGCACTCTGAATCTTCATCTTCACTTGATTCACGACCTATCGTTAATTTGGATCGATGTGGTATTCGGGTCTCCAGACCTGGAAATCCGGTATACGGAAACCCGATCCCGGTCTCATCGAAATCCAAAACGTATCTTTTAAGGCCAAGTTGTTTTAAAGGTTAAAACAATTCAATTCTTATCTATATACACAAAGATAGATAATTCAATAGATAATCTACATTATCATCCCAAACAGATAATTCACATTATCATTATATTTCAACCAAACATCCATATCATACAGCATATATCTCATCAGAGATATCAATCAATGTCAAGTATCCAATACTAACACCCATTCATAAGTAATGATTTATCATCTCTAATTAATTTAAAGTGAATTAAATTAATTACTTCATTTTATAAATCCTTCTTACTTAACCATTAATTAATTACAAATTAATTAATTATTCTCTAATTACCTTTTTTTTTTAATTAATCATCTTTGATTAATTATCTTTTAATTACATCCAAGTAATATATCTTCAATTAATTTCTCAAATTAATTATCCTTAACCACTTATAGTAATTAACCTTTAATTACTTCATTAATTAATTTACTAAAATTAATTAACTTAATCAACTATAATTAATTACATTAATCCTTAATTAATTACATTGATTAATTACTTCATTTATTAATTATTACTTAATTAACCAATCTTAATTACATCATTAATTATATTAATTAATGATCCTTAATTACAACTTAATTATTAATTACTTAATTAAATTAATTACATTAAGTAATTAATCTTTATTTAAACAACATTTATTAATCACTCTTGATTAATCTCATCTAGTAATTAATTCCCCTTAATTACTTTCATTAACTAAATTAATTACTTCCTTAATTAATTTCTTAATTAATCCCTTGATTAATTATTCAAAGTAATTAACTCAAATTACTTCTATTAATAAATCATTATGCAACTAATTACTTCCAGTAATTATATATTATTTACTTCCCTAAATAATCATACTTTAATAATTACATTAAGTAATTATTATTAAATCAACTCTTGATTATTCTAAATTAATTAAACTCAATTTATTAACTTAACAAATCAAATTAACTTCAATTAATTACAATAAGTAATTAATTCTTAGTTACTTCCATTAAGTAATTCCATTAAACAATTTCGCAAATGATTATCTTTAAATTAATTAATCTAATTAATTATTAAAATTAATTACATAAATTAATTATTTAATAATCCATAGTTAATGACCTTCATTAACAATTATTTAATTACTTTTCTTAAGTAATTAACTTAGATTGATTATCTTTAAATTAATTAATCTAATTAATTATTAAAATTAATTACATAAATTAATTATTTAATAATCCATAGTTAATGACCTTCATTAACAATTATTTAATTACTTTTCTTAAGTAATTAACTTAGATTAATTATTATTAATTCCAAATTAATAAATCTTAATAACCAATTAATTAATCTCTAATTATTTAATTAATTAAGTGTTAACCATAACTTAATTAATATTTAATTACTCTATTAATTAATTCTTTACCATTAATTAATATTCTAATTTATAAATCTTAATTACAATTTAATTATTCTAATTAATAAATCTTAATCATTAATTAATTAGTATAAACCTTTAATTACCTATGTAATTAATCCAAATGATTAATTAATCAAATTAAATTAATTATCCATTAAAATTCCTAATAAATTAAATAAACACAAATCTCTAATTACTTTAAGATAAAACTTTGTTCTTATTAAGTTATCATTTACAAAGTATTTTAAATCAATTTACTTAAATTTTATCTTCAATATTTCATTTTAAATTTAAAGATTTAAAATGAATACACATTATCTTTAATAATGTTTAAACAACATTTCTAAAACTCTTTTATTTACAAGTTAAAGAAATACTCATCTTATAAAAGAACCTAAAGAACTTAAATTAAATATACTTTTAAGTTCTAACCATTTAATATACATTTTGACAATTAAAGTTATTAAACAATTTAAATTTTAAAACCCTTCTTTTATTTAAAACTGAAATACAGATTTAATTCTAATTCCAGATAAAACTTAGATTAAATTTTACCTGCAAATTTAAAACTTCATCTTTTTAAATTCAACTACCTAATCATTTTAAAGTTGCTAAAATATTTTAAATATTTTAAAAACTTTATTTTATTTTTGAACTGAGATTCAAACTTAAACTTGAATCAGTTTTAAATTTAAATTTTATACTGGTTTAAAACCCTTAGTTAATCATTTAAACTCAGTTTTAAAATTTTAAAACAGTTTAGTCTTTTAAATCTGAAACCCAGACTTTTACCCGAGACCCCTCAAAAATACTTCGAGTCGATAACCATATTAACCCGAGCAAGAATTCAAATGCCACGAGAAACCCCTGGTACCCCTCCTCTGTTTAAAACCAGACTTCATTCAGGCGTATCACAATCTCGTGCACGTGCACCGGAGATACAATCAACTCCGACCATCCACGTCTTCTTCACCACTTCGACGATCAACCATCATCCAAACTACGATCACTCGATCACCCAAAATGCCAGAGAAACAAAATCGAGCATCCAAAACTAACTCGAACCCAAAACTGGAACATCTTCAATCCCTGGAACTGCCTCGTCTTCAAAATCTCGACCATCAGAACTTCTGCAACTCCGACCATATCTTCATCATCGACCAAACTTCGCTCTCTCAAAAACCTGAAGCACTCGATCCACTTGAGAAAGCGTGAAGATCATTTTCCCTAACCTAGTTAAAACTAGGGTTAAAAATTTAAATCCTAAATCATATTTGCCTCTATACTTTAATCACCTTCCTGGCAATTTTTCAACCATCACCGATCATTCCTCTATCCTTACTGAAGAATACAACACTTCAACCCATAGAGATCAACAGAGCTACCCAAAAATTCATATTTAACTAAAACCAGAACTGCACCTTCAATTCTAAACTAAAAATTAGGATTTTAATACTAAAAATCATGTTATAGTTTATGTATCCCATTTATAATCCTGGAATAGCAATTTAAAATATTTGAGTTTTTACTTTTATATACATGCACTTGTTGATTTTGGTTTACAGAGACATTCGAACTTTAAATTTGACTTAATTAAAATTTTAAACATTTGTCTAAGATAAACCAAACAATTCTTGTTTGTAATTTAAATCCTAATAAAAACTAGATCAAGTGGTAAGAGATTTTAAAGGGAATTTTGAGTCTGGCAAGCAAAACAAGAACAGAGCACACCATACATCCATTGTTTCACAGTAATTTCACTTATACATTCATATATATAAAGAAACTCACATATATATACTCACAAGAACGTACTTTCTTTCAGAAGTTAACATGCAAACAGATTTCTTATATTTAAGCTTCAAAAAAATGTTACTCACCTTTATAAAGATGACAGAGTCTATTTTTGAAAAGCTTTTGAAACTGTTTTGAACTTAAGACCGGAATGCCTTGCTTTTAAAACTTTAACTTGTATGCCTCATTTGATTTAAAACTTGAGTGATTTGCTACTGAAACTTGCATGCAGGCTTCCAGGTTGAAGAAATGAATGAAGACAGCTTTGAGTTGATTCCAGAGTTGAAAAGAAGATGTTTGCAGGCCTTTTGATTTTGCTTTATATTTTGAAAAATGCAAATTTGAAAAGAATTTCAGGCCTTTGTTTTTGATTTCAGATTTGCAAAGAAATCAGGCTGAAAACTTGATTTTTGATTTCTAGTTTTGAGGCATTAGATTACTGATTTCAGTTTGAAGTATTTGATTTCAGGTTTCTTTTTGAAAATGGAGAAATGTATGAAGGCTGAAGAGTTGATTTGGAAAAGAATTACAGGTTGAAGAATTTGGTTACTGATTTCTTTTGAATAAATTTCCAGCTGAAGCTTTTATCTTAGCTTTTGAAAAATGAAGATTAGAAAAGAATGGGAAATGAAGAAAGCATGTTTTTATAAGTATAATTGATTTATTTAGAAATTAAAAGAAAAAAAAATCAAAAATAAAAGGACACTTGTCTCAAATTTTAACAATTGTCAATTTGTAATGTTTGTTGATTAACACTTGTTAAAACAAAGACTTAAGATAATGACATATGTCTCTTAAGTAATTTTTACATATTTAACTTATTTTAAAAAATGCCTTTTCTTATTTATAAAATACTTATCTATATATATATATATTACTTTTTAAAGAAACAACAACAAATTATATTTTAAAATAAAAGTGTATACAAATATTCTAAGATCTAAAACAATTTAAACATTTATCTAAAGTATATTTAAAACTATAGTTATTTATTTAAATAACTTTGAAAAGTCATATTAAATTAAATCTAAATTTCCAGTTTGCCCAAAGCTTTCTATTTACAATATATACAAATAAATATATATATTCAAATAGAAAATATCTTATTAGATTTTAAAAGATAAAATCACCAATTAATACTAATTTAATCAGATTATTAAATTAAATTCAAATCTTATTATCAAAGATCATCAATATCAATTTAATTATTTAACAGATTATTAAATTGATATTGTTAAAATTTCCGGGATATTACAATTTTTATAAAGATTTGGATTTGAAATGATATTCTATTTTGAAGTATAAAATATTATTTTAAAATTATAACCACGGGTTATAATAATGATTGGTTGTTAAAGAGACCAGGATCGGATATGGACATACTCTCTGTCGATATCGAAAACCACTTTAACAACTGTGTACGCGGTGGAGTTCCAGAATGAAGTAGGATGGTGGCGACGATCCTAAGGTATATACGTAGACCCAACTCCTGTAACGTATCTGGTTTTGCCCGCTCGAAAATCAACATCCGTACTTCACATTGTACTAGAATGCCGCAGATTCGACCGTTCAAATCCGATTCGCCGGAGCTATAACACAATTAAGTAAATAACACAGCGGAAGAAAAGAATAATACATTGATATATATTATCTGATACAACAGAGTGATACAACATATATCAATATACATCAGAGATATGATACAAGAAATAGCAGCGGAAAAGAAAATGATAACACCAGCAGCGGAACAATATCAATAGAAATGATAACTCCAAAATGATCTTCAGACAAGAATGAATCCACAACTCCAAGATAAGCAACTCCGATGAATGAACTAGCTCTAGATAATCTACTAAACCTGAATATCTGAAAAGAAACCCAACTCTAGACTGCTCGTGTGGAAAATTATGAGCACCCAGAGTTTAGGAAGGGAACAATAAACTCCGGATCAGTCATGGGACTGGTGTGAGCAACAAAAACAATTTAACTTTAAACAACAGCAAAAGAATTTTAAACATTGAAATCCGCAATGCTTTTGGAAAATGAAACTACCATAAGACCTCCCGCCACACACACAATGCAAACGCAGAATTGGAGGAGATTTCTTCTTATGATAGTCAAACATGCTTACTACGCAAATCATTGGATATTATCATTAGTGCATAGTGTAGAAAAACATTTTGAAAGTATAATATTAATCTTAGCCAACATACGACCAGTATCGTATGCCTACTATAGCTACCATCTAAACAGTGGTGACCACCGTACGTAAATGGCAGGTTCTACAATTAAAACCGTACAAGTTCCGTATTGGAAAAATGGATTTCCAACAAATGGTCAGGCTAAGGAACTTCCTTCCGCCGCATGGGAACGCCTCTGGCGGGACGCCCCGAGAGACAAACTGCTCTCTGCCAACACAAGGCCGGGTTACCCCTGTAACAGGTAACTCACGAATATGCCACCCCCCGGTCCTTTGGGACCTTTATCCGAGGCCTCGATAACCAACATCACACATAATAAATAAAGTGTGTCCACATGAGTAAGTATCTGGGCTCCATACCATGACACCACCCTTTTCCAGAAGGAAATGACATACCCTAAAGGGCGCGACCCTCATAACCTTGCTGCAACATTCCTGTTTCGACCATTTCCGGGTTGTGAGGTTCTGAAGAGGTCTCGTCCACAAAGCTACGCTTTTTCAAAAAGCCACGCTTTGGGTCAACAGATGATCAACCTATGATCACAAAGATAAATGATCAAACAAATGATCATATCACAAATGATCAAACGATGATCATCACACAGCAACACTCAGCATGCCACATTACCAAATTGGGAATATATCGCTGATAAATTTCAACTACATAACCTCTGAGCTCGTACGTCTCAGAGAAGGGTGTTAAGCTAAGAGAATAAATTCTCCGCCACCAACAGAAATGTATTTGAAAGAAATCGGCTTTATATCTCAAAGTGTAATGTCAGACATGTATCCATACAAGTCTGTTCCGGGTTCGAACAGAACCGAAGGCACTTCTCATGAAGCCCTAGCAAATCCGGATAATTTCCAATCACGTCCGGACTTCCCGTCACTAAGGGTGATAAAACCTCTATATCGGGGATCAGCCGATGCAGAGTAACTCGATGGTAATCCTTCCGTTTTCAAAAATATCTGGTCTTCAACACCGGTCTTCAAATGCTATCCATATCGACGTATCACATATTCGGAATGGGTTATACGACCCAAAGGTCCTCTCCCGGCTAAACCGAATAGTGAGCGAAATATTTAAAACATATGGATATGGGATTTCAATTAAGTCACAACTTATTACCCAAAATCTTTCTTTTCAAATGGTTTAACAAATTACCATTTCAAATCTTTAAACAAAAAGATTTATTTTAACAACCTTCAATGGTTTAAACAATTTCACCTTAATCTTTTAAACAAAAGATTCATTCACAGATTTTCCAAATTAATTTCCATTTCAATTTGATTAACTCGTTAAATCTTTAAATCAAGATTTAACTTATAGCTTTCAAAACAATTCCATTTCAAATGGTTTAAACAAATCATTATTTTTAAATCTGTTAAAAATAAACAGATTCAATTCATAGCTTTCAAAAAAAAAATTCACTCATAACTTGGAAAACCATTTTTCAATTCAATCTTGAAATTCCTTTAACTAAATTAGAATTTCATTTCTTATATGAAAGCTTTTATCATTTAAAAACAAACAGTTTCATTTCAGAAAATCCGATTCATTCATACGAGTGGAAATCCTTGGGTTAAATCCAAATTCTCAAAATTATACTTTTAAATGGTTTAACTTTATATAAACACATTTATATCATCTTTAATCCCTAGTTTCAAATCATAGGATTCAATTCCAAACTTGAATTCAAATTTAAATCAAATTATTTAAATTTTCAAAACTCGATTAAGTTATTCAAAATAACTTTTATCTTTGAAATTCTATTCCGAAAGCTTTTTACTTTAAACCCAAATTTCAAATTTCAAAATCAATTGAAATTAAAATTTCAATTTCAAAAACATTGATTTGAATTATCTGTGACTTAACCGATTTCCACGTGAAATCCATATTTGTGTGTGTAAAAGTGTGGTCTAGGGAGTTTTACACAATAGTGCAACACAATGAATCATCACATATCAGAATACAGAAATATAATTCGATAAGCGGTATAAGAACAACGCTTATCGTTCATTCACAGATCATAGATACATAAAGGTCACAGATAAGTAAACTACAGATCACAACATAAATCAGGATATATCACAAAGCATCATATATCAGGGATATCAAATAATCAAGTCATTCAATAGAATCAAAACATCCCTAAGTAAGATAATTTAATTATCCGATAAATTTAAATCGAATGTATCAATTACTAATCCGGTTAATTATCATAATTTAATTACAAATTATGTAACGATCCCGAATTTTTAAACTATTTAAATTGATAAATTGAATTTAAATTTTGATTTAAATGGTGAATGTGTTAGAATTTATCTAGTTTAAATTGAGAAATATATTTGAATCTAAAATTTAATTGGGATTTATATAATAATAAGGCAATTTTCTTTAAAATTTTAAAATATAAAATCTTTGGATTTTAAAATCGAATTTATCTTATTCAATTAAAATAAAAACTCCACATTTTGAAATTGATATGAGATATGCAAATTAAAAGAATATAGATAATGATTGGAAAAAAATTGAATAAATTTTATCTACAAAATTCAATAGCATAAGTTATTAGTAATTAATGAAACCAAAACAAAGTAAATAAAAATAAAAACAAAAATAAAATAAAATAATACCATACCCTATATCACCAGCCCATACCCTAAAACCATACCCTAAGCCCATCCTTGTCTCGGTTAAAACACGAAAACCCGATCCCCTCTTTTCTCATTCGTATAACCCTAAAAGCAATCAAAGAAATAAAAATGGCGACGAGATAAAGAATGGCGGCTTCGTTCTTCGATCTGGAAACGTAGGGCTTCAGAAAAAAATTGGGGCTTTCGACTTCGTGTGGCTTCAATCGCGGCTGCTCCTTCTTGCGCCGATTAAAGGTGAGTACTTTCGACTACTCACATTCTAATTCGAGCCTAAGCGCTTTGCTTCAGTAAATTGATTTCAATTGAATGATGTTGGTTTCTCTGTTTTTCGTGATTGTGTCAATATTTTAGTATCGGCCATACGATTTTGTTTGGATGATTTCGATTTTATCTGACCTTTTCCTATAATCGTGTATATGATTGCTCGGTTGTCTTGGTTTTGAAAATCCTCGGTTCTGAATTTTGAATCCTCTGACCATTTTCAAATGTGTATATGCTTTGAATTCGAGACAGTTACCATGGACTTTGAATTTGACAACTACGGTTTCTAAAACTTTCTTATTACAAAATCTTTGACCATTTCATACTTATATATTTGCAATGCTCGGCTTTGACTTGATATTTTCATTTCCTGTTTCGTGAATTTGGCAACTTGCTTCTCTGCCACTTCTCTGTCACTTCATCGAATACTGCATTCCTGTTCACTTGAGATTTTGTGGTTAACTTTCTTGCTTAATCCGCATTCACATGGCATCCATGTTGATATTTGCATTTTGATTCCATCGAAATTGTTGGTTCTGTAGTCTGCATATAAGAGCACACTTAAACTTGCACCTGGTTTTGATACATGTGCTTAGCTTGGTCTTATTTCATAACTGTATTTGAATATGTTTGCAGCAGTGTAACAAGTGTTCATGCATGCATTTGACTCTGATCATTGTGGTTACTTGTTATTGCCTCTGTTTGTACATGCTCCACTGTATTTGTTACTGTTGCATCCATATGGTCACTGTTGATATAGTTGCATTCCAGTTGTACTTGCAGCTTCATTTTATTGCAGTGAGTAACTCAAATTTTTTAAAAAACTTAACTAATATTGGTAAATGTGTTCTGCATGAATAGGAATGTATTGCAAGTATTTGTGCATGTTTATATTTGTCTGGTCATTGTTTCCCTGACCTTGTAGGTTGTTTGGTACATTTCTGTAGCACCACCGCACTTTGTAGTTGCTGATCATTTTCCTTCATTGTTGTATCTTTGGGAGTTTAATGTCGTCTGCATCCATGTTGTTTGTAGAAGCACTGTTGTTGTATTTAACTTGTGACATTGTGATCTTTGTAGTCTGCAGTTGCATGTTGTTCATCTCTGTCATGTATCACTTGCATTTGCTTTGATCACTCAGGTCTGGTTTCTGTTGTTTGTTGGTTTAATGTTTAAAATCTTTATTTTTATTACTGATTTCAAACATCAACTCAAATTTAAAACAAAGGAATTTACGTGTCTGACATGCTGTTGCTTTTGTATGCTAATAATATCACTTGCTTTACTTACTTTGTTGAAACTGAAACTTGGCTTAATTGCCTCTGGTTTTCGAGTTGATTCCCAGGCTTGAAATGTTTGAAGGTGATCTTTATTTTTAAGATTTGATGTTTGAACAATTTATGTTTGAATCTGCTAGATCCAAGTTTTTGAGAATACTGTGATTAACTTATTTTTCTTAAAATGTTTAAAGTATAAAACTGTCACTTATGTATAGATATCTCTGTGAATAAGGTTGTTTATATACACGTATGGATCCTATGAGTTGAGTTTCACTTGTGTTGTAGGCTGCACCATTTGCCATAGCTGGTATTTGTTTCTCTGTTGGTTTTGTTTGACTGTTTCATCCACACTGTTGAGATGTTGGCATCTTGTACATGCTTCATGTATGAACTGTTGCATCTTTGATTTTGTATTCAAACTCGGCCATACTGGTTGCATATGTTGTTTCACCACTGAGCCTTATGTTCTTCATACATGTGTACATTCACATATACATGTGTGTGTATACATGTATGTGCTGCTTGTTGCCTGTTGCCCTTGAGTATGTTGGTCTTGTTTTTTCTGGTTGATGTAGAAGTTTGTTGTCTTCACTTTGCAGTTTTATTTCACTGTGACCTGTAGCCTTCACTGTTGTACTTCACTGTGTACACTTTGATGATCTTGTATATTGTCCAGTTTGTTAGACCTGTCTGCATTCAATTTGTTGTCGTGGCACATCACTGGTTCATGCCTGAGTTCACTGTGTTGTTGTAGCTGTTGTTGATTGGTTGATGTACTTCTATATATGCTGTTCTGTATTGTCACTTTGATGCATTCATTCCAGTATGCATTGATGCTAATCTTTTGTTACTCTGTTGTCGAGTTGCATCCATGTGTTGCTGTATCACCATACATGTATATTCATGTTCGAAGTTTCATGTTGCCACTTGAACTTGTTTCACTGTGTTGAGCTGCACTTGTACGTCTGCATCCATTGCATACAGTTTGGACATATTGATCATGTTGCAGTTTGGTTATGTGACGTTGCCTCTGTGTATTTTGTAGCAGTTGCATGTTGCACCGTTATCTATGCACACGAGTTGGCGGGGCAGTGCACACGTGTATGAATGCACACGTGTGTACGGCAGCCAAAAACACTGTTTATCTCTGTTGATGATTTAAATCTGCTGATTTATTGTTTAACACTGTTAAGTGTTATATTTTCGTTATCTGATTTCTTTGTTAAAAGAGTCGGATAGACGAGAATTATTGTGACTGTCGTCTATTTAAATTATTACTGCCTATATGCACTAATAAACTGGTTTGAATTAGACTGACCTGTGTATTATTTTCTTTTGAATATAATACTCGGGTCAGACCGAGTATTTTTACAGCTTGAAGATATTCGAGCAGCGAAGTTAGAGAGAGAGTAAAGAATCACTTTTGTTTTCAGAAGAAAATTGTATTTTAAGATATTACGCTGTATCAGTATTTAAATTGTATAAACTCTGATGTATCCAAAAAGATTTATAGTAATGAAATAAATTCTCATTTGTTTTAATTCAGTGTTATTATTCTGTGTTTCTGTGGCTGATTCTGTTTAAACCTTATAAACTAAATAACAATTCGTCTTTTTGAACGTTTCTAGTTGGTTTAATTATCGACTAGAGGCGGTCAAAAGGGGGAATGTTACAGAGTGGTATCAGAGCTTTGGTTTACACAAAGCTTAGTTTATGATGTTTAATATGAATAGTTACTAGAAACACTTTTAAAGGAGATGTTTTTCAAATTTAAAGAAGTATAAAATTGTTTTTGAAAATAAAGATTTTTAACTTAAGAAAAGTTAAATTGAATTGAATTAGTATTAATAAATATATGATTTGAAATTTAACTTAAGGAAGTTAAATAAATTGAACTTGATTTGATAAATTATTGAAATGGAAATTTAAACTTGAAAGATAAGTGATTATATAATATGAATTGGGAAGTTTAAAATTAATAAGTTGTATAACTTATAAAATGAGGAAATTTGAATAAAACCAGTTGTTAAATGGTTAAACAATTTTGTTAAATGAAACAAAATCTGAATTCTGAATAGTGATATGAATTTGACTTTAGTAAAGTTAAATAAAATGACTTTAGAAATGAAACATATCTGAAGTAATGTTGAATAAGATTGAATTTGATATCAAAATGAATTGATAAAGTGAAGAATGAATATAAAATTGAGTTATAGAAAGGAAATTCAACTTTAATTGTAAAAGTGAATTAGTGAATATGGTGAGTATAAGAATTCAATTTGAATTAGAATATAAACCAATTGAAATTAAGTGTGTTGAACCAAATTGAATGTAAGCAAAGTAAATAAATTTGGTTAAGTTGAATGTGCATTGGTTGCTAGTTGATCGTATGGAAATTCATTAAGTATTAATGAAATTGAATTAATGGAAATTGAAAGCTATGTAATTGACTTCAAATTGAAAGGTAAGTAAATTTAAAGAGAATCAAAATTGATTTAAATTGAAGCAAACTAACTTGAATATAAATTAGTAAATGTGAACTAATTGGATATGAATGAATGTTAGTAAAATCCAATGTGAATGAATCAAATGCGGTTAGATTGAAAATCAAGTCGATGAATGATTTACTAAAGAACTAGTTGATTATCTTGGAAATGGAAAACTGATAAATTTATATAATAGTTTAAATTGGAATTTTTGAATTATTATAAACGGGCTATATTGAAGATTTGAAAAGTGTTAATAAAATATTGGAATTGTATAAGTGTTAAAAGTGAAATATTTAATGGATTTCATAAGTGGATGAAAAGTTTCAGAATTAAAAGTTTTATAATGTGAAGTTATAAAATGAATCGGAGTTGCGAAATAAAAGAATTTATAAGTAATTTACTTGTAAATTAAAATTCTGATATAAAATTGAGTTATAAAGGAATGGGTTAATAAAGCAATTTTTATAAATTGAAGTCTTTATGAATAGAAATAGAATTTATAAACGTTGTTTATAAATTCGAAAATGACTTATTTTGATAAGTAAATTCTTATAGCTTGTTAAAAGATGTATATTCACAATTTTGGACCGTGAATATATTATTGAATAAAAGGACATGTTTGGGAAAGTGATATTTTAAAACGAAGTAATTGTTTTAAAAAGATGTTTTCAAAGGCATTGAATATCGAAATCATAGATTTCAACATTCATTGTTGAAATAGACGTTTTCGAATATAAGGAAATGGTGGACTATAACACTGTTGTTATAGTAAATGATTTCCGAAAGGAAACGTTTTGTATAGTATTGGGATTTATACATCTATCTAAATTTCGAATTCCTATACTAGTGATTTTGAGTTGTCGTAACGATGTTTTACGTAACATTCGTTTTAACTCAAGTAAATGTATGAAAGAGAATGATTTCCTTAAAAGATGAAATATATACTTAATTTTGATTTAAGTATATCGAATATTTTCAAATGTTGAAAATAAATGGATTTGTGAATTACTTATTTTTAAATAAGTATGGAAATGTTTTTCCAAATATGAAATGTTGTGAATATATTCCGTAAGGAATAAATAATTTGAAATTCATTTTTGAAGTCGAAGTTGCAAAGTTAAATGAGAATTTGAACAATTTGTTCAATTAGAAATTTTTCAAAAGATTGAATCGTTAAGTTAAAATTGAGTTTAACTTCGACATCAAAGACAATATAAGTTGAGCTTTGTTCAGATGATGATTTGGATTGTATGTCTAACATTGTGAATTGATGACATAGCAATTGATCTCTATTAAATATATATATCTGTTGGTGGCGGAGAATTTATTCTCTTAGCTTAACATCCTTCTCTGAGACGTACGAGCTCAGAGGTTATGTAATACCCCAAAATTTTGTGAAAAATCATTTTTGTAAAATGATTTAATTTTTGAAATACTTAGACTTAAATATGGTGAAGTCTCTGGAATAAATAGTGTGCAAGTATATGTGTGCACGTGCACACTGAAATGGCACAAGGAAGAACTCCAGATTTCTTGGATTTAAAACAAGAATTAAAGAGCAATACAAACATGATTTTGCAACATGGTTATTTGATTTCTAAAATTATATGGATCATCTTAGAAAATAAGAAAAGTAAGTTTTACTTTAGATCAGTAAACAAATTTATTTAAAACCCAGAAAAGAAAATTATATATATATATATATGTATTTGTAAACCTGTATACATATAGGTGCATATGCTTCTGGAATTACAGAGGAATTAAATAAGCCTAGATAAGATATGTATACAAATATACATTTTTTTTTAACACTGAAAAGTATACATATATATAAGCAAGTGAAACCATAACATTAAAATGACATGAAATGTGATACAAGTTAATATGCTTGTGTAGGCAAAAATAGCAAAGGGGATTTTCAGAAATAATTAAAATAAAATAGGATAGTCACACTTTTAACATGACTAGGTGAGTGGCCATTTTCTGAAAAGTAAAAGAAAGAAAATGCAGCCTTTAAATTGGTTAATATGGCCGGGGTATTATGAATGAAAAATGCATGATGCTAAGCCAGGACAGAAATGGAATTCTGTTTCAATAAAAACCCTAGAGGAAAAATGCTTATAAATAGGCAGTTTAGCCAGTAGAATTATTTTACCCCGAGCTGCACAAAAATAAGAAAAGAAGGAAAATATTGGAAGGAAGGAGAGAACACTCAAACAAGAATTTTCTGGATTAAATATTTAGGTGAGTAATCTCACTGAGTTCATGGCATTAAGACCTGAGATGAGGCAGCCACTTTTTATTTCCATTTATATATATTTCTGGTTTTGATGTATATGATTTCATCAATGCTTTTTGGATGTTTTATTTTAAATCTGATATGATTTAATATGGATGATTTTGGATGATCTTTGATTGGTTGAGACATTTGTCTTTGGATGAGTATCATACTGATTTATTTATACTCACAAATGTTAAAGTTTAGGATCTTAAAAATTATATAGAGAATACTCTCAGCTGTTATAGATCTATGGCATGGAAACTTTATAAAAATGATTGGAGCTGCATTATACTTGGTATAAGTGCTGAGGCTTGAAAAGAAAAATGTTAAGGGTGCAATAGAAATTTTCTAAGTGCTGAGCCCTTAATCAATAAAAAAAGAAGAAACCCACAAGCTAAAATTATGATTGAACCAGTTCTTGAATCTGAATCAATCATAAAGGCTTGCAGATCAATATAACATGTCATGCCTCTTTTACAGTTGAAAATATTCTCATATTTTACTAAGATCAAGACATATTGACCCCATTTAGGAAATAACTGTCTGATTATTTCTGAGGAGAATTATGCTAGAAGAAATTATGGATGTTTCCATGTTTGCAGTGATATGTTCACTTAGCATATTTGATGATAGGATTTAAGACAATACACTAGTGAATAAACTAGGGAAGGGAAGGCCAAGAAAGCTGCTGGAATGCTTGTCATATTTGAAGTATGCAAGTTGGCACATGGTTTGTTTAAGCCCTGAGATCTTTGTGCAATGATGTGAATTAGTTCATTGCAATGTGTCCCAGTGATTCCTTAATAGCAGATGAGGCAGGGATTTAAATTGAGTATTACAACCTGTATATGAAGAAATAGGAATATGGATATTTCTTAGGTTGAATGGTATGGAACCAAGATGATTCCAGTAAATGAAATTGTTGCAAATAGATAATTATGTTTACATGATTTTGTATGCAAGTATAAGAATGATAAATGAATATATCATACCTGAACCAACTTAATTATACTATGATAATTGATTGCAGAAATTTGCTCAAATAACAAGTTAGTACCCTTATATTCTCTATTGTTTAATATCATGAATGAATTGATGTTACTCATACCAGATCATAGATCTGACCCTTGTTTGCTCATGGCATCTGGGGTGTCTCATTTTAAAATGAGGCAGCCACTTATGCTCTTTCAGGTAACCCAGGCACTAAGTAAAAATGAAGTAATGGCTGTTATGGAGGAGTGAATGAACATGCTAGCTAGTTTCAATAAGAGTTTAAATTGATTATATCTGCATGTATTCGGGAAAAAATTTTATGTTCTAAGATTTCCAGTCATGTAATGAATTCTATTATGGTTAGATGAACTAGTTGTATCATGCTAAATATATTGTTATGCATTAAGGTTTAAAATCTCAAGGGAAAAATCTGAGTGGGAAACAAGGAAATGATTTTAATTATTGATATGGATGTTTGGAAGAGAAATATGCATATGTAGTTGAGCTACTGTTTTGTATAATTTATATTATGTATTAGTTAATCTTGAGACATAACAGAGCACTGATTTTTAGAACAAAATCTGGATTTAGCAAGAAGAAAACTTAAAAGGATTTTATTATCTTTTACTGAAATGCTTTGTAATTAAGTTTGAATTCATTTCTGAATTGTATTGAGAAGAGTAAGATGTTTTCCTAAAGCTTTAAACAGAATGCAATGAAAGGTATCTCCATTGCTTTGAACTAGTGTGGCAGATACAGGATTCATGAGTTAACCAGCTTCAATTAAATGAAGTATTGGTTGATCATGATAGATTGTATTCTGAAAATAAAAATGCATTTCAAAGCTTAGTACATTTAGCAATTGTTTCACCCAGTTTTCTGGAAAATGAGCAGAGATATTGACATGTACATGTATATCTGTGTACATGTTGATATTTGAGCAAAAATATGATCATAAATTCTTAAAACAGTTGTAGGAATGGGACACAAAAATAGTAAAGTAAGAAGAATTGTTTTGTATGTTAGGTTATAGGCAAAAAAAAAAAATTAAATATATATGTACAATTATAGGCAGGTATCAGATTTCTAACCATACAGGAGAAAAATAAAAAGAAAAACCAAAAATTGTGTTTGAACCGACCAGCATAGCACTCGAACTCGTGACCTTTCATGTATAAGTTAGGCGCGTTTCCATTACGCCTAGATGTTGCTTGTGTTCACTTAGGATCCACTTTCTTTTATACTGATTTTGATACTATCCAGACTTTTACATAATCATCTATATTAAAAGCTTGTTTACCACTGATTATTACTTGTTCATTTCTTAATCCTAATGATAGACTAAAGTACATGTTTCTAGTGGATTTTGTGGCCAAAAATCTGAATACAATAATTTTATCTGAATTGCTAAAAATCTAAATCAAACAGAATGTTCTTGTAAAAAAAAATATAAAGTATATACTCTGAATTTAAACAAGAAGAACACATACATCTTCATATGTATGTGTATGTTATTAGATATACACTGATATATTTATATTGGTAATTTATTTTGATCCTGGATATATTTTGTTTATTGGAAAAAGAAAATGACCTTGGAAAATATATTTGTAATGAATGATATATCTGTATATCATCTCTTAGCAAAAAAAAAAATCCTTATGAAATTAGGGTGGTAAAAGGAGGGTCATTTCAGTTGGTATCAGAGCACTTGGTTGCATTGATTGTTAAGTATTATAGAAATGTATAATGTCTGTTTGTTTTGGATGAAATAATTTAAATAAGAAATTAGAAATTATAGAAGTACTCATAATATACTAATACCATTTACCCAGAATTTAGTTAGCAGACCATGGTAGGAAGGGGATCTCATCACAATGCAGGACCCAGTGCACCTCAAATGCTTGATATGCAAGAATTTGTGAGGGTTTTAAGAGATGGAATTGGGCATAGGCCTAAGAACCCACATGAAGAGCTTTCAAAACTACTGAAGACTTATTCCAATTTGGGAGGCAAGAGTTTTGAAGGAAATGAGAGTGTGATGGAAATTCAAGCATGGTTGAGAACACTAGATAGGATTTTCAATGACATGCAGTTGGATGACCAAAGGAAGAGGCAAGTAGCTTCTAGACAACTGAAAGGGGTAGCTTTAAGCTGGTGGGAGGTGATCATAGCTGGAAGAAATGAAAATGAAATCACTTGGAATCAGTTCAAGGAGATGTTGGAGGCAAGATTTGTACCAGCATCAGCCAAGACCATTTTGCTTGAAGAATTTATCAAACTTAGGCAGGGAACTTTGAATGTCACTGAATACACTCAAAAGTTTGAGGGGCTATCCAACTATGGAGCAATGCTAGTGGCAGATGAAGCATCCAAAAATGATAGGTATATAAAAGGACTGAACCCAGGACTTAGCAGAGCTATGCTACCATATGCAGATAGAACATTTGATCAAGTAATTGATCTGGCTTTGAAACTGGAACAACATGACAAAGAAAGAGAGAAATATAGGAATTTTAAGAGCAACAACAAGAAGGATAAGGGAAGATATCACCCTTATGATAAAAAGAAGGAGGAGGCAGACAACAGGAAGGGTAAAGATACAAAAGCCAATGATACTAAGAAGAAATTGGTTTGCCATCATTGTGGAAAAGAAGGACACATCAAACCAAGGTGCCCAGAGTTGAAAGGAGGAGCCTTCAAATGCTACCTATGTGGGAAAGAGGGGCATATGAAGAGGAACTGTCCTGAGAATAAACAGCAAGGGAAATTGGCAACTTTGGAAGGAAAAGGCAAATCTGCAGTGAAAATTGATGCTGAAAATCATGGCCAAGTGGAAGGTACATTATTCATTTGTGCCATACCCATACCAGTAGTATATGATACTGGAGCAACACACTCTTTGATTTCCTATGAATTAGTTAAAGTGTTAAAATTAAACTGCATATTGGTTGAAACCCCATTGCTTGTACAAAGTCCCCTAGGGAGTTCTAGTGTTTTGAACATGAATTGTGTGGATGTGGAGTTAAACATAGGAGGAAATATTTTTATCTCCAATTTATATGTTTTAAATTACCCAAATATAGGAGTTATATTGGGGGTAGATTGGTTAAGGAAATTTAAAGCCATAATTAATTTAGACTCATCCACCATATCATTGCAAAATTCTAGAGGCCAGAGAATCACAGTTCTATGTGAAATAGCTAAGGAAGGGAAATTGTATCATTTAGTTGACTTAGAAAAAGATCTGAGTGAACTAACAATTGAAGAAATTCCCATAGTTAATGAATACTTGGATGTGTTTGGGGAAGTTAAGGGTGTTCCACACCACAGACCAGTTGAGTTCCAAATTAATCTCATGCCAGGAGCAAGTCCAATAATCAAGAAACCTTATAGAATGGGGCCAAGTGAACTGAAAGAATTGAAAAATCAGTTGGAAGAATTAGAAGGCAAGGGATTTATAAGGCCAAGCAATTCCTGCTGGGGTTCTCCAGTAGTGTTTGTAAGAAAACATGATGGTACCTTGAGAATGTGCATAGATTACAGAGAACTAAATAAAGTAACCATCAAGAATAAATACCCATTGCCTAGAATAGATGATCTCTTTGACCAACTCAGTGAAGCTAAAATATTTTCTAGGCTAGACTTAGCATCAGGATTCCATCAAATGAAGGTTGAAGACTCAAGTGTTAAGTATACTGCATTTAACACAAGATATGGCTTATATGAATTTTTGGTTATGCCATTTGGTTTGACAAATGCTCCTTCATATTTTGTTGATTTGATGAATAGAATATTTAGAGATTATCTAGACAAATTTGTACTGATTTTTATTGATGACATTTTGATTTATTCCAAGACAGTGGAAGAGCATAAAAATCATTTGCATTTAGTTTTGTCAAGGCTAAGGGAAAATGATTTAAAGGCAAAATTTTCAAAATGTGCCTTTTGTAAAGAAGAAGTGCATTTCCTTGGGCATGTTATCTCTGCCAAAGGAATATCAGTAAACCCTAACAAGGTAGTGGCAATCCAAGCATGGAAAAGGCCTAGCACCATCAGTGAGATTAGATCATTTATGGGGATGGCAGGATATTATAGGAGATTCATAAAAGATTTCTCAAAAATATCATCACCACTTACCAATTTAACTAGAAAGAACCAAGCCATTGTATGGACAGGAAAATGTGAGCAAGCTTTTATCAAAATAAAAGAAGCCCTGATTAATGCACCAGTATTGAGAGTGCCAGAAGGAAATGAAAATTTGGTTGTGTACACTGATGCAAGTGGCTCTGGGTTAGGGGCTGTGTTGATGCAGCAAGACCAGGTGGTAGCCTATGCATCTAGGCAATTAAAGCCACATGAAACTAGGTATGCAACCCATGATCTTGAACTAGCAGCAGTTGTGTATGCTTTGAAACTTTGGAGACATTATTTGTTAGGTGCCAAATTCATTTTGTACACTGATCATAAGGCACTGAAATATTTATTCTCACAAAAAGATTTGAACATGAGGCAACATAGATGGGTAGAGTTCCTAGCTGCCTATGATCTAGACATACTGTATACACCAGGCAAGGCAAATAAAGTTGCAGATGCCTTGAGTAGACAGCATGCCAAAGTAGCCATGTTGATGATGGAAGAGTTTAGGGATTTGTCTATACTTACTGACTTGGAAATTGAGGAAAACAGTGAGGAACAAATGATGCCTATTGAAGAAGGTGAAGGTAAAGGAAAATTAAGTATGATATCTCTGCAATCAGATTTACTTCTTAAGATTGGGAAAATGCAGGAACAAGACCTAAACATGGTGGGAAAGAAAATGCTCATATCAAAAGGGGAGGAAGTAATAAGTTATCAAATTGATAAAAATGGTTATTTAAGGAATAAAAATAGGATATGTGTTCCAGAAAATATAGAATTGAAAGAGGAAATATTAAATGAGTACCATAGGAGTAAGTACTCCATACACCCAGGTAGCACCAAGATGTATCAAAATTTGAAAAGAAATCTTTGGTGGAAGGGGATGAAGTCAGATGTGGCCAGATATGTTGCAAGGTGCATGACTTGCCAACAAGTCAAGGCAGAGACACAAAGGCCATCAGGACTATTGCAACCCCTTAGCATACCACAGTGGAAGTGGGAGGATATATCTATGGATTTCATAGATGGTCTGCCTAGATCTAAGAAAGGAAACACAAGTATATGGGTAATTGTGGATAGGCTAACTAAGGTAGCACATTTTATCCCAGTTAGAGCAGAAAGAAATGCTCCAAAATTGGCTCAAATATTCATGAAAGAAGTAGTAAGGTTGCATGGCATACCCAAAACCATTGTGAGTGATAGGGATACCATCTTCACCTCAAGATTTTGGAAAAGTTTTCAAGAGGCTATGGGGAGTGAATTGTGCTTAAGCACTGCCTACCACCCACAATCAGATGGTCAAACTGAGGTAGTGAACAAAGTCTTAGAGGATTTGTTGAGAGCATGTACACTGGACTTTGGAGGCAACTGGGAAGACCACCTCCATCTAGCTGAATTCACCTACAATAACAGTTACCAAAGCACCATAGGGATGGCACCATTTGAAGCCTTATATGGCAAGCCATGTTTATCACCTATATGCTGGGTAGAGGCTGGAGAAAGGGCTATTCTTGGACCTGAATATGTTAAAGAAACTACAGAGAAAATTGGGTTAATAAGAAAAAGAATAGCAGCAGCTTAAGATAGGCAAAAGAAATTTGCAGATAGGAAGAGAAAGCAAGTGGAATATGAAGTGGGAGACTTTGTTTTCATCAAGATTTCACCTATGAAGAAAGTCATGAGATTTGGCAAGCAAGGTAAGCTTACACCAAGGTATGTTGGACCCTATAAAATTCTGGAAAGAATTGGTTCATTGGCTTACAAATTAGAACTACCAGAGGAAATGAAAGCAATGCATAATGTTTTTCATGTATCCCAACTTAGAAGATGGGTACATAATAAAGAAGACATTTTGGAAGAGCCTACCAAAATTCAAATAAATCCTGACTTGGTTTATGAAAAAGAACCAGTGGGGATTATAGCCAAGGAAGAAAAGAAATTAAGGAGCAAAACCTTGAAACTAGTTAAGATCCAGTGGAGTAGTGATCCTAATGACTGCACATGGGAGTTAGAGGATAAGATTAGAATGGATTATCCTAAGCTTTTTGCAAATTAAAAGGTAATTTTTTTTTTCTGGAAAAATTATTTGTTATGCATGGTTGATATGGTTGAATTTGTTTGCTTATGCATATGTTTGATAAGTTTTCAGAAAAGAAAATGATGCTTGCTATAAATGTTAGAAAAATTGTGAGGACACAATTCCTAAAAGGAGGGGTGAATGTAATACCCCAAAATTTTGTGAAAAATCATTTTTGTAAAATGATTTAATTTTTGAAATACTTAGACTTAAATATGGTGAAGTCTCTGGAATAAATAGTGTGCAAGTATATGTGTGCACGTGCACACTGAAATGGCACAAGGAAGAACTCCAGATTTCTTGGATTTAAAACAAGAATTAAAGAGCAATACAAACATGATTTTGCAACATGGTTATTTGATTTCTGAAATTATATGGATCATCTTAGAAAATAAGAAAAGTAAGTTTTACTTTAGATCAGTAAACAAATTTATTTAAAACCCAGAAAAGAAAATTATATATATATATATATATATGTATTTGTAAACCTGTATACATATAGGTGCATATGCTTCTGGAATTACAGAGGAATTAAATAAGCCTAGATAAGATATGTATACAAATATACATTTTTTTTAACACTGAAAAGTATACATATATATAAGCAAGTGAAACCATAACATTAAAATGACATGAAATGTGATACAAGTTAATATGCTTGTGTAGGCAAAAATAGCAAAGGGGATTTTCAGAAATAATTAAAATAAAATAGGATAGTCACACTTTTAACATGACTAGGTGAGTGGCCATTTTCTGAAAAGTAAAAGAAAGAAAATGCAGCCTTTAAATTGGTTAATATGGCCGGGGTATTATGAATGAAAAATGCATGATGCTAAGCCAGGACAGAAATGGAATTCTGTTTCAATAAAAACCCTAGAGGAAAAATGCTTATAAATAGGCAGTTTAGCCAGTAGAATTATT
The DNA here is from genome assembly GCA_030737815.1 of Allium fistulosum. Lineage (NCBI taxonomy): Eukaryota > Viridiplantae > Streptophyta > Magnoliopsida > Asparagales > Amaryllidaceae > Allium > Allium fistulosum. The sequence goes on along the minus strand of CM060906.1, from coordinate 714,026,558 downwards.
TTACCCCGAGCTGCACAAAAATAAGAAAAGAAGGAAAATATTGGAAGGAAGGAGAGAACACTCAAACAAGAATTTTCTGGATTAAATATTTAGGTGAGTAATCTCACTGAGTTCATGGCATTAAGACCTGAGATGAGGCAGCCACTTTTTATTTCCATTTATATATATTTCTGGTTTTGATGTATATGATTTCATCAATGCTTTTTGGATGTTTTATTTTAAATCTGATATGATTTAATATGGATGATTTTGGATGATCTTTGATTGGTTGAGACATTTGTCTTTGGATGAGTATCATACTGATTTATTTATACTCACAAATGTTAAAGTTTAGGATCTTAAAAATTATATAGAGAATACTCTCAGCTGTTATAGATCTATGGCATGGAAACTTTATAAAAATGATTGGAGCTGCATTATACTTGGTATAAGTGCTGAGGCTTGAAAAGAAAAATGTTAAGGGTGCAATAGAAATTTTCTAAGTGCTGAGCCCTTAATCAAAAAAAAAAGAAGAAACCCACAAGCTAAAATTATGATTGAACCAGTTCTTGAATCTGAATCAATCATAAAGGCTTGCAGATCAATATAACATGTCATGCCTCTTTTACAGTTGAAAATATTCTCATATTTTACTAAGATCAAGACATATTGACCCCATTTAGGAAATAACTGTCTGATTATTTCTGAGGAGAATTATGCTAGAAGAAATTATGGATGTTTCCATGTTTGCAGTGATATGTTCACTTAGCATATTTGATGATAGGATTTAAGACAATACACTAGTGAATAAACTAGGGAAGGGAAGGCCAAGAAAGCTGCTGGAATGCTTGTCATATTTGAAGTATGCAAGTTGGCACATGGTTTGTTTAAGCCCTGAGATCTTTGTGCAATGATGTGAATTAGTTCATTGCAATGTGTCCCAGTGATTCCTTAATAGCAGATGAGGCAGGGATTTAAATTGAGTATTACAACCTGTATATGAAGAAATAGGAATATGGATATTTCTTAGGTTGAATGGTATGGAACCAAGATGATTCCAGTAAATGAAATTGTTGCAAATAGATAATTATGTTTACATGATTTTGTATGCAAGTATAAGAATGATAAATGAATATATCATACCTGAACCAACTTAATTATACTATGATAATTGATTGCAGAAATTTGCTCAAATAACAAGTTAGTACCCTTATATTCTCTATTGTTTAATATCATGAATGAATTGATGTTACTCATACCAGATCATAGATCTGACCCTTGTTTGCTCATGGCATCTGGGGTGTCTCATTTTAAAATGAGGCAGCCACTTATGCTCTTTCAGGTAACCCAGGCACTAAGTAAAAATGAAGTAATGGCTGTTATGGAGGAGTGAATGAACATGCTAGCTAGTTTCAATAAGAGTTTAAATTGATTATATCTGCATGTATTCGGGAAAAAATTTTATGTTCTAAGATTTCCAGTCATGTAATGAATTCTATTATGGTTAGATGAACTAGTTGTATCATGCTAAATATATTGTTATGCATTAAGGTTTAAAATCTCAAGGGAAAAATCTGAGTGGGAAACAAGGAAATGATTTTAATTATTGATATGGATGTTTGGAAGAGAAATATGCATATGTAGTTGAGCTACTGTTTTGTATAATTTATATTATGTATTAGTTAATCTTGAGACATAACAGAGCACTGAGTTTTAGAACAAAATCTGGATTTAGCAAGAAGAAAACTTAAAAGGATTTTATTATCTTTTACTGAAATGCTTTGTAATTAAGTTTGAATTCATTTCTGAATTGTATTGAGAAGAGTAAGATGTTTTCCTAAAGCTTTAAACAGAATGCAATGAAAGGTATCTCCATTGCTTTGAACTAGTGTGGCAGATACAGGATTCATGAGTTAACCAGCTTCAATTAAATGAAGTATTGGTTGATCATGATAGATTGTATTCTGAAAATAAAAATGCATTTCAAAGCTTAGTACATTTAGCAATTGTTTCACCCAGTTTTCTGGAAAATGAGCAGAGATATTGACATGTACATGTATATCTGTGTACATGTTGATATTTGAGCAAAAATATGATCATAAATTCTTAAAACAGTTGTAGGAATGGGACACAAAAATAGTAAAGTAAGAAGAATTGTTTTGTATGTTAGGTTATAGGCAAAAAAAAAATTAAATATATATGTACAATTATAGGCAGGTATCAGATTTCTAACCATACAGGAGAAAAATAAAAAGAAAAACCAAAAATTGTGTTTGAACCGACCAGCATAGCACTCGAACTCGTGACCTTTCATGTATAAGTTAGGCGCGTTTCCATTACGCCTAGATGTTGCTTGTGTTCACTTAGGATCCACTTTCTTTTATACTGATTTTGATACTATCCAGACTTTTACATAATCATCTATATTAAAAGCTTGTTTACCACTGATTATTACTTGTTCATTTCTTAATCCTAATGATAGACTAAAGTACATGTTTCTAGTGGATTTTGTGGCCAAAAATCTGAATACAATAATTTTATCTGAATTGCTAAAAATCTAAATCAAACAGAATGTTCTTGTAAAAAAAATATAAAGTATATACTCTGAATTTAAACAAGAAGAACACATACATCTTCATATGTATGTGTATGTTATTAGATATACACTGATATATTTATATTGGTAATTTATTTTGATCCTGGATATATTTTGTTTATTGGAAAAAGAAAATGACCTTGGAAAATATATTTGTAATGAATGATATATCTATATATCATCTCTTAGCAAAAAAAAAATATCCTTATGAAATTAGGGTGGTAAAAGGAGGGTCATTTCAGGTTATATATTGATAGACATCAATTCTGTGTTGAGAATTGACGATGTAACATATTATTCAAATCGAATGTGAAAGTCGATAATGAATTAGGTTTGAGATAACCTTAAATTTCCAAATCGACTTAGAGGAAAATTTTGAAATCCTCTATTTTGTTATGAATATGGGATATGTAGGTTTTTAGAACTTATATATATGAATATGGTAAATTTGAAACCGTTAGTTTAGAAAGACATTGTTATGGAAATCTTATGTATGTTTACATAGATGTTATATGTACGAAATGTGAAATGAAAGTACTACATATATGATATTATGTTTTCTAAACTAAGGATGTGGAAAAGTACCTTCCATTTATTATTAGAGAAGGTATTGGAACTCCCGATGAGTGTCCATTTGAAATTCGTAGCTACGTAGAATTTACATTTAGTCAGAGTGACTATTTGAATCGGAAATCCTTCGCGATAGATCATCGCGATGAGATTAGATTGATTGATGATTAGCGTAATTTGAGGGGCGAGATGCCTACAGTTACAAGCGATTCCACTGGGATAGTGGCGCAACCGCCGGGTAAACTGCAATCTAATGCCAGGCGAAATTTGAGGGGCGTGATGCCTACAGACACGAGCGATTCTACTGGGATAGTAGCGTAACCGCCGTGTGTACTGCAATCTATGGCGACAACCATGGCGAAATTTAAGAGATGAGAAATCTACAGCCACAAGCGACTCTACTGGGATAGTAGCGTAACCGCCGGGTGGAACTGTAATCCATGGGGGAACGTGCTTTCCATATCCATTTTTAAAAGAATTTTTAAAAGTATTTTCACTGGAAATTGAAGCAAGTATGTTTAGTACTTGGAGATTTTTAGACCTGCGCCTGGCCAGCGTATGTCTAATGTCTGTGAGAACGAAGATGGACTTGTTAAATTTCGAGTTAGCAAGTATTTTCCGACTGTAAATAGCAAATCAATGATCTGAAATTAAAATTACAAAATTCCTACTTAATGAACTAAGGAAGAAGATCTTTGAAATGTTTTGAAAGTCCACAGCTTTGAAAGATATATATTATGCAAATCTCTAACGTGAAGGATTTTAAAGTTCGAATCTGAGTTTATAAATCGAGAATTTTGGTAGAAGACTTTTGTGTTTTGATTTTAGAAAATCAATGAACAAAAGAGAAGATAAACAAAACTAATGAGATTAAACAAATGAAATGAATCCTATATTCATTTATTTGTAATAAGTTTTAAGTTTAGTAAAAAAATTGACTAGAGTATAAGTATCGATGAAATTTTAACAACCTTTCCTTTTCGTGGACGAAAAGTTTTTAAGGAGGGGAGTTTGTAACCATCCCGAATTTTTAAACTATTTAAATTGATAAATTGAATTTAAATTTTGATTTAAATGGTGAATGTGTTAGAATTTATCTAGTTTAAATTGAGAAATATATTTGAATCTAAAATTTAATTGGGATTTATATAATAATAAGGCAATTTGCTTTAAAATTTTAAAATATAAAATCTTTGGATTTTAAAATCGAATTTATCTTATTCAATTAAAATAAAAACTCCACATTTTGAAATTGATATGAGATATGCAAATTAAAAGAATATAGATAATGATTGGAAAAAAATTGAATAAATTTTATCTACAAAATTCAATAGCATAAGTTATTAGTAATTAATGAAACCAAAACAAAGTAAATAAAAATAAAAACAAAAATAAAAATAAAATAAAATAATACCATACCCTATATCACCAGCCCATACCCTAAAACCATACCCTAAGCCCATCCTTGTCTCGGTTAAAACACGAAAACCCGATCCCCTCTTTTCTCATTCGTATAACCCTAAAAGCAATCAAAGAAATAAAAATGGCGACGAGATAAAGAATGGCGGCTTCGTTCTTCGATCTGGAAACGTAGGGCTTCAGAAAAAAATTAGGGCTTTCGACTTCGTGTGGCTTCAATCGCGGCTGCTCCTTCTTGCGCCGATTAAAGGTGAGTACTTTCGACTACTCACATTCTAATTCGAGCCTAAGCGCTTTGCTTCAGTAAATTGATTTCATTTGAATGATGTTGGTTTCTCTGTTTTTCGTGATTGTGTCAATATTTTAGTATCGGCCATACGATTTTGTTTGGATGATTTCGATTTTATCTGACCTTTTCCTATAATCGTGTATATGATTGCTCGGTTGTCTTGGTTTTGAAAATCCTCGGTTCTGAATTTTGAATCCTCTGACCATTTTCAAATGTGTATATGCTTTGAATTCGAGACAGTTACCATGGACTTTGAATTTGACAACTACGGTTTCTAAAACTTTCCTATTACAAAATCTTTGACCATTTCATACTTGTATATTTGCAATGCTCGGCTTTGACTTGATATTTTCATTTCCTGTTTCGTGAATTTGGCAACTTGCTTCTCTGCCACTTCTCTGTCACTTCATCGAATACTGCATTCCTGTTCACTTGAGATTTTGTGGTTAACTTTCTTGCTTAATCCGCATTCACATGGCATCCATGTTGATATTTGCATTTTGATTCCATCGAAATTGTTGGTTCTGTAGTCTGCATATAAGAGCACACTTAAACTTGCACCTGGTTTTGATACATGTGCTTAGCTTGGTCTTATTTCATAACTGTATTTGAATATGTTTGCAGCAGTGTAACAAGTGTTCATGCATGCATTTGACTCTGATCATTGTGGTTACTTGTTATTGCCTCTATTTGTACATGCTCCACTGTATTTGTTACTGTTGCATCCATATGGTCACTGTTGATATAGTTGCATTCCAGTTGTACTTGCAGCTTCATTTTATTGCAGTGAGTAACTCAAATTTTTTAAAAAACTTAACTAATATTGGTAAATGTGTTCTGCATGAATAGGAATGTATTGCAAGTATTTGTGCATGTTTATATTTGTCTGGTCATTGTTTCCCTGACCTTGTAGGTTGTTTGGTACATTTCTGTAGCACCACCGCACTTTGTAGTTGCTGATCATTTTCCTTCATTGTTGTATCTTTGGGAGTTTGATGTCGTCTGCATCCATGTTGTTTGTAGAAGCACTGTTGTTGTATTTAACTTGTGACATTGTGATCTTTGTAGTCTGCAGTTGCATGTTGTTCATCTCTGTCATGTATCACTTGCATTTGCTTTGATCACTCAGGTCTGGTTTCTGTTGTTTGTTGGTTTAATGTTTAAAATCTTTATTTTTATTACTGATTTCAAACATCAACTCAAATTTAAAACAAAGGAATTTACGTGTCTGACATGCTGTTGCTTTTGTATGCTAATAATATCACTTGCTTTACTTACTTTGTTGAAACTGAAACTTGGCTTAATTGCCTCTGGTTTTCGAGTTGATTCCCAGGCTTGAAATGTTTGAAGGTGATCTTTATTTTTAAGATTTGATGTTTGAACAATTTATGTTTGAATCTGCTAGATCCAAGTTTTTGAGAATACTGTGAGTAACTTATTTTTCTTAAAATGTTTAAAGTATAAAACGGTCACTTATGTATAGATATCTCTGTGAATAAGGTTGTTTATATACACGTGTGGATCCTATGAGTTGAGTTTCACTTGTGTTGTAGGCTGCACCATTTGCCATAGCTGGTATTTGTTTCTCTGTTGGTTTTGTTTGACTGTTTCATCCACACTGTTGAGATGTTGGCATCTTGTACATGCTTCATGTATGAACTGTTGCATCTTTGATTTTGTATTCAAACTCGGCCATACTGGTTGCATATGTTGTTTCACCACTGAGCCTTATGTTCTTCATACATGTGTACATTCACATATACATGTGTGTGTATACATGTATGTGCTGCTTGTTGCCTGTTGCCCTTGAGTATGTTGGTCTTGTTTTTTCTGGTTGATGTAGAAGTTTGTTGTCTTCACTTTGCAGTTTTATTTCACTGTGACCTGTAGCCTTCACTGTTGTACTTCACTGTGTACACTTTGATGATCTTGTATATTGTCCAATTTGTTAGACCTGTCTGCATTCAATTTGTTGTCGTGGCACATCACTGGTTCATGCCTGAGTTCACTGTGTTGTTGTAGCTGTTGTTGATTGGTTGATGTACTTCTATATATGTTGTTCTGTATTGTCACTTTGATGCATTCATTCCAGTATGCATTGATGCTAATCTTTTGTTACTCTGTTGTCGAGTTGCATCCATGTGTTGTTGTATCACCATACATGTATATTCATGTTCGAAGTTTCATGTTGCCACTTGAACTTGTTTCACTGTGTTGAGCTGCACTTGTACGTCTGCATCCATTGCATACAGTTTGGACATATTGATCTTGTTGCAGTTTGGTTATGTGACGTTGCCTCTGTGTATTTTGTAGCAGTTGCATGTTGCACCGTTATCTATGCACACGAGTTGGCGGGGCAGTGCACACGTGTATGAATGCACACGTGTGTACGGCAGCCAAAAACACTGTTTATCTCTGTTGATGATTTAAATCTGCTGATTTATTGTTTAACACTGTTAAGTGTTATATTTTCGTTATCCGATTTCTTTGTTAAAAGAGTCGGATAGACGAGAATTATTGTGACTGTCGTCTATTTAAATTATTACTGCCTATATGCACTAATAAACTGGTTTGAATTAGACTGACCTGTGTATTATTTTCTTTTGAATATAATACTCGGGTCAGACCGAGTATTTTTACAGCTTGAAGATTTTCGAGCAGCGAAGTTAGAGAGAGAGTAAAGAATCACTTTTGTTTTCAGAAGAAAATTGTATTTTAAGATATTCCGCTGTATCAGTATTTAAATTGTATAAACTCTGATGTATCCAAAAAGATTTATAGTAATGAAATAAATTCTCATTTGTTTTAATTCAGTGTTATTATTCTGTGTTTCTGTGGCTGATTCTGTTTAAACCTTATAAACTAAATAACAATTCGTCTTTTTGAACGTTTCTAGTTGGTTTAATTATCGACTGGAGGCGGTCAAAAGGGGGAATGTTACAAATTATTTGAAAATCTTTCTTTCAAATTTATTAGTTAACCCTTAATTATTAACTAAGCATTCTTAAATCAATGAATCAATTAATCTTTAATTATTAAATTAATCTTAATTAATTGCCATTATTAATTAATCCTTTGATTTATTAACAAATAATTAATTCACATTTTAAATTATCATTTAATTAATTACATTCAGTAATTATTTATTCATTACTTCTCTAAGTATTTAACTTTTCAAAACTATCAAATGATTATTCTGAATCAATTAACTTAAGAAATTTAATTTGAACAATTCGATTAACTCCATAAATTACACCGAATATTTAATTTCACAATTATTGTTATTAAGTAATTATACTTGATAGTTCCACAATTGATTCTTATTAAATTAATCAAATCTAAATTTGTTGTTAAAATTTATCATATTAATAAATTTTTCAAATAACATCTTAGTTAATAATCTTTATTAAATTTCTTATATTACCTTTCCAAAGAAATTTCTTATATTTAATTTTAACATCTGATTTAAGATTAGTTCCAGATTTTACTTTCAAATTCAACTTGTTTAAATTTCATTTTCAATTTCAATTCTATTTTAAATTCAAATTCTCCATACCTTTTATTTCTTTTATTTTAAATAAACAAATTGAATTTTGAAACTTTATTTATCTTCAAAACTGAATTCTACTTCAATTGGAATCTTTATTTACAGTTTTGGTTTTAGACTCAGTTTAAAAACCTTGCTTGATAAATTTGAATTTGGTTTTAAAAATTTCAAACCAAACAGTTTCCAGTTTGAAGTCTGTAACTAAAACTTTTACCCGAGATCCCACGAATTTACTTCGAGTAAACTGCTCGATCTACTCGAGTACGACGTGAGGAAATTCAGCTCTTCCCAGACAACATACCCACGCTGACACTCTCAACCTCGTGCACATGCACATCATCGTTCGCCACTTCCGGTCGCCACCCATGCTTCGAGCAAGTCGAAGGTCATCCCCAGCTCCGCTTCCAACCACCCAACTCCGGCCAGTTCACCATCGATCTCGAATTCGAGAACTACAAGCCTGGAACAGAATATACATCGCCATGACCAAACCTGTCAACGCAAAATTCTTGACCTTCCGACCATTGTTCGCCACCAAACTCCGGCCACCGCTTCGCCTGTCTTCCCTCTACCTTCCCACAAAACCTCGTCGAACTCGATGTACTGTCGACGTCGCGCGAATCGAAACTCCGGCCATCCAAAAAATTAGGTCACCAGACTTCGATTGCCTTCTGCCGCCACCATGGTCAACGTTCGACCCTTACGGCATTTTTCCAGTGACCACCCTAGGCTCCTCTATCTCCACGGGGCAACTCGACCTCCCTAGATCAACACATCGCCTGGAATCAGTCGAAATATCCACTCCGTTCAACCTCGAACTGCACCTCACTCCTTCTACTAAAAATCACGAATCTCGTTTTAAAAATCATATTTTCGTATACGAATTCCATTTATATTCATGAATTTGTAAATTAATAACCTCGAAAATTTACATATATGAAGATGGTTCTATAGTTTGGCCCTTTCCAGTGACCACACACATTTGTTTACTTAAAACAAATTTTTTTAAACTAAAGTTTATGATGATACCAACAACTTTCGTTTGAATCTAAAGTTCAATCATCAATCAGATAGAGAGTAAATGATTTTTGAAAACCACAGTTTGCATTTTTAACTAAGAACAGATGCATTCAAAACAACAGTCTGCATAATACTATCAAGCTACCCATATATACAGATGATTATATATGCATCACATACATATCTTAGATAAATCTTGCACAGATTCAAACCTTTAAATTTTTAAAGAATTATTGTTACTCACAAATTTTATGAAGAAGAACAGAGCACTTAGTTTTGCAGACAGTTTGAACTTGAGAACTGGAAACATGTTTTCAACTTTGATCTTCAAATCATTTTGCTTCTCTACTTTGTTGTAGTTGCTTATGTTTAATTGTATTTGATGATGTAGAAGCTTGTTTGGGTTTTCAAATGGAGTTTCATTTTTAGTCTTGTTTAGTTCGAATTGAAATGAGAAGTGATAAGGGAAAGAAGTTTACAGAGTGATGTTTAAACAAGTTTCAGGGTATAATATCCTATACAAAGCAGTGTACACACTTGTACAATTTCAGAGATTTTTTTTAACAAAATGGAGGCTGAAGGATTTTTCTACAACTCGAATAGACTTTGTTTGCTGCTAATAAATGGAACATTAAATGCTATTGTACTTTATGTCTCATACTTTATACATATCTCATTTTCTTTTACTTGCCTGTGACTTCATTAACAAGCTATAACATTTTACATTTTGCTTTGATTCATATTGCTCTTAAGTTTTGCAGGTATATATATCATATTCGAACATTGTTTTATCCTATGCAGATCTATATTTGAAGCTGGGAATCATTCTTATGAATCATATTTTCTTCTTTATATTTCGGCTGATATGAAAACATTTTGGTGGCTAAAGATACTTGCATTTATTTGTTTGTACTTGAACATGTTTGTCCTTTGTTTATTTATTTGAATTTCTTTTCTTTATTGAATTTAAAACTCTACTTTATACTATAAACAATTTCTATTTTTATTCTACCATGTTAGATTTTAGTTAATATATTTATTATCTTATATTTAATTTATAATTTCAAATTATTATTAACCATCAATTCTAATAGTTAAATATTATTATCAATTATTTATTTACACTTTAAACTCAAGTCAAATATATATCTATATATACTTACAATATTTTAAATTGAAATGATTCATACAGAATATACTTGAATCCGGGGGAAACTCGCTCCATTTTATCGATTTATTTTACTATCTTTATCCAAAAATTTATTTAATTATTAACTTAAATTAAATAAAAATCTAGGGTCGTTACAAACTTCCCCCCTTAAAAGAATTTCGTCCTCGAAATTCGCAGGCACGAAACACAGACAGATGAAGAATGTTTCATCTAATCAAACTGAACATTTATTCTGCATTTGGCTCACCAAATCAGAATATCAATAACAGATACATGAACGAATCTGTTTAAAACTTCATAAGATACTCGGGTTATCCGGATTTACGAAACATGCAGTGGCATCGGTTAGTTCAAAGGGATAACTAACCATTCGTAGAATATACTGGGACCCAAAGAATAGACAGATATATGGATACGATTTTAAAATTTCAGTTTAGAAACTAAAGTATACCTATCAACCATAACAAACAAAGCAACTAATTCATCCAAACAAACAATTTTGGTCCATCCGGAGTTTATGTCCCATATTAATATATCGAATTTCTTTCTGGATCTACCAGAAACTATCGAAGAATTGAGAAAGATGACGAACAAAGAGACTGATAGAGAAAATTTGTTTCCACTATTGTTACAGGGTATTGACCATTTATAGTCGTATTCTCCTGTCCCCTATCTCATCCTCTTCTTGCACTCATACTCACTATCAGTGGATAGTAAGAGAATTTACTGAGGCATACGGACGGATATCTGAGAATTACTCATTCTAGAGTTTACTTCACTCTATCTCTAATGAGCTACTTAACGTGTTATACTCCTGAGCTAAAGTTCAACCTTAGCTCTGATACCACATGTAACGTATCCGGTTTTGCCCGCTCGAAAATCAACATCCGTACTTCACATTGTACTAGAATGCCGCAGATTCGACCGTTCAAATCCGATTCGCCGGAGCTATAACACAATTAAGTAAATAACACAGCGGAAGAAAAGAATAATACATTGATATATATTATCTGATACAACAGAGTGATACAACATATATCAATATACATCAGAGATATGATACAAGAAATAGCAGCGGAAAAGAAAATGATAACACCAGCAGCGGAACAATATCAATAGAAATGATAACTCCAAAATGATCTTCAGACAAGAATGAATCCACAACTCCAAGATAAGCAACTCCGATGAATGAACTAGCTCTAGATAATCTACTAAACCTGAATATCTGAAAAGAAACCCAACTCTAGACTGCTCGTGTGGAAAATTATGAGCACCCAGAGTTTAGGAAGGGAACAATAAACTCCGGATCAGTCATGGGACTGGTGTGAGCAACCAAAACAATTTAACTTTAAACAATAGCAAAAGAAAACATTGAAATCCGCAATGCTTTTGGAAAATGAAACTACCATAAGACCTCCCGCCACACACATAATGCAAACGCAGAATTGGAGGAGATTTCTTCTTATGATAGTCAAACATGCTTACTACGCAAATCATTGGATATTATCATTAGTGCATAGTGTAGAAAAACATTTCGAAAGTATAATATTAATCTTAGCCAACATACGACCAGTATCGTATGCCTACTATAGCTACCATCTAAACAGTGGTGACCACCGTACGTAAATGGCAGGTTCTACAACTAAAACCGTACAAGTTCCGTATTGGAGAAATGGATTTCCAACAAATGGTCAGGCTAAGGAACTTCCTTCCGCCGCATGGGAACGCCTCTGGCGGGACGCCCCGAGAGACAAACTGCTCTCTGCCAACACAAGGCCGGGTTACCCCTGTAACAGGTAACTCACGAATATGCCACCCCCCGGTCCTTTGGGACCTTTATCCGAGGCCTCGATAACCAACATCACACATAATAAATAAAGTGTGTCCACATGAGTAAGTATCTGGGCTCCATACCATGACACCACCCTTTTCCAGAAGGAAATGACATACCCTAAAGGGCGCGACCCTCATAACCTTGCTGCAACATTCCTGTTTCGACCATTTCCGGGTTGTGAGGTTCTGAAGAGTTCTCGTCCACAAAGCTACGCTTTTTCAAAAAGCCACGCTTTGGGTCAACAGATGATCAACCTATGATCACAAAGATAAATGATCAAACAAATGATCATATCACAAATGATCAAACGATGATCATCACATAGCAACACTCAGCATGCCACATTACCAAATTGGGAATATATCGCTGATAAATTTCAACTACATAACCTCTGAGCTCGTACGTCTCAAAGAAGGGTGTTAAGCTAAGAGAATAAATTCTCCGCCACCAACAGAAATGTATTTGAAAGAAATCGGCTTTATATCTCAAAGTGTAATGTCGGACATGTATCCATACAAGTCTGTTCCGGGTTCGAACAGAACCGAAGGCACTTCTCACGAAGCCCTTGCAAATCCGGATAATTTCCAATCACGTCCGGACTTCCCGTCACTAAGGGTGATAAAATCTCTATATCGGGGATCAGCCGATGCAGAGTAACTCGACGGTAATCCTTCCGTTTTCAAAAATATTCGGTCTTCAACACCGGTCTTCAAATGCTATCCATATCGACGTATCACATATTCGGAATGGGTTATACGACCCAAAGGTCCTCTCCCGGCTAAACCGAATAGTGAGCGAAATATTTAAAACATATGGATATGGGATTTCAATTAAGTCACAACTTATTACCCAAAATCTTTCTTTTCAAATGGTTTAACAAATTACCATTTCAAATCTTTAAACAAAAAGATTTATTTTAACAACCTTCAATGGTTTAAACAATTTCACCTTAATCTTTTAAACAAAAGATTCATTCACAGATTTTCCAAATTAATTTCCATTTCAATTTGATTAACTCGTTAAATCTTTAAATCAAGATTTAACTTATAGCTTTCAAAACAATTCCATTTCAAATGGTTTAAACAAATCATTATTTTTAAATCTGTTAAAAATAAACAGATTCAATTCATAGCTTTCAAAAAAAAATTCACTCATAACTTGGAAAACCATTTTTCAATTCAATCTTGAAATTCCTTTAACTAAATTAGAATTTCATTTCTTATATGAAAGCTTTTATCATTTAAAAACAAACAGTTTCATTTCAGAAAATCCGATTCATTCATAGGAGTGGAAATCCTTGGGTTAAATCCAAATTCTCAAAATTATACTTTTAAATGGTTTAACTTTATATAAACACATTTATATCATCTTTAATCCCTAGTTTCAAATCATAGGATTCAATTCCAAACTTGAATTCAAATTTAAATCAAATTATTTAAATTTTCAAAACTCGATTAAGTTATTCAAAATAACTTTTATCTTTGAAATTCTATTCCGAAAGCTTTTTACTTTAAACCCAAATTTCAAATTTCAAAATCAATTGAAATTAAAATTTCAATTTCAAAAACATTGATTTGAATTATTTGTGACTTAACTGATTTCCACGTGAAATCCATATTTGTGTGTGTAAAAGTGTGGTCTAGGGAGTTTTACACAATAGTGCAACACAATGAATCATCACATATCAGAATACAGAAATATAATTCGATAAGCGGTATAAGAACAACGCTTATCGTTCATTCACAGATCATAGATACATAAAGGTCACAGATAAGTAAACTACAGATCACAACATAAATCAGGATATATCACAAAGCATCATATATCAGGGATATCAAATAATCAAGTCATTCAATAGAATCAAAACATCCCTAAGTAAGATAATTTAATTATCCGATAAATTTAAATCGAATGTATCAATTACTAATCCGGTTAATTATCATAATTTAATTACAAATTATTTGAAAATCTTTCTTTCAAATTTATTAGTTAACCCTTAATTATTAACTAAGCATTCTTAAATCAATGAATCAATTAATCTTTAATTATTAAATTAATCTTAATTAATTGCCCTTATTAATTAATCCTTTGATTTATTAACAAATAATTAATTCACATTTTAAATTATCATTTAATTAATTACATTCAGTAATTATTTATTCATTACTTCTCTAAGTAATTAACTTTTCAAAACTATCAAATGATTATTCTGAATCAATTAACTTAAGAAATTTAATTTGAACAATTCGATTAACTCCATAAATTACACCGAATATTTAATTTCACAATTATTGTTATTAAGTAATTATACTTGATAGTTCCACAATTGATTCTTATTAAATTAATCATATCTAAATTTGTTGTTAAAATTTATCATATTAATAAATTTTTCAAATAACATCTTAGTTAATAATCTTTATTAAATTTCTTATATTACCTTTCCAAAGAAATTTCTTATATTTAATTTTAACATCTGATTTAAGATTAGTTCCAGATTTTACTTTCAAATTCAACTTGTTTAAATTTCATTTTCAATTTCAATTCTATTTTAAATTCAAATTCTCCATACCTTTAATTTCTTTTATTTTAAATAAACAAATTGAATTTTGAAACTTTATTTATCTTCAAAACTGAATTCTACTTCAATTGGAATCTTTATTTACAGTTTTGGTTTTAGACTCAGTTTAAAAACCTTGCTTGATAAATTTGAATTTGGTTTTAAAAATTTCAAACCAAACAGTTTCCAGTTTGAAGTCTGTAACTAAAACTTTTACCCGAGATCCCACGAATTTACTTCGAGTAAACTGCTCGATCTACTCGAGTACGACGCGAGGAAATTCAGCTCTTCCCAGACAACATACCCACGCTGACACTCTCAACCTCGTGCACGTGCACATCATCGTTCGCCACTTCCGGTCGCCACCCATGCTTCGAGCAAGTCGAAGGTCATCCCCAGCTCCGCTTCCAACCACCCAACTCCGGCCAGTTCACCATCGATCTCGAATTCGAGAACTACAAGCCTGGAACAGAATATACATCGCCATGACCAAACCTGTCAACGCAAAATTCTTGACCTTCCGACCATTGTTCGCCACCAAACTCCGGCCACCGCTTCGCCTGTCTTCCCTCTACCTTCCCACAAAACCTCGTCGAACTCGATATACTGTCGACGTCGCGCGAATCGAAACTCCGGCCATCCAAAAAATTAGGTCACCAGACTTCGATTGCCTTCTGCCGCCACCATGGTCAACGTTCGACCCTTACGGCATTTTTCCAGTGACCACCCTAGGCTCCTCTATCTCCACGGGGCAACTCGACCTCCCTAGATCAACACATCGCCTGGAATCAGTCGAAATATCCACTCCGTTCAACCTCGAACTACACCTCACTCCTTCTACTAAAAATCACGAATCTCGTTTTAAAAATCATATTTTCGTATACGAATTCCATTTATATTCATGAATTTGTAAATTAATAACCTCGAAAATTTACATATATGAAGATGGTTCTATAGTTTGGCCCTTTCCAGTGACCACACACATTTGTTTACTTAAAACAAATTTTTTTAAACTAAAGTTTATGATGATACCAACAACTTTCGTTTGAATCTAAAGTTCAATCATCAATCAGATAGAGAGTAAATGATTTTTGAAAACCACAGTTTGCATTTTTAACTAAGAACATATGCATTCAAAACAACAGTCTGCATAATACTATCAAGCTACCCATATATACAGATGATTATATATGCATCACATACATATCTTAGATAAATCTTGCACAGATTCAAACCTTTAAATTTTTAAAGAATTATTGTTACTCACAAATTTTATGAAGAAGAACAGAGCACTTAGTTTTGCAGACAGTTTGAACTTGAGAACTGGAAACATGTTTTCAACTTTGATCTTCAAATCATTTTGCTTCTCTACTTTGTTGTAGTTGCTTATGTTTAATTGTATTTGATGATGTAGAAGCTTGTTTGGGTTTTCAAATGGAGTTTCATTTTTAGTCTTGTTTAGTTCGAATTGAAATGAGAAGTGATAAGGGAAAGAAGTTTACAGAGTGATGTTTAAACAAGTTTCAGGGTATAATATCCTATACAAAGCAGTGTACACACTTGTACAATTTCAGAGATTTTTTTTTAACA
This sequence comes from Allium fistulosum, assembly GCA_030737815.1. Taxonomy (NCBI): domain Eukaryota; kingdom Viridiplantae; phylum Streptophyta; class Magnoliopsida; order Asparagales; family Amaryllidaceae; genus Allium; species Allium fistulosum. The sequence goes on along the minus strand of CM060906.1, from coordinate 714,009,986 downwards.
AAATGGAGGCTGAAGGATTTTTCTACAACTCGAATAGACTTTGTTTGCTGCTAATAAATGGAACATTAAATGCTATTGTACTTTATGTCTCATACTTTATACATATCTCATTTTCTTTTACTTGCCTGTGACTTCATTAACAAGCTATAACATTTTACATTTTGCTTTGATTCATATTGCTCTTAAGTTTTGCAGGTATATATATATATCATATTCGAACATTGTTTTATCCTATGCAGATCTATATTTGAAGCTGGGAATCATTCTTATGAATCATATTTTCTTCTTTATATTTCGGCTGATATGAAAACATTTTGGTGGCTAAAGATACTTGCATTTATTTGTTTGTACTTGAACATGTTTGTCCTTTGTTTATTTATTTGAATTTCTTTTCTTTATTGAATTTAAAACTCTACTTTATACTATAAACAATTTCTATTTTTATTCTACCATGTTAGATTTTAGTTAATATATTTATTATCTTATATTTAATTTATAATTTCAAATTATTATTAACCATCAATTCTAATAGTTAAATATTATTATCAATTATTTATTTACACTTTAAACTCAAGTCAAATATATATCTATATATACTTACAATATTTTAAATTGAAATGATTCATACAGAATATACTTGAATCCGGGGGAAACTCGCTCCATTTTATCGATTTATTTTACTATCTTTATCCAAAAATTTATTTAATTATTAACTTAAATTAAATAAAAATCTAGGGTCGTTACAACTCCCGTGAGTTGGCATAAGGTGGCTAAAACAGGAGCGATCGACGGGCCAAGGAGGTAGCACCTCTGATCGGACACACTTCTTCGATACCATTATATTACTTGTGATTGATTTGGTGCGCACCCTTGATTTGGGAGTGTTGTTCGAGGTGGGCGGTAGTGGCTGCTATGCGTCACCACCAGTCCGGATGCGTAATTGGTATATCTACCCTGGCATTTCCTTGTGTGCCGTGTCACCTACCATATCGAGCTTTACTACGAGTTTGAATTTCTCCCGTAGCCTGTGGAGTATCGAGGGTAGCCCCCATTTTTGGGAGTATGCTAATACTGGATAGACTACCGGGACTATTACGTGTTAAGGGGAATATTGGGTCACTCCTTAATGCTATTTAAAAGTATGTTTATTTTATATTAGACATTATTATAATAGCGAATATTACTACATAGTAGATAGTTTAACGGATCCTTAAAGAATGGGCGATCCCAAGCATTCTTTAAGTTACTTGTACCTTTATTACAGTTCACTTGAGTTGGTTTACATTATATAAGTATATATTGTCCTGACTCGAGTGTTTTGTGTTTTGCTTTACGCTCGGGTCAGCCTGAGTTATTCACAGATTTGGATTTCCACTCTTTTGGAGATTTGAATCGCTGGAGATTATCTGTTTGTCTTGTCCTATCTATTTCAGTTCCGTTGTTCTACTCAGCTTGTACTTGGTTATTTTATTGAGACTTCTGTTGTACTCTATTTCTTCTGTTATATCTTATGTAACTCTGATATATTTATATAGTAGCTTCATGAACTACTATTTCTTTTACTTCCGCTGTATTATTTTACTCTGTGTCTGTGATCTGTGATTATATTTATTTATTGTATATTCTGAGTTTTGCCAAATATAAATTAACAATTCGGTATTTTGAGCAATTCAAGTCCGACATGTGCGGATGCGAATGGTTGAAAATATCGGGTCGTTACAGTTGGTATCAGAGCTTTGGCTTTGAGGCAAAACTTAGAATGTATGGTAAATTTAGTTACAGAATCACTTTTCATCCGAGCTTGAATCTCTTCATTTTATTAGATTTCATTTGAATTTTGGAACGTTCCCTGCGGTTCCAAAATCCATTCTTGTCCCTCACTATTAATCTTCTTTTGATTCTGGAGTATCCCATAACTCCACTTCGAATGAGATTTATAGTGAATTGGCGGTCTCGCCAATACTCTAATGACTTGTAAAAGGGGGAAACTCCTTTACAATTAGCATCGATTCACCAGAGATTTATATTTATCCTTGGTTTAGATGCTAATATCTTTTGTTATTCCAAACTCAATCTCTTGAGATCGGATGTAGATTTACCCCAGAAAAAAATACACATTTGATCTTATTCATAAAGTCATGGTTGACCCGGTTAAGGTTGCCCGCGATTTATCTAAGCTTATCCATCTTCATATTTTGTTAATTAATCATCTTGTTTTTTTTCCAAAATATCTCCAAACATTTTGAATTGTACTTGTAAATATATGTTTGTTTTATATATTGTGTTATTTGAGTTATTGATGTTGATTTGGGCTTCCAATCGATTCGTCTGATCAACGCTATGGATAGGATTTCTAAAACACTATGACAGAACAAACTGACACAATATTATTTTAAAAAAAATTGGGTTAATGAAATAAATTTGGATATAAGTAAATATTATGGAACTTAATAAATTGATTATTTGAAATGATAATACTTGATTTATCATTCTATAAATGAATTTATAAATAGTTGTTTATAAATTTGATTTGGGAACTGAAATGAATTTAAATCAAGAATTTGAGAATTTAATTTCCGATGGTTTCAAACCTTGTGTTTAAAGTTTTAAAAGGATATATTTTTTAAAGTATTTGTGAATAGAAATTTGTTTCCAAAGAATTTTAAAGTTTTAAAATTTTAGTGCTCTTCTCTTTGTCGCTGGAAAATAATTTTGGTGATGACTGTGGCATCATCGACGTTCATTTTCGAGTTTCGAAGTAAAGAGACCATTCTGTAGTCTTGCTACAGCTTTGTTTTGGGAAATTTAATTGATTTGAATTTCTAAAATATGATTTGATTTATAATATATATTGTAACGACCCGTAAATTTCAACCATTTAATTTGTTAATTTAAACTGATTTTTGTAATTTAATGTAGAAAGAAATGAAAATCTCATAATTTATAGTGGAGCGAATGTTAGATATTAAATGTTGCAATGGTAATAAAATCAATTCTTGACAATTGGAATGAAATTCAAATAAAGAAATAGTGGAAACTTATGATAATTTACTAATTAAATATGATTATGTAATTAATACTGAAAGAAATAAAATTGGAAATAGTATTTATGAAATAATAACTAAAATGAATTGCAACTGTATGAATGGAAGTAAATTGTTAATAAGTGGATGTAAATATTGAATTAATTTATGGAAATAAATGACAACATTGAATTGTAATAAATGTAATTAAATGTTACATTTGTGTGAAATGTAAATACGATGGTTAGGAGTTGTTAGAATGGGTATATTAAGGAAATGAAAAAAAAGGGAACGAATCCATTAATATATGTATTTATTTCTTTAGTATGTTGCATAAGATTTGGAAATCAAATTGCAACTGAAGGAAATTTGGTAGTACGTTATTTGGAAATAAATTTAAGGGTAATAACAACTATTATAAATTACCTAATTAATTGATCAATAAATTTATTTGGAATTTAAGTTCATCTAAATGGTAAGTAATTATGATGTTATTATTCATAATAAACGTTACTCTAATAATTAATAATATAGTAACGGAAGTGGGAATGTAAATTTTTAGAAGCGTAAAGTATTTTAAAACCTTAATTAATGCATTTAATTGATAGAAGTACATTTAGGAATATAATATTATTCTAATTAATGTAAATAAGTGTATATTAATGCAAGGAAATAAATTTATCGTCATATATTGGATAGGGTAGAATAAAATTTGAAATTTGGAAGATTAATGTAACAAAACATAACCAAAGGTTAAATATGCTTATAGGATAATGATTTGTTTGAATAATAAGAATGGGAATTAAGATTGTTTATTAAATTGAATTCAAATTAGGAAGGTTGAGCATTTCAATTAATTGGGATTAAGTGTTAAAGATGACGTTAATGGAGTTAAGATGAAAATTTAGAATAACAACATAATAGACCATGAACCAAAGTTAATTTATCTACTTGGGAGTAATGGAGTGAATAAAATAATTTAAAAACCAAATAAATTGAATTTAATGGGCTATTAAGTTAGTTACTGGATAAATTGAAATTTAAAACTTAATATTGTAAATTGGGAATTTTCAGTGAAATTGATGAAGAAATTTGTTTAAAGGATTCTAATTTACAAAGTAAGCCGAACTGATAAGATTTGTAAATAATTTAAGTTGAATTGGTAAAAAATTTGATTTAATTAACTTATTCTAAGTTTATTTAAAAAGTATAAAAATAGCCATTCTGGCCACTAACTCGGATTTCGACGAAACCAGTTTCATCGGATCCGTAACGGTGAATTATAATAGTGTTTCAAGTTTCGTAGCGATCGGACTTGTCGTTTGATCGTACGGACTCGAAACGCCTTGAAATTTATGCAATTAAAATCAATTGAAATCAATTTGGAAAATATTGTTTTAGCATAACTTCTTCGTACGATGGAATTTGAACCTGAAACCTTTTCCATTGAGTTTAAAATATTTTAAAACACCTATTTTGATATATGGGTTTATCCAATTTCATTCCGGAGTCAGAACGGGCTTTTTGGGCCACTTTGGCGTTAGCGCGTATATCTGTTTTATCCATCTATTTTATTTTCAAATTCTATCTATAAATATCTTGCTATAAACCCTAGCCTCCGCCTATTCTCATTTATCTGTACGTAAAATTTCATCAGCTCCTCTTCTTCTTCAATTAATGCAAACCCTAGATCCAATTACAATCCAAAATCAAAGTCAAAAATTCAAAGTCCTAAGAAAAATCTCAAAAAAAAATATGTTGAAGTTCTCGACTAGCGTAATTCACTGGTGGTGTTCGTTTTTCATTTTGGTTCATCGTCTGACTAGTAAAAATCAGAGAAGTTTCGGCCGTTCATCATCATCGAAATAAAAGTCGTCGGATCGGCGAACCCTTTCTGGGTTTTGAAGAGAGGACGAAGGGGAGCGTATCTATATGGTTTGTTCGTCGTTTTGATGGTCGGATTTCTTGCTAAAATTCACTAGGGTTTAACCTATAGCGGCGGCTAGGAAAAATATTGGGTGCGTCGATCATCGTAGAGGCTCGCGTGCATCTGGCGTCTTCGGCGGTGGCGGTCACGCGCGACAGGTAGGGGGTTAGAGGCGACGTTGTGATGTTCGTACGCGCAAGCTTGTGCGTGGTTCGGTGGCCTAGAGGAAGACGCGTTTGTTTACTGGGCGTGAGGAGGTACAGGTGCGTGCAAATGATGGATGACGTGGCAAATAGGTCCGGGGTGAGAAAGTGTTCTTTCTTTTCTTAATTTTAATATTGAAATTAATACGCATTTATCGCTATATCTCTCGCATACGAACTCTATTTTACGCGCGGTTTTTTTTGTTAGGATCGTATTGAAATTCCGAACCTGATGACGCTAGTTTGGACGAATTCTGAGACGGTCAAATTTTTGGGTTTAAATTCAATTTAAATTCAATTTAAATTCAAAAGGTGAGTGTTTTAACCCACTCACAACTTCTAAATGTTCTTATGTTTGTTAAATTAAATTTTGATGTGATTTAAAATTTATCTATGATTGTTTGAGCATATATTTAATCATCATCTCAGTTAGATAGCATTTATTTAAATTAAATTGTTATTTAATTTTATTATTGCATATAATTTGACAGTAAAATTTATTTATTATTGCATATAAACTGCCAGTTAAACAGTTATTAATTTTTATTGAATATAAACTATTCGTTGATGCCTGTTATATTTTATATGCTTTATATTGATGTTTGTTTAAATTGGATGATGATTGTAATAAATGGTTGTTTATTGATATTTGGATGAATGGATGCTATATTTTATATAAACTGCAAGTTATTATGCAATTTCATTCCATTCGGGATTGCGGTTTGAAATGATATATAACCGTAAACTTTTATCTTCAAAATTACGGATTGAAGTGATAAATATCTGTATCACTTGACCATAGGATAGAAAAATTATATACAGACACCGTGGTCTATATATAAAATATTTTAAAGTGATTTTCTATGGATTTTGGAAAATAAGGGTTTATGTATATACTAATTTTGATATTATATAAATATATTTTTATATATGGTTAAATTCTAAAATTTAAGCTAAGTAAATTTTGATGATGTTTTAAGTTTGATTTACGAATATTTCAAGTTTGAGCTTTATTTAAGTGATATTGAATTTATTAAATAAATATTTCTAAACTAAATAATAGTAAATTGAATTAAGGTATATATAAGATTATCAGATTTGGTTGGGAATTTTGGAATATTTAAAGTCTTGAAATATATCAAAATTGAAATGTTTTATTGAAATTAAGGTATTATTGTTTTCAAAGTATTGGTTTTCAAAATTGTTATAACTTTGGAAGTAATATGGTTTGGAAAATGAATTTATTTGAAATAGAATTTATTTAAGAATTATCTATGAATATATGGATTTGAAACCTATTGAAATTGAAAATTTCGAAATATGACTTCAAAATGTGGTTTGGGTTTAAGATGATTTAAAAGAATATTTCAAGTTATCTAAATTTGAGAAAGATTAGTGATTGGAAATTTGGTTTTATTTAAAGGAGATATTATTGAATTGTTTTGGAAATGGAAATGATATATTATTGAATTGGGTTTGAAATGGAAATAATACATTGATAATTTGGGTTTGAAATAGTAATAAAATTTTGGTTTAAAGTATATACTATTTTGTAGTAAAGGATATGTTTTGAAAGGGCAGTGATTGTGTTTTTAAAAGTATATATATTTGTAAATGACCACGGTGTTATAATAACGATTGGTTGTTAAAGAGACCGGGATCGGATATGGACATACTCTCTGTCGATACCGAAAACCACTTTGACAACTGTGTACGCGGTGGAGTTTCCAGAATGAAGTAGGATGGTGGCGACGATCCTAAGGTATATACGTGGACCCAACTCCCGTGAGTTGGCATAAGGTGGCTAAAACAGGAGCGATCTCGGACCAGTGAGGTAGCACCTCTTAGCGGACGCACTTCTTCGATTCTATTCTATTACTTTGTGATTTTTGGTGGCCACCCTTCGATTTGGGAGTGTTGTTCGAGGTGGACGGTAGTGGCTGCTATCCGCTCCATCAGTCCGTGTGCGTAATTGGTATATCTACCCTGGCATTGCCTAGTTGTGCCGTGTCACCTACCATATCGAGCTTTACTACGATTATGATTTTAAGATCCGACCGCGTTAAGGTTCTCCATCCCCTTAACGCTATTTTCTATATGATTATACTTTATTGATTAGACATTATTATAATAGCGAATATTACTACATAGTAGATAGTTTAACGGATCCTTAAGAGGTGTGAATCCCGAACATTTCTTAAGTTACTGCACTCACGTTAGACACTGGATAGGAGATGTCAAACCCCGTAAACATCTCTGACGCCGTTTACACTCATATTTATTTCATTGATTTAACTTACGTAAGATCTTTTAGTTCTGACTCGAGTGTTTTGTCTTTTCAATTCGCTCGGGTCAGCCTGAGCATTTCAGGATTTGAAGGCCCTATTTCTGAAGGACGAAGACGAAGATTTTATTATTACTATGTGTTATATATTCCACTACACCATTGTATTCCGCTGCATAATTATCATTCTCTAGTATGTGTAACTCTGATATGTATTGTATAAGTATAATCAAATGTTTTGTAAAACAGCTTCATGAACTGTTATTTGATTATTATATTTTATCGTTCCGCTGCAAGATTGTATTTTGTTTCTTTTATTTCTCCACTTTTTCTTATTTACCCCATAACAATCCACCCTTCTGTATGGTTTAAGTTGGCACATTTGTCTACTTAAGCATACAAAAAGGTGGGATGTTACATCTGGTATTAGAGCTTTGGTTTAGCGATAAACCTTAGCTTTGTGGGGTTTGACTCTTTATTAATAGGGTAGTAATACCCTATGGGAGTCGCTGAGTGTATATATATGAGAGAGCGTATTTGTTAGTGTTATAAAAAGGTTTTAATATTGTGTTAATCTGTTCCGTTTTGTATTTATAAATTCTGGTTGGTGCATGGGACGCTATGACATCAATAGGGATTGCTAAACACTTAATAGGACAGACCGACATAATATTTGTTTTAATATCGGTGAATGAGATAATTTTGCCTATTATATTTTCTATATATAAAGTAAAATATTTTATATAGATATATATTTGGTTGCTATAGATTGGGTGTTAGGTAATGAAAATATAAATAATTGTTGAAACTAAGTTGAAAATAAAATAAATAAAAACTGGAAATTTAGAGCTTAAGTTCCGGGGTTTTGAAGATTTCTTTCAATTGATTTTGGAATATAATAATAATATTGTTAGAAGTATTTTCTGATATAAATATTTCAACATAATTTGAAAGAATTGTTTTAAAGAAAATTTTGGAAAGAGATAAGTTCTGTACTCCCCTCTCTGTCGCTGGAAAATAATTTCGGTGATGAGTGCACGCATCATCGACATTCATTTTCGAGTTTTGAAAAGGGAAGGCCACTGTAGTAGTTTTACTGCAGATTTATTTTGATAAACAAATATAAATTTTAAATTGTTTTAAATATAATTAGAGACATATGTTGCAAGTATATACATCTATTTATTAATTTAAAATGATTTTTAAATAAAATCCAGTATTTAGTTCTTTAGTTTCCGTTAATTAATAGTTTCAATTATGTTAGTGAAATGAAATATAAGTAATTAATAATTGGAACCTTTAATGAAATATGAAATTTAATGCTAAGTTATAAATGAGTTTAAAGAAAGTTGAAATGTGTAACTTAAAAACTAAAGAAAAAGTATTGAATAATTATTTAATTGAAAGAAATGAGATAAACTTGTATAACTTTTTATTACATCCTTAAAAGCATATGTAACTTACCAAATATTAAAAGTTGAAGTGTTTAAATTGTAATAGAATATTATACAAGTAAAAAATTTGAAATAATGAAAGTATTCAATGAAATTGCTGTTAAATGGGAATTTAATGTTATAAGCTAAAGTATAATTGAAATTTTACCAAGTAAATATAATTAAAGGTAAGTATGACAAATATATGATTATAAACTTAAGTAATTAAAGTGTAAATAGATGAGGTCATACAATTATAAATGAATGTAATATAAATAAGAGAGATTGTAAACTGAAAGGGTTAAAGTAATTTCTAAATAGAAGTTGGAAGAAATACAATGAAAATAAAAAGATAAACCGTTATATGAATAAAAAGAATCAAACAACAAACGTATGAATGGAATGAATAAGAATAGACTAAAACTATTGCTGAAATTGTTGTTTGTCGTGGTTGTGGTTGTTGGTTAAGGAAACTTTAATTTTGTTGGGATGGATGAAAAATCCATTGTGTTTAATCTGAGACTGTTGAGTAAATGATACACTCGATGGTTTATTCTTCATTCCGAACAATTTAAAAGTTCTGAAACCGAACAACTATTTGTTTGTTGATTGAATGGTTGTTTGTATTTGTGTGTGTATGTTGTTTGTGAAATTGATGGTTGTTGTATTGATTTGTTGTTAGTGATTGAAACCATTTAAATATTTCACTTTATATAAATTGTTAACCCTTTGGATTTAATAAGTGAAATGCAGGTTATGGAAGCAATTGCTACTGCTTTAGGTTTCATAATTAAGCGTTGTTTGCCCGACAAATAGGTACGTTCTCGGATTACGGTTTTATAGCGCCATTTTATATATTCTCCCGTATTGGGATATAATATTTTGGATACTATATATGATATTTTGTTATATTTGATATTACATTTTCTCCCGAGTCTCTCCGTACAAAGGAGACTCTACCGAAATTTTCCGTAAAATTTTGGCTTAGAAAATATTTTGAAATGTTTTCCAAACTTTATTTATTTAAGTATAAAAAAGAGTTAATGATTATAAAATGGGTATATTTTATTTAAAGTAATAACTTTTGTAAATTATTGTTTATAAAGTTAATATTTTGAATAGGATGTATGGTTTATTTAATTCTTCTTTTCCCTTCTTTTTCTTTTCGGGGACGAGAAGTTTTGAGTGGGGGAGAGTGTAACGACCCGTAAATTTCAACCATTTAATTTGTTAATTTAAGCTGATTTTTGTAATTTAATGTAGAAAGAAATGAAAATCTCATAATTTATAGTGGAGCGAATGTTAGATATTAAATGTTGCAATGGTAATAAAATCAATTCTTGACAATTGGAATGAAATTCAAATAAAGAAATAGTGGAAACTTATGATAATTTACTAATTAAATATGATTGTGTAATTAATACTGAAAGAAATAAAATTGGAAATAGTATTTATGAAATAATAACTAAAATGAATTGCAACTGTATGAATGGAAGTAAATTGTTAATAAGTGGATGTAAATATTGAATTAATTTATGGAAATAAATGACAACATTGAATTGTAATAAATGTAATTAAATGTTACATTTGTGTGAAATGTAAAGACGATGGTTAGGAGTTGGTAGAATGGGTATATTAAGGAAATGAAAAAAAGGGAACGAATCCATTAATATATGTATTTATTTCTTTAGTATGTTGCATAAGATTTGGAAATCAAATTGCAATTGAAGGAAATTTGGTAGCACGTTATTTGGAAATAAATTTAAGGGTAATAACAACTATTATAAATTACCTAATTAATTGATCAATGAATTTATTTGGAATTTAATTTCATCTAAATGGTAAGTAATTATGATGTTATTATTCATAATAAACGTTACTCTAATAATTAATAATATAGTAACGGAAGTGGGAATGTAAATTTTTAGAAGCGTAAAGTATTTTAAAACCTTAATTAATGCATTTAATTGATAGAAGTACATTTAGGAATATAATATTATTCTAATTAATGTAAATAAGTGTATATTAATGCAAGGAAATAAATTTATCGTCATATATTGGATAGGGTAGAATAAAATTTGAAATTTGGAAGATTAATGTAACAAAACATAACCAAAGGTTAAATATGCTTATAGGATAATGATTTGTTTGAATAATAAGAATGGGAATTAAGATTGTTTATTAAATTGAATTCAAATTAGGAAGGTTGAGCATTTCAATTAATTGGGATTAAGTGTTAAAGATGACGTTAATGGAGTTAAGATGAAAATTTAGAATAACAACATAATAGACCATGAACCAAAGTTAATTTATCTACTTGGGAGTAATGGAGTGAATAAAAGAATTTAAAAACCAAATAAATTGAATTTAATGGGCTATTAAGTTAGTTACTGGATAAATTGAAATTTAAAACTTAATATTGTAAATTGGGAATTTTCAGTGAAATTGATGAAGAAATTTGTTTAAAGGATTCTAATTTACAAAGTAAGCCGAACTGATAAGATTTGTAAATAATTTAAGTTGAATTGGTAAAAAATTTGATTTAATTAACTTATTCTAAGTTTATTTAAAAAGTATAAAAATAGCCATTCTGGCCACTAACTCGGATTTCGACGAAACCAGTTTCATCGGATCCGTAACGGTGAATTATAATAGTGTTTCAAGTTTCGTAGCGACCGGACTTGTCGTTTGATCGTACGGACTCGAAACGCCTTGAAATTTATGCAATTAAAATCAATTGAAATCAATTTGGAAAATATTGTTTTAGCATAACTTCTTCGTACGATGGAATTTGAACCTGAAACCGTTTCCATTGAGTTTAAAATATTTTAAAACACCTATTTTGATATATGGGTTTATCCAATTTCATTCCGTAGTCAGAACGGGCTTTTTGGGCCACTTTGGCGTTAGCGCGTATATCTGTTTTATCCATCTATTTTATTTTCAAATTCTGTCTATAAATATCCTGCTATAAACCCTAGCCTCCGCCTATTCTCATTTATCTGTATGTAAAATTTCATCAGCTCCTCTTCTTCTTCAATTAATGCAAACCCTAGATCCAATTACAATCCAAAATCAAAGTCAAAAATTCAAAGTCCTTAGAAAAATCTCAAAAAAATATATGTTGAAGTTCTCGACTAGCGTAATTCACTGGTGGTGTTCGATTTTCATTTTAGTTCATCGTCTGACTAGTAAAAATCAGAGAAGTTTCGGCCGTTCATCATCGTCGAAATAAAAGTCGTCGGATCGGCGAACCCTTTCTGGGTTTTGAAGAGAGGACGAAGGGGAGCGTATCTATATGGTTTGTTCGTCGTTTTGATGGTCGGATTTCTTGCTAAAATTCACTAGGGTTTAACCTATAGCGGCGGCTAGGAAAAATATTGGGAGCGTCGATCATCGTAGAGGCTCGCGTGCATCTGGCGTCTTCGGCGGTGGCGGTCATGCGCGACAGGTAGGGGGTTAGAGGCGACGTTGTGATGTTCGTACGCGCAAGCTTGTGCGTGGTTCGGTGGCCTAGAGGAAGACGCGTTTGTTTACTGGGCGTGAGGAGGTACAGGTGCGTGCAAATGATGGATGACGTGGCAAATAGGTCCGGGGTGAGAAAGTGTTCTTTCTTTTCTTAATTTTAATATTGAAATTAATACGCATTTATCGCTATATCTCTCGCATACGAACTCTATTTTACGCGCGGTTTTTTTGTTAGGATCGTATTGAAATTCCGGACCTGATGACGCTAGTTTGGACGAATTCTGAGACGGTCAAATTTTTGGGTTTAAATTCAATTTAAATTCAAAAGGTGAGTGTTTTAACCCACTCACAACTTCTAAATGTTCTTATGTTTGTTAAATTAAATTTTGATGTGATTTAAAATTTATCTATGATTGTTTGAGCATATATTTAATCATCATCTCAGTTAGATAGCATTTATTTAAATTAAATTGTTATTTAATTTTATTATTGCATATAATTTGACAGTAAAATTTATTTATTATTGCATATAAACTGCCAGTTAAACAGTTATTAATTTTTATTGAATATAAACTATTCGTTGATGCCTGTTATATTTTATATGCTTTATATTGATGTTTGTTTAAATTGGATGATGATTGTAATAAATGGTTGTTTATTGATATTTGGATGAATGGATGCTATATTTTATATAAACTGCAAGTTATTATGCAATTTCATTCCATTCGGGATTGCGGTTTGAAATGATATATAACCGTAAACTTTTATCTTCAAAATTACGGATTGAAATGATAAATATCTGTATCACTTGACCATAGGATAGAAAAATTATATACAGACACCGTGGTCTATATATAAAATATTTTAAAGTGATTTTCTATGGATTTTGGAAAATAAGGGTTTATGTATATACTAATTTTGGTATTATATAAATATATTTTTATATATGGTTAAATTCTAAAATTTAAGCTAAGTAAATTTTGATGATGTTTTAAGTTTGATTTACGAATATTTCAAGTTTGAGCTTTATTTAAGTGATATTGAATTTATTAAATAAATATTTCTAAACTAAATAATAGTAAATTGAATTAAGGTATATATAAGATTATCAGATTTGGTTGGGAATTTTGGAATATTTAAAGTCTTGAAATATATCAAAATTGAAATGTTTTATTGAAATTAAGGTATTATTGTTTTCAAAGTATTGGTTTTCAAAATTGTTATAACTTTGGAAGTAATATGGTTTGGAAAATGAATTTATTTGAAATAGAATTTATTTAAGAATTATCTGTGAATATATGGATTTGAAACCTATTGAAATTGAAAATTTCGAAATATGACTTCAAAATGTGGTTTGGGTTTAAGATGATTTAAAAGAATATTTCAAGTTATCTAAATTTGAGAAAGATTAGTGATTGGAAATTTGGTTTTATTTAAAGGAGATATTATTGAATTGTTTTGGAAATGGAAATGATATATTATTGAATTGGGTTTGAAATGGAAATAATACATTGATAATTTGGGTTTGAAATAGTAATAAAATTTTGGTTTAAAGTATATACTATTTTGTAGTAAAGGAAATGTTTTGAAAGGGCAGTGATTGTGTTTTTAAAAGTATATATATTTGTAAATGACCACGGTGTTATAATAACGATTAGTTGTTAAAGAGACCGGGATCAGATATGGACATACTCTCTGTCGATACCGAAAACCACTTTGACAACTGTGTACGCGGTGGAGTTTCCAGAATGAAGTAGGATGGTGGCGACGATCCTAAGGTATATACGTGGACCCAACTCCCGTGAGTTGGCATAAGGTGGCTAAAACAGGAGCGATCTCGGACCAGTGAGGTAGCAACTCTTATCGGACGCACTTCTTCGATTCTATTCTATTACTTTGTGATTTTTGGTGGCCACCCTTCGATTTGGGAGTGTTGTTCGAGGTGGACGGTAGTGGCTACTATCTGCTCCATCAGTCCGTGTGCGTAATTGGTATATCTACCCTGGCATTGCCTAGTTGTGCCGTGTCACCTACCATATCGAACTTTACTACGATTATGATTTTAAGATCCGACCGCGTTAAGGTTCTCCATCCCCTTAACGCTATTTTCTATATGATTATACTTTATTGATTAGACATTATTATAATAGCGAATATTACTACATAGTAGATAGTTTAACGGATCCTTAAGAGGTGTGAATCCCGAACATTTCTTAAGTTACTGCACTCACGTTAGACACTGGATAGGAGATGTCAAACCCCGTAAACATCTCTGACGCCGTTTACACTCATATTTATTTCATTGATTTAACTTACATAAGATCTTTTAGTTCTGACTCGAGTGTTTTGTCTTTTCAATTCGCTCGGGTCAGCCTGAGCATTTCAGGATTTGAAGGCCCTATTTCTGAAGGACGAAGACGAAGATTTTATTATTACTATGTGTTATATATTCCACTACACCATTGTATTCCGCTGCATAATTATCATTCTCTAGTATGTGTAACTCTGATATGTATTGTATAAGTATAATCAAATGTTTTGTAAAACAGCTTCATGAACTGTTATTTGATTATTATATTTTATCGTTCCGCTGCAAGATTGTATTTTGTTTCTTTTATTTCTCCACTTTTTCTTATTTACCCCATAACAATCCACCCTTCTGTATGGTTTAAGTTGGCACATTTGTCTACTTAAGCATACAAAAAGGTGGGATGTTACATATATAGATATATGATTTAAATTTGATTTGACAAATTATGTACATACATTTATTTATCTCTAAATGGTTTGAAAGAAATCAGAAATTTTATTCTTAAATTCTATCTTAAATAATAACTTCAAGTATAAAAATAAATTCAAAATTTTGAATAAATAATTCAAACTTGAGATGATTGAATTAGAAAATTTTATTTTTATAATACAATTGCATTCAAATATAACTTACCTTAAAATTTTAGAAGTTAACAATGTAATTGGATAATATACAATATAAAAAGTTTTATAAATAAAATTTGAGTGGTTATAATAAATATTATACACTTAAATTTTAGTTATAAAAAGAATAACAAAGGTAAATAGAATAATCTACAATATAAATGATGTTAAAGGAACTAAAAAATTAATTAAAACAGTTATAATAAGTGTAAGTATATTTAACATAGGTGATAAAATATATTGAGAGGGAAAAATTTAATTTTAATTAGGAATAAAGAGGAATTAAATTTATTCAGTACATTATGAGTATAATAAATAATGAATTTGCAAATCCATGATTTTTGAAATTGTTAGTTTAAGAAAATTAGATGATAAGATAATGAAATTAGAGATAGTTAAGATTTATTTAACTTGTGTAAAAATTAATTATCAATTTAAGTTGAAATCTCCATGGTTTCAAACTTATTATCTTATTTTGTTTTCAAACTGTCTGTTAGTTGTCTTTATTTTTCCTCATCTTGCTACAGACCGGTATAGGCATCTTTCTATAATCTTTCTGTTTAGAAATCTTTCTATAATCTTTGATAATCTTTGGTACTTATTTTGAATCCGAGCACTGCTTTCATCCATAGAATGTCGGTCAAGAGGAAAAATTGAATCAGATTCTAGAGGATCTTTTCGTGCTTCTATTCCTGATTCTGGAGAATCTTGGGAAGATCATCTCTACCTTTGTTAAACTTTCCTATAACCACAGTTATCAGGTATAATTTCAATCTTTTGTCATCTTGTCTTAATCTCATTTCAATTTTATCTTTCCTATGCTTTCCCGTACCTCATTCCTTTTCGAGGACGAAAAGTTTTGAGTGGGGGAGAGTGTAACAACCCTAGATTTGTGCATATATTTTAAATTCGACTTTATTTTATTTTGAAATTATTTTAAACTTGTTTTATTTCAGACATTTCATTTTAAAATATAAATTTTGATTATTATGTGAATTATAATTTCAAACTTGTATAAATTGGATATTTTACTGAAAAGTGAATTTATGTTCAAACTGGTCAAACTTTGACTTTTAAATTTTTAATTTAAATATTTAAATTCTTAAATTTTATCTTTTATTATGAAAATAGATTTACTAACATGAATACTGCTTTTCGTTTCGTTGAAAACAGATTTAAATTGTAAAAGTTATACATTTTTCAATATGGTGTGTAAACTGATTTATTAAGTAATTTTGTTTATTTTAAATTATATAAATTTTATTATCTTTGTCATATTTTATTTTAGTTTGTGTTAATATGTTATTTTATGTATATTTTTGTCTTTATTATTTTTAAAAGTAATAATGTAATTTTTCTAAAGTTCATTTGAATTTATTTCAATTTTCAAGCCTAGTTTCCATTTTTCTGCTATTTTCTTCATTTAAATTTTATTTAATTAAAATTTATTTATTTATTTTTATGAATTCATTTTTATTTTGTGTTCTTATCTTTATTTATATATACTTCTCAAGTACATAATTTTTTTCCAAAGTTCATTGCATTTATTTTTCATATTTTCAAGACTAGTTGCAATTTTTGCTGTTTTACTTAATTAAATTTTATATAATTAATAATTAATTAATTTATTTTTGTTTATATACTAAATTTTCGTATTTTTATCTAAGTTTATATATATATTTCAGTTATCTAAAATTTAAAAAGAAAATAGTGGAACTTTGAAAGGTTTTAAACTTCCAAAGTCTCTTTGCATTTCCGACCATTCACTTTCTCAACTCCTCTCTTAATTGATTTTTGGCCGTACCTTTCCTACCTTCTTTCAGCTGCATTCTTCATTTTTTTCACGATAAAAACATTCCTCAAAACCACAAAAAAAATCACGGCTCCATTGTGTTCAAGGTTTGGTAAAAATTATCATTTTCTTCCTTTGTTTTTATGACTTCTCTTATTGAAATTTCGCATATGCTCTCTACTTCATAGCTTTGTTCCTCCTCCTCCAAGCTTTGGCCGACCACCACCACCCCCTTTCTCTGACCATCACCCACCCTAGTACCCCTCCTCCCTAGGCCGAACCAACCCAAGGCCAAGATCTACACAAAAATCCAATTAAACTATCACAACCCATCACCTATTGTTGAAACCATCCTAGTTTGTCATCTCCACCTTCTACCACCATTAGCCGCCACAACCTCCACCACCACCACCTCTGGCCTGACCTCCACCCTCTTCCATGTCACCCACCGCCTCCTGGAGCCACTGGCCGTGACCCATAACTTCTGGCCGTACCAAACAAGAGAAAACAAATGATGTATGTTGCATAGTTTTAGCCATGTACACCTAGTTTTATGCATCTAGACTAAACCCACCTTTGTTAACACATTCTAGGCCGACCTTTAGGAACCCAAACCTGATCCAAACCATGCCTTTAGCCATGCCATTTCAAATCTAGAGCTGAAGCATAGATGGTAGAAAGCAAGTGCAAACACTTTGGCTTTGTTTCATGCATTCATTTCTAACATTGTTTTATTGAATTTTTGGGTTGAAAACTCATGTTGTCTATATTTGTTTTGTTTGAATGTGACAAGGCAATTAGTTTTGGCTCTTCCAATCTCAAATCATTGTCGTGCTTTCGTGCCTCTGGAAATCCTTGTTGTGTGTTCGTGGTCGTCATCTCCAGCTTATACAAGTGAGTAAATCTCACCAGACTAATATGTACTTATATAATTGATAAACTGACATCACTTGAATATGTAAATTTATATCATCCTGTTATAACTGTTATATTATGATTATATGATGTTCATCCCTGTTTATACACATGTTATATCATCTGTTACTATTATATATTGTATACTGTTTATTTATATCAGTTTATCACACTACAAGTTCTCTGTAGATTAGGTTCACTATGGGTTGAAATGATACATACCCGAATGGACTTTAGAATAGGGAAAAATCGTTATAGGCTGAAATGATAAGCCTGAATGGTTTTATTTATTTTATTTAACTTGGGATTGCGGGTTTGAAATGATAGAACCCGGTTTTTCTTTGTAAATTACGGATTGAAATGATATATATCCGTATCACTTGACCTAGGCTAGAAAATTATATACAGACACATGGTTTATATATTTTTCTGAAATTTTTAAAATATTTTAAAAATGTAAATATTATGATATTTTGATTTAAATTTTATTAAAATGATTTCTATAAAATATTAGTGATTTTCTACAAATTAAATAAGTGAATTAAGTAAATGGTGAAGTAGAATTTGAAATATAAGTTAATTTTGGAATTTATGATTTTGTTTATAAATGGAATTGATGTAAAGTAAGAAAATATGACAAATTTGATTTAAAGATGAATTTAATGATTTTATTAAGTAATAATAATTTTTAAAGTGTTAATGATTTTGTATAAATTAAAATATGAAATAAATGACTGTTTAAGTTGAATCGTGTTGTTTAAATTGGGAAATTGTGAATTTGTTTAAAAGTAAATTTTAATTAAGTAAAATAAATGGAAATAAGTTATATTTTGGAAATTTAAACTTAGTTGTTAAGTTAAGAGTTTAATTAAAGAAATGAAAACTTAATTTGTTATTTAATTTGATTTTGTATGGAAATTTGACTTTATAAAATCATAGAAATAAAGGTATTTAAATGATTGTTTTTAAATGTGAAAATATATGATTTTATAAGTTAAAATGATTTATATTAAAAGTTAATTATGTGTGAAATTGTAAATTAAAAATCTGAATTTGATTTGACAACATCTTTGAAATGTAATGTAAAGATATTAAAGCATTGGAAAATGCTGTGGTTGTTTTAAATGAACCAAATAGCAAATTTGAACTAAGGGTTATTATAGCACTTTGTTAGTGCTATAGTTGTTAAATTTAACTAAAATTTTAATTGAAACTAAATTAAGATATTACAGCATTTTAAATGCCGTCTTTTGTTAATGAATTGTTTTTAAACATAACATTTCGTAGCATTTTCTAAGTGCTGCGAAAGTTGAATTTTTTTTGTTTAATAAATTCAAATGAATAAATGATCTTTGAAAAAGATTAAATTTTGGAAATTAAATATTTAATTATTAAATATAATGAATTGACTTTAAATGATTTAAATGGAATAGTTGACTTGGGAAATACAACTATTTTGAAATGTGATTAAATGGTATTTAAATTTAAATTAAATAAATGATGTTTTGAAATGATATTTTGATATTTTGAAATGAATTTGAAATGATATTAAATCTTGGAATGAATAATAGAAGTTTTTATTAGTATGAAAAATATTTGGTTTACTTGTAATTTGAATCTATTTAAAGGATATTGGACTTATGAAATATAGGATAATAAAGCTTTGGAATTTATTTTATAATTTGAATAGTTATTTTGTGGATTAAATCTATATTTGAAATTTATAAGTTTTAAAATGGTCTATGGAAATTTAATTGAAATAAATGATTGAATTGAATTGAAACTTTGGAAATTGAATACTTGATTTGAAATATAATACCTACACTTTTAAATGAATTTAAATGAATTAATTTGTTGGAATATAAATTATTTAAAGGTGACTTGAAATGATAATAAATGAATGATATCTTTAAATTTAAAAAGTATTTAGAGTTGAATATTTAGATTTGATCTCAAATGATATTTTGGTATATTAAAATGATTTGAAATGAAGTTTGAAAGGATATGATATTTTGATATATTAAAATGATTTGAAATGAAGTTTTGGAAGGATATGATATTTTGATATATTAAAATGATTTGAAATGAAGTTTTGGAAAGATATGATATTTTGATATATTGAAATGATTTGAAATGAAGTTTTGAAATGATATGATATTTTAAATATATTGAAATGGTTTGGAATTGATTTAATCTTCATTTTTATAAAGATTTGGATTTGAAATGATATTCTATTTTGAAGTATAAAATATTATTTTAAAATTATAACCACGGGTTATAATAACGATTGGTTGTTAAAGATACCGGGATCGGATATGGACATACTCTCTGTCGATACCAAAAACCACTTTAACAACTGTGTACGCGGTGAAGTTCCAGAATGAAGTATGTAACGACCCAGAATTTTTGATAATTAAAATTCGAATATTTAATTGATTTTAAATATTAATAAATGGAATTTAGAAGTCGAATGATTTATTTCTCGAATATTGGATTTAATTGGATAATTAAATCGATAAATTAAATAGTGAAATTCCAGAGATGATTGAAAATCGAGTTTAATATGATTGAAATTGATTTGGAAAATTTTATTTAATCATACTGGAGTTATAGAAAGGTTATAGAACTTTTAAATTTGAATTTGGAGTTAATCTGTGAAAATTGGATATTTTAATATTTAATTATCGACTGAAAAATAGCCAATTTTCGAACAGTCTCAGAATTGAACGAGACCAGTTCCATTGGATCCGTAATAGTTAGTTATTATCGGATTTCAATTTTCGTATCAATCGGGGTTGTCAATTGACCGTGGCAGCTCGAAACGCATCGATATAGTTTTAATTTTAAATCGTCGAGTTAAAATAGTCATTTTTCAAAAAGTCTCGGATTTCGACGAAACCAGTTTCATCGGATCCGTAATGTGATATTATTGTAAGATTTCAAATTTCGTAATTTTTGGATTTACCATTTGTCCGGGGCAAGCCAAAACGCCTCGAAATCGATTTAAATCGGTTTAATTTAAATTGATCGTTTATTGCCATATCTTACACAGACGATCGAATTAGCTTCCGAAACCTGTTCCATTGCGTTCGGAACGCGGGGTAAACCTTAGAAACGTCAGCCGGCACGCTCGAATCGGAGTTCGGAAAAAATTTGATGAATAGTAAATCGTGAAATTTTCTATAAAAGACCTTCATAATTCCATTTTGCAAATTTAAAACAACCCTAGGGTTTGAGTTTCAGCTGCCGCCACCCTCTTCTATTAATGGCCGAAATACACTCATCTTCCCCCTTGATTTTCTTCCAATCCACTCAGCAATTCGAGAAAGCTTCAACTATGAAAATGTAGAGCACTCTCCGATCTCGAGATTCAACGGTGGAGATCGGAAAATACGAAGCGGATCAATGGCAATTCGAGCTTGAATGTTCGAAGTTCATCCACGTTTTTCCACACGAGTACGCAGCCGAGTGGGGCCGGTCTGGGGGTGGTGGTGCACGGCGGTGGGGGCTGCGACCTGGAAGTGATTGATCGTCGCGAAGTGGAGTAGGGAAGGTGCGGCTATTAACCCTAGGTCGATGGCTTTGGGTTCATTTCGTGTGCGTGTACTGGGAGTGAACGGGGAAGACAACACGTGCGGCCCAGATTTGCTTCAAAGAAATTGAACGATCCAGATTTAATAAGGTTGAAAAATGTAAAATAGAATTGTAAATAATATATATATTAAATCGTGTAATGTTTAAATTAGTGTATCTTTGTCATACGAGGTCAGAATTTGACGAATTTGGTGGCGTTGGAATCGCAGCGACGAAATACACGCTGCAGCGCAGATTTGAGCGCGTTTGGAGCTAGCGAAAATTTCGGGTAAAATTAAACGTCCGTTTAATTTTATTCGAAATAAACGCTGAAATCAGAATTAAAATCACGGTGAGATCTTCTCACTCAAATTTGAATGTGGAATTTTTACAGTTATTGATTGATGATTGACTGTTTGTATGTGATATTAGATATAGTAGGATATATATCTATATATAGCAATATATACATATTGGCATATGTATATATTGGATTGATGATTTCCCGCCTCGTATAGCGGATGAGACCCTATTGCGCCGTTAGTAAGCGGATTTATAAAAACCCATATACCGCGATAATTCCGTACTGGAGCGGAATTGGTATTGTGCTAACATCTGTGGATGCAGGGAAACAGGTTAGAGGGATCCAACTGGATTCCTCAACAGTATTTATTTATTTACAAGATATTGATGTATATTCTGTTATCATATATCGATATATGATATTTGACTGTTGTGATGGACTGATTGGTGTTGTTGCATCATCGGATTCAGTTTTGAAATGTAAAAATAACGACTTTTATTTTAAAAAGATTTTTAAAGTGATTTTTGAAAAGTAGACGTTTATCGAATTTTTGAATTGATTTATTTCAGAAAAATAAACGTCTAGAATTTTAAAGTTATAAGAGTTAAGATTTTTGGTGAAATATAACCAAAGTGTGATTTTTGAAATGAAAGTTGATTTAATTGTAAAATAGGTTAAATTGAGATTTTTAAAGTATTATAAAAGATGTACAGAAAAATTGATATATTTATCAATTGAAATTTTTGGAATTTTAAAACGAGTTTTTATAAGTGAAGATATGAATCTTATAGAATTTTAAAATTGTGAAGATATGAAATTTATAGATGTATAAATTGTGAAGTTAAAATGAATGAAATTGTAGAATAGAAGATTTATAAGGAATTAACTTATAAATTGGATTTTTGCCTACAAATGAAATACTGATCGAATTTGTTAATAAAGGAGATTTACAAATTGAAGTTGTTAAAAAATATAAAAGGTGAAATTTATAAACATTGTTTTATAAATCCAAAAAAACCAATTGAAATTGATAGGTTAAACATAGAAGTTTAATAAAGGAGATATATCCGCGATTTTGGATAGTGGATAATTATTGATATAAAAATGGGTAGGAAATATTGAAATGTGGTTAGTGAAGTATATTCACGATTTTGGGACAGTGAATATATTATAAAAAAAAATGGATATGTTTTGGGAAAGCGATATTATAAAATGAAGTAATTGTTTTAAAAGATGTTTTAAAACGTGTGAACTCTCGAAATCATAGATTTCAACATTTATTGTTGTAATAGACGTTTTCGAGAAATTTAAGGAAATGGTGGACTATAACACTGTTGTTATAGTAAATGATTTCCGAAAGGAAATGTTTTTATCTAGTATTGGGATTTACATATCTGTCTTAATTTCGAATCCCTATACTAGTGATTTTTGAGTCGTCGTAACGATGTTTTACGTAACATTCGTTTTGACTCAAATTGATGTTGTTATAGAAAATAGATTTCCTTAAAGAATGAAATATATATACTTAATTTGATTTAAGTATATCGAATATTTTCCAAGTGTTGAAAATAAATGATTTATGAAATACTTATTATTAAATAAGTATGGAATTACTTTTCCAATACGATGTGAAATGTTTGTTAAGAATTTATCTTTGTAAAGATAAATTGAAAGTGAATATTGAAATCGATTTGAAAATCGTATATCAGAAGATATTTTGAAAATATAAATTCAATATGGAATTTATAAAAGAAAAGGGAAATTGTTTAGAAAAAATAAACGTTGTTTTATTTTTAGAAGTGTGGAAATTCTATATCTAGTAAAGATATTTTTGGAAAATAAACAATTTGGAAAATTATTTGGAATCTGATGATGTTGCGCATCTTTATTGATAGTTAAATAACCGACTATCAATAATTACCTTGAGTAGGTATTTGTTGTGAATTGGATGAATTTGAATGCCACACTTATTTTTGAATAATCGCTCACTATTCGGGTTAACCGGGAAAGGACCATGGGGTCGTATAACCCATTCCGAATATGTGATACGTCGTTATGAATCGCATTTGAAGACTGGTGTTGAAGACCGGATATTTTTGAAAACGGAAGGATTACCGTCGAGTTACTCTACATCGGCTGATCTCCGATTTAGAGGTTTTATCACCCTTAGTGACGGGAAGTCCTGACGTGATTGAAAACTATCCGGATATGCAAGGGCTTCGTGAGAAGTGCCTTCGGTTCTGTTCGATCCCGGAACAGACTTGTATGGATTGTGTGTCTGACGTTACAATTTGAGATATAAAGCCGATTTCTTTCAAATACATTTCTGTTGGTGGCGGAGAATTTATTCTCTTAGCTTAACACCCTTCTCTGAGACGTACGAGCTCAGAGGTTATGTAGTTGAAATTTATCAGCGATATATCCCAATTTGGTAACGTGGCATACTGAGTGTTGCTGTGAAATGATCAGTGTTTGATCATTTGTGATATGATCATTTGTTTGATCTTATATCTTTGTGATCATAGGTTGATCATTTTGTTTGACCCAAAGCAGGGCTTTTTGAGAAAGCGTAGCTTTGTGGACGAGACTTCGTCGAGCCTCACACCCCGGAAATGGTCGAAACAGGAAGAATGCAGCAAGGTTCTAGGGAGTAGCGCCCCTTAGTGTATGTCATTCCTTCTGGATAAAGGTGGTATCATGGTATGGAGCCCAGATACTTAACCTCTGTGGTTGCTGCACAGTTATTATTACTTTGTGGTTTGTTGGAAATCGGGGATCCTCGGGAAGATCGGTGACGATCGGGGGATGGCATACGCGTGTCAGTAGTTACTTATTTTTGCAGAGGTAACCCGGCCTTGTGTTGGCAGAGATCCGGTTAGGTTCTCGGGTCGTCTATTCCAGGGACGTACCCATCGTGGATAGGAAGTTCCTTAGCCTGACCATTTGTTGGAAATCCAAACTCCAATACGTGATTTGTACGGTATTAGTTTTAGAACCTGCCATTTATGTACGGTGGTCACCACTGTTTAGATGGTAGCTATAGTAGGCATACGATACTGGTCGTATGTTGGCTAAGATTAATATTATACTTTCGAAATGTTTTCGACACTATGCACTAATAATAATATCAAAAATGATTTGATTTTGCGTAGTAAGCATCTTTGACTATCATAAGAAGAAATCTCCTCCAATTCTGCGTTTGCATTGTGTGTGTGGCGGGAGGTCTTATGGTAGTTTCATTTTCCAAAAGCATTTCGAATTGACTTTAAAAATTATTTTGTTGTTATAAAGATAAATAACTGTTTTACGATCTCACACCAGTCACCATGACTGACTCGGAGTTTATTGTTTCCCTTCTAAACTCTGGGTGCCCACCATTTTCCACACGGGCAGCCTAGAGTTATGTTATCAGGATATCCTGGATATTCTGGAGCTTTGGAAGCAAGCTGGATGGCGAGACGTAGTATTTGTATCTGATAGTATTTATTCCGCTGTGTATTCTGTATGAGGACAAGTTATATAACTGTCCATTGTTGTATATTGACTCTGATGATTGATGTATGTATAAACTGATATAGTTCTTTGTTTTAAAAGACTAGTGTTTATCTATTATATGTTGTTCCGCTGCGATATGTGAGATTCTGATATTGTTCTGTTTCTGTTGCTGTTCTGTTGTTCTTCTTTCTTTCTTTCTTTCTTTTTCTTCTATCTTCTTCTTCTACTTTTTCTTCTTTCTTAAAATCATAACTTTTCGGGTTTCCGGCATTCGATGGCTCAGCAGTCGATAAAGTGAGTATCGATGTTGAATTTTCGAAAGTCGAAAATTTCCGGGATGTTACATTTGGTATCAGAGCATATGGTTAAGCGACAACCCTGCTCTGTTGGGTGTTACTCATTAGAGATAGAGTCAGTAGTACTCTAGAATGAGTTGAGTGTAATAATAGATACGAGTGCGTATTTGTTATTTGAATATAAAATTGTTTTATATTGTGATGATTGGTTTATTGAGTGGTATATGGACTCTGGTCGGTATTGTCCGTACAACTCTATCGATAGGGATCTCTAAACACTTATATAGAACAATTCGGCACAGTATTGTTTTAAAATTGGGTAAATGAAATAATTTTACCTTGATTTTATTTTGTATATAAAGAAATAATTTTTCAGAATTATTAAAGTATATATATATGAATTGGTTGTTAAAATGTATATATATACAAGTTAATTAAAGTTGTTTGAATAAGTTAAATAAAACAACAATTGTGAAAGAGTAAATTGTATAAACCAATGAATTATAAAGATGAAGTTATAATTAATATGATTTACAATTGTGGGATAATCTTATATATATAAAGTGAAGTTATATAAGTAAAAGATTTGTAATTGTGATTTATAATCTGAAATAAAATTCCAGAGAAGTGTTTTGAAAGGATTTGATATTTTGGAAAAATGTTTTAGAGTGATGGAAGCTCTAAACTCTTTTCGGTCGCTGGAAAATAATTCCGATTGGTGATCGCGACACTATCGGTGTTCATTTTCGGGTTTCCAAAAGAGGAATGGCTGCCAATTGTTTTAAAAGGAAGTTGTTTTGAAAATTTGGATTTTGTTTTGGAAATTCAAAGGATGATTTGAATTGTTTTCAAAAATGGGTTTGAAAAAGTTGGAAAAGACTCTGGAATGCTATATAAAGATATTTATGAGATATTATTAAGTTGATAACTTATGGAATTTGAATATTGATAGAATAAATTTACAATTATGATTAAACAAAAATGAAATTGAAAGTTGAGATTCATTTTGAAGTTGTAAGCATTGAATTGAATTGAATAATTATAAATGAAAGGTAAATTGAATTCGAATTGGAAATCCAGTTTAAATGTAAATAGATTTAACCGAAGTGGTAAATTGAAAATAAATATAATGTCTACATGGAATATTTATATTGAACCTAAGAAATGAAGAGCGAAATTCTTAAGTAAAATTTGAATATTGAAATTATTCTAAGTTGATGATTGAATGAAGATAAAACTGGAATTAGAACTG
Organism: Allium fistulosum; assembly: GCA_030737815.1. NCBI lineage: Eukaryota > Viridiplantae > Streptophyta > Magnoliopsida > Asparagales > Amaryllidaceae > Allium > Allium fistulosum. Next base: position 713,983,087 of record CM060906.1, on the reverse strand, counting down.
GATGTTGAAAATGAATTTGAATAAATGAATTAGTAACTGAAACTAATCTAAAAATAATCAGTTATGAATGAAAGCTGATGAAATTCAATATTCAGGAGATAAACCGAATCCAAATTAGATTGGAATGGTGAATTGAATTCAAATGAATTTGAAATGAAAATTGGATAAGAAATGAATATGTGTAACTTCAACAGTGAAGTAAAAATGATATAAGTAGTTTATATTGGAAATTTTGTAATTGAATTTGCAAAATGGTTTGAATGTGTAACTAGATATTATGGCTAGTAGGACATACAGGTGTTATAAAGGAATTGGATTTGATTTCAAAGATAATTTGAATTGCTCGAAAAAGGTAAGTATTTAAATTTGAATATGAGTTTTTGATGACTTATTTCTCTAGCCGCTTGGCTTTTTCTTTTTCTTTTTGAAATCTGAGAGTCCGTAGGGACGTTTTGTAGTCGTACCGTATTAGCCGCGCAAAGGAGACGCTGGCGAAATTTTTCGGAAATTTAGGGCGTTAGAAAATTTTTGAGAAATTTTGAAAGTTTAAAATTTGAATTTAAACTTAAATTTGAATTGTTAAGTAAACAATGCTATTGAAACTTATAATTGAAGTTGAAATTTAGTTGAAATGATAACGAATCTTTAGTAGAAGATTTGTTTTGATGAATTGATAAAACTATTAAATGTTGGAAAAAGAGTAGACGAGTTAAGGACCTTTTTTCCTAACTTGTAATTTCGAGGACGAAATTCTTTTAAGGGGGGAAGTTTGTAACGACCCAGAATTTTTGATAATTAAAATTCGAATATTTAATTGATTTTAAATATTAATAAATGGAATTTAGAAGTCGAATGATTTATTTCTCGAATATTGGATTTAATTGGATAATTAAATCGATAAATTAAATAGTGAAATTCCAGAGATGATTGAAAATCGAGTTTAATATGATTGAAATTGATTTGGAAAATTTTATTTAATCATACTGGAGTTATAGAAAGGTTATAGAACTTTTAAATTTGAATTTGGAGTTAATCTGTGAAAATTGGATATTTTAATATTTAATTATCGACTGAAAAATAGCCAATTTTCGAACAGTCTCAGAATTGAACGAGACCAGTTCCATTGGATCCGTAATAGTTAGTTATTATCGGATTTCAATTTTCGTATCAATCGGGGTTGTCAATTGACCGTGGCAGCTCGAAACGCATCGATATAGTTTTAATTTTAAATCGTCGAGTTAAAATAGTCATTTTTCAAAAAGTCTCGGATTTCGACGAAACCAGTTTCATCGGATCCGTAATGTGATATTATTGTAAGATTTCAAATTTCGTAATTTTTGGATTTAACATTTGTCCGGGGCAAGCCAAAACGCCTCGAAATCGATTTAAATCGGTTTAATTTAAATTGATCGTTTATTGCCATATCTTACACAGACGATCGAATTAGCTTCCGAAACCTGTTCCATTGCGTTCGGAACGCGGGGTAAACCTTAGAAACGTCAGCCGGCACGCTCGAATCGGAGTTCGAAAAAAATTTGATGAATAGTAAATCGTGAAATTTTCTATAAAAGACCTTCATAATTCCATTTTGCAAATTTAAAACAACCCTAGGGTTTGAGTTTCAGCTGCCGCCACCCTCTTCTATTAATGGCCGAAATACACTCATCTTCCCCCTTGATTTTCTTCCAATCCACTCAGCAATTCGAGAAAGCTTCAACTATGAAAATGTAGAGCACTCTCCGATCTCGAGATTCAACGGTGGAGATCGGAAAATACGAAGCGGATCAATGGCAATTCGAGCTTGAATGTTCGAAGTTCATCCACGTTTTTCCACACGAGTACGCAGCCGAGTGGGGCCGGTCTGGGGGTGGTGGTGCACGGCGGTGGGGGCTGCGACCTGGAAGTGATTGATCGTCGCGAAGTGGAGTAGGGAAGGTGCGGCTATTAACCCTAGGTCGATGGCTTTGGGTTCATTTCGTGTGCGTGTACTGGGAGTGAACGGGGAAGACAATGCGTGCGGCCCAGATTTGCTTCAAAGAAATTGAACGATCCAGATTTAATAAGGTTGAAAAATGTAAAATAGAATTGTAAATAATATATATATTAAATCGTGTAATGTTTAAATTAGTGTATCTTTGTCATACGAGGTCAGAATTTGACGAATTTGGTGGCGTTGGAATCGCAGCGACGAAATACACGCTGCAGCGCAGATTTGAGCGCGTTTGGAGCTAGCGAAAATTTCGGGTAAAATTAAACGTCCGTTTAATTTTATTCGAAATAAACGCTGAAATCAGAATTAAAATCACGGTGAGATCTTCTCACTCAAATTTGAATGTGGAATTTTTACAGTTATTGATTGATGATTGACTGTTTGTATGTGATATTAGATATAGTAGGATATATATCTATATATAGCAATATATAAATATTGGCATATGTATATATTGGATTGATGATTTCCCGCCTCGTATAGCGGATGAGACCCTATTGCGCCGTTAGTAAGCGGATTTATAAAAACCCATATACCGCGATAATTCCGTACTGGAGCGGAATTGGTATTGTGCTAACATCTGTGGATGCAGGGAAACAGGTTGGAGGGATCCAACTGGATTCCTCAATAGTATTTATTTATTTACAAGATATTGATGTATATTCTGTTATCATATATCGATATATGATATTTGACTGTTGTGATGGACTGATTGGTGTTGTTGCATCATCGGATTCAGTTTTGAAATGTAAAAATAACGACTTTTATTTTAAAAAGATTTTTAAAGTGATTTTTGAAAAGTAGACGTTTATCGAATTTTTGAATTGATTTATTTCAGAAAAATAAACGTCTAGAATTTTAAAGTTATAAGAGTTAAGATTTTTGGTGAAATATAACCAAAGTGTGATTTTTGAAATGAAAGTTGATTTAATTGTAAAATAGGTTAAATTGAGATTTTTAAAGTATTATAAAAGATGTACAGAAAAATTGATATATTTATCAATTGAAATTTTTGGAATTTTAAAACGAGTTTTTATAAGTGAAGATATGAATCTTATAGAATTTTAAAATTGTGAAGATATGAAATTTATAGATGTATAAATTGTGAAGTTAAAATGAATGAAATTGTAGAATAGAAGATTTATAAGGAATTAACTTATAAATTGGATTTTTGCCTACAAATGAAATACTGATCGAATTTGTTAATAAAGGAGATTTACAAATTGAAGTTGTTAAAAAATATAAAAGGTGAAATTTATAAACATTGTTTTATAAATCCAAAAAAACCAATTGAAATTGATAGGTTAAACATAGAAGTTTAATAAAGGAGATATATCCGCGATTTTGGATAGTGGATAATTATTGATATAAAAATGGGTAGGAAATATTGAAATGTGGTTAGTGAAGTATATTCACGATTTTGGGACAGTGAATATATTATAAAAAAAATGGATATGTTTTGGGAAAGCGATATTATAAAATGAAGTAATTGTTTTAAAAGATGTTTTAAAACGTGTGAACTCTCGAAATCATAGATTTCAACATTTATTGTTGTAATAGACGTTTTCGAGAAATTTAAGGAAATGGTGGACTATAACACTGTTGTTATAGTAAATGATTTCCGAAAGGAAATGTTTTTATCTAGTATTGGGATTTACATATCTGTCTTAATTTCGAATCCCTATACTAGTGATTTTTGAGTCGTCGTAACGATGTTTTACGTAACATTCGTTTTGACTCAAATTGATGTTGTTATAGAAAATAGATTTCCTTAAAGAATGAAATATATATACTTAATTTGATTTAAGTATATCGAATATTTTCCAAGTGTTGAAAATAAATGATTTATGAAATACTTATTATTAAATAAGTATGGAATTACTTTTCCAATACGATGTGAAATGTTTGTTAAGAATTTATCTTTGTAAAGATAAATTGAAAGTGAATATTGAAATCGATTTGAAAATCGTATATCAGAAGATATTTTGAAAATATAAATTCAATATGGAATTTATAAAAGAAAAGGGAAATTGTTTAGAAAAAATAAACGTTGTTTTATTTTTAGAAGTGTGGAAATTCTATATCTAGTAAAGATATTTTTGGAAAATAAATAATTTGGAAAATTATTTGGAATCTGATGATGTTGCGCATCTTTATTGATAGTTAAATAACCGACTATCAATAATTACCTTGAGTAGGTATTTGTTGTGAATTGGATGAATTTGAATGCCACACTTATTTTTGAATAATCGCTCACTATTCGGGTTAACCGGGAAAGGACCATGGGGTCGTATAACCCATTCCGAATATGTGATACGTCGTTATGAATCGCATTTGAAGACCGGTGTTGAAGACCGGATATTTTTGAAAACGGAAGGATTACCGTCGAGTTACTCTACATCGGCTGATCTCCGATTTAGAGGTTTTATCACCCTTAGTGATGGGAAGTCCTGACGTGATTGAAAACTATCCGGATATGCAAGGGCTTCGTGAGAAGTGCCTTCGGTTCTGTTCGATCCTGGAACAGACTTGTATGGATTGTGTGTCTGACGTTACAATTTGAGATATAAAGCCGATTTCTTTCAAATACATTTCTGTTGGTGGCGGAGAATTTATTCTCTTAGCTTAACACCCTTCTCTGAGACGTACGAGCTCAGAGGTTTTGTAGTTGAAATTTATCAGCGATATATCCCAATTTGGTAACGTGGCATACTGAGTGTTGCTGTGAAATGATCAGTGTTTGATCATTTGTGATATGATCATTTGTTTGATCTTATATCTTTGTGATCATAGGTTGATCATTTTGTTTGACCCGAAGCAGGGCTTTTTGAGAAAGCGTAGCTTTGTGGACGAGACTTCGTCGAGCCTCACACCTCGGAAATGGTCGAAACAGGAAGAATGCGGCAAGGTTCTAGGGAGTAGCGCCCCTTAGTGTATGTCATTCCTTCTGGATAAAGGTGGTATCATGGTATGGAGCCCAGATACTTAACCTCTGTGGTTGCTGCACAGTTATTATTACTTTGTGGTTTGTTGGAAATCGGGGATCCTCGGGAAGATCGGTGACGATCGGGGGATGGCATACGCGTGTCAGTAGTTACCTATTTTTGCAGAGGTAACCCGGCCTTGTGTTGGCAGAGATCCGGTTAGGTTCTCGGGTCGTCTATTCCAGGGACGTACCCATCGTGGATAGGAAGTTCCTTAGCCTGACCATTTGTTGGAAATCCAAACTCCAATACGTGATTTGTACGGTATTAGTTGTAGAACCTGCCATTTACGTACGGTGGTCACCACTGTTTAGATGGTAGCTATAGTAGGCATACGATACTGGTCGTATGTTGGCTAAGATTAATATTATACTTTCGAAATGTTTTCGACACTATGCACTAATAATAATATCAAAAATGATTTGATTTTGCGTAGTAAGCATCTTTGACTATCATAAGAAGAAATCTCCTCCAATTCTGCGTTTGCATTGTGTGTGTGGCGGGAGGTCTTATGGTAGTTTCATTTTCCAAAAGCATTTCGAATTGACTTTAAAAATTATTTTGTTGTTATAAAGATAAATAACTGTTTTACGATCTCACACCAGTCACCATGACTGACTCGGAGTTTATTGTTTCCCTTCTAAACTCTGGGTGCCCACCATTTTCCACACGGGCAGCCTAGAGTTATGTTATCAGGATATCCTGGATATTCTGGAGCTTTGGAAGCAAGCTGGATGGCGAGACGTAGTATTTGTATCTGATAGTATTTATTCCGCTGTGTATTCTGTATGAGGACAAGTTATATAACTGTCCATTGTTGTATATTGACTCTGATGATTGATGTATGTATAAACTGATATAGTTCTTTGTTTTAAAAGACTAGTGTTTATCTATTATATGTTGTTCCGCTGCGATATGTGAGATTCTGATATTGTTCTGTTTCTGTTGCTGTTCTGTTGTTCTTCTTCTTTCTTTCTTTCTTTTTCTTCTATCTTCTTCTTCTACTTTTTCTTCTTTCTTAAAATCATAACTTTTCGGGTTTCCGGCATTCGATGGCTCAGCAGTCGATAAAGTGAGTATCGATGTTGAATTTTCGAAAGTCGAAAATTTCCGGGATGTTACAAAGTAGGATGGTGGCGACGATCCTAAGGTATATACGTGGACCCAACTCCCGTGAGTTGGCATAAGGTGGCTAAAACAGGAGCGATCGACGGGCCAAGGAGGTAGCACCTCTGATCGGACACACTTCTTCGATACCATTCTATTACTTGTGATTGATTTGGTGCGTACCCTTGATTTGGGAGTGTTGTTCAAGGTGGGCGGTAGTGGCTGCTATGCGTCACCACCAGTCCGGATGAGAAATTGGTATATCTACCATGGCATTGCCTTGTGTGCCGTGTCACCTACCATATCGAGCTTTACTACGAGTTTGAATTTCTCCCGTAGCCTGTGGAGTATCGAGGGTAGCCCCCATTTTTGGGAGTATGCTAATACTGGATAGACTACTGGGACTATTACGTGTTAAGGGGAATATTGGGTCACTCCTTAATGCTATTTAAAAGTATGTTTATTTTATATTAGACATTATTATAATAACGAATATTACTACATAGTAGATAGTTTAACGGATCCTTAAAGAATGGGCGATCCCAAGCATTCTTTAAGTTACTTGTACCTTTATTACAGTTCACTTGAGTTGGTTTACATTATATAAGTATATATTGTCTTGACTCGAGTGTTTTGTGTTTTGCTTTACGCTTGGGTCAGCTTGAGTTATTCACAGATTTGGATTTCCACTCTCTTGGAGATTTGAATCGTTGGAGATTATCTTTTTGTCTTGTCCTATCTATTTCAGTTCCGTTGTTCTACTCAGCTTGTACTTGGTTATTTTATTGAGACTTCTGTTGTACTCTATTTCTTCTGTTATATCTTATGTAACTCTGATATATTTATATAGTAGCTTCATGAACTACTATTTCTTTTACTTTCGCTGCATTATTTTACTCTGTGCCTGTGATCTGTGATTATATTTATTTACTGTATATTCTGAGTTTTGCCAAATATAAATTAACAATTCGGTATTTTGTGCAATTCAAGTCCGACATGTGCGGATGCGAATGGTTGAAAATATCGGGTCATTACAAACCGCAAATCCGTACCCCTTTGATTCGACAAAATTCTCCAACAGATTAACTCAAGGTGGACGGAAATACGATTCATTAGGGAAAAAAGAAAGTGGTAGAAGAAGGAAATAGAAAACAACAACAGAGAATCTCACAATCGCAGCGGAACAATATATAATAGATAACAACTGATCTTTATGCAAAAAGAACTATTACTGTTCTTTAAATTACATCATCAGAGTACAACATAATCAATAACACAACCCTGGATAGTTCTAATAACTTGTCCTCACAAAAGCTGACTATACAGCTTACACTGCACAACGGGATACACATCAAGCACGTGTGATACGTCTCGTCATCTAGCTCGTCTCCTGAGCTCTATAGTAGCATATCCTGTATCTGTAATACTCGGTCTGTAACGACCCGATATTTTCAACCATTCGCATCCATTATAAGTGCATAGGCAGGCACACATGCCGGAGTTGAATTGCTCAAAATATCGCGTTGTAAATAAAATTTGGCAAATCTCAGAATATACAGTAAATAAATATAATCACAGATCACAGACACAGAGTAAAATAATGCAGCGGAAGTAAAAGAAATAGTAGTTCATGAAGCTACTATCTAAATATGTCAGAGTTACATAAGATACAACAGAAGAAATAGAGTACAACAAAAGTCTCAATAAAATAACCAAGTACAAGCTGAGTAGAACAACGGAATTGAAATAGATATGACATGACAAGCAGATAATCTCCAGCGATTCAAATCTCCAAGAGAGTGGAAATCCAAATCTGTGAATAACTCAGGCTAACCCGAGCGTAAAGCAAAACACAAAACACTCGAGTCAGGACAATATATACTTATATAATGTAAACCAACTCAAGTGAACTGTTATAAAGGTACAAGTAACTTAGAAGATGCTTGGGACCGCCCATCCTCTAAGGATCCGTTAAACTATCTACTATGTTGTAATATTTGATATTATAATAGTGTCTAAATAATTAAAGTATAATCATATAGAAAATAGCGTTAAGGGGATGGAGAACCTTAACGCGGTCGGATCTTAAAATCATAATCGTAGTAAAGCTCGATATGGTAGGTGACACGGCACAACTAGGCAATGCCAGGGTAGATATACCAATTACGCACACGGACTGATGGATACGCATAGCAGCCACTACCGTTCCACCTCGAACAACACTCCCAAATCGGAGGATGGCCATCTAATCAATCACAAGTAAGAGTATAATATCGAAGAAATGTGTCCGAGAAGAGGTGCTACCTCACTGGTCCGAGATCGCTCCTGTTTTAGCCACCTTATGCGAACTCATAGGAGTTGGGTCCACGTAACATACCTTAAGAACGTCGCCACCATCCTACTTCATTCTGGAATCTCCACCGCGTACACGGTTGTCAAAGTGGTTTTCGGTATCGACAGAGAGTATGTCCATATCCGATCCCGGTCTCTTTGCCAACCAATCAGTATTATAACCCGTGGTTATAACTTTTAAAAACAATACTTTACTTCAAAATAAAATATCATTTCAAACCATATCTTTATCAAAATAAAGATTAAATCAATTCCAAACCATTTCCATATATTTAAATTTTCATATCATTTCCAAACTTCATTTCAAATCATTTTAATATAATAAAGTATCATATCCTTACAAAACTTCATTTCAAATCATTTTAATAAAATAAAATATCCTATCAGTTCAAATCCAAATATTCAACTTAAAATACCTTTTAAATTCAAAGATATCGTTCATTTACTATCATTTCAAATCACCTTTAAATAGTTTATATTCCAATCAAAATAATTCATTTAAACCTTTTAAAAGTGTAATTATTATATTTTCAAATCAAGTATTCAATTTCCAAAGTTTCAAACCATTCTGAGTTCGTTTACTAAGTCAAAAACCCTAATTATTAAAATTTCAGCATTTCACAGCATTTAAAAACAACTGCTATAAGTTATATTTGAAAACATTTTTAATTCGGCAAAAACAGCACTTAAAACTGCTGTTAAAACTCAGTTTTAGTTGAATTATAGTTCAAAACAGAAAAGACGCATTTCAGAAGTGCTGCGGTAGTTCAGATTTCAAAACAAGGGTTAAATTTGATTTCAACATAGACTGCAGACCATTATAGCATTTCCAGAGAATGCTATAATAGGCATGAGTTCAATATTAGCCTATAAGTTCAACTACAGCAACTACAACATTCCATAAATGCTGTAATAGCTCCTTTTTACACAATTTTAGTTCAAAACAGAATCTATAGCATTTCTGAATGCTATTAAAAGTTAATTTCAGGTGTTAGTGTATTTCCAGCAATTAAATAACTTTAATTTAAAACACATAAACATTTTTAAAATCATATTTTAACATTTAAAATGTTCATTTTCATATCTTTTAACATATATCTTTTCATAATAAATTTCTTATAATAAAATCCAATTTTCAACAATTTACTTAATAAATTTAAGTGTAAAAGTTTCCAATTCTTCACATTTCAACAAATAACTTAACACTTCAAATTTAAATTACCAGTTCACAAATTTAACTAAATTTCCAATTTTATTTAATTAACTTAACCCTTTAATTAAAACCAAATTTCACATTTCCTAGTCAAGTTATATTTTAAAAGATCACTTTTAAACATTCACTTATTTAACCACTTAAATTCATAGAAAAATCAATAATACTTTAATAAATCACTTAAATTCAAATTTAATCAAATTATCATATTTACCATTTCCAAATAAAATTTAATATCCATTTTATTTATATAACTTAAATATCATTTTTAACCAAAATTCCAAATTTCCAACTTAAGTTATATTTCAAAAATCTAGTTAAACCATTCATTAATTACATTTTTAACACATGAAAAAAAAATCATAATTTCTTTAATTTAAAACATTTCAAAATCTATTTAAATCAAATTTCATAAATTTATAATTTTTTTAAAATACTTAAAAATATCCAAAACACTTTATAAAATAACCACGGGCCTGTATATAATTTTCTAACCTAGGTCATGTGATACGGATATGTATCATTTCAATCCGCAGTTAAAAAAAAAGAAAAATCCGGGTTCTATCATTTCAAACCCGCAATCCCAAGTTAAAATAAATTAAATAAAAATCGTTCAGTTCTATCATTTCAGCCCATAACAATTTTTCCCTATTCTAAAGTCCGTTCGGGTATGTATCATTTCAACCCATAGTGATTCTAGTCTACAGGGAACTTGCAATGGTGATAACTGATATAAATAACAGAATAACATTAAATAACAGTAACATATGATATAACAGGTGTATAAACATCATATGATCATAATATAGTCAAGTATAACATGATAATATATTTCTACAGATTCATAGGGTGTCAATTTACTAGTTATATAGGTACATATTGTCTGGTGAGAATAACTCACTTGTTTATGCTGGAGATGATGACCAAACACACAACACAGAATCTTTGAAGGCACGACAACATGAATATGATTTGAGAGTGGAGAGCCAAATATAATTGCCTTGTATACATATAAACAAAACAAGACAATGTATACATAAATATGTAACACAAAACAATATCGAAATGACTTGAAATAAAAAGCAACAGAGGGCAAAGTGATTCGACCTTTCTTTAACCATTCAAGAGCTTGACCAAGGGGATCTTTTGCTCAGCCATAGCTGGACATAATATCAGGTTATGGCATCAAAATAGCATGGCAACAAGGAGATGATGATGGTAGGAGTTACATATGAATAAGACAAAGGGTCAAGGCAAAATAAGTGGAGTTTTGGTGCATTTTTGGCTCATCCAAAGGCAAGTGGGGCTCGGCCCTTGCATGGTTCAGGTCTGGACCGTAGATGGAGGGGTGTGGGGTGGTCCGGAAAAGGTGGTGGTGGCGGCCTATAGTGGTGGCCAAGGTGGTGGATGAAGGTGGTGAAGTAATAGTGGTGACTAGTGCATTGTTTTGGAGTTTTTTTGACATTGTTTTGGGGTGTAGGCTCATCTAGATGGCCATGGCCTGATCTGGTCAGAGGGGATTGGAGGAGGAGCTGGTGCAGATGATGGTGGAAAAGGTGTTGGAGGTGGTGGCCGTGGCTATGGAGAAGAGGCCATGCAAATAGAAGAGAGAAACAAGGCAAAATAGCATAGAAAAAGTAAGAAAAAGTAGAAAGAAGAGAGGGATTTACCAAATTTTTTTGCAAGATGGAGGCCATGATTTTTTTTAGGGTTTAGGAGCTTTGAAAATTCGTGAATAACATGAGTAAGTCGGCTGAAAAAGATTGGGGGAATAGAACAGCAAAAATAAAATAAAAGATGTATTGATTGAAAAAGAAACGGTAGAATTCAAAAGGACTAAGCACACAAAAGGTATCAAACTCTTCATATATCTATAATTCCTTTTTATAACTTTATATTTCTGGAAATGATAAAAATCCCAGATAAAATTTCGAAATTTTATCAATATATAATAATTTATATAAATATTTATCAATTATATAAAGTTAAATTAAGAAAATAGCTAAAATAGTAAACTAGTCTAGAAAATTTGGAATTGAATAGAATAAATTTTTAGAAAATTCATATGAGCTTGTAATATATTTTTAAACAAAAATAATAACATGAAATAAAAATATATTCACAAAATAAATATTTAGAATTTAATTTACATATAATTTTTAATGAAGAAAATAGCAGAAAATAGGGAAACAACCTTTAAAAATAGGAAATCATCATAGTAAATTTTGGAAAATTTTATTATTATTTTTGAAAATATTTAGAGATGAAAATATACATAAATTAACATATTGACACATATTAAAATAAAATATAACAAAGAAAAAGTAATTTATACAATTTAAAATAGACAAAATTGTTAAATAAACAGTTTATACTAAAAAAATTGAAATGTACATAACTTTTACATTTTAACTCCGTTTTCAACGAAACGAAAAGTAGTGTTCAAGTTATTAAATCTATTTTCATAATAAAAGATAAAATTTATAATTTCAAATATTTAAAATATTTAAAATTTAAATTTAAAAGTCAAAGTTTTACTATTTTAACCAAAATTCACTTTTCTGGAAATATTAAATTTAGTCATATTTGGAATTCTATTCCACATACAAAATCAAAGTTTTTATATTTACAATAACAAAATTTATTCTTTTCATAAATAAAGCTTTTAAATCTGGAAATCAATTTAAAAATAATTGTAAAATACATGGTTGTTACACGGTCTGACCCGAGCATTATAATAAAATAACACCCGAGTTAGTTTGGAAAACCCACGTCAGAAAACACACCCAATTGAATTATTAAAGTTTTCAAATTCCTTTGAAATCAAAGGTATCTCATAAGACCACGCCACAAATAAACATGCCAGGTTTTTACCTTACGATAACCAAAACATTTTTATTAAAACCGTCTGATATTATAATAGTGTCTATAGAAAGTAAAATAGAATCTAGCTGAAATGCTTGCGTCTCACGTTCCAGCAATAGTTGGGCACAATCAAAACCGTACGGCGCTTATTGGAGATTGGATTCCATATAATGGCAGGGCTACTGGTGTACCGCCAATCATAGTACCTGGCCTAGATCAGAGTACCGAGGATCACTCCCGACCCCCTGCAACACAAGACCGGAGCTACCCCATACTGGATAGTTCGAATAAGATCACCCCGCGGTTGGGATCAGCAACCACCACATAACCGAGATCAAAAAGGGACTCTAGACAGGGTTGACCTTACCCAACTTGGGTGCTACCCACTTAGCCTTGTTGCACCTCCCCTGTTTAGCCATTCCCGGATGATGAGGCTTGAGGCTAAACGTTACCTTTTAGGAACGAATTTCACTTAGAACGCTCATCGTCCTCCAATGACGATGTTCTGATAGCATTCGTCCATACAAGTTATCCTGGGTCTAGACAAACTGAATCACCGTCTTCATCATCTTCACGGTATTCATTCGCTACATTCAAACTGGATCGAAGTGGTTTTCAGATAATTAAATCTGATCCCGGTCTCTTCGAAACGATCCGCGCATTGGCCAATATTGATAGTCGGTTCTTTAACTATCAAATTAAACAATCATCCAACCAATTCTTTATTTCCACTGAAAAATCCCAAGTCTTATTTAATTTAGATTTTAAATAAATTAAATCACTTTGTCCAAAAATACATACACTTAAAACATTTACGTACAAAGCTACTTATATTCTTGTTCAAAATAATACTTATGAAATTCAAAAATAATTCCCTATGTAGAACTTAGCCAAAAACTACTTTTAAAAAAAAACAAAAGTTATTTTATAAAATATAAATATTTAATAATTATCCTTTTTAAAATCGTAATACTAATTTAATATTTAAAAATAATTAACTACTCTAATTAACTTAATTGCTATTTACCTTAACAATTTTAAAACAACTAAATAATAAATTTTCTAAAACATTCTTTTAAAACACTTTTAAAAACTTCTAATTTATACTTAAAAATCTTCCTTGAAAATATACTTAGCTTTTCAAGGAAATACACTTTCCATTCAAATATAACCCATCTAATCAATTATAATCCTTCTCGATTTATCCCAATTTAATTTACGTCCCAATCCCGTAAATTTTCTTTCCTACCCTTTTAAAAATAAAAATACCCTTTTATTTTTAAAACGATTTACTCATTCCTTTAATAAAGTCCCACCGTGAATTTAAAATCTCAAATATCCACTGATATCTATTTCACTTTATTTATAAACCCAGCTTATAAATTACATAGTCTCATTCTCCTTTTAATCATTATTTTCAAATACTTAATTGATTTCCAAATCGATTTCCTGAATTAATTCCATTCTAAAATTTACCTCTTGGTTTACCCAATTTATCCAAAATTCATTAATTCTAGATTCCTTCCTTATTATGATTTAAAACTATTTAAATCTGAAATATCAATTTCATATTCTACTTTAAAATTCTCCTTTTTATTTCTTCCCAACATTTTAAATCTTGAATTTAAAATAATCCTTTGTACTTCAATCAATATTGCTTAAGTCCATATTTTTAAAATCCTTTAATTCGCATTTATTCAAAATCTCTATTCTTCCCATATTTCGGCATTTATTAAATAGGATTTTAAAATCAAACTTTTCCCCTTTTTCCCTGATTCATTCTTTTAAATTTATCCACTTCACTATAATTATTTTGCTTAAAAATTTCCTTTTTATTTCCCTTCCAAAAATCCAATCTTTATATTTTTGATATCTTAAATACCCAAAATATATTCAGCAAGTCCATACGTTCAATACTTACAATTTTCAATAAAATCAATCATAGATTATCAAACAAATCATATCACTGAACATGTAAATAAATTTCAATCTTTTTTAGGAATCCAGTTGGATCCCTCCAACCTATTTCCCTACATCCACAGATGTTAGCACAATATAAAAATACAAATCCCACTTTGAGGGGGATATCACTGTATAAAAGGTCATCTGCTATTATGCGGGGCGCATAGGGTCTCATCCGCTATATAATGCGGGAATATCAATCACTCCAATATATATATAGTACTATATATAATATCACATCCAAACTGATAATAAATTATCAATTCAAGCAATCACTCCAATAATTTAATTTTAAATTAACTAGTAATCCAATTTGAGTTAGATTAACTCACCTTTGACTTTTAATTTGCAATCCCATCCAAACCGGCTTGTCTCTCCATGATTTTAGACCTTGTATAAACATTATACGGTTTATTAATATTTTAAATAATCGAACAATTAATTACCATTTATTTATTTAATTTAAACTAATAATTTGGTTTTAAACTAATAATTTAATTTTAAACTAATTTTCCTTTTAATAAATTATTTTTAGTAACTAAATAGCTAAATAAGTTTATTAAATAAATTAATCACCCTAAATACATTATTTAAAATAAACTAGTAGATTTAAAAATGTGTATATGTACTTTTAATTTATTTTTCATTTCCAACCGCATATAAAAATAATCTATATAGGCTTAAAAATCTAACTTTTATATAAACTCTTATATTCCAAAATCTTATGTATATATATATTTATAAAGTCTAACAAAAATACAGTTTCCTTTTAACTTATATATTAAAAACAAAATTATCTTATACCTTACTATTAACTATATAATTTTTTTTTCTGTATGTATATATATATCCTTTTATTTTCTTATTTCCATTTTTGAAACTTCATACACTAAAAATAATTTATATAGATTATAAAAATCTAATTTTATATAAACCTTTAAACATTTTAAAACTCCTATTTTTTTCGAAACTTTATCTATATATATATATATTTCTCTGTTTATCTATATATATATTTAAATGTATGTGTATTTATATATATGTGTATTTATATATATATTTATATTATTATTTCTATATATATACATATATATATATATATATTAACATTAAATTGAAAAAAATAAATTGCAAATATGTACCTACTGCTTGCACACGAAAACCCTGCTCGACCACCAGAACTCGATTGACACGGCCATCGAAGAATCCCAAATCGCAGTCGCCGAGTCTCTTCTAAATCGATGCTGATCTCGTCCACGCTGCCGTGGCCTCCCACGCGCAAGCGAGCGCCTACCTTCCCTACAGCATCGTGACTCCACAACGTCTTCCCCAAGCTCGAAGACGTCGTCACAATCACGAATCGATGGCCATGCTTCTCCCTCCACGAACTTCGCGGTAAGGATTGCATCTCCCTTTAGAGGTTGCTCGAATCTGAACAAGGTGGTGGAGAAGAAAACGTCGCGGTTTTTTTTTGTCGATAGCTAAATTTCAAAATTTTCTCTCTTATTTTTTTTCTTCCGGCTGCTTCGAATTGATTTCGCGAATAAATGGAAGGGGGAGAACAGAGGGAATGCGGGTTTGATTTGGGGAGGAGGAATAGGGTTCGTGACTTAACTGTATAAACATTGAACCTGGGCATATTCGATTTATATTTACTAACACCATTTTCTTCAAAGTTTTCTCTGTTCGGCCAAGTTGTTTTTAAAAGAGAAATGGAGGGAGACAAGAAGTGATATTGGCGTACACAAGAAGGGCTATAGTGCATTGATAGGAAAGGGGAAAAAGCACTGATGTGAACCTATATATCAATCAGCAATATATATATTTATTTAAATTTAAATTCAAATTTTCTCGATAATGCAACTCAAAATCTTAACCTCCTATCGAGGCGTGCCGCTAGGCGTTTAGAATGTTATATCCCTATTTTGAACGCAATAGAAAAGGTGTAACAACCCGCTATTTTGGACCATTCAAATCGACAATAAATCCACACATGTCGGACTTGAATAATTCAAAATACCGAATTGTTAATTTAAATTTGGCAAAAACTCAGCATATGTAGTAAATAAATCAATCACAGAATCACAGACACAGAGTAATACAATAATACACAGCGGAATAGATAAAATAGTAGTTCATGAAGCTACTATATAAACATCAGAGTTAGAAATAAAATACAACATAATATCCCAAATGCAGTGAAGTCTCCAATACAACAGATGACTTCTCTGGACAAATCAACTAGAAGAGCTGAAAGATGCGGCGATCGTTGGATCTCCAAAGGAAGCTCCAAACTCCAAGGGTGAGTCTCAAATGTTGTATCACTCGGTCTGACCCGAGCGTAAAGCAAAACACAAAACACTCGAGTCAGGATTAACATTCTTATATCAATAAATCCAACTCAAGTGAAATATCAACTGAAATACAAGTAACTTAAAGGATGTTTGGGATAACCATCCTCTAAGGATCTGTAGAACTATCTACAAGGTAGAAATATACACTATAACACCGTGGTCATTTCAAATAAATTTATACTTCAAAACCAAAATATCATTTTCATTTCAAAAATATCTATTTCCCAAATAGTGTATATACATTAAATAATTTATAAAGTAAAGTATTTATAATTTCTTCAAGTCTCACAAATCGATTCATATTAACTCAAATTCCAAATTCAAATTTATTCAAAGCTCAATTCATCAATTCAATTCAGTTCTAAATATACCATTTAAATTTTCAATATATTTCAAAGCTTTAATATTCAACATTTCAAAGTTAAATTTAACAGTTTCATATAGCACTTGTTTTAACTTTATTATTATTTAATTAGGGAATATTCTCTTAATAAATTCAATATCATTTAACTAGCCTTAAATTTCATTTTTACTAAATATTTCCTTAAATTTATTTAAACAAGAAATATTCATTAAATTATTTAAATCAAACTCAAGTTATAAATCATATCTTAAATCCCAATTTCAATAAGCTTTAAATTGGTTTAATTAAATAAAATTCTTTACTAAATTCAAATTATCTTCCTAACCTTAACTTATACAAATTTTTACCAAAATCTATTTTGAAATAGAGATATAAGTACTTAACCGTATTATAGGTATTCAATCAAACTTAATTAAATTTAATATTAAAATTAAATCTATATATATATCATTACCATTTATATATGATAAATTTAAGAATCAACATTTATTTAACCCATATATTTCTTTCCAAAACCATAGAATTCATTTTCAAAATATTTATATATATGGACCAACGGTGTCTGTATATATTTTTATCATATGGTTAAGTGATACGGATATTTATCATTTCAATCCGAAATTTAAATATATACGGGTAGATATCATTTCGACCCGAAATCCCAATTTCAATTCAAACGAAAAATCGCTTGGGTTTATCATTTCAACCCATAACGATTTTCTCCTATTCTAAAGTCCGTTCGGGTATGTATCATTTCAACCCATAGTGAATTCTATACTAACAGGGAACTTGCAGAGTGATGACAGATAATATAAAATACAACGACAGGCATATATCATAAATAACAATAAAATATAAACACAGGATATGGTGTCATATCCCACAGGTGAACAGTTATAGATAATAGCATATATAACAATTTAAATAACTACAGCATCATATTTCAATTGTCGTTTCAACTGAAATCAAATTTTATAAATACAAGAACGTTAATCGTGAGTGATTGCTCACCTTTCGAGGTTAGAGAGAATAGACAATGGAATGAAGTTACGGATCCAAGCACGAATTTCGAAGCAAAGCACAATGGACTCAAGTTTGACGGACAAGCTAATAAATTGGAACCAGTGGAAACAAATCAAATCAGTTTTGGATATAAACTGAAAATATATACATTATTATTCTATTATATATATACATATATATATATATATATTTTATTTGCTTTCTAAAATAAATTTTTCAAAACACATATATTTAAACATATGCATTAATAAAAATTACATTACATGAATTTGCTTGTTAAAACTATTATACTATGCATATACTATTATATCACTACTGTTAACTTTACAGAAACTTTACACATCAACCAATATATACCTACGACCCAATATGAAAATCATTATTCATGCATAAATATATAACGTTTTCAAACAATATTAAATAAAACAAATACATAGAACTAATATATACATAACCTTTTATTTATATAAACACGTACCAAATCTACACAGTATATACATTAAAATAACGTAACATATAAGAACATAACTTATGCAAACCTTTATATATGAACAGACAGGCCATATAGTATATATAACCCTTTATATAAACTTTTATATTATATTGGAAAAATCAAAACACACATACTTGAAAATGTAAGCTAATGCAAAACCTGTATATAACTACATAATATACATATATATAATACACGGTACTTTATATTAACCGCACATATCTTATAAAACCCCAAATATATAATAATATATATATATATCATACCGTAACTACAGAGAGATATAAAGCTGTAGAACCTCAGATACAAATAATATAGTATGTAGTATGATTCATAACAAATTTACATAATATATATTGTAACCTGATCATATATATAAATATATAAATAAGTGATGTAACCAACTTTATAAATTATGTAAACTACTTTACACTAATATAACCAAAAATATATACTTATTATTATATACACAATAACCTTATATATACCGGTAAACATATATATATATATATATATATATCAATAATATCTTAGAATCAATGTGTGTGTATATATACTTATAATGAGTTATCCACAAAATATATAAAACTACTCAAAATAAAGCTCTAAAACATATTTCTATATAAACATATATAAACTATACTGAAAACAAAATAAAGATATATATATATATACTAACAGATATATAAGCTATAAATTATACATACAAATATATGAGTTTGAACCTCTCGTATATAAAAAGGCAGCAGACCAGGCTATAAGTAAGGATTGAAATATTATATTCCTATATATAATACTGTACATATGAAAAGTACTGCCTTTATAATATATACTTCACATACTTCTTCATTGAGCTGGGCACTAGTAGCCAAATATACATGATCCCCCACTTTATTTAATATATACAGTAACAGATATATACTTTTAAACATATATACTACGTGTACAGCTTCATTGTAACGACCCTGAATTTTGAACAATTCAAATTGAAAATATTTAATGAATTTTAAATATTGAAATGATGATTTGACTTGAATTTCAAATTATCAGAATGAATTGGCGATTTAATCTTTGAATTTAATCTATTGAAAGTTGAATAAAATTTGAATCTTCGATTTTAAGCCGGTTAAAAATAATTTAATGGCTTAGGAAATTCATATTGATAATACTGGAGATAATAGAAGCTTCAGAATTGAATTTGAAAGCGATTTGTTCGGTTTTGAAATTGTATCGTTTGAAATCGAATTTAAAAATAGTCTTCCGAGGCACAGTCTCGGAATTTGACGAAACGAGTTTCATTGGGTCCGTAATATTGAATTATTACTGGATTTCAATTTTCGTATTTATCAAAATTGTTTTGTGAACGTACGACGTATAAACGCGTATAAGATTTAATTGAATTCAATTTGAATTTCTGTAACAACCTGGATTTTTGCTCGAATTATAATCATCGATAAACGATTAAAGTTGGCAGATAATTTGTTGTTGATTGTTGGAAAATTTTATAACGATAAAATCTTCGTAAATTAACGATTTAATATCGATCGTTAATTTCTGTTTGAATTTGGAAATTGTAATCGATTGAAATTCTTTTATTTAAATTTTTTCGTACGAATGAATATATATGCATAGTTTAGGTTTTAACAACAAAATTAAATAAAAACAAAACAGTTTTAAAAAGAAGAAAAAAATAATAAAGAAAAAAATATCAAACACCATACCTTTAGTACCAAGAGAATCACGTTCAACCATACCTAAATCACGTTGTCTTCTGCAAACCCACGACCTTACCCCTTATTCTCTGTTAAACCCACGCACTCCCCCTCTCTCATTCATTATTCGATCAGAAAGAAAATCAAACGAAGAAAAAAAATGGCGACAAAACTTAGGGCTTCGGCGATTCAACTCCTCGATCTCCTTCAACACTTGCTCGTTCTGGCGAATTTAGGGCTTCGCCTCCCGTTCTCCTTCGATCTGCAAAGATTAGGGCTTCGTACTCCTCTTCTCGCTCGCGACCGCTTCTGACAAAGGTGAGAAATTTCTCACATCTAATTCAATCTGTCTCGTGGCTATCTTGATTTTGATCGTGTGTTCGATTTTCGTGACCTGTTCACCTTTTTGCTTCGAACCCTTTTATTTTGTCACATAGTTATGGCTTCGGTCGTGAATTGGAACCAATTCGAGGCTTTTGATTTTGTTGTTTGTGTCGACTCTGATTTTGTCTACTGGTCTAGTTTCAGTTTGCATATATTTGTGAGTAACTCCACTTTTATGCGTTGGAATATCTATAATTTCCCTGTTCACGGATTTATGTTCTGGTTTTGATTTAAATTCAAAACCCTTTGATTTAATCTCTGTTAAACTTAAGTTTCAAATGAAACTTGCTTGTTCCATCATAGATTTTAGTTAAAATTTATTTAAGTTAAAATAATTTGGCCATATCTCTGGGAAGTAAAACTCAAGACTGTGTTCATCGGGAAAACTGAAATTTACTCTCTGTTAAATTATTTCAGGTGAGTAATCACTAAAATTTAAAAACAGTTCTTAAATCAAAATCTTACTTGATGCCTGGGATAAATTTATATGGAATGTTTTTGCATGAATGTTCTTTGCTCTGTAATATGATTAAATGGCTGCAGATATGAATATTTAAACTTGTAAACCAAAATTTCGTTTCAAACTTTGCAAACTAAATCAAAGTCTGGATCATCACCATCGTGTTCCAGGTTTAAAGCATTCCAGTTGCAAAGTTTTTTTCAGTTTTAAAGAAATCGAGCAATACCAGATTCAGGGAACATTTCAGACTTGAAGTCAAGCCTGTCCCCTGTTTATTTGCTTTGATAATGAAGTGAGTAAACAAGCATTTTCACTGTTATGAACCCTGACTTCATGAAATAAAACCTGAACTTAATTTAGGATATTAGATTGAACTGTGCATGTTATTTAAACTGTTGCTCTGTGTCCCTGATATTGTGATGTTGAGTTACTGACACACTTGTCTTGTTGAACTGTAACTGTGCATTTGTATCAACTTGAATATGTTGCATTTGTAATAGTTTGGTCTCTATCGAGCTTCACTTGACACCATACATGTGATATTTGTAGACTTGTACATGATACTTTTGACTATTACTTGAGTACTGCATTTGTTGATTCATCATTGTTGCCAGGTAGATTGATGTCTGCATTTTTTGGCCCTGTTACTTGCTATTACTTGGTGTGTTGTGCTCTATTGTTGCATTTTCACTGAGTCACTGATTTTGGGTCGAGACTTGATTATATGTCTTGACTATCTCATTTGAAGTTGCAGATGTGTTGAACCCGATTTTTTTTTGGGTTTGACCTTGTGCTTGTCTGTGGGTTTTTTTTGTGGATCTTTTGTGTAGTTTGACCAGGTCGTGCCATCCAGTTGAACTTGACACTTGAGTGGTCGTTGTTTGACTGTTTATTTTCCTGGTTATTCGCTTGTTTCAACTGCAGTTTTATTATGCAGTTGTTTCCACTTTCTTTTGTGTAGTTTCGCCCTTGCGATCAAGTGGTGGCTGCATTTTCGTTGCAGTTTTACCCTTGATTCCTTGTGGTGGCTGCAGTATTGATTATGTTGATTTTATGAAAATAAATGGGGTTTGGCACTGATTTTGTTTTTGGGTCGTTTAAATTCGAACTACAATGGTTCGAATGAACTGCAGGCGAGACTTTGAACTGCAGTTGTTTGAATTCAAATATTCAGTTTTGAAAGAAAAATATATATTTTTTTTCTTTTTCTTACTTTGGCACTGCACCTGGTTATTGATTGTGATACATGTACATCAGCTACTGGTTTATGTTCATATATGATTTCTACTTGAGTTGCGCTGTCCAGTCTCATGTAGTTGTTACTGGTGACTTCGGCATACCTTAATTTACACTACAGTTATCTTAGTTCAAAACTGATAATTGATGTTGACTTGGCATAAGCTCGAGCTCTGTAGCCTTGCTTTGTTCAATTCATACTTGTAGCCTTTGTGCCTTGTTGTTCCACTGTTGCACTTCAATTGCTTCTGCTGTTCATGCATACGTGTGGGTCATTGCCCTTGTGCACTTGGACATTCTTTTGGTTTTGCTGATATCTCTGATTTGGCTTCGCAGTTGTGTTGAGTCTTGGTAACAATGACTTGACCTCTGCATTTTGTAAATATTTTACCTCAGCAGTTTTGATTGCTGTTAGTATTCACTGTTGTGATGATTTTATATGCTGTGGTGGCGAGGCAGTGCACGCGTGCGTGCACTGCAGCCACCCAAAAATCGACAGTTTTGAATTGATATTTCTTTGCGTCGTGATGCATTGATCTTTATGCCGTATTGGCGAGGCCGTACACGCGTGCGTGTACGACAGCCAATAACACTGTTTATCTCTGTTGATGTCTTAAATCTGCTGATTTATTGTTTAACACTGTTAAGTGTTATATTTTCGTTATCCGATCTCTTTGTTTAAAGAGTCGGATAGACGAGAATTATTGTGACTGTCGTCTATTTAAATTATTACTGCCTATATGCACTAATAAACTGGTTTGAATTAGACTGACCTGTGTATTATTTTCTATTGAATATAATACTCGGGTCAGACCGAGTATTTCTACAGCTTGGAGATTTTCGAGCAGCGAAGTTAGAGAGAGAGAGTAAAGAATCATTTTTAGTTCAGAAGAAAATTGTATTTTAAATATTCCGATGTATCAGTATTAAAATTGTATAAACTCTGATGTATATAAAAAGATTTATAGTAATGAAATAAATTCTCATTTGTTTTAATTGATTGTTATTATCTATGTTTCTATGGCTGATTCTGTTTAAACCTTATAAACTAAATAACAATTCGTCTTTTTGAACGTTTCGAGTTGGTTTAATTACCGACTGGAGACGGTCAAAAGGGGGAATGTTACAGAGTGGTATCAGAACTTTGGTTTACACAAAGCTTAGTTTATGATGTTTAATATGAATAGTTACTAGAAACACTTTTAAAAAAGGAGAATGTTTTTCAAATCCAAAGAAGTATAAAATTGTTTTAGAAAATATAAGATAAATGAATTTGGAATAGATCTTATATAAGTAAAGTGAAGGTTGAATATGAAAATAAAGATTTTTAACTTAAGAAAAGTTAAATTGAATTGAATTAGTATTAATAAATATATGGATTTGAAATTTAACTAAAGGAAAGTTAAATAAATGAACTTGATTAAGTAAATTATTGAGATGGAAATTTAAACTTGAAAGATAAGTGATTATGTAATATGAATTGGGAAGTTTAAATTAATAAGTTGTTTAACTTATAAAATGAGAAAATTTAAGTAGAACCAGTTGGTAAAATGTTTGAACAGTTTTGTTAAGTGAAACAAAATCTGAATTTTGAAATGTAATATGAATTTGACTTTAGTAAAAGTTAAATAAAATAGAATTTCAAATAAATTTGAGGCGAACTTAAGTTATATGGTGAAAATAAATGCAAGTGAAGATAAAATGAAACAGCTTAAGTAATATTGAATGAGAATGAATTTGATATCAAAATGAATTGATAAAGTGAAGATTGAATATGAATTTGAGTATATAAAGGAAAATTCAACTTTAATTGTAAAAGTGAATTAGTGAATATGGTGAGTATAAGAATTCAATCAGAATTGGAATATAAACCAATTGAAATTAAGTGTGTTGAACCAAATTAAATGTAAGCAAAGTAAATAAATTTGGTTAAGTTGAATGTGCATTGGTTGCCAGTTGATCATATAGAAATTCATTAAGTATTAATGAAATTGAATTAATGGAAATTGGAAGCTAAGTAACTGAATTCAAAGTGAAAGATAAGTAAATTTAAATAGAATCAAATTTGATTTGAATTGAAAGCAAACTAACTTGGATATGAATTAGTGAATGTGAACTAATTGAATATGAATGAATGTTAGTAAAATCCAATGTGAATGAATCAAATGTGATTAAATTGGAAATCAATTCAATGAAGGGTTTACTAAAGAACTAGTGATTATCTTGGAAATGGAAAACTGATAAATTTATATAATAGTTTAAATTGGAATTTTTGAATTATTATAAACGGGCTATATTGAAGATTTGAAAATGTTAATAAAATATTGGAATTGTATAAGTGTTAAAAGTGAAATATTTAATGGATTTCATAAGTGAATGGAAATTACAGAATTAAAAGTTTTATAATTGTGAAGTTATAAAATGAATCGAAGTTGCGAAATAAAAGAATTTATAAGTAATTTACTTGTAAAGTAAAATTCTGATATAAAATTGAGTTATAAAGGAATGATTAATGAAGTGAATTTTTTATGAATTGAAGTCTTTATAAATAGGAATAGAATTTATAAACGTTGTTTATAAATCCGAAAATGACTTATTTTGATAAGTAAATTCTTATAGCTTGTTAAAAGATGTATATTCACAATTTTGGACCGTGAATATATTATTGAATAAAATGGACATGTTTAGGAATGTGATATTTTAAAACGAAGTAATTGTTTTAAAAAGATGTTTTCAAAGGCATTGAATATCGAAACCATAGATTTCAACATTCATTGTTGAAATAGACGTTTTCGAATATAAGGAAATGATGGACTATAACACTGTTGTTATAGTAAATGATTTCCGAAAGGAAATGTTTTGTGTAGTATTGGGGTTTATACATCTATCTAAATTTCGAATCCCTATACTAATGATTTTGAGTTGTCGTAACGATGTTTCACGTAACATTCGTTTTGACTCAAATAAAAAATATGTGAAAGAGAATGATTTCCTTAAAGATGAAATATATACTTAATTTTGATTAAAGTATATCGAATATTTTCAAATGTTGAAAATAAAATGGATTTGTGAATTACTTATTTTTAAATAAGTATGGAAATGTTTTTCCAATATGAAATGAAATGTTGTGAATATATTCCGTAAGGAATAAATGATTTGAAATTCATTTTTGAAGTCGAAGTTGAAAAGTTAAATGAGAATTTGTTCAATTTGAAATTTTTCAAAAAGATTGAATCGTTAAGTTAAAAATTGAGTTTAACTTCGACATCAAAGACAATATAAGTTGAGCTTTGAATTTCAGATGATGATTTGGGTTGTATGTCTAACATTGTGAATTGATGACATAGCAATTGATCTCTATTAAATATATATCTGTTGGTGGCGGAGAATTTATTCTCTTAGCTTAACACCCTTCTCTGAGACGTACGAGCTCAGAGGTTATATATCGATAGACATCAATTCTGTGTTGAGAATTGACGATGTAGCGTGTAATTCAAATCGAATGTGAAAGTCGATAATGAATGGAATTATGAATATGAATTAGGTTTTGAGATAACCTTAAATTTCCAAATCGACTTAGAGGAAAATTTTGAAATCCTCTATTTTGTTATGAATATGGATATGTAAGTTTTTAGAACTTATATATATGAATGCGGTGAATTTGAAACCGTTAGTTTAGAAAGACATTGTTATGGAAATCTTATGTATGTTTACATAGATGTTATATGTACGAAATGTGAAATGAAAGTACTACATATATGATATTATGTTTTCTAAACTGAGGATGTGGAAAAGTACCTTCCATTTATTATTGGAGAAGGTATTGGAACTCGTGAAGAGTGTCCATTTGAAATTCGTAGCTACGTAGAATTTTAGTCAGAGTGACTATTTGAATCGGAAATCCTTCGCGATAGTTCATCGCGATGAGATTAGATTTGATTGATGATTAGCGTAATTTGAGGGGCGAGATGCCCACAGTTACAAGCGATTCCACTGGGATAGTGGCGTAACCGCCGAGTAAACTGCAATCTAATGCCAGGCGAAATTTGAGGGGCGTGATGCCTACAGACACGAGCGATTCTACTGGGATAGTAGCGTAACCGCCGTGTGTACTGCAATCTATGGCGACAACCATGGCGAAATTTAAGAGATGAGAAATCTACAGCCACAAGCGACTCTACTGGGATAGTAGCGTAACCGCCGGGTGGAACTGTAATTCATGGGGGAACGTGCTTTCCATATCCATTTTTAAAAGAATTTTTAAAAAGTATTTTCACTGGGAATTGAAGCAAGTATGTTTAGTACTTGGAGATTTTTAGACCTGCGCCTGGCCAGCGTATGTCTAATGTCTGTGAGAACGAAGATGGACTTGTTAAATTTCGAGTTAGCAAGTATTTTCAAACTGTAAATAGCAAATCAATAGTTTGAAATTAGAATTACATGATTCCTACCTAATGAACTAAGGAAGAGGATCTTTGAAATGTTTTGAAAGTCCACAGCTTTGGAAGATATATATTATATAAATCTCTAATGTGAAGAATTTTAAGTTTGAATCTGAGTTG
Organism: Allium fistulosum; assembly: GCA_030737815.1. Taxonomy (NCBI): domain Eukaryota; kingdom Viridiplantae; phylum Streptophyta; class Magnoliopsida; order Asparagales; family Amaryllidaceae; genus Allium; species Allium fistulosum. Next base: position 713,956,026 of record CM060906.1, on the reverse strand, counting down.
TAAATCGAAAATGTTGATAAAAAAAAAACTTTTGGGTTTTGATTTTAGAAAATCAATGAACAAAAGAGAAAATAAACAGAACTAGAGAGATTAAACAAATGGAATGAATCTTATATTCATTTATTTGTATTGAGTTTTAAGTTAGTAAATTTTTTTACTAGAGTATAAATATCGACGAAATTTTAACAACTTTTCCTTTTCGAGGACGAAAAGTTTTTAAGGAGGGGAGTTTGTAACGACCCTGAATTTTGAACAATTCAAATTGAAAATATTTAATGAATTTTAAATATTGAAATGATGATTTGACTTGAATTTCAAATTATCAGAATGAATTGGCGATTTAATCTTTGAATTTAATCTATTGAAAGTTGAATAAAATTTGAATCTTCGATTTTAAGCCGGTTAAAAATAATTTAATGGCTTAGGAAATTCATATTGATAATACTGGAGATAATAGAAGCTTCAGAATTGAATTTGAAAGCGATTTGTTCGGTTTTGAAATTGTATCTTTTGAAATCGAATTTAAAAATAGTCTTCCGAGGCACAGTCTCGGAATTTGACGAAACGAGTTTCATTGGGTCCGTAATATTGAATTATTACTGGATTTCAATTTTCGTATTTATCAAAATTGTTTTGTGAACGTACGACGTATAAACGCGTATAAGATTTAATTGAATTCAATTTGAATTTCTGTAACAACCTGGATATTTGCCCGAATTATAATCATCGATAAACGATTAAAGTTGGCAGATAATTTGTTGTTGATTGTTGGAAAATTTTATAACGATAAAATCTTCGTAAATTAACGATTTAATATCGATCGTTAATTTCTATTTGAATTTGGAAATTGTAATCGATTGAAATTCTTTTATTTAAATTTTTTCGTACGAATGAATATATATGCATAGTTTAGGTTTTAACAACAAAATTAAATAAAAACAAAACAGTTTTAAAAAGAAGAAAAAAATAATAAAGAAAAAAATATCAAACACCATACCTTTAGTACCAAGAGAATCACGTTCAACCATACCTAAATCACGTTGTCTTCTGCAAACCCACGACCTTACCCCTTATTTAGGGCTTCGCCTCCCGTTCTCCTTCGATCTGCAAAGATTAGGGCTTCGTACTCCTCTTCTCGCTCGCGACCGCTTCTGACAAAGGTGAGAAATTTCTCACATCTTATTCAATCTGTCTCGTGGCTATCTTGATTTTGATCGTGTGTTCGATTTTCGTGACCTGTTCACCTTTTTGCTTCGAACCCTTTTATTTTGTCACATAGTTATGGCTTCGGTCGTGAATTGGAACCAATTCGAGGCTTTTGATTTTGTTGTTTGTGTCGACTCTGATTTTGTCTACTGGTCTAGTTTCAGTTTGCATATATTTGTGAGTAACTCCACTTTTATGCGTTGGAATATCTATAATTTCCCTGTTCACGGATTTATGTTCTGGTTTTGATTTAAATTCAAAACCCTTTGATTTAATCTCTGTTAAACTTAAGTTTCAAATGAAACTTGCTTGTTCCATCATAGATTTTAGTTAAAATTTATTTAAGTTAAAATAATTTGGCCATATCTCTGGGAAGTAAAACTCAAGACTGTGTTCATCGGGAAAACTGAAATTTACTCTCTGTTAAATTATTTCAGGTGAGTAATCACTAAAATTTAAAAACAGTTCTTAAATCAAAATCTTACTTGATGCCTGGGATAAATTTATATGGAATGTTTTTGCATGAATGTTCTTTGCTCTGTAATATGATTAAATGGCTGCAGATATGAATATTTAAACTTGTAAACCAAAATTTCGTTTCAAACTTTGCAAACTAAATCAAAGTCTGGATCATCACCATCGTGTTCCAGGTTTAAAGCATTCCAGTTGCAAAGTTTTTTTCAGTTTTAAAGAAATCGAGCAATACCAGATTCAGGGAACATTTCAGACTTGAAGTCAAGCCTGTCCCCTGTTTATTTGCTTTGATAATGAAGTGAGTAAACAAGCATTTTCACTGTTATGAACCCTGACTTCATGAAATAAAACCTGAACTTAATTTAGGATATTAGATTGAACTGTGCATGTTATTTAAACTGTTGCTCTGTGTCCCTGATATTGTGATGTTGAGTTACTGACACACTTGTCTTGTTGAACTGTAACTGTGCATTTGTATCAACTTGAATATGTTGCATTTGTAATAGTTTGGTCTCTACCGAGCTTCACTTGACACCATACATGTGATATTTGTAGACTTGTACATGATACTTTTGACTATTACTTGAGTACTGCATTTGTTGATTCATCATTGTTGCCAGGTAGATTGATGTCTGCATTTTTTGGCCCTGTTACTTGCTATTACTTGGTGTGTTGTGCTCTATTGTTGCATTTGCACTGAGTCACTGATTTTGGGTCGAGACTTGATTATATGTCTTGACTATCTCATTTGAAGTTGCAGATGTGTTGAACCCGATTTTTTTCTGGGTTTGACCTTGTGCTTGTCTGTGGGTTTTTTTTGTGGATCTTTTGTGTAGTTTGACCAGGTCGTGCCATCCAGTTGAACTTGACACTTGAGTGGTCGTTGTTTGACTGTTTATTTTCCTGGTTATTCGCTTGTTTCAACTGCAGTTTTATTATGCAGTTGTTTCCACTTTCTTTTGTGTAGTTTCGCCCTTGCGATCAAGTGGTGGCTGCATTTTCGTTGCAGTTTTACCCTTGATTCCTTGTGGTGGCTGCAGTATTGATTATGTTGATTTTATGAAAATAAATGGGGTTTGGCACTGATTTTGTTTTTGGGTCGTTTAAATTTGAACTACAATGGTTCGAATGAACTGCAGGCGAGACTTTGAACTGCAATTGTTTGAATTCAAATATTCAGTTTTGAAAGAAAAATATTTTTTTTTTCTTTTTCTTACTTTGGCACTGCACCTGGTTATTGATTGTGATACATGTACATCAGCTACTGGTTTATGTTCATATATGATTTCTACTTGAGTTGCGCTGTCCAGTCTCATGTAGTTGTTACTGGTGACTTCGGCATACCTTAATTTACACTACAGTTATCTTAGTTCAAAACTGATAATTGATGTTGACTTGGCATAAGCTCGAGCTCTGTAGCCTTGCTTTGTTCAATTCATACTTGTAGCCTTTGTGCCTTGTTGTTCCACTGTTGCACTTCAATTGCTTCTGCTGTTCATGCATACGTGTGGGTCATTGCCCTTGTGCACTTGGACATTCTTTTGGTTTTGCTGATATCTCTGATTTGGCTTCGCAGTTGTGTTGAGTCTTGGTAACAATGACTTGACCTCTGCATTTTGTAAATATTTTACCTCAGCAGTTTTGATTGCTGTTAGTATTCACTGTTGTGATGATTTTATATGCTGTGGTGGCGAGGCAGTGCACGCGTGCGTGCACTGCAGCCACCCAAAAATCGACAGTTTTGAATTGATATTTCTTTGCGTCGTGATGCATTGATCTTTATGCCGTATTGGCGAGGCCGTACACGCGTGCGTGTACGGCAGCCAATAACACTGTTTATCTCTGTTGATGTCTTAAATCTGCTGATTTATTGTTTAACACTGTTAAGTGTTATATTTTCGTTATCCGATCTCTTTGTTTAAAGAGTCGGATAGACGAGAATTATTGTGACTGTCGTCTATTTAAATTATTACTGCCTATATGCACTAATAAACTGGTTTGAATTAGACTGACCTGTGTATTATTTTCTTTTGAATATAATACTCGGGTCAGACCGAGTATTTCTACAACTTGGAGATTTTCGAGCAGCGAAGTTAGAGAGAGAGAGTAAAGAATCATTTTTAGTTCAGAAGAAAATTGTATTTTAAATATTCCGCTGTATCAGTATTAAAATTGTATAAACTCTGATGTATATAAAAAGATTTATAGTAATGAAATAAATTCTCATTTGTTTTAATTGATTGTTATTATCTGTGTTTCTGTGGCTGATTCTATTTAAACCTTATAAACTAAATAACAATTCGTCTTTTTGAACGTTTCGAGTTGGTTTAATTACCGACTGGAGACGGTCAAAACGGGGAATGTTACATTCATATGTGCTATAACACTTATGCATTTTATTATATTATAAACACTAAACTTAAACAACTTGATATATAGCAAATAAAAATATAGATATCAATATATAATATATGTACTTACATACACCTGAAAAGAACGGCTGATATATATATATAACAAAGCAAGCGTCGATTGATGTATGGCACGTGGGCCGAGGGAAAGGAAGGTGGGAAGATCGACGATGGTTGCAGCTACGGTTGAGTGCCGCGTGAGGTTTGCTGCGTGGGAAAAGGGGGACTGGAGGAGGTGAGTGGCTGTTGATGGTGGCTGAATTTATGGAGAATGGAAGGTGCGGCAAAACTTGGTGAGAAGGGCGGTGAAGTTTCGTAGTCGAACAAATGAAGAAGACGGAAAAGAAAAGAAAGAAAAAAAATCAGAGAGAAAATAAAATCAGAGGAAAGAAATGTGGGGAGAAGAGGGGTCAGGCTAAAATAAGGATGCTCAAAAATTTGAACGGCCAGAAGAGAAAACGCATGAATTAAATGCGAACGGTACAAAACGTGTACGAAAAATGGAAAGTCAGGCAAGTTTGAATTTTTTTGAACGGTCATCAAATTTTGAACGTGTATATTCATTGAATACGATAGGGCTACACGTTTACTCAGACATCAATTTGGTTTGGGCAGCACGTTTCGATTTGAAAATGCAAGAAAACTAACGGTCACAATTTATGGTACCGATACGACGCACCTTTTCATCGTTTCGTCGTATACCAGACCTCAAAACACAGAATAGAATATACCGTAAAGATCAGCACGACGAGATGATCAAAACGGCATACAGATATCGGTGGTACGATCATTCGATAAAAAGTCGATAATCGGTACCAGAGATGCTGCTATTTTGCCAGAATTAAGATAAACGGAGCAATAGAAATCCAAATTTGACGAAACGAAGACTGATGTTTCACTCAGAAGATGATTTAGAAATTTATTGTATAAAAAATATTCAGGTTTGGAAAACATTTTGTTTTCATCAATAATTAACTGACTTAAATTGAAATAGAATTTCACAAGAAAATAAACTTTAATATTATCATATGAAAATTTACCAGTTGCTATATTAAAATAGACGTGTTCCAAATAATAAATTTTTATTTCCAAATTTTATTGTTTAAATTTCACAAAATTTCAATTAATTTAATAAATAAATCACTAAAAATTATGTGTCGTTACACTCTCCCCCACTCAAAACTTTTCGTCCCCGAAAAGAAAGGAGATAGAAGAATAGAAACAACCAGAAAGAAAAATAGATTGAAAGTTAAGATTAAACAATCAATTTAAAACTATATAAATTTTACTTGAAATATTCATTTGAAACTTCATTTGCAAATCAATTATTTTTAATAATTTAATACTTTTCAAAACCCATTTGTAAAATTTCTTTCTTCCTTTATAAATACCATTTATATGTTTAAATGACACCTTTATAATTATATGAAAACTATTTGAAAACAATTATTTACATTATTACTTATATTTACAAAGAAGCTATTTGAAAACATTAAATCCATAATTTATAATTTTATTAATTTATCTCAAGATACTTTTCAACATTATTAATAAATCAATAATCATTTACTTTAAATGTGTTTTATTTAATTAATAACTTCTAAAACATTTATAACACTAAAAAAATTTCTATTAAACCATATAATATATAAATAAACAATATTTAAAAGGATATAGTCAACAAGGAAAAGAAGCACGACTTGGAAAAAAACAGAATATAGGTGAATAAATAAAGTTGAGCAGATAAGGTCGATTCAAAAGGATAGTATCGGGCATGAATAATTAATTCAAACCATTAGAATTTAAATTTCAAATATTGATACAAAATTTCCTTGTTGGAAATACTTTTCTAATAAAATACATTTATAATAAAATACTTTTATTATAAAATACCTTTATATCGAAACAAATTTTCCTTTCGAAAATACTTTTATAACTCGATGTTTCAACAAGTTTATCCTTGTTCCTGTAGACTCTGGTAGTGCGTTGATCAGACGTAAAACTAGAATTCTCCAGGTACTTAGTAGACATGTTTCAACACCCAGTGAAAATACTGGAAAACTTTTAAAAACAAATATGGAAAGTACAATCCAAACAAAAACGAACAAATCATGGATCGCAGATACACAATGGTTACGCCTAGGTCCCCCAGGAAACATCCGTACCTTTTAAGCATTCACTGCCTTGCGAATTTCGCCATGCAACAAAACTGTGGACCGCAGGATACATAACAATGGTTACGCCTGGATCCCCCAGGAAACATCCACACCCCTTAAGCAATCTCTGCCTTGCGGATTACGCCACTAACACGACCATAGATCGCAGATACACAATGGTTACGCCTGGATCCCCCAGGAAACATCCGTACCTTTTAAGCAATCACTGCCTTACGAATTACGCTATGCAGTCGAGTTCGTAAGACCATGGGTAACGCCATGGAATTCGAAGGACACTCGAGTATCATACCCGGAAAACCAAAAATCAGAGAGAATAATATCGATAGAATGGATCCAAGATGTGGCCACAAATCGGATATCAAGCAGAAGGCACTTTCCATATCTTTACTTCGAAAATATGTATCATATAGTACCTTTTCAAATCACTTTCAAATATCGTACTTATATAAAATCCATTATATATAAGATTTAAATTTCAAATCAAATACTTTCCAAAATCAATAGTATATCAAATCATACTTATATAGACTCCAATTATATAAGATTTCACTTTTAAATTGAGTACCTTTTCAAATCTATAGTTTTCGAATCAATTTCATACTCATACAAATCAATTTTATATAAGTTCGACAACTCCCAAATCAAGTATTTAGTAACACAAGGTTATCAAATTTCAATTTGTTTCAATATCAGTTCAATTTCAAAATCATATACAATTTCACCAAATTATTTCTTTTCAAAATTAAATATCTTTAGTTTCAAAGTTTCCAAAATAATATATTTAGAAAATAAATCCAATTTCCGAATCAATATAATTTAAGTCAACCAATTCATTTCCAAAATCAAATGTTTTCAAAATCATCTTATACTTACGTAAGGTCTATCTTATATAAGGATCAAATTTTCAAAATAAATTTCGCTGTATGAAGAGCCATATGGGATTTGAATATCTTTGCTTTTATGGGTTATATATCTTTGTAATTTAAATTGGAAATTTTCTTTTAGTAAGCAAAGATATTCTAACTCGACGGCTTTCAATTTCAGCGTCTAAATATATCAATGATATTAGAATATAAGATGTAGATACGTCATCATTTCGCAGAATCACATTTTGATCGTTCGCTCGATCACACAAGTTCGCTTTCGAACTAGTATTGTCCATTCGACTTCCCTAATGCGGATTTCGATATGGTTTCTCGACTAGAAGCCATCAATCTCCTTGCATAGCCATATACTATGATAGAGAATTCTAGAATTTAGCCCAAAATCCATATCAAATATTCGCCATCAAGAATCGAATGAAAAATCCTAACACGAAATGATGTAATTCACCTCGAACTTGTGTACTCAAACTTGGATCAAATTAATTATGCGAATAAAACAGCATACGCACAACTTATATATTTATTCCAACTTGTTAAATATATAGTTTCATAAAGATGTTACTAAGTTAAAACATTTAAACTAAACTTTATTCAAAATATTTTGAAGACCAAATTCTTTTCGAAACATTTCAAATTTAAATTTCATATTAGAAAATTTTAAAATTGCCTTATTCATTTACTTAACAAAACAGTTTCAACTTATTTAAATCATATTACTACATACTTTAACATACATACCAAACTTATATACTTTATACTTTTCAAAATTTCTTAGCTTTGAAAAGTTAACCTTGATTTGGAAGTGCTCGAACTTTCAAAATAGTTGAAGAAATCATTTTCAAATTCAAGAGTTGGAAATCAACAACAAATCAATAAATCAATTTCAAAATATAGGTTTATATCAAATTCGAAACTCGAGGACTGAACACCGACTTACTTCAAATCATTTCAAATATATATATACATATCTTTCGAATATCAACTCTTACTTCAAAATTTTGAAATCAAAATTGGTTTCGCAAAATCACTCGCATAGCAATGCTACTAAAGTGGCCTATCCCCACTCTGAAACTCAAAAATCAATGTCGATGATGCGTGCACTCATCACCGAAATTATTTTCCAGCGACATAAGTGAGTTCTGGACTTCTATTTTCTCACACTTCTTTTGAAACTTCTTCGAAATCATTCGAAACTCATTAAAATCATTGGAAACATTTCTTATTCGGAAAATATTTTTAAATCATATTATTATTATATATTTCAAAATCTTAAAATCAATTTCAAAATACCGGAGTTCAATTCTCGAATTTCAAATTTAAAATCCTTTAGTTATAAATCATTTTTATATAAATCAATTTCTTATATAACTTCAAAATTTCAAATCCTTTCAAAAATTCAAATTCTTATTTTTAAAAGGTATATATAATCCTTATCGAAAACATTTCACTTTTATATATAGAATATAATCATACTTATAAAATTTCGATATATAAACAATTTCCAAAATACGAATAAACCCGATTTTCCAAAAGGATGATTCAAGAATGGATTTCAAAACAAAGATAGACATTCAAATTAGAGGGACTCTAATCAATTAGGATTCTGATTCGAAGATAGGCTCGAACGAAGATGAGATAATTAATTACAAAACAGTAGATGGATACACTTATATAAATCACGGGCGACCTTAACCGGGTCAACCGTGACTTCAAGAATATAATCGATGCGGAAATCTAAGGCAAATCGACATTCGATTGCCAGAGATAGAATTCGGCATATCAAGAGATAGCAGCATCTAAACCGAGTGATATATAAATCTTCGGTGAATCAATGCCAATGGTAAAGGAGTTCCACCCCTTTACAATCATTCACAGATTGGCGGGATCGCCTATTCTTATAGAGATCATTCGAAATGGAGTTATGGGATACTCCAGAATCAAAAGAATACCAATAGAGAGAGACAAGAATGAATTTTGGAATCGTAGGGAACGTTCCAAAGTTCAAAGGAAATCGAGTCAAAAGGAAGAGATTAAACTCGAATGAACGTGATTCTGTAAATAAATTTACAATATATGCTAAGTTTCGCCTAGAGCCAAAGCTCTGATACCAACTATAACGACCCGCTATTTTGGACCATTCAAATCGACAATAAATCCACACATGTCGGACTTGAATAATTCAAAATACCGAATTGTTAATTTAAATTTGGCAAAAACTCAGCATATGCAGTAAATAAATCAATCACAGAATCACAGACACAGAGTAATACAATAATACGCAGCGGAATAGATAAAATAGTAGTTCATGAAGCTACTATATAAACATCAGAGTTAGAAATAAAATACAACAGAATATCCCAAATGCAGTGAAGTCTCCAATACAACAGATGACTTCTCTGGACAAATCAACTAGAAGAGATGAAAGCTGAGGCAATCGTTGGATCTCCAAAGGAAGCTCCAAACTCCAAGAGTGAGTCTCAAATGCTGTATCACTCGGTCTGACCCGAGCGTAAAGCAAAACACAAAACACTCAAGTCAGGATTAACATTCTTATATCAATAAATCCAACTCAAGTGAAGTATCAACTGAAATACAAGTAACTTAAAGGATGTTTGGGATAACCATCCTCTAAGGATCTGTAGAACTATCTACAAGGTAGAAATATACACTATAACACCGTGGTCATTTCAAATAAATTTATACTTCAAAACCAAAATATCATTTTCATTTCAAAAATATCTATTTCCCAAATAGTGTATATACATTAAATAATTTATAAAGTAAAGTATTTATAATTTCTTCAAGTCTCACAAATCGATTCATATTAACTCAAGTTCCAAATTCAAATTTATTCAAAGCTCAATTCATCAATTCAATTCAGTTCTAAATATACCATTTAAATTTTCAATATATTTCAAAGCTTTAATATTCAACATTTCAAAGTTAAATTTAACAGTTTCATATAGCACTTGTTTTAACTTTATTATTATTTAATTAGGGAATATTCTCTTAATAAATTCAATATCATTTAACTAGCCTTAAATTTCATTTTTACTAAATATTTCCTTAAATTTATTTAAACAAGAAATATTCGTTAAATTATTTAAATCAAACTCAAGTTATAAATCATATCTTAAATCCCAATTTCAATAAGCTTTAAATTGGTTTAATTAAATAAAATTCTTTACTAAATTCAAATTATCTTCCTAACCTTAACTTATACAAATTTTTACCAAAATCTATTTTGAAATAGAGATATAAGTACTTAACCGTATTATATGTATTCAATCAAACTTAATTAAATTTAATATTAAAATTAAATCTATATATATATATATATATATCATTACCATTTATATATGATAAATTTAAGAATCAACATTTATTTAACCCATATATTTCTTTCCAAAACCATAGAATTCATTTTCAAAATATTTATATATATGGACCAACGGTGTCTGTATATATTTTTATCATATGGTTAAGTGATACAGATATTTATCATTTCAATCCGAAATTTAAATATATACGTGTAGATATCATTTCGACCCGAAATCCCAATTTCAATTCAAACGAAAAATCGCTTGGGTTTATCATTTCAACCCATAACGATTTTCTCCTATTCTAAAGTCCGTTCGGGTATGTATCATTTCAACCCATAGTGAATTCTATACTAATAGGGAACTTGCAGAGTGATGACAGATAATATAAAATACAACGACAGGCATATATCATAAATAACAATAAAATATAAACACGGGATATTGTGTCATATCCCACAGGTGAACAGTTATAGATAATAGCATATATAACAATTTAAATAACTACAGCAGCATATTTCAATTGTCGATTCAATTGAAATCAAATTTTATAAATACAAGAACGTTAATCGTGAGTGATTGCTCACCTTTCGAGGTTAGAGAGAATAGACAATGGAATGAAGTTACGGATCCAAGCACGAATTTCAAAGCAAAGCACAATGGACTCAAGTTTGACGGACAAGCTGATAAATTGGAACCAGTGGAAACAAATCAAATCAGTTTTGGATATAAACTGAAAATATATACATTATTATTCTATTATATATATACATATATATATGTATATTTTTTATTTGCTTTCTAAAATAAATTTTTCAAAACACATATATTTACACATATGCATTAATAAAAATTACATTACATGAATTTGCTTGTTAAAACTATTATACTATGCATATACTATTATATCACTACTGTTGTAAGTGCTAACTTTACAGAAACTTTACACATCAACCAATATATACCTACGACCCAATATGAAAATCATTATTCATGCATAAATATATAACGTTTTAAAACAATATTAAATAAAACAAATACATAGAACTAATATATATATAACCTTTTATTTATATAAACACGTACCAAATCTACACAGTATATACATTAAAATAACGTAACATATAAGAACATAACTTATGCAAACCTTTATATATGAACAGACATGCCATATAGTATATATAACCCTTTATATAAACTTTTATATTATATTGGAAAAATCAAAACACACATACTTGAAAATGAAAGCTAATGCAAAACCTGTATATAACTACATAATATACATATATATAATACACGGTACTTTATATTAACCGCACATATCTTATAAAACCCCAAATATATAATAATATATATATCATACCGTAACTACAGAGAGATATAAAGCTGTAGAACCTCAGATACAAATAATATAGTATGTAGTATGATTCATAACAAATTTACATAATATATATTATAACCTGATCATATATATAAATATATAAATAAGTGATGTAACCAACTTTATAAATTATGTAAACTACTTTACACTAATATAACCAAAAATATATACTTATTATTATATACACAATAACCTTATATATACCGGTAAACATATATATATATATATATATCAATAATATCTTAGAATCAATGTGTGTATATATATACTTATAATGAGTTATCCACAAAATATATAAAACTACTCAAAATAAAGCTCTGAAACATATTTCTATATAAACATATATAAACTATACTGAAAACAAAATAAAGATATATATATACTAACAGATATATAAGCTATAAATTATACATACAAATATATGAGTTTGAACCTCTCGTATATAAAAAGGCAGCAGACCAGGCTATAAGTAAGGATTGAAATATTATATTCCTATATATAATACTGTACATATGAAAAGTACTGCCTTTATAATATATACTTCACATACTTCTTCATTGAGCTGGGCACTAGTAGCAAAATATACATGATCCCCCCCTTTATTTAATATATACAGTAACAGATATATACTTTTAAACATATATACTACGTGTACAGCTTCATATGTGCTATAACACTTATGCATTTTATTATATTATAAACACTAAACTTAAACAACTTGATATATAGCAAATAAAAATATAGATATCAATATATAATATATGTACTTACATACACCTGAAAAGAACGGCTGATATATATATATATAACAAAGCAAGCGCCGATTGATGTATGGCACGTGGGCCGAGGGAAAGGAAGGTGGGAAGATCGACGATGGTTGCAGCTACGGTTGAGTGCCGCGTGAGGTTTGCTGCGTGGGAAAAGGGGGACTGGAGGAGGTGAGTGGCCGTTGATGGTGGCTGAATTTATGGAGAATGGAAGGTGCGGCAAAAGTTGGTGAGAAGGGCGGTGAAGTTTCATAGCCGAACAAATGAAGAAGAAGGAAAAGAAAAGAAAGAAAAAAAAATCAGAGAGAAAAGAAAATCAGAGGAAAGAAATGTGGGGAGAAGAGGGGTCAGGCTAAAATAAGGATGCTCAAAAAATTGAACGGCCAGAAGATAAAACGCATGAATTAAATGCGAACGGTACAAAACGTGTACGAAAAATGGAAAGTCAGGCAAGTTTGAAATTTTTTGAACGGTCATCAAATTTTGAACGTGTATATTCATTGAATACGATAGGGCTACACGTTTACTCAGACATCAATTTGGTTTGGGCAGCACGTTTCGATTTGAAAACGCAAGAAAACTAACGGTCACAATTTATGGTACCGATACGACGCACCTTTTCATCGTTTCGTCGTATACCAGACCTCAAAACACAGAATAGAATATATCGTAAAGATCAGCACGACGAGATGATCAAAACGGCATACAGATATCGGTGGTACGATCTGTGATATCCCAGAACTTCAAGCAATTTAAAATGTGATAATTTCCTTTATAAATTATTTAAAATTGGTAAATTTGTTGTTTTCAAACAAGAATAATAATATGATGTTTTTAAATATGAATATAAATAGATTTTTAATAGAATTATTGTTTGCAAATTTAATTTATGTGTGTTTAAATATATATATGTTGAGTTGATTTTAAATTGGATTTTTAAATTTCATTTGAATTTGGATTTAAACTTGAATTTAAAGGATATATATATATTTAAAATATTTTGGATATAAAATATATGGATAAGGTTTTTATTTAAAATAAGATTTGTTTTATATAAATTTGGGAAGTATTTATTAAATAAGATATGTATTTATCTATTTAAGAAATTTAATTTAAAAGCTTTTAAAATCTTTTAAATATAATATAAAAATGAATTAGGACAAGTGTTAAGTTCTAAACCTCTTAAGTAACATGTGTTAACATAATAAACAATGGTAGAGACAAGTGTCATTCCTTTTATTTTTATTTTCTCTAATTTTAATAAATCCTAATTTACATTATATAAACAAACATCTACCTTCTTCATTTTTTTTTTCCTATCTTCATAATTTCTAAAGCAAAGAAAACAAAATCGAATCCTATAAAGCAAACCTCAGATCAAAACTTAAAACCCTGTAATTCATTTCCAAACCTGAAACTAAAAACCAAAACTAAAATCCTGTTCTAAAGCAAATGCCACAACTTCATCTATATTCATCTTCAACCTGAATTAAAGCATGCAGTAATTAAGACCAACCCAATATTACATCAACAATCAAGTAATTCAAATCATAGGAAGTTTCAGATCAATTATTTCCAGATCAAAGTTGAGCTTACTTCTCTGTTCTTTATAACTGGGAATTTGTTCTCTGTTCAACATCATAACAGGTGAGTAAACTAACCTTTTTAAAAAGTTTAAACCTGTTATATCTTGATTTGTATGTGATAAATACTTGAAGTAAAATTGTGGAAAATGTTTGTATGAATGTAAATAGGCTTGCATGTGTATATATATGTGTAGACTTAGATGTGCATGTCTGTATATATATAAACAGACCTCTGTTTGGTTTTACAGACCCAAACAAGTTCAAAAATCAATTTCTCTTCCCCTAATCTTCTATAGGTTATGATGTATAAACCAAATATGTTTGGAATAACAAGATATTAGTTTTAAAAATATTTTCAAGTAAAATTTGAAGGTAGTTTTACTGGTAGAAGAGAATTACAGTGAAAAATCAATTAAAGTCCGAAAATCAAGTATCCAAATTCCACGTTTAATTATATGATCTGATTCGTATTGAAGAATGGTGAATTTTGATAATCATATCATGATTTTTAAGATTGTATTTGATGGGAATTCTCGAGTTGAACGGAATTCATTTTGGAGTGAATTCTGGCGATCGGCGAGGAGTGAGAGGTCGTGATCATGGCTGGGGGAAGTGTGAAGGTTGTCGATCGTGGGAAAAATAGTGGTAGAATTTTAAGATGGTTTTGGTGGTCGTACGGTGATGATTTAGGGTTTAGTGATGGGTTTGGTTCGTCATTGTTGACGAGGTGATTGTGGCAACGATGGAGCTTCGGGTCTGTTCGCATGGAGGGGAAATCAATGACTGGAGGTCGAGGCAACTTTGGTGAAGTCGGCGTGGGTTCAAAGGGACGAGTTCGTCAGTGATAGATGGATTTCCGATGCGGTTCGTTCCAGATTTTTGGAACGATGGGTTCGATTTCATCTTGCTCGCGTATTCGCAAATCTGGGTGGTCGTTCGGTACGAGATGATTGTCGTCGACATGTCGTGGGTCTCGGCGATGGTCAGAGGGCGTTGGATCGCCGGTGCATGTGCACGTGTGTCATGTTCGTATCTGGTTGCTGTGTTGTTCGAGCTTGGGGAAAGAAGGAAGTTACATCGGGTCAGACTCGAAGTCGAACGCGAGTAGATGTGTGGTTGACTCGGCTAGTTTTGTCTTGGGCTCGGGTTGCTTTTGTTTTAACCAGGTTTTTAAAATTTAAAAATAAAACAGGTACCAGGTTTTTAAAAGAAAATTTAATCGGGTTCTAAAGCAAAAGAAAATGCTTAGCCAAGTTTTTTTAAAAGTGTATTTAAAAGAATAAGATTTAAATGATGAAATTAGGTAATTAATTAAGATAAAGGATTTATCTTTAATTAATTAAGGTATTGATTAATGAAAATTATGGTGATTAAGTAAGTAGTTTATCTTTGATTAATTAAGAATGATTACTTAATGAAAGTGGTTTAGGATAATTACTCAATGTAATTAAATTAAAGGTTAATTTGTTAATTAATTAATATAAATAAATTAAAGGATAATTAACTAGAGGTTAATTAATGAAAGTAATTAGAGGAATAAATTGATAAAAGGTTAATTACCTAAATGGAAGTAATTAAGGATTAATTACTTAGTATAATTAATTTATTAATTTATTAAGGGTTAGCTAATTAATGAGTGTGATTAATTAAAGGATATTTAATCGATATAAGTGATTATAAGATAATTAATTTAAGTGATTAATTAAGGATAACTACTATAAATGGTTAAGGATAATTAATTTGTGAAATTAATTAACGGTTAATTACTTAATTAAAGTATAATCAATCAAGGATGATTAATTAAAATAGATTTTTTTTTTGATGATTAATTAATTGGTTTGTAATTAATAAGCAAGGTTTAAAAGTAAAAGAAGTAATTAATTTAATTCAATTGTGGTTAATTAAATTAATTAGAGATGGTATGGTTGATTAATCTTGCTATGAATGATTGAATGATATTGTATGCTTAGATTAGTTGATATCTCTGGTATGTGATATGGAATGCTATGTGATATAATATGTTTGGGTTAAAACAGTGACACCCTATATTTAAAGTTTGAATTGTATTTCATTTGAATAACTTGGGTTAAGATGACATTGGATTCGAAGAGACAGGAGTCGGGTATTAGTTAATACCCGAAACCACTTCGATTTGGAATCTTCTATAATTCTTTATAGATTGATATGTGAAACCAATAGGCTGGTTTGGGATAAAATGGACCATTTAAACTAAGTTGGATACTTAGATATTATTTTGTGAAAATAAGTGTTGACTATATAAGTTGTTTACTTATAGTAAAGTACGAGTTACCCCGGGTTTAAATAAGTTCTATGGATTGAAATTTCATGTTAGATGAGTTTACTCACGCTGGTTTCCAGCCTGACCCGGGTGTTACTTTGATGTAATGCTCGGGTCAGACCGAGTATTACAGATTTTCAGGTAAGGACGTTCTGGAGCTCAGGAGGCGAGCTGGAGAGCAGGAACGTATGGAGAGTTTCTATTGTGATATATGATAGTATCTGAGACAGATTGATTTATCTGTCTTGTGTTTGTAAATAAGTTGTAACTCTGATATATTAAAGTGTAATTTGACAAATACAGTTTTCTTTGTATAACTGATATTATTATTTGATATTGTATTTTGATCCGCTGCGAATGTGAGAATCTGTCTTGTTCTGTTTTCTTCTTCTATCTCTTTTCTTTTTCTTCTAACTATCTGGAAATTTCAAGGTCGAAATTTCCGGGTCGTTACACTTGGTATCAGAGCTGAAGGTTAAGCGAGAACCTTAGCTCTATTGAGATTACTCGTTAAGGATATGGTCAATGGTACCCTAGAACGAGTTGAGTGTATATATATATGAGAGCGTATTTGTTATTTTCATATATAAAGATTTCAAATGATTTTTATATAAGATTATATTTGATATATAAAGCAATATTTCTTTTAATATATTAAAGAAATTGGTGTTGAATCATTGGAATTAAATAAGATAATAAGAATTACGTGGTAATAGAAATACAACGAAATTGAAATTAAATGAAGATAAGTTTGAAATAGAATTCAAACTGAAATTAAAATCTTGGATTTGTAGAAGTGTTATCAAGAATAAAGATAATAATGAATTGTTTTCCAGATATGATAATCTTGGTTATTATCATAAATGGTAGTTGTGTTTAATAATGAATGTTGTTAATGACTAAGCAAAATGAAATATTTTAGGGAAGTAAACTTTTAGGTGAATATGACTTATAATTTGTAAATTAATTTGTGAAGTTTTGAATCCTAAGTTTGAAAACATTTGAAATTGTTTTCAAAATATTAAAAGAAAAGGAATAAATATTTTTCAGGTTGTTTTTGAATATGATCTTATTTTAAAATAAGAGTTGTTTGGAAAATTAAAAAAAAAATTGAATTAAACCAAGAATGGTTTAAAATTTAAAGTATATGTGACGACCGCCCATGACCCCTGCACCGAATCTAGAGATAGTGCGCTGTAAAGTGTGCCAGGCGACCATGGACGATTGTCAAGGTAAGATTAAAACAACAGAATCTATCGTATTACTCACAGCGCATGGACAAAATACAATAGAACATATGTATAGTGAAGCTTTACAGAACAAAATGACATCTTATAAAACTCCATAATAGTTGAATACAAGCATTCATATAGTCAATACATCCAGCCTCACTACATATCTCTCAGAGAATACAAAACAGCGGAATATCCAGTACATATAAAGAAGATAATATGCAACCCTCCAGCTCGTCTTCGATATCAGCATCGTGAGAAGAGAACAGCACCTGTCACCTGCTACCTAGTCTGCCCGTCCCAAAATGGACGAACAGCCCAAGGCAATAAGAATTAAAACATAAAGCCTTGAGTCAGACAACAGTCTTAGTGAGCAGTAAATTAACTAACAACATACCAAAAGAGCATAAAGGAAAAGGAATAGGAATACAACCCTCCCACTCCAACCTCATTCTACAGTGATAGCCCCCAGACACACACTAAGCAGAAGCAAACATAGCAGAGCATACAATTTAAAGTAAAGCTACTATCACTCGAGTCAAGGGCGATGTTTTCCAAGTACCAAGGCCTAAATCAGATAAGCACCCAGAAAATACCGCTCTTGAGTCCGAATGACGATACAACCACACATCCATGACTCTGGCTATCACTGTTATCATTGCTTCGATATCACCGTTAATTGAATGACCGGCACATTCTTTCAGCCGTCCGTCAAGGGCTAATGGAAACCCCGGTTCTAGACATAACTCCCGCACGTCGTCGCAGCCCGTGCCTAGGACTATCGAATCTGCCCAGAGTACTCGACCATCAACAGTTGGCCGTTGGGACTATCGAATTTGCCCAAACGTACTCTTGCTTAGAGCATGCTAGAACCTTCAACAACGATGCTATCCAAGCCTCCTAGTCATCCTCCTCGACGACTATTCTCATATCCATTCATTATCTTCAACTCGAATCATATCACCGAGTTATCAACATGCTTGGAATGATCCCGTCTGGATTAGACCAAGTCTTCATCATATGATGCCTCGCTTCATTACACCCTCGCAAAGCCTCATCTCGTCATCACATCATCACATCTATGCATAAGAGCTTCATCATCCCGCTACATATGCCACGAGCAGCTTTCCCAATTCAAGAGCCTTTCCCTTAGCTTTTGAATCATCTTCGATCTAAATCTAATCATCAATCATCTAGTTCATAACAAGCAATCAAATCAAACATCAATCCAAGCAATCAAGCATTCAAATATGATCTAAGTAGACAATTATAACAATAATGGCATTTTCGTAATTAAAGAGTTGAAAGTCCAATAAGCATGAAAACATGGATTATATCTCTACAAACTTGATAAATGAACTTGCATAGGTTAACATATGATAAAATGGATGCAACATCATCATAAACAATGGATCTACATGGATCTATACATAGGATGAAGAAAATGCATGGAAATCACTAATTTAACACCAAATCGAGCCAACAATCCGATCTACTCCTTTGGATCCGTGTGAGAGATAATCACCACTCACCAAATCACCTAAACAAACCCAAATCAACACACTTCAGATCTGGACAGCGAAGGATGAAGCTAGATCTATCACAAATCCGCTTCAAATGAAGAAATCTCTCTTGAAAAGATGAAGATCTTCAATCCAAGCTTTTGAATCTTCAATCTCGATCTTTGATTTGGATGGATGGAAGCACTAGATTAGAGTGGAGAAAAGAAGTGAAGAAGTGTAGAAGTCGAGCTCTCAAAATGGCAGCACTTCGTCGCTTCAAAATCCGGATCCCAAAAAGTGAGAACAACCCCTCCTATTTATAGCTGAAAACTGCCTGAGTCGTAACTCGGCTATCTCCTTAAGTCGTTGCCGACCTAACATATGCCGACCTACGACCTAAAAACCCCCACGACTTAACAGAGCCTCCGACCTAACCCTTAGCCAACAACTCCGACCTAACAGGTACGCGCGCCTCAACTCCTACGATCTAACACTTCTGCGCATACGACCTAACTATTAAGTCGACCTACGACTTAACACATACTTCGACCTAACACTTAGACGAAACCCAGCGACCTACGACTTAACAGGTTACGACCTAACACTTAGACGAAACCCAGCGACCTACGACTTAACAGGTTACGACCTAACACTTAAGCCTCCACGCGACCTAACATAAGTCGCGAACAACTGGGATGCGACCTAACCCTACCCAGACTTACGACTTAACTCCTTAAGTCGCTCACTACTACTTAGGTCGTTGCCGACCTAACTACACTGCTAACTTCTATAGGTCGTCCCAACCGACCTAACAACTTAATTACTAAGTCGCTAACCCGGAACCACTAGGTCTGCCTACCCTTGAGTCGCCATATCCTTAAGTCGGTCAGTCTTTAGGTCGTTAACTCGCCCTGCCGACCTAATTACTTAACTAAATCCTAGGTTGCACAATTTTATAGGTCGCTCCAACTAACCCACGACCTAACACTAACTCGCAAGTCCTTAACTCGGTCACGACTTAGCTCTTAGGTCGTCCACGACCTAGGACTTAGACAAATTTCCCCAAAAATCTGAAATGACTTAAAAATGCAAAAATTCCAGATTTGACGAACTTTTCGATCCGTGAAAAATACGGGTCGTTACATTCTCTCCCCCTTAGGAATTTCGCCCCCGAAATTCCAAGCAAACAAAGCAATCAAAGACTATTCTGTACGCCTACCATCCATAGCAATCAACAAACCATGCATCCAATTCTAACTTAGCGTACAGAATTCTAAAATTAGAACAAGTTACAATATCGTGAGATGACACGACACCTTAGGGCCATACCTTGAAGAGTTCAGGATGAGCTGCTTTCATCCTCTCTTCCACCTCCCACGTACAGTCGTTATCATCATCACTCCATTGTATCTTGAGCAACTTAACTACCTTCCTCCTAAGCTGTTTCGTGTCGGTTTCCACAACACGAAGTGGCTTACAAGGTCTTCTATCAACTGGATCAACTTCAAAGTCTTCATAGCTATCAGCAGAAACCACTGCATTCGAGTCATGCACATACTTCCGTAGATACGATACGTGAAAAACATTGTGCACACCCGACATCTTCTCCGGTAACTCCAATCTATAAGCGAGCTTTCCAATTCGCTCGATGATCGGGAATGGTCCAACAAATCTCGGAGTCAATTTTCCTTTCTTCCCGAATCTAATAACATTCTTCAGTGGAGAAATCTTCACAAAAACCATATCCCCTACGTCGAATTCCAAATCCTTTCGACGCTTATCGGCATAACTCTTCTGACGGTCTTGGGCTGCCTTCATTCGTTGCCGAATGATCTCTATGCAATCTGAGGTCTGACGAATCATCTCTGGCCCAAGTATCAGCTTTTCTCCAGTTTCCAACCAACATGTCGGAGAGTTACACGGTCTTCCATACAACGCCTCATACGGTGCCATACTAATGCTTGACTGGTAACTGTTGTTGTACGCAAACTCCACCAAATGAAGGTGATCTTCCCATGATCCTCCGAAGTCCAAAACACATGCTCTGAGAAGATCTTCCAAAACTCGGTTGACTCTCTCGGTCTGACCATCTGTTTGGGGATGATAAGCTGTACTCAAACACAACTCGGTTCCCAAAACTTCCTGGAAGCTCTTCCAAAATCCACTAGTGAACAATGGGTCTCGATCGCTCACTATGCTCTTCGGAATACCATGGAATCGAACTATCCACTTAATATACAACTCAGCCAACTTTGATGCAGTCCTAGTCGATCGAACAGGAATGAATCGTGCACTCTTAGTCAGACGATCCACAATGACCCAAATCCCTTCATTTCCCGTTCTGGTTCTAGGCAATCCATCGATGAAATCCATCGACACTTGTTCCCACTTCCATGTAGGAACTTCTAATGGCTGAAGCAATCCACTTGGCTTCTTCTGTTCAGCCTTTACCAACTGACAGTTCATACACTTGGAAATGAAATCTCCAACATCCTTCTTCATGCCTTCCCAGTAGTAGGTTCTCTTCATATCCCGATACATCTTATTTCCACCTGGATGAATTGTCAGCTTCGAGTGATGACTTTCCTTCAGAACTTCACTCCTCAATTCATCTATATCGGGAACAACTAGCCGTCCTTGCTTCCGAAGCCAACCCTCTCGATCGACCTCGAATCCTTTATCCTTTTCTGGATCCAATCCAGATTCCAATTCACGGATAATCTTGACAAGCTTATCATCTCGCTTTTGGCCCTCGCCAATCCTTTCCACAAGAGAAGGTCTTATCGATAAGTTTGCCAACATTTCAGGTTCTAATTCGCATCTAGGCCTGAAGTCAAATCCAGCTAAATACTCGAGGCTCTTCCATTCAGAAAACATGGCTCCCAATCCTGCATGTCTTCGACTTAACGCATCTGCCACTGCGTTACCTTTTCCCGGAGTATAAGCTATACCAAAATCATATGATGCCAAAAACTCTAGCCAACGTTGCTGCCGAAGATTCAAATCCTTTTGGGAGAAAAGATACTTCAACGACTTGTGATCCGTAAACAACTCGAATCGAACTCCCAACAAATAATGCCTCCACATCTTCAGAGCAAATACAATCGCCGCTAACTCCAAATCATGAGTCGGGTAATTCCTTTCATGCGGCTTTAGTTGTCGACTGGCATACGCAACAACTTTATCCTTCTGCATCAGCACTGCTCCAAGTCCAGTACCACATGCGTCGGTGTAAACCACCATCTCATCATTCCCACTTGGAATAGTCAAAACAGGAGCACTCGTCAATCTCTCTTTCAGGATTCCGAAAGCTTGCTCACACTTAGCATCCCAACTGAACACTTGGTTCTTCTTCGTCAATCCTGTTAACGGTGCAGCTACCTTGGAGAAGTCTTTGATAAACCGTCGATAATATCCTGCTAACCCAAGAAAACTTCTCACATCTGATGCATTCTTAGGTCTAACCCAATCCTGGATTGCTGCCACCTTAGCGGGATCAACCGCTATTCCATTTCCAGAAATCACATGGCCTAAGAACCTCACTTCATTCTTCCAGAAGTGACACTTCGAAAACTTAGCCTTCAGCTGATGTTTTCGCAAGATCTCCAAAACGATACGCAAGTGCGTCTTGTGCTCTTCTTCCGTTCTGGAATAAATCAGAATATCATCCACGAACACAAGTACGAACTTGTTCAACTGATCTCTGAACACTCTATTCATAAGATCCACAAAATATGCTGGCGCGTTAGTCAATCCAAACGGCATTACCAGCCACTCAAAGAAACCGGATGGTGTCCTAAAAGCAGTCTTCGGCATACTATCCTTAGCCACTCTCAACTGGTGAAATCCCGTTGCCAAATCCATCTGAGAAAACACCTTAGCTTCGTGAAGCTGATCAAACAAGTCGTCTATCCTTGGCAATGGATACTTGTTCTTCTTAGTCACCTTGTTCAGCTCACGATAATCGACACACAATCTCAATGATCCATCTGCCTTGGTTGCAAACACAACTGGTGCACCCCACTCGGACACACTACACCGAATGAATCCTTTCTGCAAAAGGTCATCAACTTGCACCCTCAACTCTTGCTGTTCCCTAGGCGCCATCCGCCTAAGAGGCATCACAACAGGTCTGGCTCCTTCAACTAGATCTATACGAAACTCGATCTCTCTATGCGGCGGCAACCCTTTGACTTCGTCAAAGACATCCTCGAATCTATTTGCGATCGGCACTAAAGACAGTCCATCCCGTGGAACAACTAGCGAATACATGAAGCTCATGAAGACGCCTTCCTCATGCTTACATCGTATCACAATCTTTCGCCCTTCCACATTCTCGACTGTCACCTCCAGCCTCTCACAATCAACCTTAGCCGCATACTTCCTAAGCCAGTCCATACCCAAAATAATTCCGAACCCCGCAAAGTTCAGAACAAAGCAATCACAAACAAAAGAGCAACCATGACTCGATACAACTAGACCACGGCATAACATACACAAACAAGACGAACCCCCAACTGGATTAGTCACAACCAGTGGCCTATCAACAATATCCGGCTTCAAATTTAACCGGCCTACTAGTTCATTACAAACAAACGAATGCGAAGCTCCAGTATCAAACAAAACTCTAACTGGAACACCACATAGGAAAAGAGTACCTTGAACAACCACACTCTTTCCCTTCTCTTCAGCAGTAGGAGCTTTCGAAGACGACGGAACAGCTCCTAAAGCATAGGCTTGCACAATCTGCCTGTCCTTCCTTGGTTCTGGACAATTCTTCCTGAAATGCCCCGGCTTGTCACAGTTGTGACACTTCATCGGTGCCTTCGGATTCTTACAATCCTTAGAGAAATGGCCCTTCTGCTGACAATTGTAGCAAGTCACCTCGCCTTTCGGCTTCTTCTGGCCATCCTTACCCTTCTGCTGCTGCTGCTTCCTCTTCTGGTTTCCACCCTGCTGTGGTTTAGATTCTCCCTTGGTAACAGCAACAACAGGTCCTTCCTTAGGAAACAGACTCTCATGCCTAAGAGCTTTCTCCACAAGTTTCTCAAATGAATCGTCCAAATGATCCACCAACTGTCTCCCAAGATAACTATCCAAGCCGGTCACAAACTTCTCATTCTTCTGATAAGCAGATTCAATATATGACCGAGCATACTTGGACAAAGCTTCGAACTCAGAAACATACTCAAGAACAGATCTTCCACCCTGCTTGAGCTCTACAAACTTCTTGAACAGAACAGACTTCTGAGCTGTAGAAATGAACTTAGCTTCAAATCTGACTTGGAATTGCTCCCAAGTAATCTCTTCTTCCGGAGTAGTGATGGTAATAGAGTTCCACCAATCAGAAGCTCTCCCTTGAAGCTGCCTCGATGCCAACTTCCTCTTAGTTGCATCATCAATTCCCAAATCACCAAAGATCCTTCTACAAGCATCTATCCACCTCTGGACTTCAATGGTAGATTCTGTTCCCAAGAAAACCTTCCCTCCAAGAGCAGTATAATCCTTGCACAGCTTAGCAAAATCCACTGGTTTCGAAGTTTGGACTTGAACTCCAACATCAACTGCCGCCCCCGGAACTGGTATCCTTCTCATGATTGAAGTCATCATAGCTTCGAACATGGCTGCATAATCAGCAGTCTCTTCAGTAGCACGACCTCCCCTAGCAGCTGGTCTCCCTCTTCGACTCATTCTTAATATCTATAAAAAGGAATGATTAGAACATCTAGAGAAACAACTGCATAAAGGACTCAAACTCTACTAAGCTACTATATTATATATAGTAATCATCCATCAAAATACAATTACGTCTCTCATACGTAGTTATGACAACGAGCGTTGGGTAAAACCGATTAACCAATGCTCTGATACCAAATGTGACGACCGCCCATGACCCCTGCACCGAATCTAGAGATAGTGCGCTGTAAAGTGTGCCAGGCGACCATGGACGATTGTCAAGGTAAGATTAAAACAACAGAATCTATCGTATTACTCACAGCGCATGGACAAAATACAATAGAACATATGTATAGTGAAGCTTTACAGAACAAAATGACATCTTATAAAACTCCATAATAGTTGAATACAAGCATTCATATAGTCAATACATCCAGCCTCACTACATATCTCTCAGAGAATACAAAACAGCGGAATATCCAGTACATATAAAGAAGATAATATGCAACCCTCCAGCTCGTCTTCGATATCAGCATCGTGAGAAGAGAACAACACCTGTCACCTGCTACCTAGTCTGCCCGTCCCAAAATGGACGAACAGCCCAAGGCAATAAGAATTAAAACATAAAGCCTTGAGTCAGACAACAGTCTTAGTGAGCAGTAAATTAACTAACAACATACCAAAAGAGCATAAAGGAAAAGGAATAGGAATACAACCCTCCCACTCCAACCTCATTCTACAGTGATAGCCCCCAGACACACACTAAGCAGAAGCAAACATAGCAGAGCATACAATTTAAAGTAAAGCTACTATCACTCGAGTCAAGGGCGATGTTTTCCAAGTACCAAGGCCTAAATCAGATAAGCACCCAGAAAATACCGCTCTTGAGTCCGAATGACGATACAACCACACATCCATGACT
This sequence comes from Allium fistulosum, assembly GCA_030737815.1. Taxonomy (NCBI): domain Eukaryota; kingdom Viridiplantae; phylum Streptophyta; class Magnoliopsida; order Asparagales; family Amaryllidaceae; genus Allium; species Allium fistulosum. The sequence goes on along the minus strand of CM060906.1, from coordinate 713,930,189 downwards.
CTGGCTATCACTGTTATCATTGCTTCGATATCACCGTTAATTGAATGACCGGCACATTCTTTCAGCCGTCCGTCAAGGGCTAATGGAAACCCCGGTTCTAGACATAACTCCCGCACGTCGTCGCAGCCCGTGCCTAGGACTATCGAATCTGCCCAGAGTACTCGACCATCAACAGTTGGCCGTTGGGACTATCGAATCTGCCCAAACGTACTCTTGCTTAGAGCATGCTAGAACCTTCAACAACGATGCTATCCAAGCCTCCTAGTCATCCTCCTCGACGACTATTCTCATATCCATTCATTATCTTCAACTCGAATCATATCACCGAGTTATCAACATGCTTGGAATGATCCCGTCTGGATTAGACCAAGTCTTCATCATATGATGCCTCGCTTCATTACACCCTCGCAAAGCCTCATCTCGTCATCACATCATCACATCTATGCATAAGAGCTTCATCATCCCGCTACATATGCCACGAGCAGCTTTCCCAATTCAAGAGCCTTTCCCTTAGCTTTTGAATCATCTTCGATCTAAATCTAATCATCAATCATCTAGTTCATAACAAGCAATCAAATCAAACATCAATCCAAGCAATCAAGCATTCAAATATGATCTAAGTAGACAATTATAACAATAATGGAATTTTCGTAATTAAAGAGTTGAAAGTCCAATAAGCATGAAAACATGGATTATATCTCTACAAACTTGATAAATGAACTTGCATAGGTTAACATATGATAAAATGGATGCAACATCATCATAAACAATGGATCTACATGGATCTATACATAGGATGAAGAAAATGCATGGAAATCACTAATTTAACACCAAATCGAGCCAACAATCCGATCTACTCCTTTGGATCCGTGTGAGAGATAATCACCACTCACCAAATCACCTAAACAAACCCAAATCAACACACTTCAGATCTGGACAGCGAAGGATGAAGCTAGATCTATCACAAATCCGCTTCAAATGAAGAAATCTCTCTTGAAAAGATGAAGATCTTCAATCCAAGCTTTTGAATCTTCAATCTCGATCTTTGATTTGGATGGATGGAAGCACTAGATTAGAGTGGAGAAAAGAAGTGAAGAAGTGTAGAAGTCGAGCTCTCAAAATGGCAGCACTTCGTCGCTTCAAAATCCGGATCCCAAAAAGTGAGAACAACCCCTCCTATTTATAGCTGAAAACTGCCTGAGTCGTAACTCGGCTATCTCCTTAAGTCGTTGCCGACCTAACATATGCCGACCTACGACCTAAAAACCCCCACGACTTAACAGAGCCTCCGACCTAACCCTTAGCCAACAACTCCGACCTAACAGGTACGCGCGCCTCAACTCCTACGATCTAACACTTCTGCGCATACGACCTAACTATTAAGTCGACCTACGACTTAACACATACTTCGACCTAACACTTAGACGAAACCCAGCGACCTACGACTTAACAGGTTACGACCTAACACTTAGACGAAACCCAGCGACCTACGACTTAACAGGTTACGACCTAACACTTAAGCCTCCACGCGACCTAACATAAGTCGCGAACAACTGGGATGCGACCTAACCCTACCCAGACTTACGACTTAACTCCTTAAGTCGCTCACTACTACTTAGGTCGTTGCCGACCTAACTACACTGCTAACTTCTATAGGTCGTCCCAACCGACCTAACAACTTAATTACTAAGTCGCTAACCCGGAACCACTAGGTCTGCCTACCCTTGAGTCGCCATATCCTTAAGTCGGTCAGTCTTTAGGTCGTTAACTCGCCCTGCCGACCTAATTACTTAACTAAATCCTAGGTTGCACAATTTTATAGGTCGCTCCAACTAACCCACGACCTAACACTAACTCGCAAGTCCTTAACTCGGTCACGACTTAGCTCTTAGGTCGTCCACGACCTAGGACTTAGACAAATTTCCCCAAAAATCTGAAATGACTTAAAAATGCAAAAATTCCAGATTTGACGAACTTTTCGATCCGTGAAAAATACGGGTCGTTACAGTATAACTTGGTGTGTAAAGAAAATGTATATATGAGGAATATACATAATACCAATGATGATTTGAAATGAACACTTAGTGTTGAGTTTTAAATTGGAATGTGATGTAAAACCCAAAGTAAAGTAAGTTTTTAAACTTAAAAGGGGAAAGATTATTAATCTGAAGTTTAAAATTTGAATGGAAATTCAAATTGTGTAAAGTTGACCGGATTAAGTAAATATAATTTAACTTAAGGAAGTTAAATAAGTTTAGATTGAACAACTTGAATTGGAAATTTCAAGATGAAATTTAAATTTAACTTGGGTAGTTAAATGATTAATTTAAATAGGAACTATGAGTGATCTCAAAATGGGTTTGAGATCTGGGAATTGAAAATGGATAATAAATTAGAATCTGAAATTTAATTATTTTTGAATCCTTATTTGAACTTTATAATAGGCTAAGTAAAGATAATTTTAAAATGAAATTTTGAAATTTGAATTCAAAATTAAATGGTTTAAAGATATAAGTTGTTAAATTAAAAATAAAGGTTGATTTGATTTAAAAATAAGGGTAAATTTGATTTAAAGAATTAAATCAACATTTAAAAAATTTAACTCGAATTTATATAATTCAAGATGGTTTTAAGTTAAGATTTAAATAGAATTAGTTCAAATTAAATTTGATTTGAATTAATTAGAATGGAGATTGAAAATATATAAGTTTTAAAATTCAAATGGTAAATTAGAATTGAAATGATTTGAAATTGAAGTGGATTCAATTTGAATTTAGTCAAAATTAATTTGAATAATTTGAAATAGTAATTAAAGTTGAATAAGATTAAAAATCAAATGGAATTTGATTTAAATTTGGAAAGGAATTAAGGTTAATTCAACTTGTATTGGGATTAAATCAATTTCAATGGAAATTGAAGTAGTGAGTCAATTTAAATGGAAGTGAAAATTTAAATTGATGAGAAATTAATTGGAAATGGAGATTGGGAAATTAAACGGTTTGACTCTGGATTATTTTCAAAATAAATTGTTTTAATACAAATATATTTTCCAAACTATTTACTATACAATCTTTCTTTTTAAACCTAAAACTATCTTATACTTATTTTGCAATTATTTTGGAACTATTTAACTATTTTGAAACTGTCTTATAAACTAATTACTATTTCTCAGTTACTTATATCTAATCACTATTTTTAAAAAAAAAAACTATTTTGCAATTATCTAACTATTTTATACCTACTTAACTATTTTACAGCTATTTTACAAACTAATAACTATTTTTCAACTACTTATCTATTTTAAAACCTTTTCAAGCTATTTTTAAATTTAAATTGGTCAGAGTTCAAACTGTTTGTAATTGAAGTAATAACTCAATTGGTAATGAAGCAATTGAGAATAAGTGAATGGAATTAAAGGAAATGTGAATAGAAAAGAGAATTGATTTGGCTAATAACCAATAAAGATAAATACGTAGGATGTACGCATATTATTCTATTCGCATAGTGATTTGATCCAGATTCGAACACAGAATTTCGAGATAGTATTATCGATCCGAGTTGGGATTTTTCACTCGATTTTCGACGGCGAACCTGGATATGGATTTTTGATTGGTTCTGGATATTCTCTATCATAACTACGACTATGCAAGGAGAATGACGGATTCTGGTCAAGAAACCAGATCTGAGTCCGCACTAGGAAGTCGGGTGGACGATACTAGTTCGGAAGTGAAATTGTGTGATCGATTGAGCGATCAGATTGATATTGTGTGCGGATGATATGTGTACATTGTACGGATTTGAATGAAATTGATATTGAAGATTTATGGATAAGAAATGTAAAATGGTTTTTGAAAAGAAATATGGTTAATAACTTTATAAAAGATTTATCAAATGTGAATATTTGATTTAAAATAAAGTTATATATCCTTGTTAGTAAATCTTCCCTTGTTGAATCTATTGCTAAAAGAAAAGGGTTTTGAAATATTTGAAGTATAAAAGAGGTTTTATACAAAGTTTGAAATGATCCAAAGATTTTCAAAGTATATATATATATCTATATCTATATATATATGGATCTTATGAGAATGATTTTGGAAAAGGTTTTGGGAACCTATGGATTTTGGAAAGGGCTTTTGATTTTTGAGAAATCAATTTTGGATTTTGGAAAGCCTAGTTTGAGAATTATCGATTTTTGGTAATCGATTTTGTGTAAAGGAGATTTTGATAAATCATAAAGGGTATGATTTGAAGATACTATAAGTATATAGTATAAAATGTTTTGAGTATAGCTCTGGGGAAAAAGGCGCTCCCTTGAAATGAACTTCTCAGGAGTGCCACTGGGTGGTACTGCCTTGAACCCCAAGGGGGGATTCTAAAGTTGATCCTGTGAGGAGTCCGGACAAAACTAGTTCCTGAGGATTATTTGTGTAGCGAAAGTCGAGGGGCTGGTGCCCACAGAGGCATTTGGGTTATTCTGTGACGACAATGTAACTCGATGTCACTGCGATCTACTGCAGACCATAGCGAAAGTCATGTGTGCCGCTGAGAGCCAACTGTCTACGTTTGATTTTATATCGGTAGACTGTGACACTATGGTAACATAGCGAAAGTCGTGTGTGCCGCTGAGAGCCAACTGTCTACGTTTGATTTTATATCGGTAGACTGCGACCTATGTGGGAGAAGTTTCATTATTTGGCAGCGAAATTCGGTGGCGCTGATGCCTACAGTTATATGGGTTTGTGCTGTGATAGCAACGTAAGGCCTGGGTATAACTGCAATCTGTAGCGGGTTCCATGGCGTAATCGAGGAGCGCGGAGACCTACAGTTATCTGTGGATTTTGCCGGGACGGCAACGTAACCATCGGGTTAACTGCGACCATGGATGGGGGTGATGATTTCCAGAGCATTCTCACCAAAGATATTTCCTCGATTTCAAAAATGTTTTCCATATTTTCAATAAAATTATTTTCCAAATATTTTCACTAGGTGTTGAAAACGGGTTTACCAAGTACTGATAGATTTTCAATCTTACGCCTGATCAACGTATGACTGAATTTCTGTGAGAACAAGGATGGACTGGTTGAGACATCGAGTTATATAAAAAAAAATTTTTTTTTAATAAAAACTATTTTGATAATATTATATAGATTTTTAAAATATTTTGAAATTTTTTTTAATAAAAAGAGTTAAGAATTAAGATGTCTAAGGAATAATTTAACTAATAATCAATATTGTAATAAAATTCTTGCTTCGTTCCTTTTCGAGGACGAAAAGATTCTAAGGGGGGAGGAATGTGATATCCCAGAACTTCAAGCAATTTAAAATGTGATAATTTCCTTTATAAATTATTTAAAATTGGTAAATTTGTTGTTTTCAAACAAGAATAATAATATGATGTTTTTAAATATGAATATAAATAGATTTTTAATAGAATTATTGTTTGCAAATTTAATTTATGTGTGTTTAAATATATATATGTTGAGTTGATTTTAAATTGGATTTTTAAATTTCATTTGAATTTGGATTTAAACTTGAATTTAAAGGATATATATATATTTAAAATATTTTGGATATAAAATATATGGATAAGGTTTTTATTTAAAATAAGATTTGTTTTATATAAATTTGGGAAGTATTTATTAAATAAGATATGTATTTATCTATTTAAGAAATTTAATTTAAAAGCTTTTAAAATCTTTTAAATATAATATAAAAATGAATTAGGACAAGTGTTAAGTTCTAAACCTCTTAAGTAACATGTGTTAACATAATAAACAATGGTAGAGACAAGTGTCATTCCTTTTATTTTTATTTTCTCTAATTTTAATAAATCCTAATTTACATTATATAAACAAACATCTACCTTCTTCATTTTTTTTTCCTATCTTCATAATTTCTAAAGCAAAGAAAACAAAATCGAATCCTATAAAGCAAACCTCAGATCAAAACTTAAAACCCTGTAATTCATTTCCAAACCTGAAACTAAAAACCAAAACTAAAATCCTGTTCTAAAGCAAATGCCACAACTTCATCTATATTCATCTTCAACCTGAATTAAAGCATGCAGTAATTAAGACCAACCCAATATTACATCAACAATCAAGTAATTCAAATCATAGGAAGTTTCAGATCAATTATTTCCAGATCAAAGTTGAGCTTACTTCTCTGTTCTTTATAACTGGGAATTTGTTCTCTGTTCAACATCATAACAGGTGAGTAAACTAACCTTTTTAAAAAGTTTAAACCTGTTATATCTTGATTTGTATGTGATAAATACTTGAAGTAAAATTGTGGAAAATGTTTGTATGAATGTAAATAGGCTTGCATGTGTATATATATGTGTAGACTTAGATGTGCATGTCTGTATATATATAAACAGACCTCTGTTTGGTTTTACAGACCCAAACAAGTTCAAAAATCAATTTCTCTTCCCCTAATCTTCTATAGGTTATGATGTATAAACCAAATATGTTTGGAATAACAAGATATTAGTTTTAAAAATATTTTCAAGTAAAATTTGAAGGTAGTTTTACTGGTAGAAGAGAATTACAGTGAAAAATCAATTAAAGTCCGAAAATCAAGTATCCAAATTCCACGTTTAATTATATGATCTGATTCGTATTGAAGAATGGTGAATTTTGATAATCATATCATGATTTTTAAGATTGTATTTGATGGGAATTCTCGAGTTGAACGGAATTCATTTTGGAGTGAATTCTGGCGATCGGCGAGGAGTGAGAGGTCGTGATCATGGCTGGGGGAAGTGTGAAGGTTGTCGATCGTGGGAAAAATAGTGGTAGAATTTTAAGATGGTTTTGGTGGTCGTACGGCGATGATTTAGGGTTTAGTGATGGGTTTGGTTCGTCATTGTTGACGAGGTGATTGTGGCAACGATGGAGCTTCGGGTCTGTTCGCATGGAGGGGAAATCAATGACTGGAGGTCGAGGCAACTTTGGTGAAGTCGGCGTGGGTTCAAAGGGACGAGTTCGTCAGTGATAGATGGATTTCCGATGCGGTTCGTTCCAGATTTTTGGAACGATGGGTTCGATTTCATCTTGCTCGCGTATTCGCAAATCTGGGTGGTCGTTCGGTACGAGATGATTGTCGTCGACATGTCGTGGGTCTCGGCGATGGTCAGAGGGCGTTGGATCGCCGGTGCATGTGCACGTGTGTCCTGTTCGTATCTGGTTGCTGTGTTGTTCGAGCTTGGGGAAAGAAGGAAGTTACATCGGGTCAGACTCGAAGTCGAACGCGAGTAGATGTGTGGTTGACTCGGCTAGTTTTGTCTTGGGCTCGGGTTGCTTTTGTTTTAACCAGGTTTTTAAAATTTAAAAATAAAACAGGTACCAGGTTTTTAAAAGAAAATTTAATCGGGTTCTAAAGCAAAAGAAAATGCTTAGCCAAGTTTTTTTAAAAGTGTATTTAAAAGAATAAGATTTAAATGATGAAATTAGGTAATTAATTAAGATAAAGGATTTATCTTTAATTAATTAAGGTATTGATTAATGAAAATTATGGTGATTAAGTAAGTAGTTTATCTTTGATTAATTAAGAATGATTACTTAATGAAAGTGGTTTAGGATAATTACTCAATGTAATTAAATTAAAGGTTAATTTGTTAATTAATTAATATAAATAAATTAAAGGATAATTAACTAGAGGTTAATTAATGAAAGTAATTAGAGGAATAAATTGATAAAAGGTTAATTACCTAAATGGAAGTAATTAAGGATTAATTACTTAGTATAATTAATTTATTAATTTATTAAGGGTTAGCTAATTAATGAGTGTGATTAATTAAAGGATATTTAATCGATATAAGTGATTATAAGATAATTAATTTAAGTGATTAATTAAGGATAACTACTATAAATGGTTAAGGATAATTAATTTGTGAAATTAATTAACGGTTAATTACTTAATTAAAGTATAATCAATCAAGGATGATTAATTAAAATAGATTTTTTTTTTGATGATTAATTAATTGGTTTGTAATTAATAAGCAAGGTTTAAAAGTAAAAGAAGTAATTAATTTAATTCAATTGTGGTTAATTAAATTAATTAGAGATGGTATGGTTGATTAATCTTGCTATGAATGATTGAATGATATTGTATGCTTAGATTAGTTGATATCTCTGGTATGTGATATGGAATGCTATGTGATATAATATGTTTGGGTTAAAACAGTGACACCCTATATTTAAAGTTTGAATTGTATTTCATTTGAATAACTTGGGTTAAGATGACATTGGATTCGAAGAGACAGGAGTCGGGTATTAGTTAATACCCGAAACCACTTCGATTTGGAATCTTCTATAATTCTTTATAGATTGATATGTGAAACCAATAGGCTGGTTTGGGATAAAATGGACCATTTAAACTAAGTTGGATACTTAGATATTATTTTGTGAAAATAAGTGTTGACTATATAAGTTGTTTACTTATAGTAAAGTACGAGTTACCCCGGGTTTAAATAAGTTCTATGGATTGAAATTTCATGTTAGATGAGTTTACTCACGCTGGTTTCCAGCCTGACCCGGGTGTTACTTTGATGTAATGCTCGGGTCAGACCGAGTATTACAGATTTTCAGGTAAGGACGTTCTGGAGCTCAGGAGGCGAGCTGGAGAGCAGGAACGTATGGAGAGTTTCTATTGTGATATATGATAGTATCTGAGATAGATTGATTTATCTGTCTTGTGTTTGTAAATAAGTTGTAACTCTGATATATTAAAGTGTAATTTGACAAATACAGTTTTCTTTGTATAACTGATATTATTATTTGATATTGTATTTTGATCCGCTGCGAATGTGAGAATCTGTCTTGTTCTGTTTTCTTCTTCTATCTCTTTTCTTTTTCTTCTAACTATCTGGAAATTTCAAGGTCGAAATTTCCGGGTCGTTACACGATCATTCGATAAAAAGTCGATAATCGGTACCAGAAATGCTGCTATTTTGCCAGAATTAAGATTAACGGAGCAATAGAAATCTAAATTTGACGAAACGAAGACTGATGTTTCACTCAGAAGAAGATTTAGAAATTTATTGTATAAAAAATATTCAGGTTTGGAAAACATTTTGTTTTCATCAATAATTAACTGACTTAAATTGAAATAGAATTTCACAAGAAAATAAACTTTAATATTATCAGATGAAAATTTACCAGTTGCTATATTAAAATATACGTGTTCCAAATAATAAATTTTTATTTCCAAATTTTATTGTTTAAATTTCACAAAATTTCAATTAATTTAATAAATAAATCACTAAAAATTATGGGTCGTTACAAAAGGTTTCGAGTCCTAATTCGATCGTATGGAGAAGATAGCTTTTTGGATACAGTTATTTAATTGAATTTTCGATATAAATTTCAGCGCGTTTATATACCGTATGACCACACGATAACTCCAAACACCACGAAATTTGAAATTCGATAATAGTACATTATTACGGATCCAATGGAACTAGTTTCGTCGAATTCTGAGACTGTTTCTCAGAAGGCTATTTTTAAATGTCAATTTAAACAATATATTTTTAAAACTGAACAAAACACTTTTAAATTCGATTTAAAAAGTTCTATTATCTCCAGTATCATTAATATAAATTTTCTAGCACTTTGAAATATTTTTAACAAGCTTAAACTGAAGATTCCATATCTTACCCAACTTCCACTTATTAAATTCAATAATTTAATTATCCAATAATTGGTTACATTTGAAATTCAAGTTAAAATTAACCTTTGAATATTTAAAATAAATTAAATATTCCAATTTCAAATATCCAAAATCCCGGGTCGTCACAGTAAACTAGTTTGCACAGTTAGAATCGGTGAATAATAGAGGACATGCAGTTGACCGACTTTCTAGAAAAGTGCTTGCCATATTATAATATCATTTAAAAACATTGTAATGGTTATTGAAATGACCAATTTTGATACCAAATGAAAGTGCATAAGGATCTAGCATAATATGGCTAAGTCATGTATATAATTGTATATGCAATATTAATGCTAAATAATAGAGTAAAATAAAGTAAATAAAAACTATCACACCAGAGTTTTTATACTGGTTCAGACCTTCCATCCTATGTCCAGTTTGGAAGATCCCCTTGTAATTTCCACTGACCAATATATCCTCTCTTAGCCTAGAGGAATATGCATACAGTAGTTTTTCAACTTGACAAACTCATGTTCCTTCCATACTGATATTGACTAATAGTACAAGACTTTCTATAATCTCCCCTTGAATTATATGAGTATGAGCACGAGAGTTTTAAGGAAGTAGAAACCAAATACTACATAGTAAGTATTGGTAATATAGTAAGCAATTTGAAAGTGTGAAAGCAGTAGAGAGATTAGAGTACAAGAGAAAAGAAAGTAGAGAGTAAGAAAATTTGATTCTAAAACTCTTGGAATTGTTATTTATATATAGTTGCCAAAAGTCTCTTTTAAGAGTTGCAATTGTTCAGAGAAAAACCATTGATAAAAGGTTACAATTGTTGAAGAAGAAGAAGAAATGTGTCTTTTCCAAATATGGTGGTTGGCAGAAAGATGGATGTTTGAAAAATGCAACCAGACGTTTGGTTGTGAACGTTTTTGAAACAAAGGAAAAACAGTTTAAAAAGTTGAGTTTCAAACGTTTGACTTCTCATATTAGATGTCATATATCAGACCCAGATGTATATTTTGAGAAGTATTTAACGCAAAGTGTTTTTAGTTTAAAAGATTGTGTCCCCAGATGTCTAGAAAGTGCACCCAGATGTTTGAGCTCCTGAGAAATACAAAACTCATTTATATGAATGAATTGAGTGTATTAAACTTAGAATGAAAATATATGAGCTCATATCACTTAAGGGAGATTGTACAAACTTATCTAAGACACTACCATAAGTATATGACCTTACAATGAGTTTTCTTCATGTCGAGCTTTTTGTCACTCCTCCATTTCAACTTTATTGATTCTCCGATGCTGAAAGTGCTCTAGTCTTGCTTATCATATACTTGTATTGTTGTTTGAGTAAGTTTACAATATGATTGTGTAGTTGTTTTCATCAAAATACAATAAGAGAGGTTCTAACAGATATAGCTCCGCCTGGACACATGTCTTTGTTGCAAGTTATACAGCCTATTGGAGCATTATGCGCCCATTATTAGGTGTTGGGAGCAATACGTCACCTTCTATTGTTCCGTATTGTCAACATATAGTTCGGGTTGACTTAACAGTTAGAATTGTCTGCATTTGTTCAGGAGGATCATTTAGAACTTTTAGGCCGACTCATTCATTTAGAGGAGGAGGTTGGTCTTAGATCGGATATGCTGGTACTATCATCCTTTGTAATTTAGCAGTGATTGACCACCTAGACCCAAAAACTATAGAGGTCAAGGCTTGAGTAGTAGTAGACTCGGCTTCAGGATGCGATGACAGCCCAATGCCAACATTGAAATAGGGAGAATGATGTGTCATTCTGGACAGGAAAACTCGTGTTGAACAAGGCCAAGTATGTTTTACTTCGAAATTCTATTTTTAATGTGAACCAGAGAAACTAGCACTTAGAATCTAACGGACGTCAACTTGCATTGACCAATCGGATTCTGAACATCAACCGAGGCAATTGAAAGTGTCAATCTATATAGTGTGAGTCATGTGTCTTGTACACGATGAATGGACCATTCTGTGTAGAAAGCCGCTCGTGCTGGAAAACGAACCACGTCGTATAATGGAACTATGCAACATACCTTACTAGTTGTTGTTGGATTATTGATAATGGAACTACCGTCTGGGTTGACCTGGAACGTTCATTTGCAAGAACATGGAAAATGCAGTGATTGGAAACATTCACTACTAGAAAATGGCTAGTTTTCCAACTCGAATTTCCCTACGCCATCCTTACGTAGTGTAGGCGCGGTGTAGGTAAAACTATTCGCGTAGGGAATTTGAGGGTAGCCTCTATGCTGTCCCTACGCCTTAATTATGTTTTTTATTTCCAGCTTAGCGTAGGGAATGGGTAGGAATCTCTCTACGTATTGAAAATGTCATCCCTACGCCTAGCCCCTGCTAAATTTCAACGCACATCAACTTTTCCCATTTCTTACTTTACCAAAAAAAACCTACTCTGATTCCTCGCCGCCATTCCTTCCTTCAGTGCCTCCTCTCCAAAATTAAACCCTTAATTCAAAAAATCACCATCGAAAATGCGCTGCTTCCGCCGAACCACCACTGTCTTTACCGTCGCTTTTTTCATTTATCGCTGCTTTCTTCATACTGTCGTCGTTGGCTTGTGTGGCTCTTTTTTGTGGTGGTTAACCGAGCTGTACCAACGGCTATTGCATCACTGGCGCCTTTGTTTTTATTTCCGCTATTTGGAATCACTGCTAGCGATGATGTCGCAAAAGCTTACGTGGATGATAATATTGCTTTGGTGCTTGGTAGCTTTATATTGGCATTGGCTATCGAGCATTACAATATTCATCGCTGCCTTGCTCTAACGTGAGCTTCTTTTTCATTTTTTATAATTTTTCAAACTATTTCAGGTATAAGTTTGCGTTTGATACATAGAATTCCTCATGGATGATAAGATATGATTTGTGTTTGAAAAGCTTATCAGTTTCTTTTTCTGGTTTCTGTTTGCGTTTCCTTTGGCTCTTGTTATATTTTTTGCATTGTGGGGGATTTTGTGCTATTTATATTGCCCAAAAGGCTCTGACAAAGTGCTATCTTCCTATTTTGATAGTGCACATTTGAAAAGGGAAATGAAATTGTTAGGTAGGTAGTTAATTATATTCAATACAGTTGAGCATTATGTCAATATTCTAGTTTCATCTGGAGTTATATTAACATTTAACATAGGAATCTAGAAATAAACTTATATATTTATCATGTGCTATTTGTTTGGTAGGTCCAATGGCCTTCGTAGAAAAAAATAGTGTTGGTTGTATCTAGGGTATGCATTTTTTATTGTTTTCACCATGCGATATGAAGAAAAAAGAAATCCAGACAGTATGAGCGTGTTTTATTTTCCTTTTACTTTCAGATGCTTGTGGTTTTGTGGATGACAAAAATCTTAACGAATGATGTTCCTAGATCAAACTTATGATTGGGCATTTTCTCAAAAGCTTATATTTAGCAATTCACAAATAATAAGATAAATTATCATAACCCATGTCTCAACCTGCAAGTTCAATTAAATCATTCGCTGAACCTGTATTAAAGTTAGGACACTTTATATACTCTATGCAAGTTACTGTTTACTGCATATAGCATATAGAAAGAAAAAAATACACACAAAATATTGTTGTTACTCTGTTTAAGTGCTGAAATAAGTTGAAATACAACAATAGTGTCCTTAACAAGGTGGAAATATGAACGAGATTAAAATCTTTTATGTCTGTGATATATAATCAGTTCGTGTCTGAATACTTTTTTTCCTTTTAGCATTTTCAGTTATCTTGAATTAATATACAATCAGACATCTTCAGTACAAAAATGTGTTACATTGGAGTCGCAGACTTTAGATTCTTACACAATGTTTTTTGCCTCTGCTTCTACTATACCTTTAAAATTCCAAGCATGTCTTGGGTGTATAGTATTTTTCATGAGTCACATTGCATGCATGTGAATCTCTGCTCTTGTCTTCTATATATTAGCCAAAGTATACTATTGTTCTTTTTGAGTTTGAAAAAAAAACAAACTACCTCAACTTGGAATTGAGTTTTTGTGGGTTGGGGTGATGTAACGACCCAGAATTTTTGATAATTAAAATTCGAATATTTAATTGATTTTAAATATTAATGAGTGGAATTAATAAGTCGGATAATTTAAAATTCGAATATTGAGTTTAATTGGATAATTAAATCAATAATTTAATAGTGAAATTCCAGAAATAATTTAAATCTAGATTAAAAATGATTGAAAATGATTTGGAAAATTTTATTTTATCATACTGGAGTTATAGAAAGGTTATAGAACTTTTAAAATTGAATTTGGAGTTAATCTGTGAAAATCGATTATTTTAGTATTTAATTATCGACTGTAAAAATAGTCAATTTTCGAACAGTCTCAGAATTGAACGAGACCAGTTCCATTGGATCCGTAATAGTTAGTTATTATCGGATTTCAATTTTCGTATCCATCGGAGTTGTCGTTTGACCGTGGCAGCTCGAAACGCATCGATATCGTTTTAATTTTAAATCGTCGAGTTAAAATAGTCATTTTTCAAACAGTGTCGGATTTCGACGAAACCAGTTTCATCGGATCCGTAATGTGATATTATTGTAAGATTTCAAATTTCGTAATTTTTGGATTTACCATTTGTCCGGTTTAATTTAAAATTCGAACGCTCGCTGAAACTCAAGGTGAGATTTTCTCACTCAAATTGAATGTGGAATTTTTGCAGTTATTGATGATTGTCTGTTTGGATGTGATATTAGATATGATAGGATACATCTATATATAGCAGTATATACATATTGGCATATGTATATATTGGATTGATTGATTTCCCGCCTCGTATAGCGGATGAGACCCTATTGCGCCGTTAGTAAGCGGATTTTTATAAAAACCCATATACCGTGATAATTCCGTACTGGAGCGGAATTGGTATTGTGCTAACATCTTTGGATGTAGGGAAACAGGTTGGAGGGATCCAACTGGACCCCTCACATTGATTGAATTTATTTCTACTGTGATGTGATAATCTGTGAATGATTATTGATGTTATTGAATTGATGTTTGGAAATTGTTGAAAGCTAAAATTTAGCTGAATGGATGTTTTTACATCATTGGATTCCAAAGATAAACGAAATGGAATTTTTGAAATTCAAGTAGAAAATTTCTAAATGAATCAATTTTTGAAATTGAAGAAATTTTGTAGAAAGGAATTTTCTTTTTAAAGTATAAAAAGTAAATTTTTATAATCGTATTGAATAAATTCCAGAATCAAGTGAAAACGTTAAATAAATGAATTTCGTATAATAGTGATTTTAAATTGAAGAATTTAATTAAAATCTGGATTTCTAAATAGTTGGAAAAAGATAAAAGGGATTTATTTTCTTTAAGAGGAATTTGTTTAAAATGAAATAAGTTGGAAGTCCAATTATAAATTTAATTGGCAAATTGAAACAAGTTTAGAAAAAAAATCAATATAAAATGATTTGGGATGGGAAATTAATTTAGAAATGAATATTGAAATTGATTTGGTATTGAAGTAAAATTAGAAATCAATTTGGGATTTGATTTTGGGGTTAAAAGTGAATATTTGGGAATGTGGATTTAAAAAATGGAAATGATGTTAAAATGGGTTTATTTACAGTTTGTAAAGTTTAAAAGAACGATTTCTTTCAAAATAAATAAATTATAAGTATTTAACTTATAATATGGATTTTTTTGAAGTAACCATTGAGTTATAAAATTGAATGGGTCATTAAAGGAAATTTATAAAATCGTAGTTGTTATAGAATAGAAAATAGAATTTATAAACGTTGTTTTATAAATTCAAAACCGATTGAATTTGATAAGTGAATTATAGAAGATTATTTAAAGAAGATATATTCGCGTTTTTTGGATAGCGAATTTTTATTTGAAATAAATGTGTAGTAAAGTTTGAAATTTGGTTAATTGAAGTATATTCACGATTTTGGACAGTGAATATAATTTTCAGTAAAATGGATACGTTTTTGAAGAAGTGATATAAAAAATGAAGTTAAACATTTTAAAGATGTTTTAAAATGTATTGTGAATTGAAAATTTTTGTAATAGAATTTGCAAAATGATTTGGATATGTAACTAGATATTATGGCTAGTAGGATATACAGGTGTTATGAATTGGGATTTTAAATTTGAAGATAAATTTGAATTGCTCGGAAAAGGTATGTATTTAAATTTGAATATGAGATTTGATGATTTCTTGCCCAGTCGCTTGGCTTTTTCTTTTCTTTTTGAAATCTGAGAGTCCGTAGGGACGTTTTGTAGTCGTGCCGTATTAGCCGCGCAAAGGAGACGCTGGCGAAATTTTTCGAAAATTTCGAGTGTTAGAAAATTTTTGAGAAATTTTGAAAGTTTAAAATTTGAATTTAAACTCGAATTTGAATTTTGAAGTTAAACAATGTTGTTTGAAGATTATGAAAATGTTAGAAAGTTAGTTGAATCAATAACGAATCTTTAGTAGAAAGATTTGTTTTGATAAATTGATAAAACTATTTGAATTTGAGAAAATAGTAGACGAGTTAAGGACCTTTCTTCCTGACTTGTAATTTCGAGGACGAAATTCTTTTAAGGGGGGAAGTCTGTAACGACCCAGAATTTTTGATAATTAAAATTCGAATATTTAATTGATTTTAAATATTAATGAGTGGAATTAATAAGTCGGATAATTTAAAATTCGAATATTGAGTTTAATTGGATAATTAAATCAATAATTTAATAGTGAAATTCCAGAAATAATTTAAATCTGGATTAAAATGATTGAAAATGATTTGGAAAATTTTATTTTATCATACTGGAGTTATAGAAAGGTTATAGAACTTTTAAAATTGAATTTGGAGTTAATCTGTGAAAATCGATTATTTTAGTATTTAATTATCGACTGTAAAAATAGTCAATTTTCGAACAGTCTCAGAATTGAACGAGACCAGTTCCATTGGATCCGTAATAGTTAGTTATTATCGGATTTCAATTTTCGTATCCATCGGAGTTGTCGTTTGACCGTGGCAGCTCGAAACGCATCGATATCGTTTTAATTTTAAATCGTCGAGTTAAAATAGTCATTTTTCAAACAGTGTCGGATTTCGACGAAACCAGTTTCATCGGATCCGTAATGTGATATTATTGTAAGATTTCAAATTTCGTAATTTTTGGATTTACCATTTGTCCGGTTTAATTTAAAATTCGAACGCTCGCTGAAACTCAAGGTGAGATTTTCTCACTCAAATTGAATGTGGAATTTTTGCAGTTATTGATGATTGTCTGTTTGGATGTGATATTAGATATGATAGGATACATCTATATATAGCAGTATATACATATTGGCATATGTATATATTGGATTGATTGATTTCCCGCCTCGTATAGCGGATGAGACCCTATTGCGCCGTTAGTAAGCGGATTTTTATAAAAACCTATATACCGCGATAATTCCGTACTGGAGCGGAATTGGTATTGTGCTAACATCTTTGGATGCAGGGAAACAGGTTGGAGGGATCCAACTGGACCCCTCACATTGATTGAATTTATTTCTACTGTGATGTGATAATCTGTGAATGATTATTGATGTTATTGAATTGATGTTTGGAAATTGTTGAAAGCTAAAATTTAGCTGAATGGATGTTTTTACATCATTGGATTCCAAAGATAAACGAAATGGAATTTTTGAAATTCAAGTAGAAAATTTCTAAATGAATAAATTTTTGAAATTGAAGAAATTTTGTAGAAAGGAATTTTCTTTTTAAAGTATAAAAAGTAAATTTTTATAATCGTATTGAATAAATTCCAGAATCAAGTGAAAACGTTAAATAAATGAATTTCGTATAATAGTGATTTTAAATTGAAGAATTTAATTAAAATCTGGATTTCTAAATAGTTGGAAAAAGGTAAAAGGGATTTATTTTCTTTAAGAGGAATTTGTTTAAAATGAAATAAGTTGGAAGTCCAATTATAAATTTAATTGGCAAATTGAAACAAGTTTAGAAAAAAAATCAATATAAAATGATTTGGGATGGGAAATTAATTTAGAAATGAATATTGAAATTGATTTGGTATTGAAGTAAAATTAGAAATCAATTTGGGATTTGATTTTGGGGTTAAAAGTGAATATTTGGGAATGTGGATTTAAAAAATGGAAATGATGTTAAAATGGGTTTATTTACAGTTTGTAAAGTTTAAAAGAACGATTTCTTTCAAAATAAATAAATTATAAGTATTTAACTTATAATATGGATTTTTTTGAAGTAACCATTGAGTTATAAAATTGAATGGGTCATTAAAGGAAATTTATAAAATCGTAGTTGTTATAGAATAGAAAATAGAATTTATAAACGTTGTTTTATAAATTCAAAACCGATTGAATTTGATAAGTGAATTATAGAAGATTATTTAAAGAAGATATATTCGCGTTTTTTGGATAGCGAATTTTTATTTGAAATAAATGTGTAGTAAAGTTTGAAATTTGGTTAATTGAAGTATATTCACGATTTTGGACAGTGAATATATTTTTGAAGTAGAATGGATATGGTTTTGGGAAAGCGATATTATAAAAATGAAGTAACTGTTTTAAAAGATGTTTTAAAACGTGTTAAGTATCGAATACATAGATTTCAACATTTATTGTTGAAATAGACGTTTTCGAGAAAAATAAGGAAATGGTAGACTATAACACTGTTGTTATAGTAAATGATTTCCGAAAGGAAATATTTTTATGTAGTATTGGGATTTATATATCTATTTTTAATTTCGAATCCCTATACTAGTGATTTTGAGTCGTCGTAACGATGTTTTACGCAACATTCGTTTTTGACTCAAATAGATGTTAAAATTTATGATTTCCTTAAAGAATGAATATATACTTAATATTGATTTAAGTATATCGAATATTTTCCAATGTTGAAAATAAAAGATTTGTGGAATACTTATTATTAAATAAGTAAGGAAATACTTTCCAATATGAAATGAACGTTTTGAGAATTTATCTTCTTAAAGATAAATCGAAAGTGAATATGTAAAATCGATTTGAGAATCGTATATCTGTAGATATTTGAGAATATAAATTCAATATGGAATTTATAAAAGGGAAGTGGTTTAAAAATAAACATTGATTTATTTTTAAGTGTGGAAATTTTATATCTAGTAAAGATATTTTTGAAGATAAATAATTTGGAAAATTATTTGGAATCTGATGATGTTGCGCATCTTTATTGATAGTTAAATAACCGACTATCAATAATTACCTTTAGATAGGTATTTGTTGTGAATTGGATGAATTTGAATGCTACACTTATTTTTAAATAAACGCTCACTATTCGGGTTAGCCGGGAAAGGACCATGGGGTCGTATAACCCATTCCGAATATGTGATACGTCGTTATGAATTGCATTCGAAGACCGGTGTTGAAGACCGGATATTTTTGAAAACGGAAGGATTACCGTCGAGTTACTCTACATCGGCTGATCTCCGATTTAGAGGTTTTATCACCCTTAGTGACGGGAAGTCCTGACGTGATTGAAAATTATCCGGATGTGCAAGGGCTTCGTGAGAAGTGCCTTCGGTTCTGTTCGATCCCGGAACAGACTTGTATGGATTGTGTGTCTGACGTTACAATTTGAGATATAAAGCTGATTTCTTTCAAATACATTTCTGTTGGTGGCGGAGAATTTATTCTCTTAGCTTAACACCCTTCTCTGAGACGTACGAGCTCAGAGGTTATGTAGTTGAAATTCATCAGCGATATATCCCAATTTGGTAACGTGGCATACTGAGTGTTGCTGTGAAATGATCAGTGTTTGATCATTTGTGATATGATCATTTGTTTGATCTTATATCTTTGTGATCATAGGTTGATCATTTTGTTTGACCCGAAGCAGGGCTTTTTGTAGAAAGCGTAGCTTTGTGGACGAGACTTCATCGAGCCTCACACCCCGGAAATGGTCGAAACAGGAAGGATGCAGCAAGGTTCTAGGGAGTAGCGCCCCTTAGTGTATGTCATTCCTTCTGGATAAAGGTGGTATCATGGTATGGAGCCCAGATACTTAACCTCTGTGGTTACTGCATTATTATTATCTATGTGGTTTGTTGCGAATCGGGGATCCTCGGGAAGATCGGTGACGATCGGGGGATGGCATACGCGTGTCAGTAGTTACCTATTTTTGCAGAGGTAACCCGGCCTTGTGTTGGCAGAGATCCGGTTAGGTTCTCGGGTCGTCTATTCCAGCGACGTACCCATCGTGGATAGGAAGTTCCTTAGCCTGACCATTTGTTGGAAATCCAAAGAAACAATACGAGCCTTTACGATTTCAATTGTATAACCTGTCTCCTCAGGAGGCAGCTATAGCAGGCATAATATAATGGTACCTATGCTGGCTAAGATTTATATTCTACTTTCGAAATGTTTTCCACTATGCACTAATAATAATATCCAAAATGATTTGATTTTGCGTAGTAAGCATCTTTGACTAACATAAGAAGAAATCTCCTCCAAGTCTGCGTTTGCATTGTGTGTGTGGTGGGAGGTCTTATGGTAGTTTCATTTTCCAAAAGCATTGCGAATTTGACATTAAAATTCTCTGCTGTTATTTTTAAAGAATAACTGTTTTACGATCTCACACCAGTCACCATGACTGACTCGGAGTTTATTGTTTCCCTTCTAAACTCTGGGTGCCCACAAATTTCCACACGGGCAGCCTAGAGTTATATTATCAGGATATTCTGGATATTCTGGAGCTTTGGAGATAAGCTGGAGGACGAGACGTAGTATTTGTATCTGATAGTATTTATTCCGTTGTGTATTCTGTATGAGGACAAGTTTATATAACTGTCCATTGTTGTATATTGACTCTGATGATTGATGTATGTAATAACAGATATAATTCTTTTGTTTTTAAATGATATTCATTTATCTATTATATATTGTTCCGCTGCGATATGTGAGATTCTGATATTGTTTTCTGTTTCTGCTCTTGTTCTGTTGTTGTTCTTCTTTCTTTTTCTTCTATCTTCTTCTTCTTCTACCTTTTCTTCTTTCTTAAAACCATAACTTTTCGGGTTTCCGGCATTCGATTGCTCGGCAGTCGATAAAGTGAGTATCGATGTTGAATTTTCGAAAGTCGAAAATTTTCGGGACGTTACAGGTGAACTTCTTGGCTGTTATTTGTTAGTTTTAATATTTGAAATAATCTGCATTGCATAACTTTTTGATATAATTTATTTTTTTATAAAAGGCGTTTTCATTGGTTGAATGGTTTTTATATTGTAATGATATGTAGATTCTGATAGTTCTAGCGTAATTTTGCTGTATGCTATATATTAGCCAATGTATTCATGACTATCAAAAGGTTAATTGGTTTTATGGAAGTAGAACTATTATTTGCTATATATGCTTCCCAATCCAATCCAGCAATAGGTATAATGTGATTTGCAAATGGGACCACCTTGTCTAATGCGATGCTTTGGCTTGAAACACCCATGACTATCCATTAAAGCTTAACGAAAGAGTAGCAGCCAAAATACATGTCATAATCCAATAGCAAACAGTTATAATTTATATTCAGATACGTGGAGACAATACTTATAGTGCTAGGTCTGGGCTTTCACAAGACAGAAAGAGATTTGTAGAGGAGGCACAAAAGCTAAGGAGTAAAAATCAAGAATTGGATGGCTCGGCGAACAAGTTACAAGAGGATTTATGTTCCATGCGGGAGGAGATGAGTTCTATGCTGGAGTTCATACGAGGGTTGAGGCAGGAACAAGGACCGGGGATAAGACCTACTTCGTGAGTTATTCATATTATGCTTGTGTGTTTGATATTATGTTTTGTTATGTAGTTTCTATGATGTTTGAACTTGACGAAGCAACTGTGTTGAAGTTATTTAGAGATTCTATTTTAATGTTTGTGTTGGACATGATGTGGCTTAAATACATTTGTAACAAGTTTATTGTAATTTGAAAATGATATTCATTGTGCTTTAATGTTATGATGGTATATACGCTTATGGTATATAGTGTTTACTGCTGTTGGCATAATAGGTTTGGCTTATATTTTATTTTGTTGTGATATGTATTGACTGAAAGTAAATATAAAAGAATTATATTGAATGTTTCTTTAAGGTGGCGTAGGGAATTCGTAAGGAAATCTTGATTTTGCACTTTCAAGAGACATGGACAAGGCGTAAGGAAGGCGTAGGGAAGGCGTAAAGAAATAGACGTAGGGAAGGCGTAGGGAAATTGCGTAGGAAAAGCGTAGGGAATTATTTGCGACGCTGTGTTTTCCAACGTCTTTTGCTGCATAGGGATGGCGTAGGGAATTACTTTTCCTACGCCATCCCTACGCCAAATTGGCGTAGGCAATCTGAAATTCTTTTATAGTGATTATGCAACGGAATTATTCGAATGTTGAAATATAATTCGACATGACCATTCTTTGAAAGAGAACCATCTTATCGAAGTTAATATGATGATTTTTAATCAACTTGTTTTTGAAAAGTTCTCTAATGCATATTTTTTGAGTTAGAGATCCATACCATTGCAAAAGAAAGGAGGCCAAGGCCATGTATCGGGTGGTCCGAAGCCAAGACTCGAAGTTAATACTAGGGATGCAAAGGAATTAACATGACCCAGGGATATGCAGTGTTGACTTCAGGTTGGGCTAGGGCCACCCTAGAGAGATTTTCATGATTCCAATAACCAAGAACAACATATGGTCGAACTACAAATGCTAAATTCAATCGTTTATGAGCAAGAGGCAAAATTAGATATGACCGGCGGTGGCCTTGCAACAGCCACCATGGCGATGATATTCAACAACCCTCCTTAGTTGCTAGATTTGAAGTTAAGCTTGGATGAACTTGAGGTCGACTTGTTTCAAGAAGGCAACGATGGTCGAAATTGGTATCTGGTGGTGGTGCAAGTGTAGATGAGTTAATGAGGTCCTTGGTTGATTGATGACGAGCAATTTCAGCAAGGGAGTTTGTGACGCATGTAGTGGATGGTGGAAAGATATTAGATAGGAAAACAAAAGAGATGAAGGCATTATAAAGAAATTTGGCTAAGTGTTGCTTATAAAGTACAAAATTGAGAGCATTTCATATCGGTATCAACTAAAAAAGTTTGGTACCAACATGAATTTTTGGACCATAGTCAAAAGCAAATGAATGAGGAGAAAGAGAAAGGTAGTACATACCCGTTTGGAATGTGGAATGACCTTTAGAGTGTGGATCTTGACCTTAGTGCCGAGAGTGGCACTACTGCTATTTAAAGCAATGGAACGAATGTCCTCGGAATAAAGATGACACTTTAATGAATCTCTTGAATAACTAATGGACTTGTACAGATAATGATGTATGTTGTCTGATTCCAAAGCATGCTTTGTTTCCAATAGAAACATACTTTGGGAGGCAAGTGTTGTTCGGCTTTTAGACCAAGTGACTTTTAAATGAATCTGGACGTCAGGATCAAGACGGAATGGTTCAAGGACTTGGAAGGTATGCTTGGAAAGACAATGGAAGGGGCATCAATAGTTTGGAGTGCAAAAGGAGCTAGGAAATCAGGTCAGTAACGAACTCTTTTCAGGTCGGTATCATGGTCTTTTTGAGCGCTATAAAGAGGTCTAAGTTTTGGTCAATGGAC
The DNA here is from genome assembly GCA_030737815.1 of Allium fistulosum. Lineage (NCBI taxonomy): Eukaryota > Viridiplantae > Streptophyta > Magnoliopsida > Asparagales > Amaryllidaceae > Allium > Allium fistulosum. The sequence goes on along the minus strand of CM060906.1, from coordinate 713,906,867 downwards.
AGCTGGCTACAAAGATCATTTTAAAGCCCATTTCCGAAGGAATAGGTGAACAACTTCAAAAATCTATGAAGAAAAGGACAAGTACTAGAGATGTCTGAACCTCTCTGTAACGACTTGATTTTTAAAGTAAAATTGCTTAAAGCTTTATGGATCGAAAATAGAAGGCCAATTGAAGGGAGATGGCATGGTTTTCCATCATAAAATCATGTTGGTATTAATCACTTCTGATCGGTACCGAGATGATTATTTTGGCTAGGGGAGCACATCTCCACTCCAATATTCTTGGATTTGAAGTTAAACTTGGTATTTCAAGATCCAACGACTTCGTTGGACGATTTCTCTATAAATAGCAAGCATACGACAACTCAAAAAGAACATTTGGCACTTCATCCTCTTTACTCTCTTTCTCAACCCTACCTTGTCACAAAGGAAGCTACTTTTTACTGTTCTAGGAAATTATATCAATAAAACCCTTGTATTTGTGATAAAATCTCTAAGTAATAACATTAAACTGGACATAGGCTTAAGATTTACCAAGCCACTCTAAAAATTTCTCATGTTTATTGCTTTATTTTGTTGTTCATAGTTAGATCTCTATCTTTTAATTCTGATTTGGGCGTTGTGCCATTTTCCAACTCAACGACATATATGTATGTATGTGTGTGTGTGTGTGTCTATATATGTGTGTGTGTCATCGGATAATTAGTTTTTATATATCTTCATATGGAAACACATATATTCATATATATATATATGAATATATATATGTAAAACATATTATATATACATATGTATATGATTGAATATTAAACCTTTTAAATCTAACCAAATATGCTTATATAGCATATATAATCATATTACATTTTGGATATCTATATGTATGTATATATATTTAAAAAAATTAACACTGTAAGGTCGAAAATAAAGAGTTTAGAACATATGTAAAATGTATGTATATATATATGTATTATAGTACAATTTTAAAATATTATTTAATTTTTAGCTATGTGTGTATATAAAAATGTTTTTATTTCACTTTATGTCGAATATATAATAAGTAAGAAAATAAAATAAACAAATTTGATTACCTTGATCCAGTCAAACGATAACATATTTTATTGCAAGCTCTTTCCTCCTTGGAGACCTTTTCCTTTCTCCTCCTATCATGGCTTGTAAGGATGAGATATAGGCTTAATTAATTCTAATGGAGATGAGGGGTAGGCTTAGGAAAATGTATCTCAAGAATGGGAGATAGGGGGATATTTATCGCCACCAAAAGGATAGACAATAGCATATATATATTTCCACCTTTTACTCCACATATTTGAATTTTACTCAATAAAATTCAAAACAATTTTCTCCATCTTCATTTTCATTATATGGTCGACCTTATTAATGTATATTAATATGTATATCGTAGACGAAAAATGCTAATTATTAGAAATTTAAGTCCTTTTAATTTGATTTAAAAGTTTACATATTATTTTAATACCTTTAAGACTTCAAATTTAGTAATTCAAATATTAAAGCTTGTACAGATGTTGCTAAAGCACAAGACGCATATGATTTCAGTAGCTTACCAATCATCTAGGTGAAATCCTACTTCTAATAATTTATGCTACACTATAATCAAACATATATTTTGCATGTTTTCTCTTTGTTATCTTTATATCATTTAGATATCTTGTAACAACCCTGTATTTTTCAATTATTTTTAAATTGGTATTTCCAGATTTAAAAGCTTTATTTATGAAAAAGAATAAATTTTGTTATTTTAAATATAAATTTGAATTTTGATGTCAATTAGAATTCCAAACATAAATAAATTGATTATTTCCAGAAAATATGAATTTTTGTCAATATAGTCAAACCTTGACTTTTAAATTTAAATTTTTAAATATTTGAAAATTTAAATTTTATCTTTTATTATGAAAATAGATTAAATATCATGAATACTGCTTTTCATTTCGTTGAAATTGGATTTAAATTGTGAAAGTTATACTTTTTACAATATTGTGTGTATATTGATTTATTTAACAATATTGTTTATTTTAACCTATATAGATAATATTTTATTGGTCATATCTTATTCTAATTTGTATACATATGCCATATTATATATTTTGTCTTTTAAATATTTTTAAAGTGATAATAAGATTTTTCCAAAGTGTATTGAATTTATTTCTAATTTTTAAAGCCTAGTTTGCATTTTTTAAGTTATTTTCTTATTTTAAATTCTATTTAATTAAAATTTAATTATTTATTTCACTTTGAAAATGTTTTAAAAGTAATTTTTATTTCAAATTTTGTTTTAGAATATTTTAAAATAAAGTTAATAATTTTCCAACGTCAATGGTGATTTATTTGTAATTTCTGGACACTGTTTTGTATTTTAAGCAATTTCTTTTATTATTTTTTTCTAATTTCTTTAAATTTTATTATTTATTTTCTTATATCTTTACTTAGTTTCGGTTTTTATAGTATTTTTCTGAAATATTTTGTTTATATAAAGATTTATAAGGAAAGAAATGTGAAAGGTTGTGTAACGCTTTGAAACGGAAGCCCTTTTATTTACCAAATCCTTTAATTCCTTTAACTCCTCAAAATTAATTGCCTAGCCTTGTAAAACCCTAGTGTAGCCGTCATCTCATTTGGCATTCATGTGAAAAAATATCCCATCTTCAATTGTTTCTCACGGCTAGAGAAAATTAGGTAATGGCCTCCATCTCTTTCTTCCTACTTTTCTTCTTTTTCTATGCTATTTTGCTTGCCTTCTTCCCTGATTGAGATCGGCCTCTACCCCTATTCCACTGCCACCACCTCCTTCCATCTCTTCCCGACCACCACCAGCCCCCACTCCACCAGATCTGACCATAGCCGAACCATTTTGATGGTAAAACCCCCCAAATTTCAACCTAGATGCCTAAAAACCATGTTTATTGACCTCTACATGCTCACCCACCTCAACCACCACCCAAACCACCACCATAGCCACCACCACCTCCCTGACCTGACCACAACACACCCCTCCCCACCTCTGTCCAGTCATAACTCACCCCAGGCCGAGCACAATTCCCAAGGCCAAACCTTGTTTTGGCACAAAAATCACCTAATTGCCTTCAAAAATCACATCACCTCCTCATGTACAAACCCCACCTTGTCTTGCCTTGAACCCGAGCTATGTTAGCCCAAACCTGACCCAAAACTTGACCACATCTGAACCACATCAGAGCCCAAAGCCATACCAAACAATAGAGAAGGCAAAGCAAAAGACTGCGTAGTCGTATCTCCTTTTATTTCAATGTTATTGCATTTTAAAGTCGTATTGAATTTTGCTGTTTTGATTGTTTGTTTTGGGTTGTACACAAGAGTTGTAGATTGGATTCGCTCTCCACTCAGGTCCGTAGTCTTTTCATCGTGCTTTTGTTTCGATTGTGTCATTGGTTTTGATATCTCCAGCACAAACAGGTGAGTTATTCTCACCAGACAATATGTACCTATATAACTAGTAAATTGACACCCTGCGAATCTGTAGAAATATATTATCATGTTATATATGCTTATATTATTATCATATGATGTTCACACCTGTTATATCATATGTTACTGTTATTTAATGTTATTCTGTTATTTATATCAGTTATCACCATTGCAAGTTCCCTGTAGACTAGAATCACTATGGGTTGAAATGATACATACCCGAACGGACTTTAGAATAGGGAAAAATCGTTATGGGCTGAAATGATAGGCCTGAATGGTTTTTATTTAATTTATTTTAACTTGGGATTGCGGGTTTGAAATGATAGAACCCGGATTTTTCTTTTTTAACTGCGGATTGAAATGATACATATCCGTATCACTTGACCTAGGTTAGAAAATTATATACAGGCCCGTGGTTATTTTATAAAGTGTTTTGGATATTTTTAAGTATTTTAAAAATTATAAATTTATGAAATTTGATTTAAATAGATTTTGAAATGTTTTAAAATAAAGAAATTATGATTTTTCTATGTGTTAAAAATGTAATTATGAATGGTTTAACTGGATTTTCGTAATATAACTTAAGTTGGAAATTCGGAATTTTGGTTAAAAATGATATTTAAGTTATATAAATAAAATGGATATTAAATTTTATTTGGAAATGGTAAATATGATAATTTGATTAAATTTGAATTTAAGTGATTTATTAAAGTATTATTGATTTTTCTATGAATTTAAGTGGTTAAATAAATGAATGTTTAAAAGTGATCAATTATAACTTGACTAGGAAATGTGAAATTTGGTTTTAATTAAAGGTTTAAGTTAATTAAATAAAATTGGAAATTTTGTTAAATTTGTGAAATGGTAATTTAAATTTGAAGTGTTAAGTTTATTTGTTGAAATGTGAAGAATTGGAAACTTTTACACTTAAACTTATTAAGTAAATTGTTGAAAATTGGATTTAATAATAAGAAATTTATTGTGAAAAAGATATATGTTAAATGATATGTAAATGAACATTTGAAACGTTAAAATATGATTTTTAAAATGTTTATATGTTTTAAATTAAAGTTATTTAATTGCTGGAAATACACTAACACCTGAAATTAACTTTTAATAGCATTCAGAAATGCTATAGATTCTGTTTTGAACTAAAATTGTGTAAAAAGAGCTATTACAGCATTTCTGAAATGCTGTAGTTGCTGTAATTGAACTTATATGCTAATTTTGAACTCAGGTCTATTATAGCATTCTCTGGAAATGCTATAATGGTCTGCAGTTTTTGCTGAAACCAAATTTAACCCTTGTTTTGAAATCTGAACTACCGCAGCACTTCTGAAATGCTGTCTTTTCTGTTTTGAACTATAATTCAACTAAAACTGAGTTTTAACAGCAGTTTTAAGTGCTGTCTTTACTGAATTAAAAATGTTTTCAAATATAACCTATAGCAGTTGTTTTTAAATGCTGTGAAATGCTGAAATTTTAATAATTAGGATTTTTGACTTAGTAAACGAACTCAGAATGTTTTGAAACTTTGGAAATTGAATACTTGATTTGAAAATATAATAATTACACTTTTAAAAGGTTTAAATGAATTATTTTGATTGGAATATATACTATTTAAAGGTGATTTGAAATGATAGTAAGTGAACGATATCTTTGAATTTAAAAGGTATTTAAAGTTGAATATTTGGATTTGAACTGATAGGATATTTTATTTTATTAAAATGATTTGAAATGAAGTTTTGTAAGGATATGATATTTTATTATATTAAAATGATTTGAAATGAAGTTTTGTAAGGATATGATATTTTATTATATTAAAATGATTTGAAATGAAGTTTTGAAATGATATGAAAATTTAAATATATGGAAATGGTTTGGAATTGATTTAATCTTTATTTTTGATAAAGATATGGTTTGAAATGATATTTTATTTTGAAGTAAAGTATTGTTTTTAAAAGTTATAACCACGGGTTATAATAACGATTGGTTGGCAAAGAGACCGGGATCGGATATGGACATACTCTCTGTCGATACCGAAAACCACTTTGACAACCATGTACGCGGTGGAGATTCCAGAATGAAGTAGGATGGTGGCGATGTTCTTAAGGTATGTTACGTGGACCCAACTCCCGTGAGTTGGCATAAGGTGGCTAAAACAGGAGCGATCTCGGACCAGTGAGGTAGCACCTCTTCTCGGACACATTTCTTCGATATTATACTCTTACTTGTGATAGATTAGATGGCCATCCTCCGATTTGGGAGTGTTGTTCGAGGTGGAACGGTAGTGGCTGCTATGTGTATCCATCAGTCCGTGTGCGTAATTGGTATATCTACCCTGGCATTGCCTAGTTGTGCCGTGTCACCTACCATATCGAGCTTTACTACGATTATGATTTTAAGATCCGACCGCGTTAAGGTTCTCCATCCCCTTAACGCTATTTTCTATATGATTATACTTTACTGATTAGACACTACTGTATATAGCGTATATTACTATATAGTAAATAGTTTAACGGATCCTTAGAGGATGGACGGTCCCAAGCATCTTCTAAGTTATTTGTACCCTTATTACAGTTCGCTTGAGTTGGTTTACATTATATAAGTATATATTGTCCTGACTCGAGTGTTTTGTATTTTGCTTTACGCTCGGGTCAGCCTGAGTTTATTCACAGATTTGGATTTCCACTCTCTTGGAGATTTGAATCGCTGGAGATTATCTACTTGTCATGTCCTATCTATTTCAATTCCGTTGTTCTACTCAGCTTGTACTTGGTTATTATATTGAGACTTTTGTTGTACTCTATTTCTTCTGTTGTATCTTATGTAACTCTGACATATTTATATAGTAGCTTCATGAACTACTATTTCTTTTACTTCCGCTGCATTATTTTACTCTGTGTCTGTGATCTGTGATTATATTTATTTACTGTATATTCTGAGATTTGCCAAATTTTATTTACAACGCGGTATTTTTAGCAATTCAACTCCGACATGAGTGTCTACCTATACATTTATAATGGATGCGAATGGTTGAAAATATTGGGTCGTTACAGTTGGTATCAGAGCTTTGGCTTTGAGGCAAAACTCAGCATATGGAGTAGATTTATTTACAGAATCACTTTCGTTCGAGTTTGAATCTTTTCCTCTTGATTCGAATTTCCTTTGAATTTTTGGAACGTTCCCTACGGTTCCAAAATTGATTCGTGTCCCTCACTATTCATCATCTTTTGATTCTGGAGTATCCCATGACTCCACTTCTAATATCTTTATAGTGAATTGGCGGTCTCGCCAATATTCTAATTTTCTTGTAAAAGGGTGAAAATCCTTTATAATCAGCATCGATTCACCAGAGATTTATATTTATCCTTGGTTAGATGCTAATATCTTTTATTATTCCAAACTCTATCTCTTGAGATCGAAGGTAGATTTACCCCAGAAAATCCACATGTGATCTTATCCATTAAGTCACGGTTGACCCGGTTAAGGTTGTCCGCGATTTATCTAAGCTTACCCATCTCTCTACTCTGTTTAATCATCTTGTCTTTTGTTCCAATCTATCTTCCAAACATTTTGAACTGTACTTGTAAATTAATGTTTTGTTTTATATTGTGTTGTTTGAGTTGTTGATGTTGATTTGGGTTTCCGATCGATTCGTCTAATCAACGCTATCGATAGGATTTCTAAAACACTTTGACAGAACAAACTGACACAATATTATTTTAAAATTTGGTTAATGAAATAAATTTGGATATATAATTTTATGGAACTTAATAAATTGATTTAAATTGATAATTTGAAATGATAATACTTGATTTATCATTTATTGTTCTACAAATGAATCTATAAATAGTTGTTTATAAATTTATTGGGAACTGAAATGAATTTAAAACAAGAAATTTAAAGAATTTAATTTCCGATGGATTTCAAACCTTGTGTTTAAAATTTTTAAAAGGATATTATTTAAAGTATTTTTGAATAAAAATTTGTCTCTAAAGGATTTTAAAGTTTAAAAATTAAGTGCTCTTCTCTTTGTCGCTGGAAAATAATTTCGGTGATGACTGCAGCATCATCGACGTTCATTTTCGAGTTTTGAACTGAAGAGACTGTTCAGTAGTCTTACTACAGCTTTGTTTTGAAAGATTTAATTTATTTGAATTTCTAAATATGATTTGATTTATAATATATATAGATATATGATTTAAATTGATTTGACATATTATGTACATATATTTATTTATCTCTAACTGGTTTGAAGGAAACCGGAAAATTAATTCTTAAATTTCATCTTAAAGAATAATTTCAGTTATAAAAAGGAAAATTTAAATTTTTGAATAAATGATTCAAACTTGAGATAATTGAATTGGAAAGTTTTATTTGAATAATACAATTTGTAACGACCCGTAAAATTTCAACTGTTTTAATAACGTAATCAGTTGAAATTTGTGAAATTTTAAACGATAAAATTTTGAAATAAAAATTTGATATTTGGAATGCATTTAGTTAAACATAGCAACTGATAAATTTTCGTCCGAAAATATGAAAGTTTATTTCGCGCGTAAATTTACTTCAATTTAATCAGTTAAAAAGCGATGAAAATAAAATGTTTCCGAAACCTAAATATTTTTACATAGAAAAATTCTAAACCATCTTCTGAACAAGATGTCAGTTTGTCGTTCTTCCAAATTCGGACATCTTTGGCTCCGTCGATCTTATTTTTCAGCGTTTTTCTTTCATTTTCCGCCAGTAGAAAAATTTTGAATTTTATAAATTAAATCATACAGATACTCACAGCGGAAACGAAACGAAATATAATATATCACATAAATATTACATAGTATCATATACATCATCTATCAGAGTTACACAGATTACACATCACATACTAGACAGTTATAAACATCTGTCTAGTTATTACATCTCAACACAATACAGATCAATACAAAGATCAACACAGCGGAAAACTACTATCTATATCTACAACGCCGAAGCCTCCTGCTCCATTGCTCCTCCAGATTACTCGTCAAAGCTAAACCTGAATCCCTTGGCTACTCGTAAAAATTTGAGTACCCAAGAGTTTATAAAACAGAAATAAACAACTTGGGTCAGACATGGGTCTGGTGTGAGTAACAGGTTAAACTTGTTTAACTTCAAAACCTTTTGAAAGAAAAGGTATCACGTAAGACTCCCCACCAATAAATATGGGTAAGTTTTTACCTTACGCTAACCAAAACATTTGATAGGAAATTCGATTGTATTATAATAGGTCTAGGGTTTTCAAATAAATATGAAATAGCTGGAATGCTTACATCTCACGTTCCAACATAGTTGGGCACAACTAAAACGTACGGCACTTATTGGAGTTTGGATTCCATCAATGGCAGGGCTACCGGGGTACCGCCCGTCACAGTACGTGGCCTAGATCACCGTACCGAGGATCACTCCCAATCCCCTGCAACACAAAGTCGGAACATCCCTTACTGGATAATTCCCGCACAAGATACCCCACGGTTGTCATGATTCAACCGCACACACTAAGTCGAAAATAGAAAGGGACATCTAGACAGAGGTAATCTTGTCCTACTTGGGTGCTACCCACTAACCTTGCTGCACCTCCCTTGTTTTAGCCATTCCCGGTTTGTGAGGCTTGAGGTCACGATTACCTTAGAAAAGAACACATCACTTAGAATGCTCATCGTCCACCTGACGATGTTCTGAAAGCATTCAATCCATACAAGTTCGTTCCGGGTTCGAACGAAACCGAAGGCATTATCTCGTTACACTCGTATTGGAATCACCCTCAGAGTTAACGACAATAACCCTTGCACTCTGAATCTTCATCTTCACTTGATTCACGACCTATCGTTAATTTGGATCGATGTGGTATTCGGGTCTCCAGACCTGGAAATCCGGTATACGGAAACCCGATCCCGGTCTCATCGAAATCCAAAACGTATCTTTTAAGGCCAAGTTGTTTTAAAGGTTAAAACAATTTAATTCAATTATCTTTATACACTTAGAAAGAAAATTCATAATAGATAATCAACATTATCAATATCATCAGATAATCCATATTATCACAATTCAACTAAACATCCATATCACATAGCATATATCTCATCAGAGATATCAATCAAATGCAAAGCATTCAGTATTATCATCCATCCATAAGTAATGATCTATATCATCTCTAATTAATTTAAAGTTAATTAAATTAATTACTTTTATTTTATAAATCCTTCTTACTTAAACATTAATTAATTACAAATTAATTAATTATACTCTAATTACCTTTTTCAATTAATCATCTTTGATTAATTATCTTTTAATTACCTTCAAGTAATTTATCTTTAATTAATTACTCAAATTAATTAACCTTAACCACTTATAGTAATTAACCTTTAATTACTTCATTAATTAATTAACTATAATTAATTAAATTAATCACTATAATTAATTATATTAAACCTTAATTAATTACATTAATTAATCACTTCATTTATTAATTATACTTAATTAATCAATCTTAATTACATCATTAATTATATTAATTAATGATCCTTAATTACAACTTAATTATTAATTACTTTAATTAAATTAATTACATTAAGTAATTAACTTTAAATTAAACAACATTTATTAATCACCTTGATTAATCTTCAATCAGTAATTAACTACCCTTAATTACTTTCATTTACTAAATTAATTCTCCTTAATTAATTTCTTAATTAATCCCTTGATTAATTATTCAAAGTAATTAAACTTAAATTACTTTCCTTAATACATAACCAATCAATTAATTACTTCAAGTAATTATCTTATTATTTACTTCCTAAATAATCATACCTTAATAATTACATTAAGTAATTATTTATCAAATCATCCATTGATTAATTTAAATTAATTAAACTTAATTAATTAACTTAACTAATCAAATTAACCTTAATTAATTACAATGAGTAATTAATTTCTTAATTACTTCCATTAGGTAATTTTATTTAAACAATTCCATAAATGATTATCTTAAATTAATTAAACTAATTAATTATCAAAATTAATCCTATTAATTAATTATTTAATAATCTATAGTTAATGACTTCATTGACTATTATTTAATTACTTATCTTAAGTAATTAACTTATATTAATTATTATTAATTCCAAATTAATAAACTAAATAACCAATTTATTAATTTCTAATTACTTAATTAATTAAGTATTAACCATAACTTAATTAATATTTAATTACTTTATTAATTAATTCTTAATCATTAATTAAAAATCAAATCCTATTTAATAAATGAATCTTATTATAAGTTAATTATTCTAAAAATAATTAATCTTAAACCTTTAAGATTAAACCTTTAATTACTTTTAAGTAATTATTTATTTCATTAATTTATTAACTATAATTAAACTTCAACAAGTTTTAAAATCAATTTAAAACCTTAAAGCAATAAATAATATTTTTCTTATAAAAGAAATTTTACAAGATTTAAACAATTTAAGTTATTAAAACAATTTCATTTAAAACTTTCTTTTTATTTCAATTCTGAAATACAGATTTACATTTGATTCCAGTTTTAAGTTTAGATTTAAACTTACTTCCAATTTAAAACTTTATTTTTTAAATTTAGCTATTTAAACATTTAAGGTTGTTCAAATATTTAAATGTTAAAAACTTATTTTATTTTGAACTGAGATTCAAATTTAACTTAAATCAGTTTTAAACTTAGACTTAAGACTTGTTTAAAACTTCTACTTAACCATTTAAATTTTGTTTTAAAATTTTAAACAGTTTAGTTTTAGAATCTGGAAACCAGACTTACCCGAGCCTTGCTTAAAATACTTTGAGTCAAAACGTACTTGACTTCGGCAATTTTTCTAATAAACTCGAGTCCAGAAAAAAAAACATAAACTCTGCAACACAAAGCACTCGAGCCCACCATAATCTACTTCGAGTCGCACATCAAAAATCCCGAGTCTCCCACGAAACAACTCGAGTAACCCTCTGTTAAATTCCAGACTTCACCAGATACATTCTCGATCGCGTGCACGTGCACGATCACCTGCGGCGTCTCCGACCATCACCGAACATCCCCACACATCGACGATCAACCCTACACCAGATTACGATCCTCCAACCTTCGAACAACACTCGAAATCGTAATCGAGCATCAAAACCAAACCTGAACTCAAAACTGGAACCACCTCGAAAACCTAGCAACAACCCCTCGTTCTTCCACCACTGATCACCAGAGCGCTAGCGACTTCGGCGACGAGTTCATCCATATCACAACTACAATTTCCCAGAGTTTTGTCGAACTCGATCCAACCTAGACGTTGAGATGATCGATTTTCTTAACCTAGTTAAAACTAGGTTTAAAAATTTAAATCCTAAATTATTTCTACCTCACTGCTTTAATTCGATTTCTAATAATTTTCCTGGTATCTCTGATCATTACACTACCACTACTGAAGATTTACAATCTCCCAAATTCACTGAAATAATCAGAATTACCAAAAATTTTCTTTTAACTTAAGCCAGAACTGCTCCTATAATACTAAACTAAAAACTATGATATTAATGTTAAAAATCATGTTATAGCTTATATATTCAATACATATACTTGGATTTATAAATTACCAAGTTTAAGTTTTACTTTATTTTAACATGCATTGATATTTTAGGCTTTCAGAGACACTCAGATTTCAATTTGACTTAACTAAAAATTTTTAAACCTTAGTATATGATAATTAAACAATACTTACTTATAAGTTAAGTCCTAATAAAACTAAATCAAGTGGTAAAAGATAAAAAGACATTTCGAGTTTGGCAACAGAACAAAACAGAATTCATATACATCCATACACCACATCCATATATACAAACAGGAGAATGCACTTATTCATACATCAATACTTATATATGTCACAGAGATTCAACATGCAATCCTATTTTATTTTAAGTTTAAAAGTTACTCACATGATTTAAACAGAGGCAGTTCTTTAATTTTTGAAGACTTTAGACTTGAAACAGGGAAACTTGAATTCTTCTTTAGATTTGATTCTAAACTTGAGTTGCTGGCTTTAAACTTGATTTAAATTATATGCATGCTGGCTTCCAGATTGCAATTGAATGCAGGTAGCTCTGAGATGTTTCCAGGTTTTAAAAAATGCAGACAGTTTGAATTTGCTTCCAGAGATGAGAAGAATGATCAGGCTGAAGACTTGATTTTGAAAATGAGATAGGTTTTTGATCTTTGATTTAAAAGAGTGATTTTGATTTTGGGTTGGAGGCATAATTGTTTACTGATTATCAGATTTGCATTAGAGAGGAAGATGGTTTCTTGTTTTTGAAAAGGAAAATAGAAAGAATCAAATAAAGAAGATATGCAAATGTTTATATATGTGAATTTATGATTTTATAAAAATAAAAGAAAAAGAAAAATAAATTAAGACACTTGTCACTTTCATTGATTACTTACATTACACATGTTAAAATGAGTCATTAGATAAAGACACATGTCTTTTAAGTATTTATCTCATTTCTATTTATTTTAAAGTAATTAAAAAGCCTTTTTCTTATTTAATAAATACTTATCTATATATATAAATCATTTTAAAGAAACAAAACCAATTATATTTATAATTAAAAGTTATAAAAATATTATAATATCCAAACAATTTAAATATTTATTCTCTTGAATTTCAAAGCTTAAATTCAAATTCAATTAAATTAAATCCTAAGATTCAATTTAAAAAGTCAAGTTATATATATATATACATATATAACTATTTATTCAATTAAATAACAATTTCATATTCTTTAAAATCCATTCATATTAATAAAAATAATACATTATACTTATTATATGAAATTAACATATTTGATATTTAAATAATTTATATAAGAGATTATATTATCAAGTGATATTTTAAAAAGAAACAAAACAAGCCTTTTAGTTAACTCTTATATAATTTTAAACTTAAGTAAAAATATCTTAAGTAATTAAAGTATTTTAAAACTATAAATTTACTAATTTAAATAACTTTGAAAAGTCATATTAAATTAAATCTAAATTCCCAATTTACCCAAAGCTTCTATTTACAATATATATAAATAAATATATATATTCAAATAGAAAATATCTTATTAACTTTTAAAAGATAAAATCACCAATTAATACTAATTTAATCAGATTATTAAATTAAATTCAAATCTTATTATCAAAGATCATCAATATCAATTTAATTATTTAACAGATTATTAAATTGATATTGTTAAAATTTCCGGGATATTACATTCCTTCCCCCTTAAAATAATTTCGTCCCCGAAATTTAAACAAAGGTAATTTAATAATCTTATTAAAGATTTTAAATTTTAAAACACAAGCATATACTATCATCCATATGCTAACAACCATAGCAACCAATTCATCCAATCAATCAAATCTAACTATCCAGACAAAATTCTAGATAGAATTCCTCGAGTTTCCCCAAGTATATATATATCGGGATACTCGCTCTACAAACAATCTAAACTACTAAGCTATAGATCTCCTACTCATCTAGATCTACAGAACTAAACAGAATATCAGACTACAGACGAGTCTGACTCAACAACTAAACCTTCCAAAACTGCTGATTCTAAAACCAAAGATAGATCAAACACGTACCCCTCAGAGATACATAAAACACAATGAATTCTAGTCATCCAAACTGACCATTCAATCCTGAAGACCAAATACTTATCCAAATCAGAATACAGAAGAGATCCAAAACACAACTCTACTTCACAATTATCAGTAGATTCCAAACTTACTTCTCCTATCCAGAGATGCACTCCCAACTGCTTTCGCTACACCACTCTGATCTGAGGTAGAATGAAAATGCTGATGAAGACACAAGCACAAACTGAACAACATATTCTAGAAATATGGTTCACGGATCCATAAAGAAAACTCAGATACTCCATCAAAACTTGAGTTGCTGCACCAACTCCATCTCTAGGAAACATCTTTCAACTAGACTGAACTACCGGTACTACTCCTGGAATCCAGTCGATAAGAAAACTCAACCTTCAGATGCGGACAACTCCTAACTTTCCTGAAGACATCCAGAAAAACTCTGATAACCCAAGAGAACCCTCAAACTATCGCAAGTCACTTTTGCGATCAACCCAGCCTATTTCCAAAAAAAACTGTTCCTCTTAACAAATCAGAACAGCTCATACTTAACTATCCAATCCATCGAAAAATGGATGCACCCTGCTGCTTCTGAATTTCACCTCCAGAAAAACTACTCAGCCTGACAACTTCCTGCCATCACAGAATACTCCGAGCTGCACTGCTGATACTGATGCCAAGGACTTTCTATCCAAAGATCTTCGAGAAACTCGAACTCCAAACCAAACAGAAACACCATGCTGAACTCAGCCATAACACTGAAACAGACACACTTCCTTAAACTCGTTCCAAAGAAAACATCTTCGGGAACAATCCATAATCACTGCATCTCATCACACAGCTACTATTACCTGAGGTATCAAGATACCATCACTTGCTTCTGTTCAACCGATAGATCCAAACTCTACTCATCCAACTTTACAGATAAACTCCGAACCTTAACAGGTTTCCTTCAGAGATTCGATGAAATCCTTCATCACAGCAAAACTTACTCGAGACAGTATTGGGTCTACAGTCTCGATAAATACACTTCCAACCTTAATTCCAACCATTGGTAGTCGCGTTTCATACACTACTACCATATCTACCTTTATATCTTATATTGGAGAACCTGTACGGGTAACCCAACAATATAGGTAGAATATATATATATATATATAGTTATATAAAAATTACAAATACGCTCTCTTAAGATAGATACCACTCCAGAGCTAGGTATTCACTCAACCAATAGCTCTAATACCACGTGTGACGTCCTAGGCTTTTCAACCATCAGCAACGGCTCACGACCGGTAGGCTTTTCAACCATCCCAGCCCCGCTGTGGCTCATAGTGATACCTCGGGTTTGCTTTTACAGCCACCCTCTCGAGTCGCAACCAACCCCAAAAGGCCTTATACTACCCCCGGGGACATGTAGGGGTAAGAGTCTCCCGTTCGCCACCTAACGCAAAGCGAGAACCCCCTATCACGCTGTAATGTAGCAAACCCGATCCCGGTCTCATCGAAATCCAAAACGTATCTTTTAAGGCCAAGTTGTTTTAAAGGTTAAAACAATTTAATTCAATTATCTTTATACACTTAGAAAGAAAATTCATAATAGATAATCAACATTATCAATATCATCAGATAATCCATATTATCACAATTCAACTAAACATCCATATCACATAGCATATATCTCATCAGAGATATCAATCAAATGCAAAGCATTCAGTATTATCATCCATCCATAAGTAATGATCTATATCATCTCTAATTAATTTAAAGTTAATTAAATTAATTACTTTTATTTTATAAATCCTTCTTACTTAAACATTAATTAATTACAAATTAATTAATTATACTCTAATTACCTTTTTCAATTAATCATCTTTGATTAATTATCTTTTAATTACCTTCAAGTAATTTATCTTTAATTAATTACTCAAATTAATTAACCTTAACCACTTATAGTAATTAACCTTTAATTACTTCATTAATTAATTAACTATAATTAATTAAATTAATCACTATAATTAATTATATTAAACCTTAATTAATTACATTAATTAATCACTTCATTTATTAATTATACTTAATTAATCAATCTTAATTACATCATTAATTATATTAATTAATGATCCTTAATTACAACTTAATTATTAATTACTTTAATTAAATTAATTACATTAAGTAATTAACTTTAAATTAAACAACATTTATTAATCACCTTGATTAATCTTCAATCAGTAATTAACTACCCTTAATTACTTTCATTTACTAAATTAATTTTCCTTAATTAATTTCTTAATTAATCCCTTGATTAATTATTCAAAGTAATTAAACTTAAATTACTTTCCTTAATACATAACCAATCAATTAATTACTTCAAGTAATTATCTTATTATTTACTTCCTAAATAATCATACCTTAATAATTACATTAAGTAATTATTTATCAAATCATCCATTGATTAATTTAAATTAATTAAACTTAATTAATTAACTTAACTAATCAAATTAACCTTAATTAATTACAATGAGTAATTAATTTCTTAATTACTTCCATTAAGTAATTTTATTTAAACAATTCCATAAATGATTATCTTAAATTAATTAAACTAATTAATTATCAAAATTAATCCTATTAATTAATTATTTAATAATCTATAGTTAATGACTTCATTGACTATTATTTAATTACTTATCTTAAGTAATTAACTTATATTAATTATTATTAATTCCAAATTAATAAACTAAATAACCAATTTATTAATTTCTAATTACTTAATTAATTAAGTATTAACCATAACTTAATTAATATTTAATTACTTTATTAATTAATTCTTAATCATTAATTAAAAATCAAATCCTATTTAATAAATGAATCTTATTATAAGTTAATTATTCTAAAAATAATTAATCTTAAACCTTTAAGATTAAACCTTTAATTACTTTTAAGTAATTATTTATTTCATTAATTTATTAACTATAATTAAACTTCAACAAGTTTTAAAATCAATTTAAAACCTTAAAGCAATAAATAATATTTTTCTTATAAAAGAAATTTTACAAGATTTAAACAATTTAAGTTATTAAAACAATTTCATTTAAAACTTTCTTTTTATTTCAATTCTGAAATACAGATTTACATTTGATTCCAGTTTTAAGTTTAGATTTAAACTTACTTCCAATTTAAAACTTTATTTTTTAAATTTAGCTATTTAAACATTTAAGGTTGTTCAAATATTTAAATGTTAAAAACTTATTTTATTTTGAACTGAGATTCAAATTTAACTTAAATCAGTTTTAAACTTAGACTTAAGACTTGTTTAAAACTTCTACTTAACCATTTAAATTTTGTTTTAAAATTTTAAACAGTTTAGTTTTAGAATCTGGAAACCAGACTTACCCGAGCCTTGCTTAAAATACTTCGAGTCAAAACGTACTTGACTTCGGCAATTTTTCTAATAAACTCGAGTCCAGAAAAAAAAACATAAACTCTGCAACACAAAGCACTCGAGCCCACCATAATCTACTTCGAGTCGCACATCAAAAATCCCGAGTCTCCCACGAAACAACTCGAGTAACCCTCTGTTAAATTCCAGACTTCACCAGATACATTCTCGATCGCGTGCACGTGCACGATCACCTGCGGCGTCTCCGACCATCACCGAACATCCCCACACATCGACGATCAACCCTACACCAGATTACGATCCTCCAACCTTCGAACAACACTCGAAATCGTAATCGAGCATCAAAACCAAACCTGAACTCAAAACTGGAACCACCTCGAAAACCTGGCAACAACCCCTCGTTCTTCCACCACTGATCACCAGAGCGCTAGCGACTTCGGCGACGAGTTCATCCATATCACAACTACAATTTCCCAGAGTTTTGTCGAACTCGATCCAACCTAGACGTTGAGATGATCGATTTTCTTAACCTAGTTAAAACTAGGTTTAAAAATTTAAATCCTAAATTATTTCTACCTCACTGCTTTAATTCGATTTCTAATAATTTTCCTGGTATCTCTGATCATTACACTACCACTACTGAAGATTTACAATCTCCCAAATTCACTGAGATAATCAGAATTACCAAAAATTCTCTTTTAACTTAAGCCAGAACTGCTCCTATAATACTAAACTAAAAACTATGATATTAATGTTAAAAATCATGTTATAGCTTATATATTCAATACATATACTTGGATTTATAAATTACCAAGTTTAAGTTTTACTTTATTTTAACATGCATTGATATTTTAGGCTTTCAGAGACACTCAGATTTCAATTTGACTTAACTAAAAATTTTTAAACCTTAGTATATGATAATTAAACAATACTTACTTATAAGTTAAGTCCTAATAAAACTAAATCAAGTGGTAAAAGATAAAAAGACATTTCGAGTTTGGCAACAGAACAAAACAGAATTCATATACATCCATACACCACATCCATATATACAAACAGGAGAATGCACTTATTCATACATCAATACTTATATATGTCACAGAGATTCAACATGCAATCCTATTTTATTTTAAGTTTAAAAGTTACTCACATGATTTAAACAGAGGCAGTTCTTTAATTTTTGAAGACTTTAGACTTGAAACAGGGAAACTTGAATTCTTCTTTAGATTTGATTCTAAACTTGAGTTGCTGGCTTTAAACTTGATTTAAATTATATGCATGCTGGCTTCCAGATTGCAATTGAATGCAGGTAGCTCTGAGATGTTTCCAGGTTTTGAAAAATGCAGACAGTTTGAATTTGCTTCCAGAGATGAGAAGAATGATCAGGCTGAAGACTTGATTTTGAAAATGAGATAGGTTTTTGATCTTTGATTTAAAAGAGTGATTTTGATTTTGGGTTGGAGGCATAATTGTTTACTGATTATCAGATTTGCATTAGAGAGGAAGATGGTTTCTTGTTTTTGAAAAGGAAAATAGAAAGAATCAAATAAATAAGATATGCAAATGTTTATATATGTGAATTTATGATTTTATAAAAATAAAAGAAAAAGAAAAATAAATTAAGACACTTGTCACTTTCATTGATTACTTACATTACACATGTTAAAATGAGTCATTAGATAAAGACACATGTCTTTTAAGTATTTATCTCATTTCTATTTATTTTAAAGTAATTAAAAAGCCTTTTTCTTATTTAATAAATACTTATCTATATATATAAATCATTTTAAAGAAACAAAACCAATTATATTTATAATTAAAAGTTATACAAATATTATAATATCCAAACAATTTAAATATTTATTCTCTTGAATTTCAAAGCTTAAATTCAAATTCAATTAAATTAAATCCTAAGATTCAATTTAAAAAGTCAAGTTATATATATATATATACATATATAACTATTTATTCAATTAAATAACAATTTCATATTCTTTAAAATCCATTCATATTAATAAAAATAATACATTATACTTATTATATGAAATTAACATATTTGATATTTAAATAATTTATATAAGAGATTATATTATCAAGTGATATTTTAAAAAGAAACAAAACAAGCCTTTTAGTTAACTCTTATATAATTTTAAACTTAAGTAAAAATATCTTAAGTAATTAAAGTATTTTAAAACTATAAATTTACTAATTTAAATAACTTTGAAAAGTCATATTAAATTAAATCTAAATTCCCAATTTACCCAAAGCTTCTATTTACAATATATATAAATAAATATATATATTCAAATAGAAAATATCTTATTAACTTTTAAAAGATAAAATCACCAATTAATACTAATTTAATCAGATTATTAAATTAAATTCAAATCTTATTATCAAAGATCATCGATATCAATTTAATTATTTAACAGATTATTAAATTGATATTGTTAAAATTTCCGGGATATTACACCACTGATATTTATATGTCATTTTGATCATCTCGTCGGGCTGATCTCTACGGTATATTCGATTGTCAAATTCGGAGTCCGGTGTTCGTGGCACTGCGCGTAACACCTTTCGTATCGGTATCGGTTTATGTCTTTGTTTTTTTGTGACTTTCAATGTCCCACCCTGTAAACGAATGGAAACTATCATTTAATATTTTCAGAAATCTATACGTCACTCTTTACTATTTCCAATCTCAGATATAATTTTCGTTTTTGTCTGTTCACTTTTGGTTCACTAATTCTCTGGTCCACACTTCTCTCTATACTCTCTTCTTCCCAAGTAACGTTACTTTACAGAGACATTATTTCTTACAAAGCTTTCCTTTGCAAAAACTTCCATGAACTCTCTTGCCTCCACCATTTTTCCTTAGCCTCCAAATCCAAAGCCGATCCTCCTATCTCCGACCAAACTACATCACCCACTCCGTCGACCGACACCCCACCACGCGGCCACCATCGACCACCACCACCTCCGGCCTCCCCTTCCCTTCACTAACGGACCGAACCCAATAAACTCCTCCCCTCCACGTCTTCCTTCTCCCAACCGACCCTCCGACCTTAGCCGAACGTCATCCACCCTCTTTCCACTGCCGACCAGGTCCATTCGAGCAGCCATCTCCCCGTGCATCTCCGCCACAGCCTCGCCGTCCGCTTCATCTCCGACCCACCCACGCCTGAACCACGTCACCACCTCGGTTTCCACCATGAACCGATCCGCCTTGCCCAACCATCCAGATCTGGCCGAGCTCATTTCCTCCTCCTCCTCTGTGTTGCTTGCTTCGTCTTGAAATGTAGTATGTTAATATATATCATATTATGTTGCTGCGTGTATATATTTATGATTTGGGTTCTCTAGTCTTATTTTCCTCTTGTACAGATACATATATATAGTTATAATAGTTGCTTCATATTATAGGTTGTTGTAGTCTATTTTATAGTTACTTATATACAGAGTAAAATGTAAGTTATATAATATATTATACATAGATTTTAAAACTTTTCGTTACTGATAAGTATATACAAGAATTGTTTATGTCGATTTTTTTTTTAAAATTTTTTTTATTATTATAATTTTTTTACAACAGTTAGACATCATGTTCACGATATCATATCTCACTCATGTTTTATCGGAATGGGTTGATTTTATTTTTAAAAAGGAGTCGAAGTTACCTAGTTTATGCATGTCAAATTTCAGCCAAATCCGACATCGTTTGATTAGTGGTCGAGGATCTGGAAGTTAGACCCAGACAGCTGTTCTTTTGTACTTAGAAATTATTTTACACTGCTGCAAACACGACCTGAGTTCATGTTTGACGCATCGTATCTCTTCTGTCTTACGTCGGAATGGGTTGATTTTATTTTTAAAAAGAAGTCAAAGTTACCTAGTTTATGCCTGTCAAATTTCAGCCAAATCCGACATCGTTTGATTAGTGGTCGAGGATCTGGAAGTTAGACCCAGAAAGCTGTTCTTTTGTACTTAGAAATTATTTTACACTGCTGCAAACACGACCTGAGTTCATGTTTGATGCATCGTATCTCTTCTGTCTTACGTCGGAATGGGTTGATTTTATTTTTAAAAAGAAGTCAAAGTTACCTAGTTTATGCCTGTCAAATTTCAGCCAAATCCGACATCGTTTGATTAGTGGTCGAGGATCTGTAAGTTAGACCCAGGCAGCTGTTCTTTTGTACTTAGAAATTATTTTACACTGCTACAAAGATGGCCTGAGTCTATGTTCGTGACATCGTAACTTTTCTCGTTTCTTGTCCAAAACAAGTGAATCTTTTGCAGTTTAAAATACAAGTTTTGATCTTTATTCATACCAAATTTCAGACCATTTCGATCTCGGTAGCACATAGAATTATATTGTTAAACTTTGACGCAGGACATGTTTTATTTGTTGCTATGTTGAATGTTTTGATTTGATTTCATCGATTTCTGTTATCAGCTTTTGATCGTTGAATTCGTGCCGATTTGTTTTGCTTGGATTCGTAACTCAATCTCTATGTCCGTATCAGTGTGCGTATCCATGTCATCTTCTCGTGCATCTCTAGCCTCGAAAGGTGAGCACTCACTCACGATTAACGTTCTTTTATTTATTTAAATTTGATTTCAATTGAAACGACAATTGAAATATGCTGCAGTTAGTTATTCACACTGTTTTATATGCTATTACCTGTATCAGTTCACCTGTGACATCTAACACCATTATCTGTTAATTATTTATGTGATGATAATACAGTTTGGCTGATGATTGATTGATTGTTGATGTTTATATTGGACGTTAAATTGTTAGTGATAAATGATAAATAGTATACAAAATTGAAATGGATGTAGAATAGTTAACAAATTTTAAAACTGATTTATATGTTAAATTTGATTAGTGAATATGACCCCTTTTAATTGTTAAATTAATTGACATATAGAATAGCGATAATTACACTTTGAACCATCGACGTATATTGGATTAATTGTTGTAATGTAAAAATTGAAATTGAATGACAAGTGAAAACCGTAATGTAATAATCTTTAATCTACATGAAATGATAGTGTAGATTCTAGAAATAATTATATTAATTCGTACAAATAACAATGCGAATTAATACGGTTATTTCGGGATTATTTAAATTGATTATTGGATTGTTATTGTTTGTGGTTATTACTTGTTTATTTACTTTGACACCATCCCTATTATCACACTGCAAGTTCCCTTTACTATGCTTTGTTTTTGAATTGAATTGGAATCGGGTTGAAATGATAAATACCCAAATTGAACTTTGACCTAGGATAGAGAATTAAATAAAACCCGATTGGTCAATAATTTGATTTAAAAATAAACGAAGATTTTATTTGAATAAATAATATGGTTTTGAAATGAAGTTAAAATTTGAAATTTTTTTATGAAAGGAAAATGTTAATATTTAAAAATCTGAAACAAAACATTAACAATGTAATTGATGGAAAAATGTTGTTTAATTTGAGAAATGATATAATTAAGTTTGAAATTATTAAAGTTTGAAATGATTTAATAATCAAGTTTGAA
The DNA here is from genome assembly GCA_030737815.1 of Allium fistulosum. Taxonomy (NCBI): domain Eukaryota; kingdom Viridiplantae; phylum Streptophyta; class Magnoliopsida; order Asparagales; family Amaryllidaceae; genus Allium; species Allium fistulosum. The sequence continues at coordinate 713,883,749 of CM060906.1, read as the reverse complement.
ATTATAATTAAGTTCGAAATTATTAAACTTTGAAATTATGTAATAATTAAGTTTTGAATTATTTAATAATAAAATAAGATTGAATTATTTAATGATTAAATTGAATTGGATTCTTTAATAAGAAAAATTGAACTTTTGAATAAGTGAAATTTTACTTCGTAAATAATTGAAATTGAGTTTTCTTGATTAAGTAAGTTTTTGGGAAATTATTTATGAAAGTAAATAAGTGAAATTGAATTTCTTTAACAAGAAATGGAAATGTGATATTTTTTTGAATTAATGTAAGACTTGAAATTGAAAGAATTGATTTGACGAATTTAATTTAATTCAAAATGGTAAGTTTTGATTTAATGAAGTTGAACTTAAGAAATTGATTTAATGAATTGGAAATTGAATAGAAATTGTTTTGAATGATAAAGTAACTTAACGAATATTGAATGAAATCGATAAATGAGTTTAAATTGATTTGAATGTTAAATAAAATTTATTTAATTGATTTCGGAATAAAACTTATATTCGAACTTGAATCAATATTTGAATTGTTTTAAAAAGAGATTGAAATTGAATTATAAGATTTTGAAATGGTAATTTGGAAGTTTTGAAACGTAAATTATGAAAATTGATTTGGAAAGACAAATGAAATGTTGGTTTATAAATTCTAATTGGAATTGAAATTGATTTGGTTTTGAAATTTATTAAACGACCAATCGGTGAAATAATTTCGAAGGTTATTAAAGAGACCGGGATCGGTAATGGATATACTCTCTATCTAAACCGAAACCACTTTAATAACTATACGCGGAGTGGTGATCCAGAATGAAGTGGTTGGAATGATGTACGTGATGACTGAAGAAAGAGAACGATGATGGATAGCCTTGACACTTGTGTCAAATTGGAAATGACTAAAACAGGAGCTGTGCCGGGCCAATGGAGGATTAGCTACCTCAAGTGGACACACTTCTTCGAACTACTCATTATTTGTTGTCGATTGGTGCACCCTTGATTTTGGGAGTGTTGTTTCACGGTGTTGCGGGCACTGCGGCGTTGCGTTCTCACCAGTCCGGATCAGGCGAACGGTAGTATCACTACCTTGGGTATAGCCTCATGTGCCTTGTCATACTTGTATTCCATTTATACGCGACCACTACGATTTTGATTTGTACCTTTAGTATATGGATTGCCCTCTGGTGACTTCCGGTTTTGGGGAATCTACGGTCTTGTATATGCTTTTGGGAATAAAAATGTGTTAAGGGTGGAATGGGCCATGACTTAACGCTATTTTGATATCTTATTATTACTGATAGACATTATCTACTTAGCGTATATTACTACCTAGTAGATAGTTTAACGGATCCTTAAAGGATGGTTATTCCAAACATCCTTTGAGTTACTTGTATTTCAATTGCTATTTCACTTGAGTTGGATTTATTAATATAAGAATGTTAATCCTGACTCGAGTGTTTTGTATTTTGCTTTACGCTCGGGTCAGACTGAGTGGTTCAGCTTTCGAGACTCACCTTTGGAGTTGGAGCTTCGCTTGGAGATCCAGCTATCTATCCAGTTTTCCAATATTCGATGATTCCAGTGATGTATTCTGATTTGTATCTGATGTATTGTATTACTCTTCTGTTGTAAACTCTGATGTATTTTATATATTCATATAGTAGCTTCATGAACTACTATCTCTTTTATTTCCGCTGCACTTATTACTCTGTGTCTGTGATCTGTGATTATTCATTTATTTACTGTATATGTTCAGTTTTGCCAAATTTAAATTATCAACGCGGTATTTTGAGCAATTCAATTCCGACATGTGTGTCTGCCTATGCACTTGGCGGGTGCAGCATGATAGGGGGTTCTCGCATTTGGTTTGGTAGCGAGCGGATGACTCTTACTCCTACATGTCCCTGCGGGGTTGGTGCAGTCGAGAGGCTGGCCGTAAAGGCAGAACACAGGTACTGCTGTATGCTACGGTGGGCGTTACCCCACTGACGCGGTCTGTTATAGTTGGTATCAGAGCTTTGGTAGCTCTAGGAAAAACTTAACATATGGGGTAAATATATTTACAGAATCACTCTCATTCGAGTTTCAATCTCTTCCTTTGACTCTATTCCTTTGAATTTTGGAATGTTCCCCTCGGTTTCGAAATTCATTCGTGTCCTTCACTATTCGTCTTCTTTCAATCATGGAGCACCCCACAACTCCATTCTGAATGTTATCTATAATAGAAAGGCGGTCCCGCCAATCTTCGAATGATTCGTAAAGGAGCAAAACTCCTTTATAATAGGCATCGATTTACCGGAGATTTCTGTATCCTCGATTTACGATGCTATCTATCTCCTGCTATACCTGAATTCTATTTCTTGCGATCGAGTGTTGATTTACCTCGGAATTCAGCATCGATCCTATTCTTGAAGTTACGGACGACCGGTTAAGGTTGCCCGTGAATTTAATAAACTTACCCATCTCCCGATTCTGTTATTGAATCATCTTATCTTTTCTTTCGAATTTGTCTTCGAATCAGAATTCTCTTTGATTTGAGCCCATCAAATTTGAAACCCTATCCTTATTTTGAAAATCCATTCCTGTATCGCCGAGCAAAGAAATGTATTTCTTAATTTATATTAAAATGTTGTTTTCAAATTTGATAAACAAATAGTTTTGAATGATTATATTATATATAAATATAAGTTTTCTGAAATCAAATTGTTAATGAATTTGTTGTCTGAAATAATAATATTTGATTTTCAATTATTGTTTTGTAAACCATTGACTATTGCATAAATATATATAAATAAATTTATAAAACTTGGTTATAATTTAATTTGAAATGAATTTAAATCAAGAATGTGAGAATTTAATTTCCGGTGTTTTCAAACTTTGAGTTTAAATTTTAAAATGCATATTATAAAAAGTAATTTCAAATAGAAATCGTTTTCAAAGAATTTTAAAATGTTGAAATCACTGCTCTTCTCTTTGTCGCTGGAAAATAATTTCGGTGATGGCGGCCGCATCATCGACATTCATTTTCGAGTTTCGAAGTGGAGATACTATTCTGTAGCTTTGCTACGGTTTTGTTTTGAGAAAAAATATTTTAATTTGAATTTCGTCAGTATATTTTGATTCACATATATATAGGTATCTTATTTTAAAATTTAATTTGATTTGATATAAATATATTATATATATCTCCAAATTGTTTAAAGTTAATCGGAAATCAAATTCTTAAATTTGGTTAAAGGATGATTTTAATTATAAATGAAACCAAAACTCGGAATAAATATTAAAACTTGAAATAATTGAATCGGAAATTTTATTTGTATAGTACTAAATTGCATTTCAAAATAACTTACCTAAATTGTTCATAAGTTAAAATGTAATTGGATAATATACAATATAAATTGAATTTATAAATAAAATTTGAGTGTTTATAATAAATGTTATACACTAAATTTTGATTATAAAGATGTTAATAGAGTTAAATAGGATAATAAGTAAACTCAGTTAACAATGAAATAAATTTGTTTTGAAAGAATTAATAAAATTGAAATTTGATCAACATAAGAAAATACCTTGAATTTAAAGGCAATTAGTAGATGTAAATTAATTTAAATCGAAACTTTTATGGTTTAAATTAATTTATATGGATTAAATATATGTAGTTTCCAAATCTTATAGTTCAATTTCAACCTTTATTCAAAACAGTTCAAATATTAAGTAGAATAAATTTAACAATAATTTGAAATAAAGAAGAATTTAAAATTGCTGAAAAATATGATTATAATAAAAGACTATTCAAATTTTTGGTTTTAGAAATTGAAAATTTAAGATAATTGGATAATAAGATAATGAATTTAGAAATAGTTGAGATTGATTTTAGTGAAATCAAAAGGATTAAATCAATTATTGAATATCAATTAATTTAAAATTTGAATTTATATGGTTTAAATTAATGGTTATTTTGTATTTCAAATCTGTTTTCTTTCTGGTTGTTTCTATTCTCCTACCTCGTTCCTTTTCGGGGACGAAAAGTTTTGAGTGGGGGAGAGTGTAACGACCCATAAAATTTCAACTGTTTTAATAACGTAATTAGTTGAAATTTTGTGAAATTTTAAACGATAAAATTTTGAAATAAAAATTTGATATTTGGAATGCATTTAGTTAAACATAGCAACTGGTAAATTTTCGTCCGAAAATATGAAAGTTTATTTCGCGCGTAAATTTACTTCAATTTAATCAGTTAAAAAGCGATGAAAATAAAATGTTTCCGAAACCTAAATATTTTTACATAGAAAAATTCTAAACCATCTTCTGAACAAGATGTCAGTTTGTCGTTCTTCCAAATTCGGACATCTTTGGCTCCGTCGATCTTATTTTTCAGCGTTTTTCTTGCATTTTCCGCCAGTAGAAAAATTTCGAATTTTATAAATTAAATCATACCACTGATATTTATATGTCATTTTGATCGTCTCGTCGGGCTGATCTCTACGGTATATTCGATTGTCAAATTCGGAGTCCGGTGTTCGTGGCACTGTGCGTAACACCTTTCGTATCGGTACCGGTTTATGTCTTTGTTTTTTTGTGACTTTCAATGTCCCACCCTGTAAACGAATGGAAACTATCATTTAATATTTTCAGAAATCGATACGTCACTCTTTACTATTTCCAATCTCAGATATAATTTTCGTTTTTGTCTTTTCACTTTTGGTTCACTAATTCTCTGGTCCACACTTCTCTCTATACTCTCTTCTTCCCAAGTAACGTTACTTTACAGAGACATTATTTCTTAGAAAGCTTTCCTTTGCAAAAACTTCCATGAACTCTCTTGCCTCCACCATTTTTCCTTAGCCTCCAAATCCAAAGCTGATCCTCCTACCTCCGACCAAACTACATCACCCACTCCGTCGACCGACACCCCACCATGCGGCCACCATCGACCACCACCACCTCCGGCCTCCCCTTCCCTTCACTAACGGACCGAACCCAATAAACTCCTCCCCTCCACGTCTTCCTTCTCCCAACCGACCCTCCGACCTTAGCCGAACGTCATCCACCCTCTTTCCACTGCCGACTAGGTCCATTCGAGCAGCCATCTCCCCGTGCATCTCCGCCACAGCCTCGCCGTCCGCTTCATCTCCGACCCACCCACGCCTGAACCACGTCACCACCTCGGTTTCCACCATGAACCGATCCGCCTTGCCCCTCCATCCAGATCTGGCCGAGCTCATTTCCTCCTCCTCCTCTGTGTTGCTTGCTTCGTCTTGAAATGTAGTATGGTAATATATATCATATTATGTTGCTGCGTGTATATATTTATGATTTGGGTTCTCTAGTCTTATTTTCCTCTTGTACAGATACATATATATAGTTATAATAGTTGCTTCATATTATAGGTTGTTGTAGTCTATTTTATAGTTACTTATATACATAGTAAAATGTAAGTTATATAATATATTATACATAGATTTTAAAACTTTTCGTTACTGATAAGTTTATACAAGAATTGTTTATGTCGATTTTTTTTTTAATTTTTTTTTTATTTTATAATTTTTTTTACAGAAGTTAGACATCATATTCACGATATCATATCTCACTCATGTTTTATCGGAATGGGTTGATTTTATTTTTAAAAAGGAGTCGAAGTTACCTAGTTTATGCCTGTCAAATTTCAGCCAAATCCGACATCGTTTGATTAGTGGTCGAGGATCTGGAAGTTAGACCCAGACAGATGTTCTTACTTAGAAATTATTTTACACTGCTGCAAACACGACCTGAGTTCATGTTTAACGCATTGTATCTCTTCTGTCTTACTTCGGAATGGGTTGATTTTATTTTTAAAAAGAATTCAAAGTTACCTAGTTTATGCCTGTCAAATTTCAGCCAAATCCGACATCGTTTGATTAGTGATCGAGGATCTGGAAGTTAGACCCAGACAGCTGTTCTTTTGTACTTAAAAATTATTTTACACTACTGCAAACACGACCTGAGTTCATGTTTGACGCATCGTATCTCTTCTGTCTTACGTCGGAATGGGTTGATTTTATTTTTAAAAAGAAGTCAAAGTTACCTAGTTTATGCCTGTCAAATTTCAGCCAAATCCGACATCGTTTGATTAGTGGTCGAGGATCTGTAAGTTAGACCCAGGCAGTTGTTCTTTTGTACTTAGAAATTATTTTACACTGCTACAAACATGGCCTGAGTCTATGTTCGTGACATCGTAACTTTTCTCGTCTCTTGTCCAAAACAAGTGAATCTTTTGCAGTTCAAAATACAAGTTTTGATCTTTATTCATACCAAATTTCAGACCATTTCGATCTCGGTAGCACATAGAATTATATTGTTAAACATTGACGCAGGACATGTTTTATTTGTTGCTATGTTGAATGTTTTGATTTGATTTCATCGATTTCTGTTATCAGCTTTTGATCGTTGAATTCGTGCCGATTTGTTTTGCTTGGATTCGTAACTCAATCTCTATGTCCGTATCAGTGTGCGTATCCATGTCATCTTCTCGTGCATCTCTAGCCTCGAAAGGTGAGCACTCACTCACGATTAACGTTCTTTTATTTATTTAAATTTGATTTCAATTGAAACGACAATTGAAATATGCTGCAGTTAGTTATTCACACTGTTTTATATGCTATTACCTGTATCAGTTCACCTGTGACATCTGACACCATTATCTGTTAATTATTTATGTGATGATAATACAGTTTGGCTGATAATTGATTGATTGTTGATGTTTATATTGGACGTTAAATTGTTAGTGATAAATGATAAATAGTATACAAAATTGAAATGGATATAGAATAGTTAACAAATTTTAAAACTGATTTATATGTTAAATTTGATTAGTGAATATGACCCCTTTTAATTGTTAAATTAATTGGCATATAGAATAGCGATAATTACACTTTGAACCATCGACGTATATTGGATTAATTGTTGTAGTGTAAAAATTAAAATTGAATGACAAGTGAAAACCGTAATGTAATAATCTTTAATCTACATGAAATGATAGTGTAGATTCTAGAAATAATTATATTAATTCGTACAAATAACAATGCGAATTAATACGGTTATTTCGGGATTATTTAAATTGATTATTGGATTGTTATTGTTTGTTGTTATTACTTGTTTATTTACTTTGACACCATCCCTATTATCACACTGCAAGTTCCCTTTACTATGCTTTGTTTTTGAATTGAATTGGAATCGGGTTGAAATGATAAATACCCAAATTGAACTTTGACCTAGGATAGAGAATTAAATAAAACCCGATTGGTCAATAATTTGATTTAAAAATAAACGAAGATTTTATTTGAATAAATAATATGGTTTTGAAATGAAGTTAAAATTTGAAATTTTTTTATGAAAGGAAAATGTTAATATTTAAAAATCTGAAACAAAATATTAACAATGTAATTGATGGAAAAATGTTATTTAATTTGAGAAATGATATAATTAAGTTTGAAATTATTAAAGTTTGAAATGATTTAATAATCAAGTTTGAAATTATAATTAAGTTCGAAATTATTAAACTTTGAAATTATGTAATAATTAAGTTTTGAATTATTTAATAATAAAATAAGATTGAATTATTTAATGATTAAATTGAATTGGATTCTTTAATAAGAAAAATTGAACTTTTGAATAAGTGAAATTTTACTTCGTAAATAATTGAAATTGAGTTTTCTTGATTAAGTAAGTTTTTGGGAAATTATTTATGAAAGTAAATAAGTGAAATTGAATTTCTTTAACAAGAAATGGAAATGTGATATTTTTTTGAATTAATGTAAGACTTGAAATTGAAAGAATTGATTTGACGAATTTAATTTAATTCAAAATGGTAAGTTTTGATTTAATGAAGTTGAACTTAAGAAATTGATTTAATGAATTGGAAATTGAATAGAAATTGTTTTGAATGATAAAGTAACTTAACGAATATTGAATGAAATCGATTAATGAGTTTAAATTGATTTGAATGTTAAATAAAATTTATTTAATTGATTTCGGAATAAAACTTATATTCGAACTTGAATCAATATTTGAATTGTTTTAAAAAGAGATTGAAATTGAATTATAAGATTTTGAAATGGTAATTTGGAAGTTTTGAAACGTAAATTATGAAAATTGATTTGGAAAGACAAATGAAATGTTGGTTTATAAATTCTAATTGGAATTGAAATTGATTTGGTTTTGAAATTTATTAAACGACCAATCGGTGAAATAATTTCGAAGGTTATTAAAGAGACCGGGATCGGTAATGGATATACTCTCTATCTAAACCGAAACCACTTTAATAACTATACGCGGAGTGATGATCCAGAATGAAGTGGTTGGAATGATGTACGTGATGACTGAAGAAAGAGAACGATGATGGATAGCCTTGACACTTGTGTCAAATTGGAAATGACTAAAACAGGAGCTGTGCCGGACCAATGGAGGATTAGCTACCTCAAGTGGACACACTTCTTCGAACTACTCATTATTTGTTGTCGATTGGTGCACCCTTGATTTTGGGAGTGTTGTTTCACGGTGTTGCGGGCGCTGCGGCGTTGCGTTCTCACCAGTCCGGATCAGGCGAACGGTAGTATCACTACCTTGGGTATAGCCTCACGTGCCTTGTCATACTTGTATTCCATTTATACGCGACCACTACGATTTTGATTTGTACCTTTAGTATATGGATTGCCCTCTGGTTACTTCCGGTTTTGGGGAAACTACGGTCTTGTATATGCTTTTGGGAATAAAAATGTGTTAAGGGTGGAATGGGCCATGACTTAACGCTATTTTGATATCTTATTATTACTGATAGACATTATCTACTTAGCGTATATTACTACCTAGTAGATAGTTTAACGGATCCTTAAAGGATGGTTATTCCAAACATCCTTTGAGTTACTTGTATTTCAATTGCTATTTCACTTGAGTTGGATTTATTAATATAAGAATGTTAATCCTGACTCGAGTGTTTTGTATTTTGCTTTACGTTCGGGTCAGACTGAGTGGTTCAGCTTTCGAGACTCACCTTTGGAGTTGGAGCTTCGCTTGGAGATCCAGCTATCTATCCAGTTTTCCAATATTCGATGATTCCAGTGATGTATTCTGATTTGTATCTGATGTATTGTATTACTCTTCTGTTGTAAACTCTGATGTATTTTATATATTCATATAGTAGCTTCATGAACTACTATCTCTTTTATTTCCGCTGCACTTATTACTCTGTGTCTGTGATTTGTGATTATTCATTTATTTACTGTATATGTTCAGTTTTGCCAAATTTAAATTAACAACGCGGTATTTTGAGCAATTCAATTCCGGCATGAGTGTCTACCTATGCACTTATAATGGATGCGAATGGTCCAAAATGGCGGGTCGTTACACAATTGCATTCAAATATAACTTACCTTAAATTTTTTTATAAGTTAACAATGTAATTGGATAATATACAATATAAAAAGGATTTTATAAATAAAATTTGAGTGGTTATAATAAATTTTATACACTTAAATTTTAGTTATAAAAGATTAACAGAGGTAAATAGTGAAAAAGGAATTTAAAGAGATTTTATTTAAATAACTTAATAATCAAATTTGATTTAATATGGAACCTTAAGTCTAACCTAGGAATTTAATAAAGGTTATTTCCTGAAATGAATATGTTGTATAATAAATAATGTATCTTTGAATAGATAAAATAAAATACATTTGAATTGGACATTTTGTAATAAAGTTTATTTAACTTGAATTCATAGTTTAATTGATGTCTAAATGCATAAATGTGTAAAGAAATTTGATTGTTATATTTGCTATATAAATGTTTTATTTATGAAATAGATATGTCTTGGAAAATGAATAATTATGATTTAAATAGTTAAAATGTATTTTTACATCACTAAAATTTGATAATTGAAAATTTGGTTTCGAAATGGAATTTTAAGTGTAACTTATTAAAGGAATATCTATTTGGGTATTTTAAATAAAGTGTTAGGTTATGTGTTAAATTAAGAGCTAACTAAAATAGTGAACTTTTAACTTAATAAATGAAGTATAGTTTGATTTGAATATTCCATTCATAAAAGTTTGTTTTAATAAGTCATAAGTTAAATGATATCCAAATGAATATTTCTGAAATTGAACTGATTTGAAATACTAATATATCTACTGTAGCATTTTATAAGTGCTACTATTTTGAAAATACAATGTCTTGGAAATTTTTATAATTGAATGAACTTAGAAATGTTACAACTTTAAAATGAATATTATTTGACCTTGGATTAAAATGGTTTAAATAAAGATTATTTTTAAAAAGATGTTATGATTTTCTAAGTATTATGTTTTTTTTAAGAATAACATTTCTAAAGTGTTATGATTTTAGTAGTATGATTTCCAAATGATAAACATCCCTAAATTGTTATGATTTAAAAGCATTATGGTTTCAAATTTATTTTCTTATTTGGTTTTTTTTTCTTTCCAAACTATCTTTTGGTTGTCCTTATTTCTCTTATCTTGTTACAGAATGGGAAGGCTATTGCTTATACCAGTCTATTTAGAAATCTTTTAGTAATCTTTGAAAATCTTTGTTACTCATCTGGATCTGAACACTGTTTTTCCATTCATAGACCGTCGGTCAAGTGAAAGGGGTGATTCAGACTCTAGAGGATCTTTTTCGTGCTTGTATTCTTGATTTGATCACCTCCATCTTATTAAACTTACCTATAACAATAATTATCAGGTATAATTCCAATCTTCTTATCATCTTGTCTTAATTCTATTTCATTCTATCTTTTTCTGTGCTTTCCGCACCTCGTTCATTTTCGGGGACGAAAATTTTTTAGTGGGGGAGAGTGTAACAACCCTGTATTTTTCAATTATTTTTAAATTGATATTTTCAGATTTAAAAGCTTTATTTATGAAAAAGAATAAATTTTGTTATTTTAAATATAAATTTGAATTTTGATGTCAATTAGAATTCCAAACATAAATAAATTGATTATTTCCAGAAAATATGAATTTTTGTCAATATAGTCAAACCTTGACTTTTAAATTTAAATTTTTAAATATTTGAAAATTTAAATTTTATCTTTTATTATGAAAATAGATTAAATATCATGAATACTACTTTTCGTTTCGTTGAAATTGGATTTAAATTGTGAAAGTTATACTTTTTACAATATTGTGTGCATATTGATTTATTTAACAATTTTGTTTATTTTAACCTATATAGATAATATTTTATTGGTCATATCTTATTCTAATTTGTATACATATGCCATATTATATATTTTGTCTTTTAAATATTTTTAAAGTGATAATAAGATTTTTCCAAAGTGTATTGAATTTATTTCTAATTTTTAAAGCCTAGTTTGCATTTTTTAAGTTATTTTCTTATTTTAAATTCTATTTAATTAAAATTTAATTATTTATTTCACTTTGAAAATGTTTTAAAAGTTATTTTTATTTCAAATTTTGTTTTAGAATATTTTAAAATAAAGTTAATAATTTTCCAAAGTCAATGGTGATTTATTTGTAATTTCTGGACACTGTTTTGTATTTTAAGCAATTTCTTTTATAATTTTTTCTAATTTCTTTAAATTTTATTATTTATTTTCTTATATCTTTACTTAGTTTCGGTTTGTATAGTATTTGTCTGAAATATTTTGTTTATATAAAGATTTATAAGGAAAGAAATGTGAAAGGTTGTGTAACGCTTTGAAACGGAAGCCCTTTTATTTACCAAATCCTTTAATTCCTTTAACTCCTCAAAATTAATTGCCTAGCCTTGTAAAACCCTAGTGTAGCCGTCATCTCATTTGGCATTCACGTGAAAAAATATCCCATCTTCAATTGTTTCTCACGGCTAGAGAAAATTAGGTAATGGCCTCCATCTCTTTCTTCCTACTTTTCTTCTTTTTCTATGCCATTTTGCTTGCCTTCTTCCCTGATTGAGATCGGCCTCTACCCCTATTCCACTGCCACCACCTCCTTCCATCTCTTCCTGACCATCACCAGATTTGACCATAGCCGAACCATTTTGATGGTAAAACCCCCCAAATTTCAACCTAGATGCCTAAAAACCATGTTTATTGACCTCTACATGTTCACCCACCTCAACCACCACCCAAACCACCACCATAGCCACCACCACCTCCCTGACCTGACCACAACACACCCCTCCCCACCTCTGTCCAGTCATAACTCACCCCAGGCCGAGCACAATTCCCAAGGCCAAACCTTGTTTTGGCACAAAAATCACCTAATTGCCTTCAAAAATCACATCACCTCCTCATGTACAAACCCCACCTTGTCTTTCCTTGAACCCGAGCTATGTTAGCCCAAACCTGACCCAAAGCTTGACCACATCTGAACCACATTAGAGCCCAAAGCCATACCAAACAATAGAGAAGGCAAAGCAAAAGACTGCGTAGTCGTATCTCCTTTTATTTCAATGTTATTGCATTTTAAAGTCGTATTGAATTTTGCTGTTTTGATTGTTTGTTTTGGATTGTACACAAGAGTTGTAGATTGGATTCGCTCTCCACTCAAGTCCGTAGTCTTTTCATCGTGCGTTTGTTTCGATTGTGTCATTGGTTTTGATATCTCCAGCACAAACAGGTGAGTTATTCTCACCAGACAATATGTACCTATATAACTAGTAAATTGACACCCTGCGAATCTGTAGAAATATATTATCATGTTATATATGCTTATATTATTATCATATGATGTTCACACCTGTTATTACACCTGTTATATCATATGCTACTGTTATTTAATGTTATTCTGTTATTTATATCAGTTATCACCATTGCAAGTTCCCTATAGACTAGAATCACTATGGGTTGAAATGATACATACCCGAACAGACTTTAGAATAGGGAAAATTCGTTATGGGGTGAAATGATAGGCCTGAATGGTTTTTATTTAATTTATTTTAACTTGGGATTGCGGGTTTGAAATGATAGAACCCGGATTTTTCTTTTTTAACTGCGGATTGAAATGATACATATCTGTATCACTTGACCTAGGTTAGAAAATTATATACAGGCCCGTGGTTATTTTATAAAGTGTTTTGGATATTTTTAAGTATTTTAAAAATTATAAATTTATGAAATTTGATTTAAATAGATTTTGAAATGTTTTAAAATAAAGAAATTATGATTTTTCTATGTGTTAAAAATGTAATTAATGAATGGTTTAACTGGATTTTTGAAATATTACTTAAGTTGGAAATTTGGAATTTTGGTTAAAAATGATATTTAAGTTATATAAATAAAATGGATATTAAATTTTATTTGGAAATGGTAAATATGATAATTTGATTAAATTTGAATTTAAGTGATTTATTAAAGTATTATTGATTTTTCTATGAATTTAAGTGGTTAAATAAATGAAAGTTTAAAAGTGATCAATTATAACTTGACTAGGAAATGTGAAATTTGGTTTTAATTAAAGGTTTAAGTTAATTAAATAAAATTGGAAATTTTGTTAAATTTGTAAAATGGTAATTTAAATTCGAAGTGTTAAGTTTATTTGTTGAAATGTGAAGAATTGGAAACTTTTACACTTAAACTTATTAAGTAAATTATTGAAAATTGGATTTAATAATAAGAAATTTATTGTGAAAAAGATATATGTTAAATGATATGTAAATGAACATTTTAAACGTTAAAATATGATTTTTAAAATGTTTATGTGTTTTAAATTAAAGTTATTTAATTGCTGGAAATACACTGACACCTGAAATTAACTTTTAATAGCATTCAGAAATGCTATAGATTCTGTTTTGAACTAAAATTGTGTAAAAAGAGCTATTACAGCATTTCTGAAATGTTGTAGTTGCTGTAATTGAACTTATAGGCTAATATTGAACTCAGGTCTATTATAGCATTGTAACAACCCTGTATTTTGTGATTATTTTAATTTTTTATTTTGGTTATTTTAATTGATTTCCTGATGTAAAAACTTTATTTTATTTATTAAAATGAATAAATTTTGTTATTTTAAATATAAATTTTGATTTTGATGTGAATTAGAATTCCAAACATGACTAAAAAGGATATTTTCCAGAAAAGTGAATTTTGGTCAATATGGTCAAACTTTGACTTTTAATTTAGAAATTTTAAAGTTTGAAAATTTGAATTTTATCTTTTATTATGAAAGTAAATAAAATTTTAAGAATAATGCTTTTCGTTTCGTTAAAATTTGATTTATAATGTGAAAGTTATACCCTTTTAAATATTGTGTGTAATTTGTTGTATTTAACAAAATTATTTATTTTAAATTATAAAAAAATATATTTTATTTGGTCATGTAATATTATAATTTATATTTATATGGGTAAAATAACATGTTATGTATGTACTTTGGTTTTAAAACATTTTAAAGATATAATTGGCATTTTCCAGTGTTAGCTGTATTTTGTTTAAAATTCTAGTTTCCAGTTTCAATTAATTAAAGTAATTCTTTATTTGTTTTTCTATTTTTTTCTTAAAATCTTATTTTATTCTCATTCCTACTTTATTTTGTTCCTCATTTATTTTATTTATTTGACCTTTTATTTGTTTAAAGTGAAATAGAAATTTTATAAGGCTAGTGATACTTATTTGTAATTTTTATGTCTTATTTCCAATTTTTAAACATTTTTCTTTAGTTTTTTTCTATTTTTTTCTAAATTAAATTATTTATTTCACTTTGAAAATACTTTAGAAATTATTTTATTTCAAAATTTTTCTTTAGAATATTTTTAAAATGAAGTAGATAATTTTCCAAAGACAATCGTGATTTATTTGTAATTTCTGGACCCTGTTTTCAATTTTTAAGCAATTTCTTATATTCTTTTTCCATTTTCTTTAAAATTAATTAATTATTTTTATTTTATATTACTTTGTTTCGGTTTTAAAGTCAATTTACTGATTTTATTTTTGTTTTATTTGAATTTAAAGAAAAAGAAATATGAAGAGTTTTAAAAGCTTATTTACCTTAAGTCCTTTCATCTCCTTTGTCCTTTCATTTGCCATAACTCCTCAATTACTATCTTGGCTGTGCATTTTTGGTTTGTAGCCGTGATTTTTCAGCCTCCATTCACCCAAAAACATTTTACCTTCTCATTCATTCATGGCTTCAAGAAAATCTATGGGTAATGGCTACTTTTTTTACACTTTTCTTCTCATTTTTCATGTATTTTGCCTTGTTTTCTTTGCTTCTTTGAATGGCCTCCACTCCATATCCACGGCCACCACCCCCTACATCTCTTCCCTGCCATCACCACCAGCTACTCCTCTAGTCTTGACCAAGGCCGAGCCACCATGATGCCAAAACTCCACAAAAATTGCAACACAAGCCATAAAAACATGTTGTTTGACCACTATTTGTTCACCACTTCATTTTCCACCACCACCACCACCTTAGGCCGCCTCCACCACCTCTGGCCAGACCACCACACACCTTTCCTTCCACTGACCTGATCCATACCTCTCTGACCTGACCCACAAGCCCATGGCCAAGCCATTTTTGTGAACAAAACCCGCCAATTTTGCCTTAAACTCTTCATATTCCTTTGTATAAACTTTCTCCTCATATTCTACTACCTAGGCCATGCATACACATGACCAAACCTGAGCCAAACTTGTTCAAACCAGAGCCAAAAACATCCCTAGGCCATGACAAAAGAATAGAGAAAGCAAGGCAAAAGATTTGGCATTCGTATCTCTTTTTATTTAAAAGTTATGTCATTTCTAGTGTATTGAAATTTATGGTTTGCTTTGATTTTTGTTTGGGTTGTAACACAAGATCTATATCATTGGATTTTCTCTCCACACTCAAATTGTATTAGAGTTGTCGTGCCTTCATAATCTTTGTGTTGTGAGCTTTGTTGGCAAATCTCCAGCTTAACAGGTGAGTTATTCTCACCAGACAATATGTACATATATAACTAGTGAATTGACCCCTTTTGAATCTGTAAAATGCATTATCATGTTACACTTGCTATGTTATGATTTTATGATGTTCACCCATGCTTAAACACCTATTATATTATATGTTACTGTTATATTATGCTGTTCTATTATTTTTATCAGTTTATCACACTGCAAGTTCCCTTTAGATTAGAATCACTATGGGTTGAAATGATACATACCCGAACGGACTTTAGAATAGGAGAAAATCATTATGGGCTGAAATGATAGGCCTGAATGATTTTCAATTATTTTTCATTTCCTTGGGATTGCGGGTTTGAAATGATCAAACCCGGGTTTTCTTTGTAAATTACGGGTTGAAATGATATATCACCCATATCACTTTACCTAGACTAGAAATGAAATACAGACCCGTTGTTAAAATATGTTTTTATAAAAATCTTAAAAATATTTTTGAAATGTAAATATTATAATATTTGATTTAAACTAAATAAAAAATGATTTATGTAAGCATTATTGATTTTTTGAAAATTTATAAGTGAAATAAATTATTGGTAAAACTAGAAAATTTGAAATGTAAGTTATTTTGGGAAATTTTAATTGGGTGATAATTGGAATTTAAATTAAATATGAAATGTGATAACTTCATGATAATTTGGATTAAAGTGAATTTAAATGATTTTTTATATTATATTAATGATTTTGAATAAAGTTAAAATGTGAAATGAATGAATATTTAAGTTGAAATTTTGAAATATAACTAAAATTGGAAATTTGTGAATTTGGCTTAAGAGTGAATTTTAAGTTAAGTAAATAAAAATGGAATTAAGTTATATTTGAAAATTTAAAAGTAAGTGTTAAGTTAATTTAATTTAATGAATTTATAATTTAAAATTTGAATTTAATAAATGAATTATTATTAAATTTTGATTTTTGAATGGAGGTTTAACTTTATAAAATCATGAATATAAGGGTATTTGAATGATTATATATGATTTTATAAGTTAAAAATGATTTATATAAAAATATAATTGTTTGTGAAATTATACTGAATATTTGAAGTTAATTAACTGCATCTCTGAAATGCTATTAATTCTAATGTAAATGATAATACAACATTTGTAAATGCTGTAGTTGATAATAATGAACCAAATGGCTAAATTTAATTAAAGGCTATTATAGCATTTTTGTAATGTTATAATGGTTGAATTTAACTAAGTTTATTTGAAACTAATGTAACCCTATTACAGCATTTTAAATGCTGTCTTTTGTTAAATTGAACTGTTTTAAATGTGACTTTCCGTAGCATTTTCTAAATGCTGCAAAAGTTGAATTTTCATTGTTTTAATTAATTTAAGTGAACGAATGAAAGATTAAAATTTTGGAAATTTAATAATTTAATTATTAATAATAACTTTATTTTTATGATTTAAAATAAAGTAATTTGTTTCGAAATATAAACTATTTTGAAATATGATATTTTGAAATGGATTTTTGAAGGATATTGAATTTTGAAATGATATTTGATTTCGAAGTATAAAATACCATTTTGAAATTTTAACCACGGGGTGTATTTAATTTATAGTTTAACTGATCCTTGAAGGATGGGCGATCCCAAGCATCCTTTGAGTTATTGTGCATTTCTACTACAGTTCACTTGAGTTGGTTTACATTATATAAGTATATATTGTCCTAACTCGAGTGTTTTGTGTTTTACTTTACGCTCGGGTCAGCCTGAGTATTTACAGCTTAGCTTTGGATCTCATTCTGGAGCTAGGAATCGCTGGAGATTCTGCTTGTCTAATTATCTGTTCCTTTCAGTTCAGTTGTTCTATTCTAGTTCTGGTATTTATAAACTTCTATGTATTTGGGATTTCTATTGTATATGTTTTCAGAATGATATTATGTATTATGTTTTGAGAGTTTGTATATAGTAGCTTCATGAACTACTATGGTATTTTATTTCCGCTGTGAGTTATTCTGATATGTTCTGTGTCTGTGATTCTGTGTATTTGATTTCATTTGCTCCAAATTTATTTACAATCTGTTATTTTGAATTATTCAAGTCAGACATGTGTGTCCGCCTATGCACTTAGAGGGTGCAGCATGATAGGGGGTTCTCGCATTTGGTTTGGTAGCAAGCGGATGACTCTTACTCCTACATGTCCCTGCGGGGTTGGTGCAGTCGAGAGGCTGGCTGTAAAGGCAGAACACAGGTACAGCTGTATGCTACGGTGGGCGTTACCCCACTGGCGCGTCCCGTTACAGTTGGTATCAGAGCTTTGGTTTTAGGCAAACCTTAGCCTGCGGAGCAAAAACTCATTAGAGATAGGGTAGAAATACCCTAGAATAAGTGAAATCAATCTCAGAATCATTTCTTTGCGAGAGAACGTATTTTCGAAGTATAAAATGATTTTCAAATGATTTTTAAAGAAGTTTCAAAGATTATTTTGATATAAATTTCCTTGCTTTGAAAGTAAAATATTTCTTAACCTTCATTCCTTCCGTATCCACCTTGTTAGTAATTTCTTTGATTAGGATCCTCTAAAATTTTGAACTTCTCTCTTGATTGATCTAGATCCATTGTTGATAGGAATCTATTTTGAGTATGGCAAAATCAGTAGTTTGTTAAGTTGTTTTGAGTAAACTCTGTTGTATCTTTTGCTTAGCTAAAGTTGTCCAACTAAAGATATTTATGCTTCTGTTTTCGTATGTTATGAATTCGAGTCTTTCCAAATTTTTATGGCAATTTTTCTGTATCGATATAGGTTATATATCTCTAATCTTCGTTTGGATTCTTATCGAATAAGATTCCTTTGAATTTTGGAACGCTCCCACTTGTTCTGAAATCCATTCCTGTCTCCCCTAATTGTATTCTTTTGATTTTGGAGCATTGCATCACTCCACTTTGTATGACCTTTATAGGGTGGCGATTCCGCCAATCTTTGAATGATTATAATTGGCATTGATTCATCGGAGATTTCTGTATCCTCGGTTTACGATGTTTTCTATCTTCTGCTATATTTAGATTCTATCTCTGGCAATCGAAGGTCGATTTGCCTTAGATTTTCGCATCGATTATATTCCTGAAGTCACGGTTGACCAGTTAAGGTCGCCCGCGATTCATATAGGCTAATCCATCTTCTATTTGGTAATTTAATTATCTTATCTTCGTTTGAGCCTATATTTGAATTAGAATTCTATTTGATTAGAGTCCTTCTAAATTTGAATCTTTGTTTTGCTTTGAAATCCATCCTTGAATCGTCCCTTGGAAAGTTTGTGGTTGATTGTCTTTTGAAAATTGTGTATTCATCGTAGTTTTTATTTTGATAAGGATGGCCATATTTTTATATAAAAATGAAATGTTTTTGATAAGGATTATGTACCTTTTAAAAAAAATGAGAATTTGAAGTTTTGAAAGGATTTGAAATTGTGAAAATTTTATAAGAAATGGTTTCATATAAAATGATTTATAACTGAAGGTTTTGAATCTGAATTTAAGTGATTGAACTCCGGCATTTTGGAACTGGTTTTAAGATTTTGAAATAATAAATAATATGATTGAAATTATTTTTCCGAATAAGTAATGTTTCAATGATTTTAATGGGTTTTAATGATTTTGAAGGAATTTCAAAGAAGTTTTCAAAGTAAATGGAAGTCCAGAACTCACTTGTGTCGCTGGAAAATAATTTCGGTGATGAGTGCACGCATCATCGACATTGATTTTCGAGTTTCTGAGTGAGGGAGAGGCCACTTCGGTAGCATTGCTATGCGATTGATTTGTGAAACCAATTTAGATTTCAAATTCCGAAGTGTGATGTGATATTCGAAAGATATATGTATATATATTTGTAAAATATGAAATGAGCCGGTGTTCAGTCCTTGAGTTTTGGATTTGATTTGATATAACCCTATTTTTGGAATGGATTTACTGATTTAATTGTGATTTCCAACTCTTGGATTGAAATATGATTTCTTCAACTATTTTAAAGGTTCGAGCACTTCCAAATCAAGGTTAACTTTTCAAAGCTAAGAAATTTTGAAAAGTAATTTGATAAAGTATATAAGTTTGTTTTGAATGTTTAAGTATGAAGTAATATGATTTAAATAAGTTGAAACTGTTTGGTTAAGTAAATGAATAAAGCAATTTTAAAATTTTCTAATATGAAATTTAGATTTGAAATGTTTTGAAAAGAATTTGGTCTTCAAAATATTTTGAATAAAATTTAGTTTAAATGTTTTAACTTAGTAACATCTTTATGAAACTATATATTTAACAAGTTGAAATAAATATATAAGTTGTACGTATGGTGTTTTATTCGCATAATTAATTTGATCCAAGTTTGAGTACACAAGTTCGAGGTGGATTACACCATTTCGTGTTAGGATTTTCATTCGATTCTTGATGGCGAATATTTGATATGGATTTTGGGCTTGATTCTAGAATTCTCTATCGTAGTATATGGCTATGCAAGGAGACTGATGGCTTCTAGTCGAGAAACCATATCGAAATCCGCATTAGGGAAGTCGAATGGACAATACTAGTTCAAAAGCGAACTTGTGTGATCAAGCGAGCGATCAAATGTAGTTTTGCGAAATGATGACGTATGTACATCTTATATCCTAATATCATTTATATATTTTGACGCTGAAATTGAAAGCTGTCGAGTTAGAATATCTTTGCTTACTAAAAAAAAATTCCAATTTAAATTACAAAGATATATAACCCATAAAAGCAAAGATATTCAAATCCCATATGGCTCTTCACACAGCGAAATTTATTTTGAAAATTTTGATCCTTATATAAGATGGACCTTACATAAGTATAAGACGATTTTGAAAACATTTGATTTTGGAAATGAATTGGTTGACTTAAATTATTGATTTGGAAATTTGGATTTATTTTCTAAATCTATTATTCTGGAAACGTTGAAACTAAAGATAATTAATTTGAGAAGAAATAATTCGGTGAAATTGTATATGATTTTGAAATTGAACTGATATTGAAACAAATTGAAATTTGAGAACCTTATGTTACTAAACACTTGATTTGGAAGTTGTCGAACTTATATAAAATTGATTTGTATGAGTATGAAATTGATTCGAAAACTATAGATTTGAAAAGGTACTCAATTTGAAAGTGAAATCTTATATATAATGGATATTATATAAGTACGATATTTGAAAGTGATTTGAAAAGGTACTATATGATACATATTTTCGAAGTAAAGATATGGAAAGTGCCTTCTGCTTGATATCCGATTTGTGGCCACATCTTGGATTCATTCTATCGATATTATTCTCTCTGATTTTTGGTTTTCCGGATATGATACTCGAGTGTCCTTCGAATTCCATGGCGTTACCCATGGTCTTACGAACTCGACTGCATAGCGTAATTCGTAAGGCAGTGATTGCTTAAAAGGTACGGATGTTTCCTGGGGGATCCAGGCGTAACCATTGTGTATCTGCGATCTATGGTCGTGTTAGTGGCGTAATCCGCAAGGCAGAGATTGCTTAAGGGGTATGGATGTTTCCTGGGGGATCCAGGCGTAACCATTTTTATGTATCCTGCGGTCCATCGGTTTGTTGCATGGCGAAATTCGCAAGGCAGTGAATGCTTAAAAGGTACGGATGTTTCCTGGGGGATCCAGGCGTAACCATTGTGTATCTGCGATCCATGATTTGATTCGTTTTTTGTTTGGATTGTACTTTCCATATCTGTTTTTAAAGGTTTTCCCAGTATTTTCACTGGGTGTTGAAACAAGTCTACTAAGTACCTGGAGAATTCTAGTTTTGCGCCTGATCAACGCACTACCAGAGTCTACAGGAACAAGGATAAACTTGTTAAGACATCGAGTTATAAAAGTATTTTGATAAAATATTATATAAATGATACTTTGATTAGTTATTTCCTTTTTAAACGATTTTAAAGTGTTTTAAATATTTTACCTCTTCAACCAACAATTTTAAATTAATGGCTCATCCTTGTCTTTCGTCCTATTTTCCCTTCTAGCTATTCCAATTCTCCACCTTATTAAACTTACCCATAACAATAGTTATCAGGTATAATTTTAATCTTCTTGTCATCTTGTCTTAATCCTATTCCATTTTATCTTTTCTGTGTTTTCCGTACCTCATTCCTTTTCGAGGACGAAAAGATTTGAGTGGGGGAGAGTGTAACAACCCTGTATTTTGTGATTATTTTAATTTTTTATTTTGGTTATTTTAATTGATTTCCTGATGTAAAAACTTTATTTTATTTATTAAAATGAATAAATTTTGTTATTTTAAATATAAATTTTGATTTTGATGTGAATTAGAATTCCAAACATGACTAAAAAGGATATTTTCCAGAAAAGTGAATTTTGGTCAATATGGTCAAACTTTGACTTTTAATTTAGAAATTTTAAAGTTTGAACATTTGAATTTTATCTTTTATTATGAAAGTAAATAAAATTTTAAGAATAATGCTTTTCGTTTCGTTAAAATTTGATTTATAATGTGAAAGTTATACCCTTTTAAATATTGTGTGTAATTTGTTGTATTTAACAAAATTATTTATTTTAAATTATAAAAAAATATATTTTATTTGGTCATGTAATATTATAATTTATATTTATATGGGTAAAATAACATGTTATGTATGTACTTTGGTTTTAAAACATTTTAAAGATATAATTGGCATTTTCCAGTGTTAGCTGTATTTTGTTTAAAATTCTAGTTTCCAGTTTCAATTAATTAAAGTAATTCTTTATTTGTTTTTCTATTTTTTTCTTAAAATCTTATTTTATTCTCATTCCCACTTTATTTTGTTCCTCATTTATTTTATTTATTTGACCTTTTATTTGTTTAAAGTGAAATAGAAATTTTATAAGGCTAGTGATACTTATTTGTAATTTTTATGTCTTATTTCCAATTTTTAAACATTTTTCTTTAGTTTTTTCTATTTTTTTCTAAATTAAATTATTTATTTCACTTTGAAAATACTTTAGAAATTATTTTATTTCAAAATTTTTCTTTAGAATATTTTTAAAATGAAGTAGATAATTTTCCAAAGACAATCGTGATTTATTTGTAATTTCTGGACCCTGTTTTCAATTTTTAAGCAATTTCTTATATTCTTTTTCCATTTTCTTTAAAATTAATTAATTATTTTTATTTTATATTACTTTGTTTCGGTTTTAAAGTCAATTTACTGATTTTATTTTTGTTTTATTTGAATTTAAAGAAAAAGAAATATGAAGAGTTTTAAAAGCTTATTTACCTTAAGTCCTTTCATCTCCTTTGTCCTTTCATTTGCCATAACTCCTCAATTACTATCTTGGCTGTGCATTTTTGGTTTGTAGCCGTGATTTTTCAGCCTCCATTCACCCAAAAACATTTTACCTTCTCATTCATTCATGGCTTCAAGAAAATCTATGGGTAATGGCTACTTTTTTTACACTTTTCTTCTCATTTTTCATGTATTTTGCCTTGTTTTCTTTGCTTCTTTGAATGGCCTCCACTCCATATCCACGGCCACCACCCCCTACATCTCTTCCCTGCCATCACCACCAGCTACTCCTCTAGTCTTGACCAAGGCCGAGCCACCATGATGCCAAAACTCCACAAAAATTGCAACACAAGCCATAAAAACATGTTGTTTGACCACTATTTGTTCACCACTTCATTTTCCACCACCACCACCACCTTAGGCCGCCTCCACCACCTCTGGCCAGACCACCACACACCTTTCCTTCCACTGACCTGATCCATACCTCTCTGACCTGACCCACAAGCCCATGGCCAAGCCATTTTTGTGAACAAAACCCGCCAATTTTGCCTTAAACTCTTCATATTCCTTTGTATAAACTTTCTCCTCATATTCTACTACCTAGGCCATGCATACACATGACCAAACCTGAGCCAAACTTGTTCAAACCAGAGCCAAAAACATCCCTAGGCCATGACAAAAGAATAGAGAAAGCAAGGCAAAAGATTTGGCATTCGTATCTCTTTTTATTTAAAAGTTATGTCATTTCTAGTGTATTGAAATTTATGGTTTGCTTTGATTTTTGTTTGGGTTGTAACACAAGATCTATATCATTGGATTTTCTCTCCACACTCAAATTGTATTAGAGTTGTCGTGCCTTCATAATCTTTGTGTTGTGAGCTTTGTTGGCAAATCTCCAGCTTAACAGGTGAGTTATTCTCACCAGACAATATGTACATATATAACTAGTGAATTGACCCCTTTTGAATCTGTAAAATGCATTATCATGTTACACTTGCTATGTTATGATTTTATGATGTTCACCCATGCTTAAACACCTATTATATTATATGTTACTGTTATATTATGCTGTTCTATTATTTTTATCAGTTTATCACACTGCAAGTTCCCTTTAGATTAGAATCACTATGGGTTGAAATGATACATACCCGAACGGACTTTAGAATAGGAGAAAATCATTATGGGCTGAAATGATAGGCCTGAATGATTTTCAATTATTTTTCATTTCCTTGGGATTGCGGGTTTGAAATGATCAAACCCGGGTTTTCTTTGTAAATTACGGGTTGAAATGATATATCACCCATATCACTTTACCTAGACTAGAAATGAAATACAGACCCGTTGTTAAAATATGTTTTTATAAAAATCTTAAAAATATTTTTGAAATGTAAATATTATAATATTTGATTTAAACTAAATAAAAAATGATTTATGTAAGCATTATTGATTTTTTGAAAATTTATAAGTGAAATAAATTATTGGTAAAACTAGAAAATTTGAAATGTAAGTTATTTTGGGAAATTTTAATTGGGTGATAATTGGAATTTAAATTAAATATGAAATGTGATAACTTCATGATAATTTGGATTAAAGTGAATTTAAATGATTTTTTATATTATATTAATGATTTTGAATAAAGTTAAAATGTGAAATGAATGAATATTTAAGTTGAAATTTTGAAATATAACTAAAATTGGAAATTTGTGAATTTGGCTTAAGAGTGAATTTTAAGTTAAGTAAATAAAAATGGAATTAAGTTATATTTGAAAATTTAAAAGTAAGTGTTAAGTTAATTTAATTTAATGAATTTATAATTTAAAATTTGAATTTAATAAATGAATTATTATTAAATTTTGATTTTTGAATGGAGGTTTAACTTTATAAAATCATGAATATAAGGGTATTTGAATGATTATATATGATTTTATAAGTTAAAAATGATTTATATAAAAATATAATTGTTTGTGAAATTATACTGAATATTTGAAGTTAATTAACTGCATCTCTGAAATGCTATTAATTCTAATGTAAATGATAATACAACATTTGTAAATGCTGTAGTTGATAATAATGAACCAAATGGCTAAATTTAATTAAAAGCTATTATAGCATTTTTGTAATGTTATAATGGTTGAATTTAACTAAGTTTATTTGAAACTAATGTAACCCTATTACAGCATTTTAAATGCTGTCTTTTGTTAAATTGAACTGTTTTAAATGTGACTTTCCGTAGCATTTTCTAAATGCTGCAAAAGTTGAATTTTCATTGTTTTAATTAATTTAAGTGAACGAATGAAAGATTAAAATTTTGGAAATTTAATAATTTAATTATTAATAATAACTTTATTTTTATGATTTAAAATAAAGTAATTTGTTTCGAAATATAAACTATTTTGAAATATGATATTTTGAAATGGATTTTTGAAGGATATTGAATTTTGAAATGATATTTGATTTCGAAGTATAAAATACCATTTTGAAATTTTAACCACGGGGTGTATTTAATTTATAGTTTAACTGATCCTTGAAGGATGGGCGATCCCAAGCATCCTTTGAGTTATTGTGCATTTCTACTACAGTTCACTTGAGTTGGTTTACATTATATAAGTATATATTGTCCTAACTCGAGTGTTTTGTGTTTTACTTTACGCTCGGGTCAGCCTGAGTATTTACAGCTTAGCTTTGGATCTCATTCTGGAGCTAGGAATCGCTGGAGATTCTGCTTGTCTAATTATCTGTTCCTTTCAGTTCAGTTGTTCTATTCTAGTTCTGGTATTTATAAACTTCTATGTATTTGGGATTTCTATTGTATATGTTTTCAGAATGATATTATGTATTATGTTTTGAGAGTTTGTATATAGTAGCTTCATGAACTACTATGATATTTTATTTCCGCTGTGAGTTATTCTGATATGTTCTGTGTCTGTGATTCTGTGTATTTGATTTCATTTGCTCCAAATTTATTTACAATCTGTTATTTTGAATTATTCAAGTCAGACATGTGTGTCCGCCTATGCACTTAGAGGGTGCAGCATGATAGGGGGTTCTCACATTTGGTTTGGTAGCGAGCGGATGACTCTTACTCCTACATGTCCCTGCGGGGTTGGTGCAGTCGAGAGGCTGGCTGTAAAGGCAGAACACAGGTACAGCTGTATGCTACGGTGGGCGTTACCCCACTGGCGCGTCCCGTTACAGTTGGTATCAGAGCTTTGGTTTTAGGCAAACCTTAGCCTGCGGAGCAAAAACTCATTAGAGATAGGGTAGAAATACCCTAGAATAAGTGAAATCAATCTCAGAATCATTTCTTTGCGAGAGAACGTATTTTCGAAGTATAAAATGATTTTCAAATGATTTTTAAAGAAGTTTCAAAGATTATTTTGATATAAATTTCCTTGCTTTGAAAGTAAAATATTTCTTAACCTTCATTCCTTCCGTATCCACCTTGTTAGTAATTTCTTTGATTAGGATCCTCTAAAATTTTGAACTTCTCTCTTGATTGATCTAGATCCATTGTTGATAGGAATCTATTTTGAGTATGGCAAAATCAGTAGTTTGTTAAGTTGTTTTGAGTAAACTCTGTTGTATCTTTTGCTTAGCTAAAGTTGTCCAACTAAAGATATTTATGCTTCTGTTTTCGTATGTTATGAATTCGAGTCTTTCCAAATTTTTATGGCAATTTTTCTGTATCGATATAGGTTATATATCTCTAATCTTCGTTTGGATTCTTATCGAATAAGATTCCTTTGAATTTTGGAACGCTCCCACTTGTTCTGAAATCCATTCCTGTCTCCCCTAATTGTATTCTTTTGATTTTGGAGCATTGCATCACTCCACTTTGTATGACCTTTATAGGGTGGCGATTCCGCCAATCTTTGAATGATTATAATTGGCATTGATTCATCGGAGATTTCTGTATCCTCGGTTTACGATGTTTTCTATCTTCTGCTATATTTAGATTCTATCTCTGGCAATCGAAGGTCGATTTGCCTTAGATTTTCGCATCGATTATATTCCTGAAGTCACGGTTGACCAGTTAAGGTCGCCCGCGATTCATATAGGCTAATCCATCTTCTATTTGGTAATTTAATTATCTTATCTTCGTTTGAGCCTATATTTGAATTAGAATTCTATTTGATTAGAGTCCTTCTAAATTTGAATCTTTGTTTTGCTTTGAAATCCATCCTTGAATCGTCCCTTGGAAAGTTTGTGGTTGATTGTCTTTTGAAAATTGTGTATTCATCGTAGTTTTTATTTTGATAAGGATGGCCATATTTTTATATAAAAATGAAATGTTTTTGATAAGGATTATGTACCTTTTAAAAAAAATGAGAATTTGAAGTTTTGAAAGGATTTGAAATTGTGAAAATTTTATAAGAAATGGTTTCATATAAAATGATTTATAACTGAAGGTTTTGAATCTGAATTTAAGTGATTGAACTCCGGCATTTTGGAACTGGTTTTAAGATTTTGAAATAATAAATAATATGATTGAAATTATTTTTCCGAATAAGTAATGTTTCAATGATTTTAATGGGTTTTAATGATTTTGAAGGAATTTCAAAGAAGTTTTCAAAGTAAATGGAAGTCCAGAACTCACTTGTGTCGCTGGAAAATAATTTCGGTGATGAGTGCACGCATCATCGACATTGATTTTCGAGTTTCTGAGTGAGGGAGAGGCCACTTCGGTAGCATTGCTATGCGATTGATTTGTGAAACCAATTTAGATTTCAAATTCCGAAGTGTGATGTGATATTCGAAAGATATATGTATATATATTTGTAAAATATGAAATGAGCCGGTGTTCAGTCCTTGAGTTTTGGATTTGATTTGATATAACCCTATTTTTGGAATGGATTTACTGATTTAATTGTGATTTCCAACTCTTGGATTGAAATATGATTTCTTCAACTATTTTAAAGGTTCGAGCACTTCCAAATCAAGGTTAACTTTTCAAAGCTAAGAAATTTTGAAAAGTAATTTGATAAAGTATATAAGTTTGTTTTGAATGTTTAAGTATGAAGTAATATGATTTAAATAAGTTGAAACTGTTTGGTTAAGTAAATGAATAAAGCAATTTTAAAATTTTCTAATATGAAATTTAGATTTGAAATGTTTTGAAAAGAATTTGGTCTTCAAAATATTTTGAATAAAATTTAGTTTAAATGTTTTAACTTAGTAACATCTTTATGAAACTATATATTTAACAAGTTGAAATAAATATATAAGTTGTACGTATGGTGTTTTATTCGCATAATTAATTTGATCCAAGTTTGAGTACACAAGTTCGAGGTGGATTACACCATTTCGTGTTAGGATTTTCATTCGATTCTTGATGGCGAATATTTGATATGGATTTTGGGCTTGATTCTAGAATTCTCTATCGTAGTATATGGCTATGCAAGGAGACTGATGGCTTCTAGTCGAGAAACCATATCGAAATCCGCATTAGGGAAGTCGAATGGACAATACTAGTTCAAAAGCGAACTTGTGTGATCAAGCGAGCGATCAAATGTAGTTTTGCGAAATGATGACGTATGTACATCTTATATCCTAATATCATTTATATATTTTGACGCTGAAATTGAAAGCTGTCGAGTTAGAATATCTTTGCTTACTAAAAAAAAATTCCAATTTAAATTACAAAGATATATAACCCATAAAAGCAAAGATATTCAAATCCCATATGGCTCTTCACACAGCGAAATTTATTTTGAAAAATTTGATCCTTATATAAGATGGACCTTACATAAGTATAAGACGATTTTGAAAACATTTGATTTTGGAAATGAATTGGTTGACTTAAATTATTGATTTGGAAATTTGGATTTATTTTCTAAATCTATTATTCTGGAAACGTTGAAACTAAAGATAATTAATTTGAGAAGAAATAATTCGGTGAAATTGTATATGATTTTGAAATTGAACTGATATTGAAACAAATTGAAATTTGAGAACCTTATGTTACTAAACACTTGATTTGGAAGTTGTCGAACTTATATAAAATTGATTTGTATGAGTATGAAATTGATTCGAAAACTATAGATTTGAAAAGGTACTCAATTTGAAAGTGAAATCTTATATATAATGGATATTATATAAGTACGATATTTGAAAGTGATTTGAAAAGGTACTATATGATACATATTTTCGAAGTAAAGATATGGAAAGTGCCTTCTGCTTGATATCCGATTTGTGGCCACATCTTGGATTCATTCTATCGATATTATTCTCTCTGATTTTTGGTTTTCCGGATATGATACTCGAGTGTCCTTCGAATTCCATGGCGTTACCCATGGTCTTACGAACTCGACTGCATAGCGTAATTCGTAAGGCAGTGATTGCTTAAAAGGTACGGATGTTTCCTGGGGGATCCAGGCGTAACCATTGTGTATCTGCGATCTATGGTCGTGTTAGTGGCGTAATCCGCAAGGCAGAGATTGCTTAAGGGGTATGGATGTTTCCTGGGGGATCCAGGCGTAACCATTTTTATGTATCCTGCGGTCCATCGGTTTGTTGCATGGCGAAATTCGCAAGGCAGTGAATGCTTAAAAGGTACGGATGTTTCCTGGGGGATCCAGGCGTAACCATTGTGTATCTGCGATCCATGATTTGATTCGTTTTTTGTTTGGATTGTACTTTCCATATCTGTTTTTAAAGGTTTTCCCAGTATTTTCACTGGGTGTTGAAACAAGTCTACTAAGTACCTGGAGAATTCTAGTTTTGCGCCTGATCAACGCACTACCAGAGTCTACAGGAACAAGGATAAACTTGTTAAGACATCGAGTTATAAAAGTATTTTGATAAAATATTATATAAATGATACTTTGATTAGTTATTTCCTTTTTAAACGATTTTAAAGTGTTTTAAATATTTTACCTCTTCAACCAACAATTTTAAATTAATGGCTCATCCTTGTCTTTCGTCCTATTTTCCCTTCTAGCTATTCCAATTCTCCACCTTATTAAACTTACCCATAACAATAGTTATCAGGTATAATTTTAATCTTCTTGTCATCTTGTCTTAATCCTATTCCATTTTATCTTTTCTGTGTTTTCCGTACCTCATTCCTTTTCGAGGACGAAAAGATTTGAGTGGGGGAGAGTGTAACAACCCTGTATTTTGTGATTATTTTAATTTTTTATTTTGGTTATTTTAATTGATTTCCTGATGTAAAAACTTTATTTTATTTATTAAAATGAATAAATTTTGTTATTTTAAATATAAATTTTGATTTTGATGTGAATTAGAATTCCAAACATGACTAAAAAGGATATTTTCCAGAAAAGTGAATTTTGGTCAATATGGTCAAACTTTGACTTTTAATTTAGAAATTTTAAAGT
The DNA here is from genome assembly GCA_030737815.1 of Allium fistulosum. Taxonomy (NCBI): domain Eukaryota; kingdom Viridiplantae; phylum Streptophyta; class Magnoliopsida; order Asparagales; family Amaryllidaceae; genus Allium; species Allium fistulosum. The sequence continues at coordinate 713,853,217 of CM060906.1, read as the reverse complement.
TTGAACATTTGAATTTTATCTTTTATTATGAAAGTAAATAAAATTTTAAGAATAATGCTTTTCGTTTCGTTAAAATTTGATTTATAATGTGAAAGTTATACCCTTTTAAATATTGTGTGTAATTTGTTGTATTTAACAAAATTATTTATTTTAAATTATAAAAAAATATATTTTATTTGGTCATGTAATATTATAATTTATATTTATATGGGTAAAATAACATGTTATGTATGTACTTTGGTTTTAAAACATTTTAAAGATATAATTGGCATTTTCCAGTGTTAGCTGTATTTTGTTTAAAATTCTAGTTTCCAGTTTCAATTAATTAAAGTAATTCTTTATTTGTTTTTCTATTTTTTTCTTAAAATCTTATTTTATTCTCATTCCCACTTTATTTTGTTCCTCATTTATTTTATTTATTTGACCTTTTATTTGTTTAAAGTGAAATAGAAATTTTATAAGGCTAGTGATACTTATTTGTAATTTTTATGTCTTATTTCCAATTTTTAAACATTTTTCTTTAGTTTTTTCTATTTTTTTCTAAATTAAATTATTTATTTCACTTTGAAAATACTTTAGAAATTATTTTATTTCAAAATTTTTCTTTAGAATATTTTTAAAATGAAGTAGATAATTTTCCAAAGACAATCGTGATTTATTTGTAATTTCTGGACCCTGTTTTCAATTTTTAAGCAATTTCTTATATTCTTTTTCCATTTTCTTTAAAATTAATTAATTATTTTTATTTTATATTACTTTGTTTCGGTTTTAAAGTCAATTTACTGATTTTATTTTTGTTTTATTTGAATTTAAAGAAAAAGAAATATGAAGAGTTTTAAAAGCTTATTTACCTTAAGTCCTTTCATCTCCTTTGTCCTTTCATTTGCCATAACTCCTCAATTACTATCTTGGCTGTGCATTTTTGGTTTGTAGCCGTGATTTTTCAGCCTCCATTCACCCAAAAACATTTTACCTTCTCATTCATTCATGGCTTCAAGAAAATCTATGGGTAATGGCTACTTTTTTTACACTTTTCTTCTCATTTTTCATGTATTTTGCCTTGTTTTCTTTGCTTCTTTGAATGGCCTCCACTCCATATCCACGGCCACCACCCCCTACATCTCTTCCCTGCCATCACCACCAGCTACTCCTCTAGTCTTGACCAAGGCCGAGCCACCATGATGCCAAAACTCCACAAAAATTGCAACACAAGCCATAAAAACATGTTGTTTGACCACTATTTGTTCACCACTTCATTTTCCACCACCACCACCACCTTAGGCCGCCTCCACCACCTCTGGCCAGACCACCACACACCTTTCCTTCCACTGACCTGATCCATACCTCTCTGACCTGACCCACAAGCCCATGGCCAAGCCATTTTTGTGAACAAAACCCGCCAATTTTGCCTTAAACTCTTCATATTCCTTTGTATAAACTTTCTCCTCATATTCTACTACCTAGGCCATGCATACACATGACCAAACCTGAGCCAAACTTGTTCAAACCAGAGCCAAAAACATCCCTAGGCCATGACAAAAGAATAGAGAAAGCAAGGCAAAAGATTTGGCATTCGTATCTCTTTTTATTTAAAAGTTATGTCATTTCTAGTGTATTGAAATTTATGGTTTGCTTTGATTTTTGTTTGGGTTGTAACACAAGATCTATATCATTGGATTTTCTCTCCACACTCAAATTGTATTAGAGTTGTCGTGCCTTCATAATCTTTGTGTTGTGAGCTTTGTTGGCAAATCTCCAGCTTAACAGGTGAGTTATTCTCACCAGACAATATGTACATATATAACTAGTGAATTGACCCCTTTTGAATCTGTAAAATGCATTATCATGTTACACTTGCTATGTTATGATTTTATGATGTTCACCCATGCTTAAACACCTATTATATTATATGTTACTGTTATATTATGCTGTTCTATTATTTTTATCAGTTTATCACACTGCAAGTTCCCTTTAGATTAGAATCACTATGGGTTGAAATGATACATACCCGAACGGACTTTAGAATAGGAGAAAATCATTATGGGCTGAAATGATAGGCCTGAATGATTTTCAATTATTTTTCATTTCCTTGGGATTGCGGGTTTGAAATGATCAAACCCGGGTTTTCTTTGTAAATTACGGGTTGAAATGATATATCACCCATATCACTTTACCTAGACTAGAAATGAAATACAGACCCGTTGTTAAAATATGTTTTTATAAAAATCTTAAAAATATTTTTGAAATGTAAATATTATAATATTTGATTTAAACTAAATAAAAAATGATTTATGTAAGCATTATTGATTTTTTGAAAATTTATAAGTGAAATAAATTATTGGTAAAACTAGAAAATTTGAAATGTAAGTTATTTTGGGAAATTTTAATTGGGTGATAATTGGAATTTAAATTAAATATGAAATGTGATAACTTCATGATAATTTGGATTAAAGTGAATTTAAATGATTTTTTATATTATATTAATGATTTTGAATAAAGTTAAAATGTGAAATGAATGAATATTTAAGTTGAAATTTTGAAATATAACTAAAATTGGAAATTTGTGAATTTGGCTTAAGAGTGAATTTTAAGTTAAGTAAATAAAAATGGAATTAAGTTATATTTGAAAATTTAAAAGTAAGTGTTAAGTTAATTTAATTTAATGAATTTATAATTTAAAATTTGAATTTAATAAATGAATTATTATTAAATTTTGATTTTTGAATGGAGGTTTAACTTTATAAAATCATGAATATAAGGGTATTTGAATGATTATATATGATTTTATAAGTTAAAAATGATTTATATAAAAATATAATTGTTTGTGAAATTATACTGAATATTTGAAGTTAATTAACTGCATCTCTGAAATGCTATTAATTCTAATGTAAATGATAATACAACATTTGTAAATGCTGTAGTTGATAATAATGAACCAAATGGCTAAATTTAATTAAAGGCTATTATAGCATTTTTGTAATGTTATAATGGTTGAATTTAACTAAGTTTATTTGAAACTAATGTAACCCTATTACAGCATTTTAAATGCTGTCTTTTGTTAAATTGAACTGTTTTAAATGTGACTTTCCGTAGCATTTTCTAAATGCTGCAAAAGTTGAATTTTCATTGTTTTAATTAATTTAAGTGAACGAATGAAAGATTAAAATTTTGGAAATTTAATAATTTAATTATTAATAATAACTTTATTTTTATGATTTAAAATAAAGTAATTTGTTTCGAAATATAAACTATTTTGAAATATGATATTTTGAAATGGATTTTTGAAGGATATTGAATTTTGAAATGATATTTGATTTCGAAGTATAAAATACCATTTTGAAATTTTAACCACGGGGTGTATTTAATTTATAGTTTAACTGATCCTTGAAGGATGGGCGATCCCAAGCATCCTTTGAGTTATTGTGCATTTCTACTACAGTTCACTTGAGTTGGTTTACATTATATAAGTATATATTGTCCTGACTCGAGTGTTTTGTGTTTTACTTTACGCTCGGGTTAGCCTGAGTATTTACAGCTTAGCTTTGGATCTCATTCTGGAGCTAGGAATCGCTGGAGATTCTGCTTGTCTAGTTATCTGTTCCTTTCAGTTCAGTTGTTCTATTCTAGTTCTGGTATTTATAAACTTCTATGTATTTGGGATTTCTATTGTATATGTTTTCAGAATGATATTATGTATTATGTTTTGAGAGTTTGTATATAGTAGCTTCATGAACTACTATGGTATTTTATTTCCGCTGTGAGTTATTCTGATATGTTCTGTGTCTGTGATTCTGTGTATTTGATTTCATTTGCTCCAAATTTATTTACAATCTGTTATTTTGAATTATTCAAGTCAGACATGTGTGGATTATTGTCGATTTGAATGGTCCAAAATAGTGGGTCGTTACAAGCATTCTCTGGAAATGCTATAATGGTTTGCAGTCTTTGCTGAAACAAAATTTAACCCTTGTTTTGAAATCTGAACTACCGCAGCACTTCTAAAATGCTGTCTTTTTTGTTTTGAACTATAATTCAACTAAAACTGAGTTTTAACAGCAGTTTTAAGTGCTGTCTTTACTGAATTAAAAATGTTTTCAAATATAACCTATAGCAGTTGTTTTTAAATGCTGTGAAATGCTGAAATTTTAATAATTAGGGTTTTTGACTCAGTAAACGAACTCAGAATAGTTTGAAACTTTGGAAATTGAATACTTGATTTGAAAATATAATAATTACACTTTTAAAAGGTTTAAATGAATTATTTTGATTGGAATATAAACTATTTAATGGTGATTTGAAATGATAGTAAGTGAACGATATCTTTGAATTTAAAAGGTATTTAAAGTTGAATATTTGGATTTGAACTGATAGGATATTTTATTTTATTAAAATGATTTGAAATGAAGTTTTGTAAGGATTTGATATTTTATTATATTAAAATGATTTGAAATGAAGTTTTGTAAGGATATGATATTTTATTATATTAAAATGATTTGAAATGAAGTTTTGAAATGATATGAAAATTTAAATATATGGAAATGGTTTGGAATTGATTTAATATTTATTTTTGATAAAGATATGGTTTGAAATGATATTTTATTTTGAAGTAAAGTATTGTTTTTAAAAGTTATAACCACGGGTTATAATAACGATTGGTTGGCAAAGAGACCGGGATCGGATATTGTAAGGACCCATAATTTTTAGTGATTTTATTTATTAAATTAATTGAAATTTTGTGAAATTTTAAACAATAAAATTTGAAAATAAAAATTTATTATTTGGAATACGTCTATTTCAATATAGCAACTGGTAAATTTTCATCTGATAATATTGAAGTTTATTTTCCTATGAAATTTTATTTCAAGTTAAACAGGTTAATAACAACTGAATTTAAAAGTTTTCCGAAATCAAAATATGTCAACAGGAGAAAATTTATTCAGAGCATTCCGAATCAGACTGTGAAATTCGTTTCGCAAAAATTCGGACGTTTCTAGCTCCGTTTGGATTTTTCCGTACGGAATAACAACGTATATCAGGGTCCGTATGGACTTTTGATAGGAAGGTCCTGACACTGATATTTCTGTTTCCTCGTGTCTGTCTCATCGCGCTGATCACCGTGATATATTCATTAGATTATTTCGGAGTCCGGTGCGCGACGGAATCAACAGAATGAAAAGTGTGACGATTCGCCAAATTGGATCAATTTGCAATTCTGTGTCCTCCATCTGGTTCAGCTTGCTGTATTAATCACAGATATAACCTGTGTCCTTTGCTATTCGTCAGTTTCGACATCCAAAAGTCAAAAAAATATGAAAGGACACAAGGAGTTCGGTGGGTACGTATTTAATTTCATTTTCAATGCTTCTCTTCCTTTCCATTCTCACGCAACATCTCTTTTCGTCCTCATATTATTTTTCTTCCAGTTTACAATTTCTCCTGAGAACTTCATCCCCTCTCGACCTCTTCCCACACTGTTCCTCTTCTTAAACTCACGTTCAACCCCAAACCAGATCGGCCGAGACCAACCAGCAACCTCACCGAAGTCACAGCGCGCCCCTCCATGATTCCCGACCACAGATCCGCCACTCCTTCTCTCCACCATCGTATAACCCTTACCGAAGCTTCTCACCACCCTCCTTCCAAACAACCGAGCCACCCAAATGCAAGCCCAGCCAATGACTTCACCTCCTCTTCCCTACGACCCGACTCCGCGGCAGTGTATCACCTTCGCCATCAACCGAACAGCAGCCATAGCCCACAAGAACGCCAACGACCTCCATGCGAATCTTCCTCCACCTCAGCCCACAACCGCGTTTTCCCCTCTGCTAGCAACCCCTCCACCTACATCTCCTCGTTAGACCCCATCCTCTTCCTCTGTGCTTTATATTGGTGAGCATATATCGATATATCTACATTATATATATATATAAGGTTATGCAGTACATAAAGTATATAAGTATATTATGCTATATATATATATATATTAATTTTTGCATGGGAGGTGTGTACTGTACGTGCTATATATATCATCTAAGTTTTTGGCTTTTGTTGTTCACGTATGTTTACATATAAGTTTATATATAAGTATAGTATATAAGCATACTAGAGTTTGGTTTTTAAAAGATATATGTATATATTTTATTTTATATAGTATTATATATGTAGGATAGTTTAAGTTTCGCATATCATGTGCTATTAGAGAATTTTTTTATACAAGTTTAAAACTATCTATTATCTATAATATATAGTTGCTTAAATATATTATTCTTCCAACTTTTTCTTCCACCTGACAATGTTTAGTTTGGAAAAATATTATAAAGTCTAGTTGCTGTTTATTTGTTGTTTACAGTCTATACATATAGGTTCAAATGTACTTGACTTGTATGCATATATAATAGGTTTAAAGTATTAACGTTTATGTAGTTATATATATATAGTTTATATACTATATTCTTTGAGTTATGTATAAGAAGACGATAAACTGTTTTCGTACATATGAGTTTACTGAAGATCTGTGATTGTTTTAGATTCTATACATAGATATTGCAATAAACTGTTTATATTGATTTTTTTTGATAAATACTGATTTTAAAATGTTAACTATATAAGTAATGTAAATTTATGCGAGTTATATTAGTATCATATCAGTTAAAAAAAAGAGATTGGAACAATGTAGTTTGCTGGGGTTATATATGTATATACTATATACTTTATAGGTGTTATACATTTTGATATAAGTTGAATAGTGGTATTTCCTGGGTTTTGGATAATCTGTTGTGAGAAAAAATATAAGTTTATAAATATTATGACCTATTTGCTACATATATAAATTTTCCAAGTTATTCTATTAAATATTAGAGGTATATATATAGTCTATATAAGATTCTGTTTTAAGTTATATGCATATACTTGTGATACGTTTATATATCTATATAAGTTTTATAAAAAAAATATATTATGTATATGTATATATGTTGATTCTTATATATGTGTTAATCTAAAAACAATGAATTTTGAAATACATACATATATATATATGTGTATATATATATAATTAATATAATATATTATATATGTTTGAATTCAGGATATGATTCTCATATATATAGTTTTATATAGCTATATAAAAGTCCACTTATACCATCTATCATCCTTGACCTAGTCCTGATTTATTCTTATCAATTCCGTTAGCAGCTTTGCTCGTTGAATTCGTGTCGATTTTGTTTTTCTTGGATTCGTAATTCAAATTCAGCATTCGTATCAGTGTTTATCCGTGTCATCTTCTCGTTCGTCTCTAACCTCGAAAGGTGAGCAATCACTCACGATTAACGTTCTTTTATTATTTAAATTTGATTTCAATTGAAATAGCAATTGAAATATGCTGCTGTAGTTATTTACATTGTTATATAGGCTATTATCTATAACTGTTCACCTGTGACATCTTACACCAGTATCTAGTATTATATGCCTGTTATTACTATTATTTGTATCTGTTCACCTGTGACATCTGACACCCGTATCTGTTATTTATACTGATGATATATGCCTGTTGTTATATTTTTTTAGTATCTGTTATCACTCTGCAAGTTCCCTGTTAGTATAGAATTTACTATGGGTTGAAATGATACATACCCGAACGGACTTTAGAATAGGAGAATTTCGTTATGGGTTGAAATGATAAACCCAAGCGATTTTCATTTGAATTGAAATTGGGATTACGGGTCGAAATGATATCTACCCGTATATATTTAAATTTCGGATTGAAATGATAAATATCCGTATCACTTAACCATATGATAAATATATATATACAGACACCGTTGGTCCATATATATAAATATTTTAAAAATGAATTCTATGGTTTTGGAAAGAAATATATGGTTTTAATAAATGTTGAGCCTTAAATTATTATATATAAATGGGAATGATTGATTTAAATACATATAATATGTTGAGTATTTAAAATATATTTCAAAATAGATTTTGGTAATAATTTGAATAAGTTAAGGTTAGAAAGATAATTTGAATTTAGTTGAAATTGGATTCATTAAAGAATTTTATCTAATTAAACCGATTTGAAACTCATTGAAATTGAGATTTAAGATATGATTTATAACTTCGGTTTGATTTAAGTAATTTAATGAATATTTCTTGTTCAAATAAATTTAAGGAAATATTTAGTAAAAATGTAATTTAAGGCTAGTTAAATGACATTGAATTATTAAGTGAATATTCCTGATTAAATAATAATGAAATTAAATCAAGAGCTATATGTAACGGATTTAAATGGTCTATTGAGAACTGAATTGAATTGATGAATTGAGCTTTGAATAAATTTGAATTTAGAATTTGAGTTGATTTGAATCGATTTCGAGACTTGGGGAAATTATATATACTTTACTTTATAAATTATTTAACCTATCTATACTATTTTGGAAAATAGATATATTTGAAATGAAATGATATTTTGGTTTTGGAGTGTAAATTAATTTGTAATGACCACGGTGTTATAATGTATATTTCCACCTTGTAGATAGTTCCATGGATCCTTAGAGGATGGTTTTAAACATCCTTTAAGTTAATTGTATTTCAGTTGATATTTCACTTGAGTTGGATTTATTGATATAAGAATGTTAATCCTGACTCGAGTGTTTTGTATTTTGCTTTACGCTCGGGTCAGACTGAGTGATACAGCATTTGAGACTCACCTTTGGAGTTTGGAGCTTCGTTTGGAGATCCAACTATTGATTCAGCTTCCAGCTCTCCAGTTGATTCGTTCACAGAAGTCATCTATTTGGATTAAAGACTTCACTGTATTTGAGATATTCTATTGTATTTTATTTCTAACTCTGATGTTTATATAGTAGCTTCATGAACTACTATTTTATCTATTCCGCTGCTTATTATTGTATTACTTTGTGTCTGTGATTCTGTGATTGATTTATTTACTGTATTTGCTGAGTTTTGCCAATTTTAAATTAACAATCTGATATTTTGAACTATTCAAGTCAGACATGTGTGGATTATTGTCGATTTGAATGGTCCAAAATAGCGGGTCGTTACAGTTGGTATCGGAGCTTTGGTTCTAGGCAAAACTTAGCATATATAGTAAATTTATTTACAGAATCACTTTCATTCAAGTTTGAACCTCTTTCGTTTGACTCGATTTCCTTTGAACTTTGGATTGTTCTTTGCGGTTCCAAAATTCATTCTTGTCTCTCTCTATTTTGTATTCTTTTAATTCCGGAGTATCCCATACCTCCACTTCGAATGATCTCTATAAGAATAGGATCCCACCAATATTTGAATGATTTGTGAAGGGGTGAAACTCATTCACAATTGGCATTGATTCACCGAAGATTTCTATATCTTTGGTTTAGATGCCGCTATCTCTTGCGATTGAATGTTGATTTTTCTTGGAATTCTACATCGATCTTGTTCCTGAAGTCACGGTTGACCCGGTTAAGGTCGCCCGCGATTTATATAAGTGTATCCATCTACTGTTTTGTAATTAATTATCTCATCTTCGTTCGAGCTTATCTTCGAATCAGAATCCTATTTGATTAGAGTCCCTCTAATTTGAATTTCTATCTTTGTTTGAAATCCATTCTTGAATCATCCTTTGAAAATCGGGTTTGTTTGTATTTTTGAAATTGTTTCTAAACCGAAATTATTATTTTGATAAGTATTATTATATTCTATATATAAAAGTGAAATGTTTTCGATAAAGATTATAAACCCTTTTAAAATAAGAATTTGAGGTGTCGAAAGGATTTGTAATTTTGAAAAACTATATAAGAAATTTGATTTATAACTGAAGGGTTAAATTTGAAATTCGAGAATTGAATTCCGGTATTTTGAAATTGGTTTTAAGATTTTGGAAAATATATGAAAATAATATGATTTAAAAGTATTTCATGAATAAGAAATGTTTCTAATGAATTCCAATAATTTTGAAGAAATTTCAAAGAAGTTTGAGAAAATAAAAGTCCAGAACTCACTTATGTCGTTGGAAAATAATTTCGGTGATGAGTGCACGCATCATCGACATTGATTTTCGAGTCTCAGAGTGAGGGAAAGGCCACTTTAGTAGCATTGCTACGCGAGTGATTTTGCGAAACAAATTTTGATTTCAAAATTTTGAAGTATGATTTGATATTCGAAAGATATATATATATATATATATATATATATATATATTTGAAATGATTTGAAGTAAGCCGGTGTTCAGTCTTCGAGTTTCGAATTTGATATAAACCTATCTTTTGAAATTGATTTACTGATTTGTTGTTAATTTCCAACTCTTGAATTTGAAAATGATTTCTTCAACTATTTTGAAGGTTCGAGCACTTCCAAATCAAGGTTAACTTTTCAAAAGCTAAGAAATTTTGAAGTATAAAGTATATAAGTTTGTTTTGAATGTTTAAGAATGTAGTAATATGATTTAATAAGTTGAAACTGTTTTGTTAAGTAAATGAATAAGGAAATTTTAAATTTTTCTAAATATGAAATTTAGATTTGAAATGCTTTGAAAAGAATTTGGTCTTCAAAATATTTTGAATAAAGTTTAGTTAAATGTTTTAACTTAGTAACATCTTTATGAAACTATATATTTAACTAGTTGGAATAAATATATAAGTTGTACGTATGCTGTTTTATTCGCATAATTAATTTGATCCAAGTTTGAGTACACGAGTTCGAGGTGAATTACACCATTTCGTGTTAGGATTTTTCATTCGATTCTTGATGGAGAATATTTGATATGGATTTTGGGCTAAATTCTAGAATTCTCTATCATAGTATATGGCTATGCAAGGAGACTGATGGCTTCTAGTCGAGAAACCATATCGAAATCCGCATTAGGGAAGTCGAATGGACAATACTAGTTCGAAAGCAAACTTGTGCGATCGAGCGAGCGATCAAATGTGATTTTGTGAAATGATGATGTTTGTACGGCTTATACCCTAATATCATTGATATATTGTGACGCTGAAATTTTAGGCTGTCGGGTTAGAATATCTTTACTTACTAAAAGAAAATTTCCCATTTAAATTACAAAGATATATAACCCATAAAAGCAAAGATATTCAAATCCCATATGGCTCTTCATACAGCGAAATTTATTTTTGAAAAATTTGATCCTTATATAAGATAGACCTTACGTAAGTATAAGATGATTTTGAAAACATTTGATTTGGAAATGAATTGGTTGACTTAAATTATATTGATTTGGAAATTTGGATTTATTTTCTAAATCTATAACTTTGGAAACTTTGAAACTAAAGATAATTAATTTGAGAAGAAATAATTTGGTGAAATTGTATATGATTTTGAAATTGAACTGATATTGAAACAAATTGAAATTTGAGAACCTTATGTTACTAAACACTTGATTTGGGAGTTGTCGAACTTATATAAAATTGATTTGTATGAGTATGAAATTGATTCGAAAACTATAGATTTGAAAAGGTACTCAATTTGAAAGTGAAATCTTATATAATTGAAGTCTATATAAGTATGATTTGATATACTATTGATTTTGGAAAATATTTGATTTGAAAATTAAATCTTATATATAATGGATTTTATATAAGTACGATATTTGAAAGTGATTTGAAAAGGTACTATATGATACATATTCTCGAAGTAAAGATATGGAAAGTGCCTTCTGCTTGATATCCGATTTGTGGCCACATCTTGGATTCATTCTATCGATATTATTCTCTCTAATTTTGGTTTTTCGGATATGATACTCGAGTGTCCTTCGAATTCCATGGCGTTACCCATGGTCTTATTTTTCTCTAGTGACTGCATAGCGCAACTGCCTGGCTGAGTCTTGCCTAGGGGTACGGATTGTTTCCTGGGGGATCCAGGCGTAACCATTGTGTATCCTGCAATCTGTGTAGGTCGCGAATAGTAGCGCAAATGCTTGGTTGAGTCTTGCCTGGGGGTACGGATTGTTTCCTGGGGGATCCAGGCGTAACCATTGTGTATCCTGCATTCTACTAGTCATCATGGCGTAACTCGCAAGGCTGAGAAAGCTTACGGATATGGATTGTTTCCTGGGGGAACCAGGCGTAACCATTGTGTATCTGCGAACCATGATCGGACAAAGGTTTGGTTTGGTTGATTTGTTTGGATTGTACTTTCCATATCTATTTTTAAAAAGTTTTCCAGTATTTTCACTGGGTGTTGAAACAAGTCTACTAAGTACCTGGAGAATTCTAGCTTTGCGCCTGATCAATGCACTGCCAGAGTCTGCAGGAACGAGGATAAACTTGTTAAAACATCGAGTTATAAAAGTATTTTGTTATAAAAATATTTTATTATTAAAGTAATTCCAACAAAGAAATTTTGTATTAATAATTCGAAATTGAAAATTCTAATGGTTTGAATTTATTATTCATGCCCGATACTATTCTTTTGAATCTACCTTATCTGCTCAGCTTTATTTATTCACCTATATTCTGTTCCCAAATCCTCCTTCTTTTCCTTGTTGACTATATTCTTTTAAGTATTGTTTAATTATAGACTACATGGTTTAATAGAAATTTTAGTGTTATAAAATTATGTTGAGGTTATTAATTAGATAAAACATATTTAAAGTAAATAAGTATTGATTATTAATAATATTTGGAAAGTATCTTGAGATAAAAAAATTAATAAATTATGAATTATGGATTTAATATTTTCAAATAGGTTCTTTGTAAATATAAGTAATAATGTAAATAACTATTTTCAAATAATTTCCATATACTTATAAAGGTGTTATTTAAACATATAAATGGTATTTAAAAAGGAAGCAAGAAATTTTACAAATGGGTTTTGGAAGATGTTAAAGTATTAAAGATAATTGAATTGCAAATGAAGTTTTCAAATTTAAGTAAATTTTATATAGTTTCAAATTAATTTTTTAATCTTGTCTTTTAACCTACCTTTTTGCTTGGTTGTTCTATTCTCCTACCTCCTTTCTTTTCGGGGACGAAAAGTTTTGAGTGGGGGAGAGTGTAACGACCCATAATTTTTAGTGATTTTATTTATTAAATTAATTGAAATTTTGTGAAATTTTAAACAATAAAATTTGAAAATAAAAATTTATTATTTGGAATACGTCTATTTCAATATAGCAACTGGTAAATTTTCATCTGATAATATTGAAGTTTATTTTCCTGTGAAATTTTATTTCAAGTTAAACAGGTTAATAATAGCTGAATTTAAAAGTTTTCCGAAATCAAAATATGTCAACAGGAGAAAATTTATTCAGAGCATTCCGAATCAGACTGTGAAATTCGTTTCGCAAAAATTCGGACGTTTCTAGCTCCGTTTGGATTTTTCCGTACGGAATAGCAACGTATATCAGGGTCCGTATGGACTTTTGATAGGAAGGTCCTGACACTGATATTTCTGTTTCCTCATGTCCGTCTCATCGCGCTGATCACCGTGATATATTCATTAGATTATTTCGGAGTCTGGTGCGCGACGGAATCAACAGAATGCAAAGTGTGACGATTCGCCAAATTGGATCAATTTGCAATTCTTTGTCCTCCATCTGGTTCAGCTTGCTGTATTAATCACAGATATAACCTGTGTCCTTTGCTATTCGTCAGTTTCGACATCCAAAAGTCAAAAATATATGAAAGGATGCAAGGAGTTCGGTGGGTACGTATTTAATTTCATTTTCAATGCTTCTCTTCCTTTCCATTCTCACGCAACATCTCTTTTCATCCTCATATTATTTTTCTTCCAGTTTACAATTCCTCCTGAGAACTTCATCCCCTCTCGACCTCTTCCCACACTGTTCCTCTTCTTTAACTCACGTTCAACCCCAAACCAGATCGGCCGAGACCAACCGGCAACCTCACCGAAGTCACAGCGCGCCCCTCCATGATTCCCGACCACAGATCCGCCACTCCTTCTCTCCACCATCGTATAACCCTTACTGAAGCTTCTCACCACCCTCCTTCCAAACAACCGAGCCACCTAAATGCAAGCCCAGCCAATGACTTCACCTCCTCTTCCCTACGACCCGACTCTGCGGCAGTGTATCACCTTCGCCATCAACCGAACAGCAGCCATAGCCCACAAGAACGCCAACGACCTCCATGCGAATCTTCCTCCACCTCAGCCCACAACCGCGTTTTCCCCTCTGCCAGCAACCCCTCCACCCTACATCTCCTCGTTAGACCCCATCCTCTTCCTCTGTGCTTTATATTGGTGAGCATATATCGATATATCTACATTTTATATATATATAAGGTTATGCAGTACATAAAGTATATAAGTATATTATGCTATATATATATATATTAATTTTTGCATGGGAGGTGTGTACTGTATGTGTTATATATATCATCTAAGTTTTTGGCTTTTGTTGTTCACGTATGTTTACATATAAGTTTATATATAAGTATAGTATATAAGCATACTAGAGTTTGGTTTTTAAAAGATATATGTATATATTTTATTTTATATAGTATTATATATGTAGGATAGTTTAAGTTTCGCATATCATGTGCTATTAGAGAATTTTTTTTATACAAGTTTAAAACTATCTATTATCTATAATATATAGTTGCTTAAATATATTATTCTTCCAACTTTTTCTTCCACCTGACAATGTTTAGTTTGGAAAAATATTATAAAGTCTAGTTGCTGTTTATTTGTTGTTTACAGTCTATACATATAGGTTCAAATGTACTTGACTTGTATGCATATATAATAGGTTTAAAGTATTAACGTTTATGTAGTTATATATATATATATAGTTTATATACTATATTCTTTGAGTTATGTATAAGAAGACGATAAACTGTTTTCGTACATATGAGTTTACTGAAGATCTGTGATTGTTTTAGATTCTATACATATATATTGCAATAAACTGTTTATATTGATTTTTTTTGATAAATACTGATTTTAAAATGTTAACTATATAAGTAATGTAAATTTATGCGAGTTTATATTAGTATCATATCAGTTAAAAAAAAGAGATTGGAACAATGTAGTTTGCTGGGGTTATATATGTATATACTATATACTTTATAGGTGTTATACATTTTGATATAAGTTGAATAGTGGTATTTCCTGAGTTTTGGATAATCTGTTGTGAGAAAAAATATAAGTTTATAAATATTATGACCTATTTGCTACATATATAAATTTTCCAAGTTATTCTATTAAATATTAGAGGTATATATATAATCTATATAAGATTCTGTTTTAAGTTATATGCATATACTTGTGATACGTTTATATATCTATATAAGTTTTATAAAAAAATATATTATGTATATGTATATATGTTGATTCTTATATATGTGTTAATCTAAAAACAATGAATTTTGAAATACATACATATATATATATATATGTGTGTGTATATATATATAACTAATATAATATATTATATATGTTTGAATTCAGGATATGATTCTCATATATATAGTTTTATATAGCTATATAAAAGTCCACTTATACCATTTATCATCCTTGACCTAGTCCTGATTTATTCTTATCCATTCCGTTAGCAGCTTTGCTCGTTGAATTCGTGTCGATTTTGTTTTGCTTGGATTCGTAATTCAAATTCAGTAATGATCCGTAAATTTCAACTGTTTTTAATAACGTAATTAATTGAAATTTTGTGAAATTTTAAACGATAAAATTTTGAAATATAAATTTGATATTTGGAATACGTCTAGTTAAACATAACAACTGGTAAATTTTCGTTCGAAAATATGAAAGTTTATTTCGCGCGTAAATTCACTTCAATTTAATCAGTTAAAAAGCGTTGGAAATAAAACGTTCTCAAAACCTAAATATTTTACATAGAAAAATTCTAAACCATCTTCTGAGCAAGATGTCAGTTTGTCGTTTTTCAAAATTTGGACATCTATTGCTCCGTCGTTCTTATTTTCTGCAAAATAGCAGTATTCTGGTACCGATATCGATTTTTATCGGATGATCGTACCACAGATATCTACATATCGTTTTGACCGTCTCGTCGTGCTGATCTTCGCAGTATATTCATCTCTATATTTCGAAATCCAATACGCGTTGAAAACCGTGAAACGGTCAACCGTATCGGTACTCGTTACATGCCTTTTGAGTTCTTGTCCTTTCGTTGTCAAACTTGTATTGGAATAGCCGTCTACTATTAATATTTACAACTGTTGATATATGAATTTTGTCATTCCCAATATTTACAACTGTTGATATATGACTTTTGTCATTCCCGGTTACAACTCATAAAGCTCTTCCCTATTCCTCAATGTCTTTATCCCAAAATCGGTTCATTTTCTTCTCTGTTCCATTCCTCCACTCTTTCTTTTGCCTGCTCTTCACGTTCTCCGCCCTTCCATTCACCAACCTTCCAAACCCACTCGCCACTACTCCATGTCCTCTCTCTCCGCCACGTGAGCTAAGACTCATGGAGCCACCAAGCCTTGCTCCCCATGTCAGCCGTAACCGCTACATGTTTGCCACCTCCCCTCCGCATTGAACTCGTCGCTTCCCACCCAACCAAAGCTGCTCTCTCTTCCCCACTCTGCCCCTATTCCCCTCGGCCGAGACCACTTTTCTCCAACCCAAGCCTCACGTGAAGCTACCTCACAACATCGCCTTGGCAAGAACCCATCACCAAACTCAACGCCTCACCTTGGCTGCAGACCAGCGCCATCACCCTCCTCTTCCTTGAAACCAACCGCCTCCTTACCACCGAACTCCGCAACCGTCCACCTTTCCCAGCCGAGACCGTGACAGATCACCACCACCGCCTCTTCGTACACAGAAGTCACGGCCCCACCCACAGCCTTCCTCCACACCAGCTCCATTCGCCCAGCCCAACCGACCACAACCACCCTCGCCGATCACAGAGAACCCCGCCAGCCGAGCCGTTTGCTCCTTCACCTGGCACGCTTGCATCACTTGTCGAAGTCACCCCTCCTCTATATACCGTGTGCCTTTGGAAAAAGATCGCGTGCATGAGCAAGTCGCGTGTGACTCTGCTGTTGTATTTCTGCTGTCTACTCCTCTTGGGTATATAGCTTAGGTATATGTATAGTATGCTAGTATTATATATATTTATAAAATAAGTTATATATTTTACAGTTTTTATAAATATATTTTAGTATAAGCTTTATTGTGTATAGCTATATTTATGACATGAAATATATTCGACAGTTTGTGTGACGCCCCACCTCTATACCCACGCTAACCAAGAACACTACAATGTAGTGCTGTCAATTAGCACGGAGAATAAGGCTGTGGAGGAGCGACCATCCATGTAACTTCTTTGTGCGAGCACCGATACGTCAGATAGAATAGAATGCATATCTTTTAAGGAGGAAATCCGACATACCGATACAAACACAAAGCTATCACACGGTGGCTATATATAATCTTCGGAGACAAACATAGAAATAATCATAACATAAATCAGTCACAGACATCCATATCACAAAGGCGGAAGAAGATATGAATAAATATATAACACATGAAAGTGTACATCAGAGTAGCGGTCAGAAAGATCCACTATAATACAAAAGAATAGCATCACGTGCTATACAAAAGAATAAGTACATAACATAGAGTCTATATCTCAAAGGTGTACAACCAAAAACTACTAATCTATGTAGTTAGCCAAAAGTCAGAGTAATCCAGAAGAGAAGTCAAGCAGAAGCACCTGTAACATCTCGGTCTGACCCGAGTATTATTTATAAGAAAATAATAAATGGATCAGTCTAACTATAAATATCAGATGACATGATATAGGATAAGGGGTATGGCATAAACATATAATAACCATGATGGCATACTACTATAAGTATGTAAATGATAATCAACAAAAGATTAATCAATATCACAAGAATCTTCTCAAAGATAAGGTAGGGTATCATACCCTAAACTTGTATTCATAACAAGTCAATAACACATGAATTCACCAATGCACAAAAACTGATATCATATCAATGAAAATCATGAAAATTGGTGAAGCACAAAATTCCAGAAATCATCATCAGAAATCCAGAAAAACACATTAAAAAGGGGGGAGGCCTAACACATGAATGGGAGCATGAAAACTCACCTACGCGTAAACACATGACGAGAAGCTATCTCATGGAAGCTATCCATTAAATTTTCACACAGGAATGGCCCGAAGACCGTAGGGTGCTACCCTAGAAATGTGATGGCGAAACATCACATGATCGGGGTATAGTCTCCCACGTAGACAAAGAGACATCGCTCAATCGCTAGTCTAAATCACAAAAATGATCGTCATGATCATAAGGAAGTGTCAATCACACCAAGCTAGTAAATATATGAGTTTAGCTTCATGTCCCATAACCACTTGCTTAACTTAAATATTTACGAACAAGCTGTAAATCTTCACTAGGAAATTGTCACAAAAAGGGTTCAATCGAACAAGTCCAAGAGCTAACCGACGAAGTGAACGCAAGCGTTTCATACCACTCGTTTTACTAAGTCGTTTAAGTCGATTTCTCATTCGAGTGAAGTAAAGGCTTGTATATACTAGTAGATTGAAAATCGGTTTGAGAAAACAAACTTTTGATATTTAAAATAGTGTTGAAATCGCTTTGATGAAAGAGTTTTGATATTTACTATTAGTATTGAAACCTTCATATATCTTTAAAGTGACAAGTCATAAAACGATTGTAGAAACAAATCAATTCACGTTCGAAGACGTGAGTAAAGTCCAAAGAAGTCAATCCCAAAACCATCAAAGTAGAAATTCTGATAAATGTTTTTCAGAAGAGATTGCCTACGCAGATTAATACGGGGGTCCAGGGGGCAGCGCCCCGTCACGGTACGACCTAGTGAAGGCAAGCGGTCAAGCGACCTAAGGAAAAATAGGTCATACGACCTAAGGAAATCGCGAACTAAAAAGACCAAGTGTAAGGTCGGCGACGACCTACGACTTACAGAGTCCTGCGACCTAAGATAAATGGTCCAACGACCTAACTCGAACGACCTAGAGGGTCGAACGACTTAACTGGAGGATAAGTCGGAGACGACCTACGAGATATACTGGCCGACCTAACTCGACCGACTTAAAGACTTAGCAGGGTCGAGCGACTTACGAGCTACGACCTAAGGTGACGAGGGCGTTAGGTCGGAGACGACCTAACACTTGACTCGCGAACGACTTATGGAAAAGAAGCTTAGGTCGGAGACGACCTACGAGATAAGCCAGTGCGAGCGACCTAAAGTTTGCCTGGGGGATTATAGGTCGGCAACGACCTAACGTTTTGCCTGGAAATTATAGGTCGGCAACGACCTAACGTTTTTGCTTGGGGATTTTAGGTCGGCAACGACCTAAGACTTAACAAAATTCGAGCGACTTAGTGGTTTGCCTTGGAATTTTAGGTCGGCAACGACCTAACGTTTTGCCTGGAAATTATAGGTCGGCAACGACCTATCGTTTTTGCCTGGGGATTTTAGGTCGGAAACGACCTACGACTTAAGAGCGAAGACCTAACATTTCGCCCGGGGGTTATAGGTCGGCAACGACCTAGGACTTAAGATAGTGGTGACTTTTCAACGCGCGAGCTAGCAGCCTGGACGACCTAACCTAGGCAGAACGACTTAAGGCTGGAAATTCACCAAAAACGCTAAAAAGTGGAGCTTTTTGCCAATCCAATCCAAACCAAATGCCAATGTGCATGTAAAATTGATAGGGAATCATTCCCAACAGTCCAATGACAATCATAGGCAAGATGTGAGATCAAAAATCTCACCTTTTCACGGAATTTGATGAAGATGGAGATTTGAGAGCAAAGCAAGAACACCAACAAGCTTGAATCAATGGTCTTCACGTGAATTTGATGTTGAATCTCGGATTTGCAATAGAATTTGTGTTTGGAGTTTTAATTTCCACTTCCCACCACCATTTTTGACAAAGCTTAAATTGTTTTGATAGAGTGAGGAAGATGGTTGGGCTGAACTAAAGGGGTGCAGTCCAAACCAAAGTCAAAGGCGGGAAAAAGTGTTGAAAATTTCACTATCTCCAAACATATCGAAGTTTACACTCAAAAAGATTGCAAACGTCATTTTGAACTCAATGGGTGTGGTCTCGAGTCCTAATTTGACCGTATGCAAAAAGTAGCTTTTCGGACTAACATCCGACTAACGATAAAATATTTAAATAAAATATTTAAATATAGAATCGATAGATATGCGGGTTGTTACAGATTGTATATATATATACTTTATTGAATTCTACAGACAGTATGTAACTTAAGTACATAATATTTTATTAGTTATTATATTTGTTTAAATAAGTAAACGGTTCTGTCAGGTTATATATAAAGTTGTTCAGTTATATAAAATTTAGTTGTTATGTATATAATTGTTCGTGATATTTTTTTTTATCAATGTATACACTTTTATAAAGTATGAATATTGGCCGTGACTTTTCATAGCCGTGACTAGCCCATTTATGTGTCTTACCAAATAAACTTTATGAATATTTATTTCTATGTTGCTGTTGAGTATATTTAAGTATATATTTATTTCGTAGTTATATAGTTAAGTTTATTTATATATATAAGTTTATTTTCATATTCAAGTTATAAAGTTATAAAGTTTATATTGCATAGTTGAGTATGCTGTTCGTATATATATGTAAGTTGTGAATGAAATATGTATTACAGTATACTTTATGATATGAGTTTATGTACAACCTACTGGATTTAAATATATATATCATAATAAAGTGTATATTGATTTTGATATGAGCACTGATCCTAAAATACAAATTTTAAAGGTTTTATTTCATGTGTTTTGATTTTTTTTCAAAGTCGATATAAAAGGTTTATTTACATTGTTAGTATATAGGTCATGATAAGTTACGTCTTACTTTTAGTACATCTTTCTACTGTTTGCTTTTACGTCAGAGATTGTTCGTTGTTTTGGAACCGTCTTGTTTCTTTATATATTTATAATTATAGTGCCTTTTAAAGTACGATTGGGTGGATATCTAATATGCATATGTTCTTAAGTGCATAAGGCTGTCGAGTCGTATATAAATAGTGTGACAACGTTTTATATATGGTTTGAAAAAAAAAGTTTTGAAGTACAGATATGTATATAATTATTGATAAATGTTTGAAATTAAAATATAATTTTGTATATATGTATTTTATATGTATATCAATATCCATTCACTTATATCATTTACCTCCACCAACCCCGTTCTGATTTGTTTCATCAAATTCTTTTATCAGCCGTGACCGTTGAATTCTGGCCGATGTAGCTTTGCTTTGATTCGTCACTCAAATTCCAGTGTTCGTATTTGTGTTTGCATCCACGTCATTTTCCGTTCTCTCTAGCCTCGAAAGGTGAGCACTCACTCACGATTAACGTTCTTTTATTTATTAAATTTGATTTCAATTGAAACGACAATTGAAATATGCTGCTGTTAGTTAATTACACTGTTATATATGCTATTACCGGTATCAGTTCACCTGTGACATCTGACACCATTATCTGTTAATTATTTATGTGATGATAATACAGTTTAACTGATAATTGATTGATTGTTGATATTTATATTGTACGTTAAATTGTTAATGTTAAAATGATAAACAGTATGAAATTGAACTTGTTATAGGATAATTAATTGTTAAATTTGATTAACTGACATTTGTATAATATGATCCCTTTAACTGTTGAATTTATTGACACGTAGGATTTGTTTAATTACATTTTGAACCACTGAATGTATGTTGTTAAATTGATGATGTATGAAATGGTAAATAGATGACAAGTGAAGAACCGTAATGTAATAATCTTTAATCTACGTGAAATGATAGCGTAGATTCTAGAAATAATTATATTAATTCGTACAAAGAACAATGCGAATTAATACGATTATTTCGGGATTATTCGAATTGATTATTGGATTGTTATTGATTGTTGTTATTGCTTGTTTATTTACTTTGACATCATCCCAGCTATCACACTGCAAGTTCCCTTTGCTATGTTTTGATTTTGAATTGAATTGGAATCGGGTTGAAATGATAAAAACCCAAATTAAACTTTGACCTAGGATAGAAAATTAAATAAAACTCGATTGGTCAATAATTTGATTTAAAAAAATAAACGAAGATTTATTTGAATAAATAATATGGTTTTGAAATGAAGTTGAAATTTGAATTTTTAATGAAAGGAAAATGTTAATATTTAATAATCTGAAACAAAATATTAACAATGTAATTTATGAAAGAATGTTGTTTATTTTGAGAAATGATTGAATTAAGTTTGAAATTGTTAAACTTTGAAATGATTTAATAATTAAGTTTGAAAATTAATTAAGTTTGAAATTATTAAACTTTGAAATGATTTAATAATTAAGTTTGAAATTATAATTAAGTTGAAATTATTAAACTTTGAAATTATTGAATAATTAAGTTTTGAATTATTTACTACTTAAATAAGATTAAATTATTTAATGATTAAATTGAATTGAAATTCTTTAATAAGAAAATTGAACTTTTGAATAAGTGAATTTTACTTCGTAAATAATTGAAATTGAGTTTTCTTTATTAAGTAAGTTTTGGAAAATTATTTAAGAAAGTAAATAAGTGAAATTGGATTTCTTTAACAAGAAATGAAAATGTGATATTTTTGGAATTAATGTAAGACCTGAAATTGAAAGAATTGATTTGACGAATTTAATTTAATTCAAAATTGTAAGTTTTGATTTAATGAAGTTGAACTTAAGAAATTGATTTAATGAATTGGAAATTTAATGGAAATTGTTTTGAATGATAAAGTAACTTAACGAATATTGAATGGAATCGATATAAGAATTTAAATTGATTTAAATGTTAAATTAAATTAATTTAAATGATTTCGAAATGAAACTTATTTACGAATTTGAATCAATATTTGAATTGTTTAAATAGAAATTGAAATTGTATTATAAGATTTTGAAATGGTAAATTGAAAGTTTTGTAACGTAAATTTATGGAAATGGTTTTGAAAGACAAATGAAATGTTGGTTTACGAATTGAAATTGAAATTGGAATTGATTTGGTTTTGAAATAAACAAACGACCAATCGGTGTAATAATTACGGAAGTTATTAAAGAGACCGGGATCGGTAATGGATATACTCTCTATCTAAACCGAAACCACTTTAATAACTATGCGCGGAGTGATGATCCAGAATGAAGTGGTTGGAATGATGTACGTGATGACTGAAGAAAGAGAACGATAATGGATAGCCTTGACACTTGTGTCAAATTGGAAATGACTAAAACAGGAGCTGTGCCGGGCCAATGGAGGATTAGCTACCTCAAGTGGACACACTTCTTCGAACTACTTATACTTGTTGTCGATTGGTGCACCCTTGATTTTGGGAGTGTTGTTTCACGGTGTTGCGGGTGCTGCGGCGTTGCATTCTCACCAGTCCGGATCAGGCGAACGGTAGTATCACTACCTTGGGTATAGCCTCATGTGCCTTGTCATACTTGTATTCCATTTATGCGCGACCACTACGATTTTGATTTGTACCTTTAGTATATGGATTGCCCTCTGGTGACTTCCGGTTTTGGGGAAACTACGGTCTTGTATATGCTTTTGGGAATAAAAATGTGTTAAGGGTGGAATGGGCCATGACTTAACGCTATTTTGATATTTTATATTACTGATAGACATTATCTACTTAGCGTATATTACTACCTAGTAGATAGTTTAACGGATCCTTAAAGGATGGTTATTCCAAACATCCTTTGAGTTACTTGTATTTCAATTGCTATTTCACTTGAGTTGGATTTATTAATATAAGAATGCTAATCCTGACTCGAGTGTCTTGTGTTTTGCTTTACGCTCGGGTCAGATTGAGTGGTTCAGCTTTCAAGACTCACCTTTGGAGTTGGAGCTTCGCTTGAGATCCAGCTATCTATCCAGCTTTCAAATATTCGATGATTCCAGTGATGTATTCTGCTTTGTATCTGATGTATCATATTACTCTTCCGTTGTATCTGGTTTAACTCTGATGTAACTTATATATTTATATAGTAGCTTCATGAACTACTATCTCTTTTATTTCCACTGCATTTATTACTCTGTGTCTGTGATCTGTGATTATTTATTTACTGTATATGTTCAGTTTTGCCAATTTAAATTAACAACGCGGTATTTTGAGCAATTCAACTCCGGCATGAGTGTCTACCTATACACTTATAATGGATGCGAATGGTCCAAAATAACGGGTCGTTACAGCATCCGTATTAGTGTTTATCCGTGTCATCTTCTCGTTCGTCTCTAACCTCGAAAGGTGAGCAATCACTCACGATTAACGTTCTTTTATTATTTAAATTTGATTTCAATTGAAATAGCAATTGAAATATGCTGCTGTAGTTATTTACATTGTTATATAGGCTATTATCTATAACTGTTCACCTGTGACATCTGACACCAGTATCTAGTATTATATCCCTGTTATTACTATTATTTGTATCTGTTCACCTGTGACATCTGACACCCGTATCTGTTATTTATACTGATGATATATGCCTGTTGTTATATTTTTTTTAGTATCTGTTATCACTCTGCAAGTTCCCTGTTAGTATAGAATTCACTATGGGTTGAAATGATACATACCCGAACGGACTTAAGAATAGGATAATTTCGTTATGGGTTGAAATGATAAACCCAAGCGATTTTCATTTGAATTGAAATTGGGATTACGGGTCGAAATGATATCTACCCGTATATATTTAAATTTCGGATTGAAATGATAAATATCCGTATCACTTAACCATATGATAAATATATATACAGACACCGTTGGTCCATATATATAAATATTTTAAAAATGAATTCTATGGTTTTGGAAAGAAATATATGGTTTTAATAAATGTTGAGCCTTAAATTATTATATATAAATGGGAATGATTGATTTAAATACATATAATATGTTGAGTATTTAAAATATATTTCAAAATAGATTTTGGTAATAATTTGAATAAGTTAAGGTTAGAAAGATAATTTGAATTTAGTTGAAATTGGATTCATTAAAGAATTTTATCTAATTAAACCGATTTGAAACTCATTGAAATTGAGATTTAAGATATGATTTATAACTTGGGTTTGATTTATGTAATTTAATGAATATTTCTTGTTCAAATAAATTTAAGGAAATATTTAGTAAAAATGTAATTTAAGGCTAGTTAAATGACATTGAATTATTAAGTGAATATTCCTGATTTATTAATAATGAAATTAAATCAAGAGCTATATGAAACGGATTTAAATGGTCTATTGAGAACTGAATTGAATTGATGAATTGAGGTTTGAATAAATTTGAATTTAGAATTTGAGTTGATTTGAATCGATTTTGAGACTTGGGGAAATTATATATACTTTACTTTATAAATTATTTAACCTATCTATACTATTTTGGAAAATAGATATATTTGAAATGAAATGATATTTTGGTTTTGGAGTGTAAATTAATTTGTAATGACCACGGTGTTATAATGTATATTTCCACCTTGTAGATAGTTCCATGGATCCTTAGAGGATGGTTATCCCAAACATCCTTTAAGTTAATTGTATTTCAGTTGATATTTCACTTGAGTTAGATTTATTGATATAAGAATGTTAATCCTGACTCGAGTGTTTTGTATTTTGCTTTACGCTCGGGTCAGATTGAGTGATACAACATTTGTGTGACGCCCCACCTCTATACCCACGCTAACCAAGAACACTACGGTGTAGTGCTGTCAATTAGCACGGAGAATAAGGCTGTTGAGGAGCGACCATCCATGTAACTTCTTTGTGCGAGCACCGATATGTCAGATAGAATAGGATGCATATCTTTTAAGGAGGAAATCCGACATACCGATACAAACACAAAGCTATCACATGGTGGCTATATATAATCTTCGGAAACAAATATAGAAATAAACGTAACATAAATCAGTCACAGACAATTCATATCACAGAGGCGGAAATAGATATGAATAAATATACAACACATGAAAGTGTACATCAGAGTAGTGGTCAAATAAGATCCACAATAACACAAAAGAATAGGTATAAGTGCAAGATAATAGAATATGTATACATCAAGGAGTCCAATCTCAAATGTATACAAACAAAAACTACTAAACTAGAGTAGTTAGCCAAAAGTCGGATGATGGCTCCGGATAGGAAGTCATGAGGAAGCACCTGTAAAATCTCAGTCTGACCCGAGTATTATTTATAAGATAATAATAAACGGATCAGTCTAGCTATAAATATCAGATAAAGTGATATAGAATAAGAGATATGACAAAAACGTATCATAACCATAATAGCGTACTGTGATAAGTACGTAATTTGAAAATCAACAAGAGATTAATCAATACCACAAGAATCTTCTCAAAGATAAAAAAAAGAATAATGTCATACTCTTTATTTAATTCACCAAGCCACAATAAATGACATACATATTAATGCCAATTGTAAAAGTTGGTGAAACATTAAATTCAGAAATCAACACACGAAATCTAGAAATCACAAAAAAGGGGGAAGTCCGAGCACACGGACGAGAAGCTATCTCATGGAAGCTATCCCTTTAATTTTCCGAACACACGGATGGCCCGAAGGCAAGTCCGAACACACGGACGAGAAAGGCAAGTCCGAACACACGGACGAGAAAGGCAAGTCCGAACACACGGACGAGAAAGGCAAGTCCGAACACACGGACGAGAAAGGCAAGTCCGAACACACGGACGAGAAAGGCAAGTCCGAACACACGGACGAGAAAGGCAAGTCCGAACACACGGACGAGAAAGGCAAGTCCGAACACACGGACGAGAAAGGCAAGTCCGAACACACGGACGAGAAAGGGCAAGTCCGAACACACGGACGAGAAAGGCAAGTCCGAACACACGGACGAGAAAGGCAAGTCCGAACACACGGACGAGAGACATCGCACATTGCTAGTCTAAATCACAAGAATGATCATCATGATCATAAGGAAGTGTCAATTACACTAAGCTAGTGAATATAAGAGTTTAGCTTCATGTCCCATAACCAATTGCTTAACTCAAATATTTACGAACAAACTGTAGATTTCCACTAGAAAATTGTCACAAGAGGGTTTCAATCGAACAAGTCCATAAATTAACCGACGAAGTAAACGCAAGCGTTTCATACCACTTGTTTTGCTAAGCCGTTTAATTATATTTTCTCATACGAATGAGGTAAGGTTTGTATATACTAGTAGATTGGGAAACAGTTTTATAAACGAGTTTGATATTGAAAATAGAGTTGAAATCGTTTTGATGAAAGAGTTTTGATATTTACTACTAGTATTGAAACCTTTATATTTTTAAAGTGACAAGTCATAAAACGTATCACAAAAATTCACATTCGGAGACGTGAATAAAATCCAAGGAAATCAATTCCCAAAACCATCAAAGTAAGAAGTTCCGTTGAATGGTTTTCGGATAAGATTGCCTACGCAGAGTTATTCGGGGTTCGACCTGCCCGGTCAGGTCGCGGGGGTCCAGGGGGCAGCGCCCACGGCGGGGTGCGGGGCAGCGCCCCGTCAAAACGGTACGACCTAAGTGAAGGCAAGCGACCTCGTGAAGCCAAACGACCTAAGAGGAAGACGGGTCGAGCAACATTCTCAAAAATCCCGAGAAGAAGTCATCAACGAAGAAAATAAATGATAACGACGAATCGGATAACCCTGATCCGATAGAGATTGAAATCCCGAGCTAAATAGGCAAAAGCATGCGAAATAGAGCAGGTCACAGGCTCCAGACGTCTGGGGTAAAAGCTCAGACGTCTGCAGCAAGTTTCGGGAACTTCCTGAAACAGGCTCCAGACGTCTGAGTCTACCTGCAGACGTCTGGTGCCGAGCTGAAGCTGTTTTTCAGCCTAGTGGGAGAGAAATCTCCCACACTTTCACCCGAGTCGAGCAATGGACTACGGGGCTTTTGTCGATCGATACGACGGCCCTATAGGCACTCCGATTCATCACCAAAACATGATCAAAACATCAAAGTTAGGATTTTCAAAGAATTGAACTCAAAACACTAAAAATTGGAATATTCACCGAATCAATCCAAACCAAAAGCATTTTCACAAGAATAAGTGTTAGGAATTCGTACCTAACAATCGAAGATAAATATAGGCTAAGATGTGAGATAAGAATCTCACCTTTGAACCCAAACAAAGAAGAAGAAGCTTTTAAAACAAGCTAAGATCAACTCCTCTTCAACACAACCCAAATGAGCTTGAATCTATGCTCAAAAAAGAACATTCCTAAAGTTAGGTTTAGGAATTTCTGAAATTGAAAGGAGAACGGGTTGGAGAAGAAGAAGATGAAGCTTACCAATGGGTTCTCTTCGAATTTGAAGCTAGGACTTGAGTTTGCAAGAGGAACAAGGGTTTGGAATTTCTAATCTTTCTTCCTCTCCACCATTTTCAGTTTGCTTGAGGAAATGAAATGAAATGGGAGTGAATGGATGAAGAGTTAGAGAGCTAGGGGGTTAAGTGGGGTTATTGGGCTGAAACCCAACCCAAAGCCCTAAGTAAAAAGTGGCAAAATTCTCCTAACTCCAAACATATCGAAGCTTACACTCAAAAAGATCGCAAACGACATTTTGAACTCAATGGAGGTGGTCTCGAGTCCTAATTCAACTGTTTGCAAAAAGTAGCTTTTCAGACCAAAATCCGACGAACGATGAAATATTTAAATAAAAATATTTAAATATAAAATCGATAAATATGCGGGTTGTTACAATTTGAGACTCACCTTTGGAGTTTGGAGCTTCGTTTGGAGATCCAACTATTGATTCAGCTTCCAGCTCTCCAGTTGATTCGTTCACAGAAGTCATCTGTTTGGATTGGAGACTTCACTGTATTTGAGATATTCTGTTGTATTTTATTTCTAACTCTGATGTTTATATAGTAGCTTCATGAACTACTATTTTATCTATTCCGCTGCTTATTATTGTATTACTCTGTGTCTGTGATTCTGTGATTGATTTATTTACTGTATTTGCTGAGTTTTTCCAATTTTAAATTAACAATCTGATATTTTGAACTATTCAAGTCAGACATGTGTGGATTATTGTCGATTTGAATGGTCCAAAATAGCGGGTCGTTACAGATATGGACATACTCTCTGTCGATACCGAAAACCACTTTGACAACCGTGTACGCGGTGGAGATTCCAGAATGAAGTAGGATGGTGGCGACGTTCTTAAGGTATGTTAAGTGGACCCAACTCCCGTGAGTTGGCATAAGGTGGCTAAAACAGGAGCGATCTCGGACCAGTGAGGTAGCACCTCTTCTCGGACACATTTCTTCGATATTATACTCTTACTTGTGATTGATTAGATGGCCATCCTCCGATTTGGGAGTGTTGTTCGAGGTGGAACGGTAGTGGCTGCTATGCGTATCCATCAGTCCGTGTGCGTAATTGGTATATCTACCCTGGCATTGCCTAGTTGTGCCGTGTCACCTACCATATCGAGCTTTACTACGATTATGATTTTAAGATCCGACCGCGTTAAGGTTCTCCATCCCCTTAATGCTATATTCTATATGATTATACTTTACGATTAGACACTACTGTATATAGCGTATATTACTATATAGTAAATAGTTTAACGGATCCTTAGAGGATGGGCGGTCCCAAGCATCTTCTAAGTTACTTGTACCCTTATTATAGTTCGCTTGAGTTGGTTTACATTATATAAGTATATATTGTCCTGACTCGAGTGTTTTGTATTTTGCTTTACGCTCGGGTCAGCCTGAGTTTATTCACAGATTTGGATTTCCACTCTCTTGGAGATTTGAATCGCTGGAGATTATCTGCTTGTCATGTCCTATCTATTTCAATTCCGTTGTTCTACTCAGCTTGTACTTGGTTATTATATTGAGACTTTTGTTGTACTCTATTTCTTCTGTTGTATCTTATGTAACTCTGACATATTTATATAGTAGCTTCATGAACTACTATTTCTTTTACTTCCGCTGCATTATTTTACTCTGTGTCTGTGATCTGTGATTATATTTATTTACTGTATATTATGAGATTTGCCAAATTTTATTTACAACGCGGTATTTTGAGCAATTCAACTCCAGCATGAGTGTTTGCCTATACACTTATAATGGATGCGAATGGTTGAAAATATCGGGTCGTTACATATCTAGAGTTCTATCACTGGTCAAAAGTCTATTAATATCTGTAGCTAATTGCGAAGTCCAACATTAAAGTCCATGATTCGATCCGATAACATTTATCGATTAACTAATTTTCTTTGGCTAAATACTTTGACTTTAAGTTGACTACTAATTGCAATGATACTAACTTCCTATATGGAGAAGACAAATCCACTCTTAACAGCGTTACACTTCAACTGGTTCAGCTTATAGCTAACTATGGCCATAACACGAACATTATTGTCATGTGATTGACCATAATCAAAATAAAATTGAACACTCAAGGCTCCCAATATCCTTAAGTCAAAAGACAATTGTGCATTGTCACACGAAATATTTTGTTTGATTTTATAATTAGCTTATAAAAGACCCTCTGTGAGTCATTATGTAAAATTTTCAAAATCAATACGTCTGTAACCCTTTGGTGCCCCTAATGGTTGTGAGTAATTTATCGTCCATCATATGAAGAGCATTGCGCATAGTAGTCTCAATGGATATATTAATATCTTATAACGAATAGGATTTTCGGCCCTCGAAAATCGACACTAATACATCCTCTGTATCACATGCCGAGCAATCGAATGCCGGAAAACCCGATTTTTAGGGAAAAAGAAGGAAGAAGATGAGAAGAAACTAAACAACACAGTGTCTCATAGCGGAATAAATAATCTATATTATACCATGAAGCTTTACACAAAAAAAATGTAATGTGTGTATATACAAACATCAATCAGAGTATACTAACCTATTTCAACATGGACAGTTATAACAGCCTATCCTCATAATTGGTGATAACACAACAATGAATACAGCAGAAAATAACCATCTATGTGAATACGTCTCTGGGCCACTAACTCGTCTTCTGAAGCTCCAAAGCATCCAAACTAATCTATAATATGCTCGGTCTAACCCGAGCATTATAATAAAATAACACTCGGGTTAGTCTGGAAAACTAGCGTGAGATAAAAACACCTAACTAGATTTTAAGGTTATATAAAAATCTTTGAAATCAAAGGTATCTCGTAAGACCACTTCGTACATAAACACAGACGGGTTTTTCCCTTACGATGACCAAAACATTTTCTAATAAAAATCCATTTATATTATAATAATGTCTAGGGGTCAAAGTAAAATATGAATATAGCTGAAATACTTGCATCTCACATTCCCACATACTAGGCTCTATAATCGAAAACGTAAGGTACATATTGGAAATTGGATCCCAACTAATGACTGGGCTGGGGTACCGCCCGTCATAGTACAACTCTAGAACAATGTACCAAGATCGTACCTAACGACCACTACCAACACAGGATCGGCCTACCCCTTGCTGGATAGTACCAAATATGACCACCCCTTCATTAATGGGCCCTGAAGCATACAAATGAGAGATAATAGCGACTGTAGATAGGGATGATCATACCCTACTTGGGAGTGACCCACGTAGCCCTACTGCATCTTCCCTACTTTAGTCATTCCCGGTAGATGAGGCTACGATTACCTTTCAAGAACATTTACACTTAGAATGCTCATTGCCCTCTAATGACAATGTGCTGATAGCATTCATCCATACAAGTCTGTTCTGGGTCTAAACGAAACCGAAGGCACTATTCCTACTACATCCATTTTGGAATCACCCTCAGGATTAGTAGCGATTAGCCCTTGCATTACACATCTCTTTCTTCGATTCCATGCTCTTCACGATGTCTTCACTTCGACATGCATTCGTTGGATCGAAGTGGTTTTCGGATAACATATCCAATCCTGGTCTCTATGAAACAACATTCGATAATTTCCGGTAAACTCAACCCCGGTCCTTTAGGAAATAAATAGTCCAAGATAAGATCGGAGATCACCTCCTAACTGTTAGTAGACGGATTTCGTTATCATTGCCCTAGGAGAACGAAACAAGATTTATATCCATGGTACAACATCATCGGAGATGACTGTGTTATATAACCCACGTGTTTCTC
The DNA here is from genome assembly GCA_030737815.1 of Allium fistulosum. NCBI lineage: Eukaryota > Viridiplantae > Streptophyta > Magnoliopsida > Asparagales > Amaryllidaceae > Allium > Allium fistulosum. The sequence continues at coordinate 713,821,050 of CM060906.1, read as the reverse complement.
TTAGATATTTCCAAAGTTACGTTTGGATCCATTTTCGATAGTCGGTTATTTAACTATCGAATAACAAACATTCAATCAGGAATTCATTTCATAGGGAAACCACACATTGGTTAAGCACCTAAATAATCACTAACCTCGTTTTATAAATCTTTCATTCATTTTAAAAGCACTTTGTAAAATACTTGTACAAAATAACTTTACAAAGGTATATCCGCCTATTCCTATATTTTCAATACTTAGAAAATATCCATATACTTATCTCAACGGTATAAGTATATCCACAAAATTGAAAAAGATTTCCTTTTTATTTGTAGCGACCCGTATTTTCAATAATAAAACTATTAAATTAAATAAGATTTTGAAATTTAATATTGTGAGAAATTAAAATTTATGATTTATTAATGAGAAAAATAATTAGAATACGATTTAATAATGTTGTTTGAATGTTATTGACAGCTATTTTAATGTAATTTCGATCAATTGAAATAATTGTAAAGTTAATTTGGTTATAATTGTAAATAAGGAATAAATTAAATGTTGGATTCAATGTTGAAATTATCTGTTATTAGTTGAAAATTGGCTCAAATATAGAATACGAAATCAATAGCTACTGCGTAAATTTATTAGCTTTTATTTGTAAACAATAAATTTAGGAATGTGATTGGGTTATTAATGTATAACAATTGGTTTAGTTATTGTCTTATTATTTAACCCGTTTGAAATTAATTTGGAAATCAATACAAAATTAATATAATTGAAATATTGTAATTAATATGGTATAAGATGTTAACTGTAGAATAATGAATATAATAAAGTGGAAACTTATGTTAATAAATTCATAAGGTTTTGGTTAATTAAATAATAAGAATGAAAATCAAAATAAAAGAATTTATTGGAATTTAAAATTATAATAAATTGTGATTTTATTATAGTTATAACTGAACACTGAAATTAATGTAATGTTTAAATCTTGAAATTAAAATGGAAAATTTAATTTTAAAAGATTATTAATTTTGGTTTAATCAAATGATGATCTAAAATTTTTAAATTTGAAATTAAAAGTGATTAAATTGATTTTTAATTTTTAATTTATTTAATTTAACATGAAAATTAGCCATTTTGGCCATTGTCTTAGATTTCGACAAAACAAGTTTCATCGGATCTGTAACAGTGAATTATTGTAGGATTTCAAGTTTCATAGCGATTGGACTTATCGTTTGATCGTGCGTGCTCGAAACGCGTAGACATTGATTAATGGAATTTAAATTAATATAATTTATTTTAAAAGCTAACTTCTTCATACAATGGAATTAGTGTTTGAAATTAGTTCCATTGTATCAAAAACCTATATTTTGATATATGGGATGACCTACTTTCGTTTCAGTAACGAAACGGGCTTTTCAGGTCGTTGTTATCGTTTCGACCCAATTCGACTGTCCATTTGTTCTTATCCATCTGTCTATATAAATAGATTTTTTTCTTCTGAAACCCTAGCAGTCAATTTATGTACATACTTCTCATCTGCTTCTTCCTTCCTCCCCAATGGCAGAAAACCCTAATTTCAATCTCAATCAAAACCCTAATTTCAATTACAAATCAAACTCCAAAATTCAAGCTCCTCAAAACCTATCGAATTTTATATTGTAAGAAAGCTCTCGAAAACGCAATCAACAATTGCAATTCATTTTTGCAATCAAATCACGGTTTGGCCAGAAATTGGCGATCTTTCTCAACCGCCTGTTTCAAGGGTTTCGCGATCAACGGTGGATTTGTAATGATTCGACGATCGGAGGGCACAATATGGTAGAGGGCATCGAGCAGCTTCATCCATATAGTTACTTTGGTCTACAGGCAATCGATTTCGCTAAAAATCTATGATCTATGGCCATTTGTTTGTGCGGCGGCGGAGCATCCTCAGGTGGAGCTGGGTGGTCGCACGGCCACGTAGAGGTGTGGGAAGCCGAAGCAAGAGCGATGGTGGTCGTGGATTATGGCGATGTGACCTCTGGTAACAGTGAATAGCAAGTAAACGGTGGAGGTTGTGGTAGGGTTTTAGATGAAGACGCATGCGGCTAGGGTTGTGCACGTGGTGGTAATTTACTAAATTGCCCTTCTTTATTTTTATTTAATTCGGAATTTTAAAACTTCTAACGCTCATAACTTTTTCATGCAAGCTCGGATTTGGACGCAGTTTCTTACGTTGGGTTCGTATCGAAATTTCGGACAATAAGGAACTGGTTTGGTTAGATTCTGAGACTATTAAAATTTTGGGCTTTATTTGGATTTTAGATCAACGATAAATCAAAGGTGAGCGATATAACCCACTCACAAATACTAAACCTTCTTATGTTAGTTAAATTAAATTTATGAATTGATAAGAAATTTACTAATTGCTGTTTGGTAATTTAAATTGTCATTTAAATTTAATTTGAATTTATATTGAATTAAATTGCCATTTAAATTAATATTGAATTTAAATTGTTAGTTAAATACCGGATAATGACAACCAGTTAATTGTCGTGATTTATTGACTGATTTGGATGTTAATTGTGATGGATGTTTATTTGTTGACATTTTGGATGATTGGATGGTATATCTTTGTTATCACTATGGGTTGAAATGATACATACCCGAATGATCGTATAGGTTAGGGAAAATCGTTATGGGTTGAAATGATAAACCCAAGCAATTTTATTGATTTGGAAATTATTGATTTGGAATACGGGTTGAAATGATATATACCCGGGAAATTTAACTATTTTAGGGTTGAAATGATACATACCCTATCACTTGACCATAGGGTAGAAAATTATATACGGACAACGTTGGTCGGTTTTAAATTAGTTTCTAAATAATAAAGTATGTTTGATTTTTAAATTTTATTCAATGATTTTATTTAAAAAAATTATATTTGGAAAATAATTGGTTTTATATGTTTTAAAGTTTCAAATTATAAGTTAATATATGGTTTTAAATGTAAATTTAAGATTTTAACTTATAGATTTATTTAGTTTTAAATATATATTTTAAATAGTTTAAAACTTAATTTAATAAAATATTTAATATAGTTTTAATATATATATACTTTAAATTTTATTTAATATAATAAATACAGTTTTGATTTAAGATAATAAATATAGACTTTTATAATAACTTTAACGGATAAAATATTTTGTAAAAGATATTAGAATTTTGTAAAGGTTATGTAAGAAATTTACAAAAATTTTGTAAGAGATTTTATAATGGATTTTTATAAAAGGATTTTATAAACGATTTTTATAAAGGATTTTATAATGGTTTTATAAAGAATTTTATGAAAGATTTTTATAAAGGATTTTATAAAAGGTTTTATAAAAGAACTTGTGTAAAGGGATTTGGAAGCGTTTTAAAAGAATTTGCTTAGATGTTTATGAAAAGGGGAAGAGTTTTAAACTGTTTTGGAGTTCACAAATAGCTTTGTAAATAGTTCTAAAGCATATAAATAGTTTGTAAATGGTTTAAAAAAGATTTATAAATTATTTTTGAAATTGATTAAAAGAAATCTTCCTCGGAATTTATGAATATATTTATACTTTTGGAATAAGTATATAGATATCTTGATATGAAAGTATGAACTGTTTTATGGATTTATTATTATAAATGTTTTACAAAATGACCACGGTGTGAAAAATATAACGATTGGTTGTTAAAGAGACCGAGGTCGGATATTGTCATACTCTTTGCCAATTTCGAAACCACTTTAACAACTGTGCACGTGGTGGAGAATGCAGAACAAAGTAGTACGGTTTGGCAAATGCTACTGTTATGAGGTAAGAATGCAACCCTAACCTTTAGGTTAGCTTGATATGAGGAGCAATCCCAGGCCAAGTGAGGTCGCTCCTCCGATCGGACATGCTTCTTCGATACCATATCTGTTACTTTGTGTTTGATTTGGTGGCCACCTTCGATTTGATTATGGGAGTGTGTTTCGAGGTGGGCGGTAGTAGCTGCTATGCGTTACCACTAGTCCGGACGTGCAATACGATAAAATTCTACCCTGGGGCATTGCCTCACATGCCTTGTCATATGCCTTATTGAGCGCATTACATTTTGGTTTGTGTCGTACCTATGGAGTGCTCCCTGATAGCCCACCGGTTTGGTGGAGTTTACAGTACTGTATATACTACGACATTTATAAAAATGTGTTAAGGGGGATATGGGTAATGCCTTAAAGCTATTTTAATACTTTACATTACTAATAGACACTACATATATGTAGTGTATTCTACTACATATAGATAGTTTAACGGATCCTTAGGAGATGGAAAATCCTAAAACTTCTCTTAAGTTATAGCACGCACGTTATACAGTGGATATGAGATGTAAAATTCCGTAAACATCTCTGAATACACTCATATTTACTTGTTTTTGATTTAACTTACATAAGATCTTTTAGTTCTAACTCGAGTGTTTTTTCTTTTCATTACGCTCGGGTCAGCCTAAGCTTTTCAGTGTTGAAGACTTTATTTCTGGAGGACGAAGAAGAAGTTTGGTATATATTATATTATTATAAATATTTTCGCTGCATCATTATTGATATGTTATTTTGTATTCTGATTGTTGTAAAAATTATATAATCAAATGTATATTATAAAATAGCTTCATGAATTATTATTTGATTATTATATTTTGTCATTCCACTGTGAGATTCTGTATTTTGTTTTTCCTTCTTTCCTATTATTTTTTTATTTACTCCATTAATAATCCTCCCTTTTGAATGGTTTGAGTTGACATGTATGGTTTATTATCGATTTAAAGCATCCAAAAAGGTGGGTTGTTATAGTTGGTATTAGAGCTAGGTTTATGGATACCTTAGCCTATTCGGGGTTAACTCATTAGAGATAGGGTTATTAATACCCTAGAATGAGTTGTTTGAGAGTGTATATATATATATATATATGAGAGAGCGCATTTGTTAGTGCTACAAAAATGTTTTGTATTGTGTTAATTTGTTCTGTTGAGTATTTATGAATTCTAGTCGGTACATAGGATGTTATGGCATCGATAGGGATTTCTAAACACTTAATAGGGCAGACCGACACAATATTGTTTTTGAAATATAGGTAAATGAAATAATTTTACCTAGTATTATATAGTTGTATGTGATATGTTTGTTTGTTAGAAGTGAAATTTTATAAATATTGGTTACAGAATAGGATTTTCAAATAAAGCGATTATGAATTGGAAATTTAAGAACTTAACTTCCGAAGTTTTGAAATTGGTTTTCAAAGATTTTGAAAAGAAAAAATATTAGTATTATTTGGAAGTATTTTTGGATATAAATATTTTCGATGTGATTTGAAAGAAATGTTTTAAAAAAAATTAAAAGGAAATAAGTTTTGTTCTCCCCTTTTTGGTCGCTGGAAAATAATTTTGGTGATGACCGCGGCATTATCAACATTCATTTTTGAGTTTCAAAGTGGGAAGACCACTGTAGTAGCTTTGCTACACATTTCTTTTGTTAACAAATTTAAATTTCCAAGTATGTTTTGCTATACAAAAGATATAAGTATATATATTATTTTGAGATGATTTGTAGTGAAATCCGGTATTTAGTTCTAAAATTTTCTGTTAATAAAGTTGAAATGTAAAATGAATATGTAATAAAATATTATACAAGTAAAAGCTTAATAACAAAAATGCTTCAAAATGAACCTATGTTTATAAATGAAGAACTAAGAGTACAAGAAATATTATAAACTTAAGCTATGCTTTGAAATGGTTGTTAGTTATATTGAATAGTAAAAGTGAATATTATTTAAGTAAATGATTATAAAGTTAAGAAATAGTTGAAATGATTCATTAATGAATATTAATATTCAATTGAACTCAAGCTATATAAACAATAAATGTTAATTAAACTGCAAGAAACTTATATAATATTTTAAGAATTGATTTATTGACGTTCTAAATAATTGAGTTTGAAATAATCTATGTGAATAAATGAATGTAAATTAATAAGAGATAACCTTGTATGAATAAATTGAAAATAAATGAAATGTATGTAATACTGTAACAATGTATTCAATGATGATTTGAAATATTGAATGGGAAATATGTTATGTAAGTAACTGAATGAAAATTTATAAATGATGACCGGGTATGAATGGGAAATGAAACAAATAAAAGTAAATAATGATGTGAAAGGAAACCAATAGAACAAAATAAGTAAATTGTACGTAAAACATTTTAGTTGCATAACAGTTCTGATTCAGATTTGAATACAAGATTTGTAGTAATTCACACCAGTTCGAATTAGGATTTTTCGCTCGATTCTTGACGGTGAACAATTGATATGAATTTTTGATATGAATCTGAATTTTTCTATCATGGTTTATGGCCATGCAAGGAAAATGGAAATTTTGAATCAGAAAATCGGATCGGAGTCCGCACTAAAGTGGTCGGGTTAATAATACTAGTTCGAAAGTGGAATGTGTGTATTCAAGAAAGTGATTAGAATTGATATTGTATATAAAAGGTTTATGTACATCATGCAAATTTAAATAATACTTAAATTTCTTGTTGCTTTGTCTGATGGGAAGTTTGGGAAATAATACTTCAAATTGTTTAAGGATGTATGAATAATCTATTAAATAATTATCAAAGGCTATTGAGCATAAGATACACTTGTTAGTATATTTATCATCCTTGTACGATGAAAAGTTTCTGAACCTAGAAAAACCATTAGTTTGGTTGCTAGGGATGTGTGATGGATTCTTTGGGTGCATATGATGGTTGTACTATTTTATTTGCATATGACAATTGTTATGTTGTGTTGTTTGTATTATTAATTGGAACAACTAAAATATTATTCTTTTACATAATTTTAACTCTTTGGATTATGTAAGTGAGATACAGGTCTGTGGATGCAATAGCTACTGCTTTTGGTTTCATAAAATAAAGTTTGTTTGCTGGACAAATAGGTACGTTTTCGGATTATGGTTTTTGGAATGATATTTTATTGTTATTCCCATAGTTTGGGATGTTTATTATTGAAATATGGTATATATTGAAATTATTGATATTATTATTTTTTTGGACCTAGCCGCGCAAAGGAGACTCTGCCGAAATTTTTCGTGAATTTACGACTTAGAATTTTTTTGTACAAACGTGGTTATTTTCAATTAAAACTTAATGATGTAAATTTAAAGTGTTTATAAATTGAATAAAATTATATCAAGTTTCTTAATTCCTTTTTGTTCCTTTTCGAGGATGAAAAGTTTTGAGTGGGGGAGAGTGTAATGACCTGTATTTTCGATAACTAAAAATATTAAATTAAATAAGATTTTGAAATTTAATATTGTGAGAAATTAAAACTTATGATTTATTAATGAGAAAAATAATTAGAATATGATTTAATAATGTTGTTTGAATGTGATTGACAACTATTTTAATGTAATTTCGATCAATTGAAATAATTATAAAGTTAATTTGGTTATAATTGTAAATAAGGAATAAATTAAATGTTGATTTCAATGTTGAAATTATTTGTTATTAATTGAAAATTGGCTCTAATATAGAATATGAAATCAATAGCTAGTACGTAAATTTATTAGCTTTTATTTGTAAACAATAAATTTAGGAATGTGATTGGGTTATTAATGTATAAAAGTTGCTTTAATTATCATCTTATTATTTAACCCGTTTGAAATTAATTTGGAAATCAACAAAAAAATTAATATAATTGAAATATTGCAATTAATATGGTATAAGATGTTAACTGTAGAATAATGAATGTAATAAAGTGGAAACTTATGTTAATAAATTCATAAGGTTTTGGTTAATTAAATATTAAGAATGAAAATCAAAAGAAAAGAATTTATTGGAATTTAAAATTATAATAAATTGGGATTTTATTACATTTGTTACTTAATGCTGAAATTAATGTAATATTTAAATCTTGAAATTAAAATGGAAAATTTAATTTTAAAAGATTATTAATTTCAGTTTAATCAAAATGATGATCTAAAACTTTTAAATTTGAAATTAAAACTGATTAAATTGATATTTAATTTTTAATTTATTTAATTTAATGTGAAAATTAGCCATTTTGGCCACTTTCTCGGATTTTGACAAACTAGTTTCATCGAATCCGTAATAATGAATTATTGTAGGATTTCAAGTTTCGTAGCGATCAGACTTATCGTTTGATCGTGCAAGCTCGAAACACGTAGAAATCAATTAATGGAATTTAAATGAATATAATTTGATTTTAAAAGCTAACTTCTTCATGCAATGGAATTAGGGTTTGAAACTAGTTCCATTGAGTTTAAAAATATCGAAAACCTATATTTTGATATATGGGATGACCTACTTTCGTTTTGGGAATGAAACGGGCTTCTAAGGTCGTTGTTATCGTTTCGACCCAATTCGATCTGTCCATTAGTTCTTATCCATCTGTCTATATAAATAGATTTTTTTTTGAAACCCTAGCAGTCAATTTATGTACGTACTTCTCATCTGCTTCTTCCTTTCTCCCCAATGGCAGAAAAACCTAATTTCAATTTCAATCAAAACCCTAATTTCAGTTACAAATCAAACTCCAAAATTCAAACTCCTCAAAACCTGTCGAATTCTATATCATTAGGAAGCTCTTGATGAACGCAATCTACATTTGCAGTTTGTTTTTGCAATCGAATCATGTTTTGGCCAAAAATTTGCGATCTTTCTCAGCCGTCCGTTTATAGAGTTTCCCGATCAACGGTGGATTTGCAACGATTCAACCATCGGAGTGCACAGTATGGTAGAGGGCATCGAGCAGCGTTCATCAATATGGTTACTTTGGTTAAAGATGATCGATTTCTCTAGAAATAGATGATCTATGGCCATTTGTTCGTGCGGCGGCGGAGCATCCTCAAGCGGAGCTGGGTGGTCGCACAGCCATGTAGAGGTGCGGTAGGCCGAGGCAAGAGCGATGGTGGTCGGGGATCGTGGCGATGTGACCTCTGGCGCTAACGAATAGCAAGTAAACAGTGGCAGCTGTGGTAGGGTTTCAAATGAAGACGCGTGCGGCTAGGGTTGTGCACGTGGTGGTAATCTACTTTATTTTTATTTAATTTTGAATTTTAAAACTTCTAACGCTCAAAACTTTTTCATACAAGCTCGGACTTGGACGCGGTTTCTTGCATTGGGTTCGTATCAAAATTTCGAACAACATGGAACTAGTTTGGTTAGATTCTAAGACGGTTCTACTTTCGGGCTTTTTTTGGATTTTAAATCAACGATAAATCAAAGGTGAGCGATTTAACCCACTCACAAATACTAAACCTTCTTATGTTGGTTAAATTAAATTTATGAATTGATAAGAAATTTACTGATTGCTGTTTGGTAATTTAAATTGTCATTTAAATTTATTTGAATTTATATTGAATTAAATTGCCATTTAAATTAATATTGAATTTAAATTGTTAGTTAAATACTAGATAATGATAACCAGTTAAGTTTTGTGATTTATTGACTTATTTGGATGTTGATTGTGATGGATGTTTATTTGTTGACATTTTGGATGATTGGATGTTATATTTGAAATGATACATACCCGAATGATCTTATAGATAAGGGAAAATCATTATGGGTTGAAATGATAAACCAGAGCGATTTTATTTATTTGGAAATTATTGATTCGGAATACGGGTTGAAATGATATATACCTAGAAAATTTAACTATTTTGGGGTTGAAATGATGCATATCCTATCACTTAACCATAGGGTAGAAAATTATATATGGACACCGTTTCGGTTTTAAATTATTTTCTAGAAAGTAAAGTATGTTTGATTTATAAATTTGATTTTTAAATTTAATTTAATGATTTTATTTAAAAAAATTATATTTGGAAAATAATTTGTTTTATATGTTTTAAAGTTTTAAATTAAAAGTTAATATATGGTTTTAAATGTAAATTTAAGATTTTAACTTATAAATTTATTTAGTTTTAAATATATATATATATATATATTTTAAATAGTTTAAAATTTAATTTAATAAAATATTTAATATAGTTTTAAAATATATATTTTAAATTTAATTTAATATAATAAATAGAGTTTTGATTTAAGATAATAAATATAGACTTTTATAATAACTTTAATAGATAAAAGATTTTTGTAAAAGATTTTAGAATTTTGTAAAAGGTTATGTAAGGAATTTATAAAAGTTTTGTAAGAGATTTTATAATGGATTCTTATAAAATGATTTTATAAAAGATTATTATAAAGGATTTTATAATGGTTTTATAAAGGATTTTATAAAAGATTTTTATAAAGGATTTTATAAAGGGTTTTATAAAAGACCTCGTGCAAAGGGATTTGGAAGCGTTTTAAAAGAATTTGCTTAGAAGTTTATGAAAAAGGGAAGAGTTGTAAACTGTTTTGGAATTTATAAATAGCTATGTAAATGGTTCTAAAGCATATAAATAGTTTATAAATGGTCAAAGAGAGATTTATAAATTATTTTCGAAATTGATTAAAAGAAATCTTCCTCGGTATTTATGAATATATTTGTACTTTTGGAATAAGTATATAGATACCTTGATATGAAAGTATGAACTGTTTTCTGGATTTATTAATATAAATGTTTTATAAAATGAACATGGTGTGAAAATATGACAATTGGTTGTTAAAGAGACCGGGGTTGGATATTATCATACTCTGCCAATTCCGAAACCACTTTAACAACTGTGCACGTGGAGAATCTAGAACGAAGTAGGATGGTTTGGCAAACGCTACTATTATGAGGTATGAACGTAGCCCTAGCCTTCGGTTTAGCTTGATATGAATAAAACAGGAGCTATCCTGGGCCAAGTGAGGTCGCTCCTCCGATCGGACACGCTTCTTCGATACCATATATGTTACTTTGTGATTGATTTGGTAGCCACCTTCGATTTGATTATGGGAGTGTGTTCTGAGGTGGGCGGTAGTAGCTGTTATGCGTTACCACTAGTTCGGGCGTGCAAAACGGCAGAATCCTGCCATGGGCATTGCCTCGCGTGCCTTGTCATATGCCTTATCGAGCCCACTACGATTTTGGTTTGTGTCGTACCTATGTAGTGCTCCTTGATAGCCTACCGGTTTGATGGAGTTTACAGTACTGTATAGACTATAGCATTTATAAAAATGCGTTAAGGGGGATTTGGGTAACGCCTTAACGCTATTTTAATACTTTACTTTACTGATAGACACTGCATATATATAGTGTATTCTACTACATATAGTTTAATGGATCCTTAGGAGATGGAAAATCCCAAAAGATCTCTTAAGTTATTGCACGTTATACACTGGATAGGAGATGTAAAATCTCGTAAATATCTCCAAAGCCATTACACTCACATTTACTTGTTGTTGATTTAACTTACATAAGATATTTTAATTCTGACTCGAGTTGTTTTGTCTTTTCATTACGCTCGGGTCAGCCTGAGCTTTTCAGTGTTGAAGACTTTATTTCTGGAGGGCGAAGACGGAGTTTGGTATATATTATATTATTAGAAATTTTTCTGCTGCATCATTATTGATATGTCATTGTTTGTACTCTGATTATTGTAAAAATTGTATAGTCAAATGTATATTATAAAACAGCTTCATGAACTGTTATTTGATTATTATATTTTGTCATTCCGCTATCAGATTCTATGTTTTGTTTTTCCTTCTTTTCTCTTATTTTCTTATTTACCTCATTAACATTCCTCCCTTTTGAATGGTTTGAGTTGACATGTGTGGTTTATTATCGATTTAAACCGTCTATAAAGGTTGGTTGTTACATTACTCGATTCTCCAATCATTTATAAAACTCCTTATAATCCTTCTTAAAAATATTTATA